>JAGMVL010000899.1:0-1200000 GCA_019202695.1 Populus x sibirica | reverse complement strand
TTTGAGTTCCTAGGTTTTGGTTAAGTTATTTTAAGTGTCAAAATGTTAATTTTGAATCCCACATTGTTGAATATATATGCTGTTTTAAGTTGGCAGTTTTAAACTTCTTGTGTGATTTTGATGTTTTGATGTTATTTGTTAGTTTTTTTTATTCAAACATATTTGGTTATAGTAATGTTGTTTGTAAGGATTAAAAACAGTGTGTTTAAAGGCTTGAAATGTCAGTTTCGGAGGCTTAACAATGGCTGGGTTTTCTAAGCCAGTGTTCTTGGGAAGAACAATGTCTTAGTTCTACGGTTTGGACCAGTTTTGGTCTATTCTTTTGCATTAAACACTTCATTGGACTTTATTAATTAATAATTTAGGGTTTATTTGCGTCAATAACAAGTTTTGAGTGGTTTTAATTTGACAAAATTGTGTTAATTTTTTTATAATCAAAGTGAATGAATTACAGATCCTTACATGTTTTTAAAAATGTTTGTGGACTTGGTTCAATCATATCTAGCATGGGTTGAGTTTCACATTGCTAGATTCAGGTTTGAATGTTCTTTGTGTTCTTTATGTTCCTCATTTATTTTTTGTATTTGATCCAATTTGGCTAAAAAATTATGAGTTTTTGTGTGTTTTTTTTTGTTTAATCTGTTTTTGGCTTTTTTTCTAGTTTGATTTGAGTCAAACCCAAATCTTTGGTTTGGTTTATGGTCGAACCAAGGATTTTGAGCTAACCTGATTGGGTTAAAATTAGGTCAAATGACCAAGGCTTTGTTTGGCTAGCAATGTTTTTTCTAAATGTTTTTTTTTTGTTTTAAGGTGTGCTTGACAAACACCCTCTCAAGCTTGTTTTGATAGTTTAATGATAAAAAAATGGGTTTTTACCAAACAAAGTTTAAATTTAACAAAAAATAAAAAAAAATACTTTATTTTTTTATTATATTTGGCCAAAAATCCTTAAAATTATTTGAGTATTTTTTAAAAAATTTAAAATACTTTGGCATTTAAAAAAAAAGATGTTGCATGGATTTTGCAACAAGTTTGTAAAATTCCAAAGGATTTTGGCCTATATTTCAAAAATATTAAAAAATTATTTCTGCCAAGAAGAATATATTATTCACTTTTAATATAAGGATATAGAAACCTAAAGGGGTTTAATATCCAAAATATTATTAAGGATAATAATTTATTATTACTCATTTTAAAACAGGATATAAAACATATATGAGGTTAATATCCAAAATATTATTTGGAAAAATATAAATTATTCACATATGATATAAGGATAAAAAACCTGCAAGGAATTTACCCGAAATATTATTTGAAATGACGCAATAGCAAAAAATTCCAAGTTCACCCCAAAAAAATCCTCAATGATAATTGATGACATTTAACCATTATAGACCAAGTTCTTGACCTAGAAAACCAGAGTTTGTTCATCATAGAAAACCTGTCATAATAAGAATAGAAACATCATCAACAGACCATAACAATGTAGATATGATAGAAGTTGGGCATACTAAACATTCTAATACCTTCCCTTTACGCAATTAGTCTCTTGCCTAGAATCTCTAAGAGACCAGTTAGGTTTCTTAGTAACCAAAATACTATGTGACGACTATCTTTTTCACAAAAGACCATTCTAGGACACCACCTGGAAACTGTCATCGCGCCCCCGCGAGGAACACATAACAATTTGTATAGTAAAACTATGGTTATACCCTTTAGAGATAATAACCATTAACTTCCATACGAGGCTTTTTATATTTTTAATTTTTTTGAGCAATGAAGTTACGGTATTACTTTTTTTTTAAAAAAAAATTATATGCATGGTTGCAAGGGTTATTTTTGTTATTTTTGGGTTGATCTAGGGGTTATTTAGTCATTTTAAAAGATTAAATCTTATTAAAAAAAGTTGCGGCGTGATAGTTCCCATGCTATTTAGTAGGCGTGGGCGGAGTCGTCTGGTTACTAGATCTCACTAGCTAAGGCGATGCTAGGAGTGATGTATCGTCCTTTTTCCGATGGGGTGGCGAGTGTTTACGCGGAGGCACAGTTGGCCTCCAACAAGCTTTTTTCTCTCTCTTCATATCTTTTCTCTCTCTTGACCTAGAAATTCACGCAAGCCCATCCAAAAAACAATCTTGTCCTCCGGATTGTATTTCTATCAATTTTGACCATCATTCTTTTGATTACTATCTATTTTGATTTTGATTTTTTTGAAGTTTAGATTTTTTTTTAATTTTATCCTTGAGAATTTTATTTAATTTTTGTATCCAATTTGATCCTCATTTTTTTTATTGCTCTTTTTTTGGTGTTTTATCATTTCCTTGATTTATTAGTTTTTCAATTTCATCCCTGATCATTTTATTGCATTTATTTTTTATCCAATTTTGGTCCTCTTTCTATTGAATGCTATTTTTTTTAATCTTTTTTTCTTCAATTTCCCCTTAATTTCTTATTTTATTTAGTTTTTTAAATCTAATTTGGGTCCTCATTCTTTTGATTACTATTTTCTTGTCATTTTATTAATTTATTTTGTTTTTCAATTTAGTCTCTAATTATTTTCTTTGATATAGCTTTTATACGAGATTTGATTTGCATTATTTATGTTTTAGATTGTTTTGTAATTGAAAATTTTACTTTGTTATTTTTACATATCTGCCTTTCTACACGATAATCTCAATCTCACGACCCGTGTCTGATTTAAGTTCTTTTTTTCCCTTTTATTATAAATTGATTTTTTTCTTTCAAATTCACCATTTGACATATTTGTTATTGGGCTATGAACTTTGACATTTGTTTCACTTTTTTTTTATTGGGTTATCTTAATTTCTTATTTCGAGTGATAGGTTAGTTAAGTGAACTCGGATTGACTCAAGTTTTTTCCTGGATTTTTTTTTATAAATGATTTTTTTTGCCATTTTATCATTTGGCATTACATTTTTTACACTTGAGCTCTATGCTTTTTTTTTTCTCTATCTCAAGTGCGGATTAATCAAGTCAACCTTGGTTATATTGGTTTTTTTAGTATTTTTTTATTTTGCTTCGATCTTTTATGGTAGGTTTTCTTTTGAAAGTCTAAATATTTTTATCTCGATATTATATCACAGGTGGTGGGTTAGTTGATTTAACCTAAGTTGACTCAATTTGTTTTCTTGACCTTTTTGTTAAATGATTTTTTTTTCATTTTCATCAATTGGTATTATTCGATTATTGGTCATTGACCTTTGCCATTTTTTTATTTTTCTTTCTATGAGGTTATTCTAAGTGCGGGGTTTTCAAGTTAACCTAGGTTCGTTAGTTTTTTTTTGTCAAATTGTTTTTTATTGAACTTCGGTCTTTTTTGCTAGGTTCTTTTTTTGAGAGTCTATTTTTTTTATCTCAATCTCATATCGTAGGTGTTTGATTGGTCAAAATAACCTGAGATGACCCGAGTTATTTTCTTTGACACTATTTTTAAAAAATTGATTTTTTTTCATCATTTAACATTAGACTATAGGACCTTAAGCTTTGTGATTTTTTTTTCTTTTTTTATGCGAGTTTATCTTGATCTCATATCTTAGATCGTGTGTTAGTTAAGTTAACTCGGATTGACTCAGGTTACCATTGCCTTGATATTTTTTTATGTTAGGAAAATTTTAACCCGACCCCCAGTGTAATGCGAGCCACCTATTTAGTTTAAGACTAAAATGTAAAAAATGAATTTTGGGAGAGAAATATAAAATGCTAAAACAACAAGGACTATCTGGCAGATAAATTGAAACTTTAGCGATCAAATGAGAGTTTTTTGTACAAAAAAAAGAAGAAAATAGGGTTGTTTTTTTTTTTAATGGAGTCCTTGTTCTTTTAATTTTTTTTATGTATAATCTAAAATTGTATTTTGCAGAATCGAGGTTTAATTTATTGTTTGAACATTCCTTAACATTTGGAACATGTGAGAGCATGTAAAGTGAAAAAAATCTCAATAAATAAAATCATGCTAATATAACTTAGAATGATGAGCTTGCAATGAAATAAAGTTTGATGAAAATTTAATAAAAATATTCATTGTTCTAATCCACAATGAAATATGATATGGTGAACAATGTAGAGCACTATTCCTTTTTCCAGTTTTTTTAGTTTTATTGTATGTAATGTGTAATTTCTTGTGTCGTTGCTTATTTTAGCTGAAAATAAAATCCTCTCATGAGCTTTATCATGAAATTAGTTTTGCTTTTTTGTAAATATATTTTACATGAAAACCAATCTTATGCCTTTTTATTGTGAGGATTGATATATAATTTTATTTGATTATCCATAAATAATTAATTATTTCATAAGTTAATTATATTATTATAATCTTTGTTTATGTGTTGTCGTAATCATTATAATTTTATTTTTAATATTTCTAAAAAAAAGCCTAAAAAAAATCGCCCAAGTTTGTTAGTGAAAAGCCAAAATGCCAAGTAAAAGTTGATAGACCAAAATGTTCGAGATTTGGCAAAATTAGCAATCGAAATTTTGATTGACAAAGGGGCCAATAGTAAAAATGCTTTATTTTGGTGTTTAAGGACTCAATTGAAATTTTAGAATGTTTAATTAAATTAATTGAGGACTTAATCACAAGGAAAATCAACTTTTGGAGTTAATTTGGATGTTAAATGAAACAAATTGAAGTTTGGGGGACTAAAATTAGACTTTGAAAAGTTTAATTGGTTAAATTAGGGGCTTAATTATATAAAATTTCAAGTCTGGTGAGCAATTAGGGACTTAATTGAACAATTTGTGAACCAAGAACCAACTCGAAAAAAATGCACGATTTTAGGAACTGAAATTGATTAATTAGGGGTCAAATCGAAGAAAATTGAGAATTTGATGGTCATTTGGGGGTCCAATTGAACAAATCAGAAATAAATGACCAACTTGTAAAATTAGGAGTTTAAAGGGGAATTACAGGTAAAATTAAACGAAATTAGGACAATATGGATCAAATTGAAAATTGCCAAATCCCAAATAAAAAAAAAACCCTAATTTATAAGGTTTAACCAAAACGGTGTCGTTCAAGATACTGTGCATCTTCTTCTTTAGTTTTTGGCTAATCAATAGGGCACTTTTAGAGGAATGAATGTGACATTTCTAACCATTTCAAAGGCCATAACCACCACTTTTCAACTGAGAAACACCCCCTCTACAATCCAATGTCTTTGAAATCAAACGTTTACATCCTATATTTTCCATTGATCTCCACAACATCTTGTCCCTAGTCAGTCATCACTATAGTTTCAGTTGTCATGCTGTTTGAGTTGGTATTTTCAAACCGTTAAATGTGGAGCTATAAACCTCCAAATTAAACAAGAATAGATCCAATTGAAAGGTATGTACCCCATCTACCAAGTTTAGGTGGTCTCAGGCAACGTTGATGTTTGAGTTGCTCCAACAAAGCCATGAAAGTGACCAACTTAGTCAGCCTTAACTGAGATACTCATTTGCATAAAACCTTCTAACTCTTTCATGTGTTCCCACTTAAATCCCAGAGGGTTCATATCAAGATCTAAAGGCCAAAATCACCTCACATTGGCCTTTAAATTTCTTACAAAACCACCTAAACCCAAAACTATTAATTCTGTGGCAAAACCAGCTTATTTTTAGTTTGTTAGAACCATAACAAACCCATCTATAAGCTCTGAATTCGCCTATAAAAGGAGAGGTAATCAGGAGTAGAGAGGCAGAAAATAAAGGATAAAACGAGAGCAAAAAAGAGAAGAAGAAATAAACTTTAGCTAAGGTGCAAGAAATTCAATCTAGGAGGTACTTTGAATTTTTAGCTTTTAAGTCTGAAGATAAAGGAAAACGAAGGCAATATCAAAAATCGATTTAGATTGGATGATTTTTAAGGTAGGAAGGTATATAAATTCAAACCTTGAAAGTGGAGCCCATAAGACCTGCTGAATTGATTTCTTATGTTCAATGCAAAGTTTTGAATGTTTTAACATGTTAATGATTAACTTTACACATTATATTGCATGTTGTTTTGATTTGATGAATGCCAAAAATGGTAGCAAACATGAGGGTATTTTCTATTAATGAAGGGATGGTTCTATGTTCTAGGTTTGTGGTTTTGTCTTTTGGAATGACAAAAGATGAATTTTGAAGGTCAAATTGTTCAACTAAGGCTTTTGTTTTAAGTTGGTAGTTTTTGGGATTGAAAATCAATGTATTTTTTAGTTTTGATTTTGTTTTGTTGTTTTTTGTCCCAATTATATTCATCATTGATAATGTGGACTGTGGGAATAGGAAACTTATGCTTTAGAGGCTCAAAACGGTCATTCCTTGTGTGTTTTAGTTTTCTGGGTTTTCTAGGTTTTGGTTTCTATAGATTCATCCGATGAATCTTGTTTTAGGTACTAGTTTTAGAGTTTGTTTTGATTAAATTCCAGTTTATTTAAGTTTTTCTGTCATTGTTAGTAAATATTATAGGAGTTTGATGCATCAATAACATGTTTTATTGAGTTTTAATCTTAGGGTTTCAGTTTTGAACTGAAATCTATTTTGGCAAAATCGTGTTAATTTGATAACACTTAAAGCAAATGAATCCTTGATTCTTGTTTTATGCATGATTGCGAATAAAACCATGCCCCTCATTGTTCAAGATCTGGCCTGGATTGAGACTTGTGTTTATAGAGGTGCTGATGAATGTTTTCTTTTATGTTTTTGATCCGTTTTGATGAAAAGATTTTTAAGTTTTTATGTTTATATGAAGTTCGATCTGTTTTTTTTTCTAGTTTGTTGTCGAGTCAACTCGATCGGGTCAACCGAGTCAAGTCATCCGGGTGAGTAAAAAAAATCAAATTAGTTTTTATTCTTTGTTTGGATTGATTTTAATTGAATATTTGGCTTAAGAATGTATTTGGCAAAACTCCTTTATATTTTTTGCAGGTTTTATTTCAAGAAATCTATAAAATATATAAAATAAAATGTCTTTTTGCATGTTGCATACAACCAAGTCTCTCAAAAATAAAAATAAAAAATCATATATTTTCTTAAAAAATAAAATACATGGTATGTTTTATTTTATTTTATTTTTAGCATGCATTTTGGATTTAATTATTGGTTTATTGAATTCATGAGAATTTGGTCAATATTCCAATAATCACTAAAATTTTAATTCATAAGGATTAATGGTTAATATTCTAGTATAAATGTTGGACCTCTAAGTGAGATTGATATTTAAATATAAGAAGTTGACCAGAAAATTCTCAGAGTTATTCTAAATATTCACCAATTTTAATTGGGAGTATTGTTTTCACCACAACACCTAAGTTGTGCAAAACACATCCGCATTCCAGGAGAGGTGAACCCTGTGAGGGGCACTAATATGGATCCCTTCCACAATAATTTATTTGGGTACACAAGCCTACAATAAAATTCTAAACGCCCGGTTTATTCACACGAATAAATTCTCATCCTAAGCTATAGATTGACCACTGATTAGGAACCAACTACATTCAAACAACACAATGCAGCTTATCTCAGGTAGGGTGCGCTTGGGGTGTTGATACATTCCTTAGCTATTCACAGTCTTTTACCCTTAAAATCTCTAATAAAACCAGTACACCTGAGTTTCCTATCGACCCTGAACTAAACAATTAGATGACGACTCCTACGACCTCCTGACACTACGCGTCCACGTGCAACAGATGTAAGAAATCTTAAAAATAAATAAGTCTTAAAGAATTTTTTAGAATGGTCATCAAAATAAATAAAATCAATTTTAAATTGAATAAGATTACAAAAAAGTTCAATAATATAAATTTGTGGTTCAAAATATAAACAAAAGAGAAAGAAAATATTAAACTAAAAAAATGATGGAAGAGCAAAAAAACATGAATTCTCACCCATTAAAATTTATTTATCTCTTTCTCCCAAAGTTAACAACTAACCTTTTTTTTTGATAAATTTTATAATATTCAAGTTGAAATTACCAACCCTTGCAATATTAAGATACAAATAAACACAAGAAGGAAATAAAAACATGAGAGAGGAATTCTTATCAGTTTGTGGTATAATGAGATGTAATTTTCTCTTTCCTTCTTGTATTTATCTTTCTCCTAATACTATAAATATTTGTTACGAATTAGAATTATTTAGGATTGGACATGTAACAAGGTGATATCTAGGGATGATCATTTTTTATTCGGTTCGGTTTTTACCTATAAAAACAACTAAACTGAAATTTTGTAAAATTTTTAAAAAAAACCAAAACCAAACCGAAACCGGTTCTAACTGATCAGTTCCGGTTCTGTTCGGTTATTTTAAATTAAAAACCAAAACCCAACCGACCGGTTTCGGTTCGGTTCGATTATTTTATATTAAAAATTAAAAATTATATTGTTTTTGGGCTTTTTTTAGACTTTCTAATGGGTTCTTTTCAGTTCGGTTTGGTTTTTTCAGTTCGGTTTATTTCTTAACTAAACCGTTTCGGTTCAATTTGGTTTTTTGATTTCGGGCTTATGAAACCAAAACCGAACCGAACTGAATTTTTTTAAAAATATTCTAATCAATTTAATTAGTTTTTTTCATGGTTCAGTTTTTTTGGTTATTTGTTTTTCAATTTTCTTGGTTTAATCGGCTTGTCGGTTTTTTTTGCTCACCCCAAGTGATATCTACCTCTATCAAACGTGAAGTGTGAACTTTAGACCTTAAACCTTCAGAGAGTGTAATATGTTTTAAGAAACACCATTGAGCATAAAACAACAAGGGTTTTAAGAAAAAAAAATGATTATAAAAATCTCATGTGTAAAAAATAAAGAAAGCAATAAAGAGGAACATGTAAATAAAAGAAAGCAACAAAACCATATAGGAAAAAAAAAGATAAATAAATTGCATGAATTTGAATATATGGGTTCATCATTTACAATAGTATACGACCTTATTTATATTATTACAGAGTTTGAATCTTACCTCCATTGATAATTCTAATTCTATATAAATATTGGTATGAGATAATGAGGTATATCAAATTCTAATCAAGCTAAATCCCTCTTCTATTAATACACATATGAATACCATGCTAATATTTGACTTCTGATTAGTTATTATATTAAGGACTCACGCTCTAAATATCACTAGATCTTATGGTTATGCACACATTCAAATTATATTAGTCAATTGTGATTTATGGTTGCTTGGTTGATCGGTCGACTAATCGTTTAACTCTCATAGTCAATCAAAGCCGTTTTCAACTTGGTTAATTCTTTTAATTCATGGTTGATTTCAACTCTTTTCCTTGGTTTTATGATGCACAATCATTATTCTTTATGTTTGACACATGCATGTTTATTTAGGTGTAAACAATGCCCCTGATATTGCTTTATTTATTGAGTGAAGATTGTGTGATTGTCAATAAGCTTGATTTATCCTCTAAGTATCAATTGATCAAAACTTCTTTAACTCTTTTAATGTCAAAAGAGTTTTCTTTTCCCTTATTGACCATTATGGTAGGCTTTCTTTCTTTACTACTATGTTTGCTAGCCTTTTTAGGTTTTTTATGCAATAATATCAAATGGTTTACCCTTTTTAAATTATATGACTAAGATTAGTCATCACTAAATTTCTTCATACTCGTCATCATAGTCCAGATTGATTGTCGAATGAGCCATTGCAACTTTATTTTAGTAGCAAAGTGAGTGGGTTCCTTTTAATAGCTTCTATTTTGCTTGTTTTCCTAACATCTTTTTATATTAAGTAGCATTATTTATAAGGGTATAAATAGTAGTGTACCTAGTTCCTACAAACCTCTTTTTGATATTCCATGCAACATCTTTTCTAAAATCAACTTAATGCATATATGCTATGTTATACTTATAGTGTACTTGGTTTTGAGAGTCCTAAAATAAAATATGTAGTTTTTTTATGAACTTCCCTAGATCTTGAACAATTATGTCCAAGTCAACCAATTTTACCTCTAATTTTGTTTTGTAAAAGTGCTTATAAAAATGAGCTTCCATTTCCTTCCAATTATTACTGTAGTTAGGTGGCAGTGTAAATAATCAAACAACTTTAGTTCTATAAAGAGATTGGCAACACCATTATCACATTGATTAATAATTTTGGTGTTATGTTCCCTCATTGACTCATTATACTCCATAGAGAATCTTTTAAAATCAACAATCATGATTTATTTAAGAATTAAATGGAGTTGATTAACCCATTTTAAGTATAGCTAATAGTATACATGCATTATTGTATACCTAACATCTATCCCTATCTCTCATACATATTGGATTAGTTCCATCATATCAAAACATCCCCTTAGTTGCTAGTCAATAATAGGTCTTTAAGGTGGATAAGTATTCATATTACCTTACTAGAATACAGTTTATGAGGCATTGTATTGCCCAAGTACAAGTTGGGTTGTCAGTAAGTAATGTTGTTGGGCCACGTTATTAGATTAAAATTGTTTATGAACTTGTGGAGTATGTGACACTTCATTTATGATCATGCTTCAATGCTATGGGGTTGATGTTGTGTTTGCAACATAGGTGTGTGATTCCTAGGATATGATTGGAAACTTTAATACATTTCTATTAAAGTACTTGTTGTTGGAAAATACTCAAGTACTTGCTTCCTAACTATCTCGATAAAAAAAGTGGAAGATCGATCTCATCTCAAAACCTTCTAAATCTGATGGAACTAGTCAATCATGGTTGTCACACGTGCCCTGCGCGGTGTCGATGGTGATTTTTGTTCGTTTCATTGATTGATTTGGGAGTCGCCATCTAGTATTTGATTGAAGGTTACTAGGAAACCCGGATGTACTGGTCTTTGTCAGAGATTCACAGGTAAGAGATTGCTTGTGGCTAGGGAAGATATTAGCACTCCTAGCGCACCCTGCCTGAAGTAAGCTGCTTCGTGATTTTGACATGTTAAAGAAGTTTTAAAGGTTTTGTCTTTTCATCGGATATCAAGAATACATCTTACATATAAGCTCATAATCCTTAGCCATGGGCAAATCAAAACATTAAATTCTTCTTTTATCTTTTTTAATTAATTTTTTTCCTTTGGGTTTTATCATTAAAAAAAACACATAAAAAAGTACAAACACCTACACACCACTTTTCACAATTTTTACTCACACACACACACACACACACTCACAATTACATGTTACAAAATATCAAAAGTTCAAAATAAATCTAACAACAGTAATTTAAATATACACACCAACATCCGAAAATTACAAAAAAAGCCTCTGGAACAGTGCTGGAAGGTTTTTGGACACGGGAACAGTGGTGGCGCATCGTCTCCAAGCACCACAACCACTGGCAGCGCGTGAGTTCACGCGCCGCCACGAGGAAAAAGCCGGGAGATAGTGGGATCTAGAACGACTTCCTCCATTCTTCCTTTCCTCGCTGGCGGTGACTTGCAAAACACCCAAAAACGCAACAAGCAGTCTCTTTTAATTTTCTTTCACTGTTTTCAGATCTGCTTTACTGCAGATATGTTTTTTTTATGGGTTTCATCTTTTTCTCTTCTGCTTCAGGTAGGCGCGGTAAAGAGGAGGGAGGTGTCGGTGGTGGTCACTATGTTGATGGTCTTAACTGCTATTAGTGGTTGGCCTTGTTGTTGTTGTCCATGGGGCTCTTGTTGCTGTCGTTTGTTAGGCTGAGAGTGTTGCCCGGGCGTCGCCGTGTGTGGGCTACTGGATCTCCGGTGAGGATGGCACTATTATTATTGACAGTGCAGGGGGTCGGTGGAGACGGGGGAACGGCTCTGCCCGTTCTCTAGGCGGGGAAATGAGGAAAGGCAGTTTATTTAAGAGGTTATAGGAATGACGGGGATGTGTAGCGGGGGAGAATGGAAGGTCGGTGGCTCACGGTTTTGGAGAGGCCTTGGCCGGAAAAGGAGGTTACAGTGAGGGGCTGAAGTTTTGTTGATGAGGGAAAATGAGGACTCTGGGTGTGGGGGAAAGACCCCAACGGTTGAGAGGGGCTGGAAGCTTTGGCTCTCTGGTTCCGTTTCTTTGGCCAAAGGGAAAGGACGCCGGTTTTGGTTTTTTTTTTTGCCAAGGGAAGGGAGGCGGCGACAGTGTCTTGGTAGAGATAAATATAAGGTTTTTTCTTTAGGGTTTTTTTTACTCCCTCTTTACTATTTCATAACTACCAAAATGTTTTCCGCCAATGGCCCCCCTTTTTAGCGTTGTGGTAGGCACCTATTTATAGGTAAAATGACTTTATCCACAAACATATTGGTCCTCAACTTTTTTTGAAAACTTTGATTTTTTTTTATTTTTTTTGTATTTTGAATTTTTTTGAAAAGAAGCAATATTAACGTCGACTTAACGAGAAAAATTAATAATTTTGTAAATGACGCGTAAAAAGTCAAACGCGTTTAACAGATCTTTGAAATTTAAATTCTTTTGAGAAGACATTGAAAATGCTAAAAGCGATGCAAATATATCAAAAATGCATTTTTTAGGGTTTTTGTTATTTTTGGTTTTTTGTGAAAATTTATCAAAAATATAGGTAAACAATTAGGTAGCAACAATGGTTTGCAAAGTTTTATTAACTAATTGATGACTTTTAATTTGATATTAAATAAATGTGTTTTTTATATATAAAAAGGATGATCTTTCAAGAACTGTTGGTTGTTGATCAAAATACTAAAGGTGTAAGCATGTACCCTCTAGAAGCTGATGAAGGAAATGATGTTAAGAATGGTGGTAGATTTATATATTGTATAAGAGCACTATGACTCTATCTATGTGCAAATCTTTGTTTTTAAGAGGAGTTATTTGATGAAGAACCCCTTAGTTGCATAACTAATAAGGGTTGTTCAATTAGCCCTCTATTGATGAGTGATTATCAAATTCTCCATAACCATAAAATTGACCTTAGTTAGTTACATTTTATTCAACAACTATAATGAAAGTATTTTTTTTCCAAATTGATTTTCAAGGATGGTCACTAATAAGTTATGGTGTTAACAAATTTGTCCATTTAGGCATGTTGATTTATTGATATGTCAATTAATCTTTACGATCAATCATTTTTAATATGTTAATTGATTATTGATCTTGTGATCAATATGTTATATATTATATATTTTTCTTTTCATTAAAGAGAAACTACTATTACGAACTTAACTTTTAGTGGAGGCAATTACAACCTCGTAAATAAAATGAAATACAAGATCTTTAACTTGGCTTTAATAAGTTAAGAAAGAGACAAAGGTAATGGTAGAAATTATGTTGGATAAAACCGTACATGAAGATAAAAGAAAACTAAAAACTTTAAAGGTTGTAAAAAAAATAAATAGCAATAAGAAAGATAAATCACATGAAAAATAGTGAAAAAATCATATATATAGGGTTAACCATTGTTTATAGTAATTAGATGACCTTTTTATATCATTACATAGATGAAATCCTAATATGCTAGGTGTTTATAGCAATAAAAACTACTATTTATAGCCCTATACAAAATGTTATAATATATTAGGAGTTTATAATATGAATCCTAATATAATTTGCAATTCTATCAGCACGTCTCCTTCTTGGTAATTACATGTTTCCTAACTAATTTGTAATAATTGCTAGCATAATTTGCTAAAGACTCTTATTTAGAATAGGGCTTGGTCACATGAATGTTTATTTTTAGTTCATACTCTTATCTCTATGATTGATAAGTTTCTCTTGATCGACCATCATTTCTAACTCTGCATATGACAAATGTTATTGATTGAATATGATATTATACATAGGCTTATAAAGCTATAAATGGTAGTGTATTGATAACACCATCGATGATTATGAACTATTAAATTTTTATTTATTGGATAAAGATACTACAGTTATAAAAGAGGAAAGCTCTAATAATGACACGTGGACCATGTATTTTGTTGGGGCTAAAAATGTGTCTAATAGTGGAATTGGTATAATCATAATTTCTTATAAATAAAAGCAATATCTAGTAACCATCAAACTATAATTTGTATGCACAAATAATATAGCTGAGTACAAGACATGTATAAGAGGGTCAAAAGCCACACTAGAATTAAAAGTTAAGAAGATGAAGTTATATAATGATTCCAGATTGATAATTTATTAGGTCAATGATGAATGAAAAACTAAGAATGAAAAGCTTGTCCTATACAATAAATTCATCACCAATTTAATCAAAGATCTTGAAGAGATTGAGCATCCATTTGAGGCGAGTCAAGAACTAGTTCATCGATGCTTTAACATTTTAGCCTAAGAAATCAAGCTGGTTACGAGATTAAGATCCCCTTGATCTACATAGCATTGAGAAACTCTTAGACTTATACCTGTTGTTTAATTGACGAAGATGTATATGGAGAGTTGTGGTACTATGATATCAAATCATTCATCAAAAGTTGTGAATATTCATCGAGAGATACTAAGGTTGACATAAATTCACTACATAAAATATCTATATATTTCCATTTAGATTGGGAAACTTTATACAAACAAGGACTCGACAATACTATTTGGTAGAGGTCGAGAAAAGATATGGAAGATATTTAAAAGGGTATTTATGCTACAAATGCTAATGGGCACATAATGGTCTGTCAAGCTTAGCAAAATGGCTACTTTTAGATGATAATAAAGAAATACTATATTGAATATGTTCATAAATGTAACAAAATTCTAAATCTACATTAACAAGATCAATGCACCACTATAACTTCTATATAATATGGTGTTTTCATTGACATTTTCAATATAGGAAATAGATGTTATAGGTCTATCAATGCAAAAGCAAGAAATGACCGTTGTTTTATCTTGGTAATTATTGACTACTTTATAAATTGGATATAAGCGGCATCCTATGTTGATGTTACCTAAAGAGTTTTGCATTATTTTTTGTAAATAAACATCATTTGTCAACGTGGCAATCCCTTTAACATCATCAATAATAATAACATATAATTTTAACAACAAAATAATTTCCAACTTATATGAATAATAAAGTATCATGCCTTGTCATGTTAGGATATCTAAACTATATAAAATCAATATAGTGCTAAACTAAACACCAAAGGTGATCACTTTGTCAAGATAATTAACATGCAGTCACTATATCAAAATGATCGGTCATTATTAATCCTAGGTGATCACCCTGTTAAGATGATCAATACTAGGTGAACATGTCAAAATGACTAGTCTTTAGTAGTCATAAGTGATCACGCTGTCAAAATGCTTAAATGCAATAATCAGATAAATGACCATCCTTACAGAACAGGCACATACAATCATCATGCCAAGATGGCCATACTTTTAGCGGTAGTTAGAAGTAGGCACATCATATTTAGTTGACCACTATTCAAGGTCACATATTTTTTTTACAAGTACGCTAAGCTAATATGAGCATCATTCAAAGTCACATTTTTTTTATAAGTTTTTCTTCTTACAATGGTCATATAAGTATTATATATAAAAAAAAAAGAGCAATTGTCATCAACCAAAATTTTCTCATATAAAAAAATCAATCTAATAAAAGAAAAACCCTAAACAACAGGCTTAGGCTATCCAAACATGCTTAGTTAGGCTATACAACCTAGGTTTAATATGAAAAAAATGAAAAATAAAAAAAATTCTAAAAAGAAAAACCCAAGAATGATTGACCTACACACCAGTATATAGGCATCCATACCCTAGTCTTGGCACACATGGAGAGAGGGGGGGGAACACTACAAAAAAAAATCAATACCTTTTTCTCTTTCTTCATCCAGCCTAAAACTAGTGTAATGTCGTTAATCTTCTTCTGTGTCTTATTATTGAACATGAGCCAACTTGTCCAAAATTGTTTGGTCATGAGCTTTTAGACACCGTTAAAGTGACATCAATTGAATCCTTAAAGATATCACGTGCCACAAGCAATTTTCAGGTGGGCTACCTAACATGCGACTCGTGCTTTTTCATCGATCCATGTTAGTTTTGTATTTTATGTAATTAAATCATTGGTTTTATCAATTTTAGTGGTTGTTTGTTTCTCAAACTTTTAATTTCTTTGATTTAAACTTCATTGGGTAATAAGTAATTTTTTGAATCGTTGTGCATTTGTGAACATTTCTTTTTGTACAGGTAAAAAATATTATAGCACTTGATTTTGGTCTTATTTGTTTTTGCGGTTGAAAAATGCTTTTGTAAAATCTGAATTTTTTACTATAAATTAATTTTGTTTAGGTGTTTTTAGATCGTTTTGATATATTGATATCAAAAATAAATTTTAAAACAAATATTATTTTAATATATTTCTAAATAAATAAAAAAAAATTACCATAAAAAAAAATCTTTATCTCCAATGCTTGGAAGCTACTAAAAAAAAATCTTTGGTCAACGATGATGCTGACAATAGCCTACTTTTTTGTTTTGTTTTTGGTGTACGCGTGAAATTCAAAATAGGCTAGCTTATACATTCACTAAGAAATCCATTTTTGCACGTTTAATTTACTTATAATTTGCGTTGTCTCATGATTGCTTAAATTGAACCTATCTAAAGTTTGATTGAGTCGAGTCTAGACTCTAGATCTAGTTTCTGAGACCGACACGAATCCGACGAAGAGGCTTTTATTTATAACTAATGTTATCTTCTTTCTAGTCCTAATTTATGTTAATAATATTAAAAAAAATCTTATTGTCCTACGGTTGGCTGATTGACTGGGCTTTGCAATGGTGATTAAGGATTTCAACAAATTGAGAAAGGACGAAAACACCGAGATGGATCTAAACGAGGAAAACAAAGAGAAAAGTCAAAAGTCAAGTCTTTCTATATAAACTTGAACCAGGAAAACGAAAACAGAAAGGAAAGGATGTGTGGGATATTTGCGTATTTGAATTACAACGTCAATAGGGAGAGGAGATTTATTCTCCAAATTCTCTTCAACGGACTTAGGCGTCTTGAATATAGAGGATATGATTCCGCCGGGGTTTCCATTGATCACAACCAACCTCTTGTTTTCCGTCAGGAAGGAAACATCGAATCCCTTGTCAAATCTGTCTATCAAGGTAACCAATTCTCCCTCTCCCTCTCTTCTTTTGATTGATTTACGAGAGACCCCGGCATCTTTAATTCTTTTCTTGCTTGATCTAATTTGATCATGGAATGGATTTAGAAAGAGACGTGCACTTTATTTATGATTTTTGCGGAAAACCCAGTTCAGAGGTTGTACCCACCCACCCGTATTGATTCAACTGGGTCGGGTGAAGTCGAGAAAGAAGGAAGTCATCTTATGTTTTATTTCCAAAAAATGGGTTTAACCAGCTTGCCAACTGCATACGCATGCACATGATGGACCGCTCTACTTTACTAGCCAAAATTCTCAAAGCAACTCATTGTTTTAATCTTTTGTATTTCCAGAGGCTGATGCCATGGGTTTAGATTTGGAAGAATCCTTTTGTGTCCATGCTGGAATAGCACACACCCGCTGGGCTACTCATGGAGAGCCTGCTCCAAGGAATAGCCATCCACAAACATCTGGTGATGGAAATGAATTCCTTGTTGTTCACAATGGCGTCATAACTAATTATCAGGTTTGCTTAAGCCTTCGCTACCAGATATTGTTTCTTTCCTCACCATCACCCACAATGGTGATGTACCTCTCTAGATTACAGTGGAAATGATATCTTTGTAATGATATTGATGTAAGTGAAGTTACATAAACACTTATATTTCCTTTTACGTAGAGATATTTGTAGGAAGCCTCCTCGGTAAGGGTACGAGTTGTTGTTATGTGATCAGGCTGATAAAGCTGTGTCATATTTTCGGCTTGCACGTTATGTCCACTTTTCTCTGTCTCTGTTTGCTTACGTAAGAAATACATGTATAATGTTATGCATCTAGCTCTGATAAATTTGATGCCCATGTCAAAAGCTTTCATTTATACACCCTCTTAAATTGGCAGTGGTATTGTATATTTCAGTCTAGTAATTAACTTTTGTGGTCGGTATCCTTGGTGAGAAACTATAAACTTGTTTCAGATAGTCTAGGATTTATTAGTCTCGAGTTTCATTTACTTTCTCCTAAAGCGTTATTTGCTCAAATGACCAGTCTTAGTCTTCTAGCAGACTTTCTTCGTAGTATTTGCAAATATGGTCCTATTTTTTAACTTATAATTGATGTTGAGGCTGCTTTGGGACTAGCTTGGAAGAGTGGAAACCCTTTTCTATTACTAACCCACTTTCTTTCAGATGTATATGATTGTTCTGATATGTCTGTTCCTCCCACTAGTTTCTTGTTCTTTTTGTGTTTTTCATGATAGCTTTCCTGTAAATTGTGTCAAAACGTGCAGACAACGCTGACGAAGTAATGAGGAGGTCAATTGTTATTGACAAAACTGGTGGTGGTGTTGATTGAGATCATAAGGTAGTGGGTGTTCAGTCATTGTGTTAGTCTTAGCATTGCTTGTGTGCAATGGATACATTGCTGGAGGCGTAGGCGAGACTGAGTGATAGTTGATTAGTTATGAACCTCACAATTGTTGGCTGATGGTGGTGGAGTATGGTGCCAGGCAAAGAAATAACTGTAGTGTTGCTAGTGATTTTGCAGTGGTATCAATTCCCCCCTTTACACCCTTTTATTTGGTGACTGGAATGTGAGGTTGGCTGGACAAGATGTAGATGTATTAGTGTTAACAGTGGCACAGTTGACAGGGCTGTTGGTGGTGATGGCAATGATGCTGTGAATTAAATGGAGGAAATCACAAAAGTTCCTACTTTGTGAACTCTCTCTCTCTCTCTCACCTGAAAACTGCCAATAAATCTTTCTCAAACATTCTGTTATGTTTTTTTTTTCCTTTTCATTTCCTGTTGCAAATTACCGCTAGTGCTTAATAAATGATGCTAGCAATTATATTTGAATATTTTGAGGACAGAATCGCTGTTTAGAAACTTAGCTGAGTTCTGCAGTATAAGAACAAGAAGTTTACTTGTTTGTTTGTAATTCAGTATGTTTAGAATTTTATTATGAATTTTATTTCATATTTAGTTTAAAATACTAGGTTTTCTTGGTGTCTATATAAAGACCATATACTTTGTAGGAGGGAATGATGATGATATATTAAAACTCGGAATTGAGTTTTTCTTCTTCTTTTTATTTGAACTCTCTCCTACGGGGTTTTCTTTCAAATCCTTCAGCCCTTACGATAGGGATTTACCCTCTTCTATAGGGTTTTCTTCTGTTGAGATTGAGCCTTTCTTTAGGGTTTTCTTTTTACTTGCTCTACCTTTCCCTCTCTTATAGGGAATTTGGCTTCTTTTATCTTTGTTCTTACCCTGTCCTACTTCACTGAGTCAAGAGCTCAACAACTACTGGATTTGTCAGGTTGTATCTTGTAGATTGTACAAAAAAATACCAGTGCTTCCTTATAACATTTTAGATGAAATTAGCCGTTGTAATTACTGCTTTCTGGCTTTCTGTTTTACTACTCCATCCTTTCCTGTACTTTGAAATTTCATAGCTCATTTCATTTTTTTAACCATATAAATGTGCTACATGATTACTTATATGCTTTGAAGTGGGCAGTATTTTTAATACCAGTAAAATTATACTGAATTGTTACTTCACTATTAAAATCTTCAGGTGTTAAAGGAAACACTTATTCGACATGGGTTCACCTTTGAATCTGAAACCGACACAGAAGTAATACCAAAGCTTGCAAAATTTGTCTTTGACAAAGCAAATGAAGGAGAAGGTAGTTTTCATTTTGTGAATATTTATCAAACAAGGCTATTACTTTGTTAATGTAATTTACTTAAAGGAAGTGAGGTACCAGAATCCTTTTCATACAAACTGCTCAGAGGGTGTGAAAGTCCTATTAATATAGTTGCTATAACCTATAGTAACCTGAAACAAGATCTCTCTGTTGTAGTGGAGCATAACTGTATAGAATTATGATTCATCATAGTTGTGTGAATGGTATTGCCCGCAAGAGCATCGTAGTGATAGCGTGTAATTTCTACTAATTCAAAGGATATAATATCAAAACAGAAGAATGTTTAATCCTTCCACTTAATACAGCATGTCTGAAACAACTATTATTTGTTGCCAACAATTTTCATGGACATGAAAATGATTTTACATTGTAGTTGGTGATGGGGCTATTCTATATTGTTTGTTGTGCTTTATTTATTCATTAAGGCCTATCATCTCCCAAGGCATTGTAGTATTGCTGCATGCCATCCGGAGTACACAACAATTAAATGAAAGTCAAACTTTCTCTGAAAGTTTTTGTAGAATTGATTTGATTGCATCTTGTTACTTATGACAGTGATTTTTAGGAAATTGATTTCATGTTTCTCTGAAAAAGCTTTGTGACATTTATAGTTCTTCAGAAGTGAAATTTAAGGTGACATTAAATTACTCAGTTCCATTTTGTGTTGCAGGTTCTCATACTGTCACATTTAGTGAAGTTGTGCTTGAAGTCATGAGGCATCTTGAAGGAGCCTATGCCCTCATTTTTAAGAGCCTACATTATCCAAATGAGTTAATTGCATGCAAACGTGGAAGTCCATTGCTCTTGGGTGTTAAAGTAAGTTTGTTGAAGAAGTATACAAGCTTCTAACAGCACTAGTTTCTCCCTAGAAATTTGAATCTATAAGTTCTTGGGTACAATTTTTTTTTTCCGGTTCTGGTTAGTACTCTGAAAAATTTGGGTTAAAGCCATGATTTAAAAAAATATGTAACTATTCCATTTGAGAATTGTTTTCTTCATTTTTCTTCCCAATATACATATTGATTGGTTGTCCATAGCCATTCTTTGGGTTGGATACTATGTGAAACATGTGCATTTGGGAGTTAGTTCATGTGCTCTTGCTTTAAGACAACTTATAGGGGCTCAATTCTGGTATCAAAATTTGTTCATGTAATGAAAAACTGAGGATGTACGTAGTCTTGAAGTTGGAATTTGACTAGCCTTTGTTTGATAGATTTTGCATTCAGATAACTGCATTCATGGTTTTCCATTTATTTTTTATTTTTTTATATCTGACCTTTAGGATTGCTATTCTGCTTCACAAATTTGGCTCATTAGAAATACAAATGTAAAGCTGGAAAATTATGTTTGTTTATTTTGTGAAAACATAAATTTGCGTCCACTATACTTTAAGGTTTCCTATATCCCGTATTGTATATACTCAGGTGATGATGACATAAATTAGATGATATCAAGGACTGTGCTGCAAGATATATGCCTGCATTGCAAGCTGTAATTAAGATTGTTTGCTTGTCTTGCTTCTCATGGTATTGAGCGTAAGAATAGCAAGTTAACACTGTTACAGATTGCTTTTTTTCCCCCTTTATTCTTAATGCAGCCACTAGTCTGTTAGGAAGTGATGCCTGTGCTTTTACTTCAAAGTATTAATAAACATGAAAAAATAACAACTTATAATTGAAAGCTTATGCTAGCTGATTAGTTGATGGTTTACTCTTCATGATGGATCAGAAAGTCTGGATTATTGGCATTACTATATCTTGTCCCATGTTTGTATCAGCTTCATGCTTCTGTTAATATTAGCTTACGGTTGGGCTTCTATCAGGAATTAAATGAAGAGTTTAACAGCGGACCAACATTTCATGATTCTAAATTCCTCTCAAATAATGACCATCCAAAAGAGCTGTTTCTGTCCAGTGATGCTCATGCTATTGTTGAGCACACAAAAAGGTCTTGGTGATTGAGGATGGTGAAGTAGTTCATCTTAAGGTACTCCTTTGTCTTCGTTAATTTTAATTCTCTTGTTATGTTATGTTTTCCCGATATTTTCTCTCTTTTTTAAGTCGATATCTTTTGCCCTTCATAATACTGATCTTAAGATATTCTTCTTTGTCTTCTTTTTTTTTTGGGTTAACATATTCTTGCAGATGAATGCTTAATTGACTTTGCAAGATGAAAATCTTATAAGTTCAAGTAATTGATTATGTGCCTGACAAGAGAATTAGTACTTTCAATATCACCTCATTTCTTCGCATTTATACATAAAAAATTTGCTTACTGTTATGTTGTCAGATTCAATAGCTCCTTTCATAACGATGTCTACCGAAGTTCCCACTTCGTCATTGATTTTATTAGAGATATGATGGCTTATAGATCTGTTTAACTCAAGTTAACAGTTAACTTGAGACTGTTATGGTTTTCAATACCTATATTAGATCACCTATATATTTTTGGAGCAGGTGCTTTTGATGAAGGAGTATTTATGATGACATTAGCAATGCCATTGATTACTTTTTTCTTACCCCTTACTGTTTGTCTCCTTAACTTTCCCCCCTCTCTCTTTCCTCCCTGACTTTGTGGTTATTTTATTGTATTAACACACCCTTGAAACTGAGAATTATGGATGGTAGTTGCAAATGGAAATTGTGCATGGAACCTAGTTCAAATCCCACACCGGAAAGCTGAGTAGAGTTATTGGCCTATACAGGGAGGATTTAAGATCCATATTCTGTGGAGCTTTTTGATGATAGGCTCCATAGAAATGGGTCAAAGTGGATAAGACCTCATTTTTTGTGCACACTCTCTGACCTTAGTTTACACAAATTTGGTCAAGTTAGACAAGGCTTTGATATTGATCATAGTTTGGGTCGGGAAGAATAGCAGAGAACAGTTATTTTTTCAAAGATGGTTTTGTTCATCGTAGTAGATGTAAATTTCAGACACTCATTGCCTTTATTATTGCCCATACTTTCATTCTGCATTTAATTATGGTCTGATAACCACTGTGTAGCAAAGGAGCCTTGTAAGAAGGACAATATCTTTTTGATCATGTTTTATCGAGCTCATCTTTCATCCATTCAGAAGATTAGATATTGTGGAGTTTGTGGTATATATGGTACCTGCAATCATGGTCTCCTTTTTATTTCTCCTTTCGTGTTTGTTCCAGCACATCAAAGGATCTCGTTTGGTTTTCATATGATGGGGTTTTTTCTTTATAGGACAGGGTATTTGTTTTCCCCTCTTGTTGCTGCTTGATATTCATCAACAAGGTCAACGTCTTTGAAATCTTTTATACCATGATTTATTCATCATTTATCTATTTGAAAAGAATGAAAGACAAGGCCGTTTACACTTTTAGATGTAGGTCATCGAAACTTTGACCAATAGCCAATTTAATTTTGTTGCTTTACCCTTTCTCTGCATTAGGCTGTCCTCTTTAAGTTGGAGTGCATTATTTTTATTCTTTCTGCTTTTAGCTCATCCACATAAAAACTTGGTGTACATATATCAAGTGATAGATATATGAGGCCCCAGTTAAGGATATGGGAGATGAAAGAGTCAGCTTCATGCGGTTATAGCTTGTAAAAGATGCTATCAACCTTTCAACCTCTTAATCAATGCATGCTCTTCTGCTTCGTTCATCATTTAATCAGGAAAAATTTCAAAGCATTGAAACATCCAGTTGGTAAACAATTCTTTGTTCATTCACCAACACCCTTAAAACTCTGTTACTTCATTAAAGCCCTTTTTAGAACCAAGTTGATTTGAGGCAGAATGCTCCCTGTTTCCTCAAAAAATCAATTCAGCTATTATTCAAATATTCGTTTCTAGAGAAGATATGCTTTGGTGATGCTTTAAATACATAATTTACTGGAATGTACTTGGCAATAATATGCATGTCTCTTTGGAATGTAGAGTCATGACTTGGTACTTTCTTTCTTTAAAATTGTCTCTACTTTTTCCTTCAGATACGCAATTACTTACTGTGTAAATAATAGGTCAAAATAACCAATATATGCTGGAAAATTGACTCTTGGATTCATTACAATCTAATTAAGTAGTCCTGTTATAGTGCCAATTTCTTTTTGTAACCTGCAATGTTGATAATTATCCCAGGATGGAAATGTGTCAATCCTGAAGTTTGACAATGACAAGGGAAGACATGGAGGTTCCCTCTCTAGACCTGCATCAGTGCAACGTGCATTATCTGTTCTTGAGATGGAAGTTGAACAAATAAACAAAGGAAACTATGAACATTACATGCAGAAAGAAATCCATGAACAGCCAGAGTCTCTAAAAACCACCATGAGGGGGGGAGGCTTATACGTGGAGGCTCCTGCAAAGCCAAGACTGTTCTTTTAGGTGGACTCAAGGATCACTTTAAAACAATTAGAAGGAGTCGACGTATTGTTTTCATTGGTTGTGGTACAAGCTATAATGCTGCTCTAGCTGCTAGACCCATCCTGGAAGAACTTTCTGGTGAGTCTTGTTTGCACAGTAAATTTTGCAAAATCATAATCTTGTTTGTACTGCTTATTTTTTTCAATTTTCCTGGTTTGCTGCATATAAAAACATAGGTATCCCTGTCACTATGGAAATTGCAAGTGATCTGTTGGATCGTCAAGGTCCTATATACAGAGAAGATACAGCAGTCTTTGTCAGCCAGTCTGGTGAAACTGCAGATACATTACATGCGTTGGAATATGCTTTAGAAAATGGTGCATTGTGTGTAGGCATAACAAACACTGTTGGCAGTGCAATAGCTAGGCGTACACATTGTGGTGTTCATATAAATGCAGGCGCCGAAATAGGTGTGGCAAGCACCAAGGTGATGGCTTTGAATTTATTTGTTTTTGTTCATCTCATTTACTATCAGTGCCTAACCTTGTTATCACTGCTATCAACAGGCATACACAAGTCAGATAGTAGTGATGGCCATGTTAGCCCTAGCAATCGGAGGTGATGCAATTTCTAGTCAAACGAGAAGAGAGGCTATAATAGATGGTCTATTTGACTTGCCAAGTAAGTTTCTGATTTTTATTTTCATTTTTTTTTCCATATATTGCCATAGTCTACCTTTTTGTGTCCCAAACTATATATTTAAGTCTTGATTTTTTGCAGACAAGGTCAGGGAGGTCCTGAAGCTTGACCAGGAAATGAAGGATCTTGCAAAACTTTTGATTGCGGAGCAGTCTCTTCTTGTGTTTGGGAGAGGATACAACTATGCAACGGCTTTGGAGGGTGCCTTAAAGGTTAAGGAAGTAGCACTTATGCACAGTGAAGGAATGCTTGCTGGTGAAATGAAACATGGTCCTTTGGCATTAGTTGATGAGAATCTTACTATTATTGTCATTGCTACTC
The DNA here is from genome assembly GCA_019202695.1 of Populus x sibirica. NCBI lineage: Eukaryota > Viridiplantae > Streptophyta > Magnoliopsida > Malpighiales > Salicaceae > Populus > Populus x sibirica. Next base: position 1,174,935 of record JAGMVL010000899.1, on the reverse strand, counting down.
GCGATTCCTGCTTCAGGTTTGTTGTTTTGTACGTATTGAATGCTTCCTCATCAAATATTTTTCTTGTGTTTGATACTGACTCCTTTTAGTGGTCTGACAGCAAGCAACAGTCAGTCATTCAGCAACTTCATGCCCGCAAAGGTCGCTTAATAGTCATGTGTTCAAAAGGTGATGCTGTGTCTGCATGCCCTGGAGGATTTGGTAGAGTAATTGAAGTTCCACAGGTTGAGGATTGTCTTCAACCTGTAATTAATATAGTTCCTTTGCAGGTATTCCTACTACCGTTGGCATTTGTTCATTAATGAAAGTATACATGTGCATGCATGTTCGTGTGTTTGATTAGGAATAATCAGTCTCACTTTAATTCGGAATGATCAGTAGCTAAATTCACTGACTTGTCATTTAGTAAACTGTGCAAGGGCATCTCATGTCAAGTAGTATTTATATCCCAGCCATTCAATCTGTGGCTCCAAGGGCGGGCCGTATCACCTTTGCATGTAGATGGGCTGACAGAAACAGCATGATGCCTGTGCTTCTATCCTCGCCATTCGGGCCATGGCTTGCTTAGGTTGATTTATGTGCCAATTGCCAGATACCTTCTTTCAGCGGTCTATCTTAACTCAGAACTTCCTTTAGAAAATCAGTATCATCAAATGATGGTCATGAATGCATGTTTTTGTGATGCATGAAAGTATATATTATGCTAGAACTTAATATTTTCTTCTTTTTTTTCCTTTCATTCATAACAATCCATATGCTCTCCTTTAAAATCTGCCAGACCTTGTCTATTTGCATTAAGCATTACCAGATGCGTCAGCAACCTGACTTCCCTTTCTTGGTGCAGTTACTGGCATATCATCTGACTGTTCTAAGGGGTTACAATGTTGACCAGCCACGCAATCTGGCGAAGAGCGTGACGACACAGTAAAGGTAGCGGGTGAAAACCTTCTCGTTCGGTCATTGTTCTCTTGTAAAAATGTGATGCTGACAATGGCTGACAAATCAAAGATTCAACTCATCGTAAAACCCCTTTCTGGAATCTCGTGGATGGGAGATGTGTAACAAATGAAAATTACATTTTAAAAGATAATTATCATACTAGCTAGATATTACTAAAATATAGGAGAAATGATCATTTATTAAACAAAATGTCTACCGAGGGCTGTATTTAAACTTGACAGGGCGTGTTTTCCTTTTTGTAGGAGCGTTTCAGGGACATCTCCTTCAAGTCGGGACAAAGGAGGAGAGCTCTCAACATGTTTTGAAAAGAAAAAAAGAAGAGAGAAAGCAACAGGACGGCTTGGACATAAAACTTAAAGCCATGATTAAATGAGTGGAAAGAGATTTGATTGATTTGCATCGTCCCCTATGCTGTCCATCTTTACTCACAATTCCTTTCCAAAGGTCCATCGAACACCTTATTTAGGAAGCATGCTCTAACACACCTATTTCTTCAACATTATCTTATATTGAAATTTAATTTTAATTATATTGGAATTTTAACCTTGTTTATTTGCTGGAAAGTAGTTTTTTTTTTTGGAAAATGAATTTCGGGAAAGTGAATTATTTTTCAATGTTTGGTAGTATAATGAAAAATAAGCTGGAAAATAATTTCCAGTGTTTGGTTATGACATGTAAAATAAACTGGAAAATAACTTATTAATGTTTTATTTTTTTCAAGTTTATTAAAATAATAAGGAACAAATCTTACAAATTAAAAAGTTGAATGAGAATGAAATTGAAAAAAAATATAATTTCATAAATTATCTCAAATAAAATAAATAATAATAATAAAAATAATAGAGATTAAATCTAAAAAATAAAAAAAATTAAAAGATGAAGAAATTAAAATAATAATAATAATCAACATTTTATAAATTATTTCAAATAAAATAAGTAATAATTAAAAGAATGAGGATCAAATTTGATAGATAAAAAATTTCAATTAAAAAATGATAAGGAAAAAGCAAATAATAATTATAAAAATGAGGACCAAAATTAATTTAAAAATTAAATTTTAAGGGATGAAATTGAAAAACAAATATTCAAAACTAAATATATATAGCAATCAAAAGTTTAAGGATCAAATTTGATATAATCAGCAAATAATATGATTTTTCTAAATTTTTCACAACTTCCAGAAAGTGTTTTCGCCCAAAATAAAAAGAAAATACTTTTTTGGAAACCAAGCTAAATTTTTCTTTGATTGAAAAATTTTTTCCGTTGACTAACTTTTCTAATGGCAAACGAAAGTTTGGAAATTGGTTTTCCGAAAAAGACTTTTTAAAAAACAAACACAACTTTATTTTAATTAAAAAGAATTAGGTGTAAGATTCGAACTTTAAACCATTTGAGTGGTAAACTACTTGGATATTATTTTTAAAAATACAACTTGAAAAAATAATTCTTTAAATTTAAGCTAATGAAAATGGAGTAAATCTCGGTCAAGGTGTGGTCAACTTGAAAAAAATCGGTACCTTTCTTTACTCAATGTTGTGGCCTCTTATATTTGGTACTTTGTTAATCACTCAATATCACTATGATAGGATCTACCTTTTATGATTTGAAATGAAATGGTTCATACTATATAAATATTTTGAGTCTATTATTTGATATTATGGTTAATATGTTATACTTAAAATGGTTGTATTGAATTTAAAATGACCAATAACAACGGTAACATATTAAAAATATTTTATTTATATCATATAGTTAGAATATCAGTTAGCTCCCTAAAACATTTATCTTTAAACATATATTTAGAAAATTTTATTTTTAAAAAAACCTTACTAAAAAAATAAGAAAAATCATGAAAAATAAAATTATTATGAATTTTATTCAACAAAAAAAATTGCAAAACAAAGTTCAATGAGGTTCTTTAAACTTCGACCTTTAAAATCATTAAATACCTCAACTTCACTAAATTATAATGAATACATATTTTATATATAGTTCATTTTAAAAAAGAAAAAAACTCAAAAAATCAATTTACTAACTATTTTAAATTTATTTGGTTTGGTTGCACTAAATCAAGGAATAATAATAATAAAAAAAAAAGTTAAGAAGAGAGTTTATGCAAGGAGAGGCATAAAAGACTTGGTCGTAGAATGTGAAGATTGTCTCAATAGTTTTTTTTTTTAATCAATGAGGCTAAAATGATTTTTTAGAATATGGTAGATATTATTTTTTAAAATATTTTTGTTTGAAAATATTTTAAAATAATAAATATTATTTTAAAAAATTATTTTTGACATCAGCATATAAAAACACTAAAAAAACATAATTTGAAATAAATAAAAAATTAATTTTTTTTAATGTTTTTCAAAATACTTTTAAAATATAAAAATTAACAGGTAATAATATACGTTAAGTACCATGAAGTGATAACATTGAGATAGTGAAAACAGAGCGCAAAAAGAATGGAGGAGACAGAAGGATAGATCACATAAAATACATGTAAATTTGATTTTAATATTAAATTAATTTTTATTTTCCTAAATTATAAAATTAACAATTTAGCATGTTCAAGTTTTTTTTCTAGAATAAAAAAATGAACTACAATTTTTTATTGGGTCCATTAAAAGTAAATTTGCTTTGTTTTTTCTATTATTTTATGATTTTATTAATTAAATATTGTAAAACTATTTTACAGAATTTGAGCTTATATTTTTGTTCTTTTGATCAAAATTCATTTATTATATTATTGGCGCTCCGTTTTCAAGTGGATTTTCTTCCAAATAGGATTTTATATGTAATCTTTAAAATGAATAATGTGAACGTTTTCTTAGAGTTAATTGAAAACCTAGATGGGTGTTTGATATTGAGTTTCAACATACATTTCGTTAAAATTTGATTTTTTTTAAATTAAGTTTTTTTAATATTTTTGAATTATTTTGATGTGCTGATATCAAAAATAAATTTTAAAAAATAAAAAATATTATTTTAATGTATTTTCAAGTAAACATTACTTTAAAAAGTAATCATTACCATATTTTCAAATATCTCGAAGATATTTCTTAGTTTTGCTATTAGATATAGACATATAGGCTAATTGATAGAGAATAAAATTCTGAAAAGAAATTTATATGCTGTATTAAAAACAAAAGGGACCCAGTAAGATGCTTTTTGTTAAAAGCAGGAGGAGCCCTGTTTTGTTTCAAAACCAAAGCAATATATATCATTTTAAAGTGACATCTACTTTGATTTCAAAGCATAACAAGTCTTACCAAACATTATTTTTAAATCTAAAATAATTGGACTTTGAAAGCACAACAATACATACCAAAGAGACATTTAATTCCTTATACTAAAATTATATACAGAGTGATGCGATATCAATCATGTTGGAAAGTTATTAAAATCACGGGAAATTAACAAAACCTAAAAATTTAAATGGTGTGGAGAAAGTTCTATTGTAATAGTTCATTGATGGTTTTTCCCTTATTAAAAAAACTTATTAGCTTTGGTCTTGGGAGTGGTATGTATTGAGTTTCTAAATATCATACACACAACGAAAATAATAAAATAAAATTATTTGGAAGTCTCTAAAATTTAATTAGATAAATTTAGAGTTGTTTATAGATTTATTACCTAAAGATGTGATTTTATTCGACTTTGAATAATTATTTAAAAGTTAAGTTGTTGCAAACCACAAGCTGTTCACTTATCCGGCCTCCAATGATAATACATATGAATTACTAGTGAGAAATCTCCTAAATCCATATTTAGAAAAGAATGATTGCTATGCCTAGAATGTTAGCTCTCTATTATGTGAATTACGTAGTTTTTTCTGTATAACAGACAACTATTAAAAAATAAGAGACATAACTTACTATTTACAGGGAAATCTAAAAAACTTTATAAATAGACAAAATATCGATTTGCCCCTTGAACAATATCCATATATTAATTCAGGATAATTTTAGAAATTAACTCAATCAAGTCCTTATTCCTTTAAAATTCGTGTTGGCCGTGCAAAATTTTAGAGTTGCCTCTTTATTTATTGAGATTTCAATTTCAGTCCTTATTCTTTAGATTTCTAATTTTTATTTTTGGTCCTTTTGTAAAATATCGATTTGTTTTCAATTTCATCTTTCAATTCTAATTTGTGATATCTTATTTTTTTCAATTTGGTTCTCATTATTTTAATTATTATTTTTTTTGGATTCTTTTGTTAAATTGATTTCTCTTTTTAATTTCAACGTTCAATCAAAAAACTTGTAGTTGTCCACTAATTTACCTTTTGTTTCAATTTGATCCACATTCTTTGAATTGTTCTTTTGTTAAATTGATTTTTCTTTTTAATTTAACCCTTTAATAAAAAAAACTTTAGTTGTTCTCTAATTTATTTTTTATTTTAATATTGATCCTCATTCTTTTAATTGCAATTTTTTTTTACCATGGAACTTTTTGTATAGTTATTTTCGTTCCAATTTCACCATTCAATATTTGATTGGCTAGAAATTGAGCCTTGTGGTTTTTCCATGTGGGGTGCTTGTGGTTTAATGACCTGAGTTACGAGTTTGAAAAGTTAAAGCGGTTTGACACAATTTTCTTACTTATTTTATTTTCTGATTTCATCATTCAAATTGTTTTTTTTTTTAAATTGAGCTTTGTAGTTTTTTTTATTTTTTTTCTTTCGAGTTATCCCAATCTCATGACATGAGTTATGAGTTTGACAGGTTAACTCAGGTTAACTCTGTCTTTTTTATATAAATTTAATAATTTTTAAGAGTTTTATTGATTGGTCCATGGTTTTAGACGGTGAACTAAGTTCATCTAATACTTTTTTTTTCAAATCTTAATATTATTAAAAAAAGTTGAGAATATCTAGCTTTAATCATTGGTTGAAAATCTATCTTGTAAAGTAGCAATTTGGTTAAGTTTAAATATATTTAAGCTAACATAAAAAATACTTTACATAATCTATTTATAAAAATGTAAAAACTCATAAGAATACTGGTTGTTGGTGTTGGCATATACAGACTTATTTTGTAAACTGTTGTTGACACTAAATTAAAATTTTTTAAAAGACAAAGGTTTATTATTATAATAATAAAATAAATTATCCATATATAGCAACCACAAGAATGCACGATTCAATATTTAGTTTATTTCTTTCATTGTAAATTATTTAGTGTTTTTTTTTTAAGTTCATGTTTTAACTAGCTAAGCTACCTGATATCAGTTAATGTTGAGTACTCCTGCTATGAAATCCTTGAGGGGTGCATATACAACTAATACCATTATGAATTATCTCCATCATATAAGGTAACTAAGGCCAATTTTAAAGATTGAGGATTGAAGAAAGATGTGGAAGATGACTTAATTTGTGTGGTAGAATTACAAAATATAAAATCTTCTTTATTGGTAGCCTTATAAAAAAATCAATTCAGAAGACATATTAATTGATAAAAATGATAAGTCCAAAACCATTAAGAAAACTCTGTTTGGACAAAATATGGGACTAACTTATATATACGGTGAAAATTAAAATAATTAAGGATCATGATTATTGAAAGTATACTACAAATAAGAGATGATTTTCAAGAATAATAATAAAAAAAAAACTAGAAGCAAACCATGATAAGTTTAATGAGAAAAAGATGCAAATATATCTTTTCAAAAGTGGCCATGATCGCCTGTCAATGATATAGAAGTACATAATCTAAGAACAATTCAAAGAACTACACCTAAAAGGCCTAAAATGAAATTAGAAGTGGCTGAAAGGAGAAATATTATCCCTTCCAAGTTAGAAAAACTATTGTTCAATAATAGGTCCTAAAATCTAAACCAACACTAAAGACTGAATTGGTTGAAAAAACAAATAAAGATTCCAATTCTAATTATTAGATATATCTTGCATGAATATATATATAGTCCCTAAAGAGGTTTAAGTAAAAATAAATAAATGTTGTAACTCAAAAGGAGGAAAATAAAATAATTTTTCTATTATTGTAAAATGATTGATGAGCGTTACCAATATCATTTTCAAGATAAGGTCAATATATCATCCAAGGTAGATATGGATGATGAAAACATCACTTTAATTAATATGCATGGTATTCACCATTTTTTTTTAAAAGGCCAAACCTAGTTAGACAAAAAATTTCGTTTTTTTTTTTTTTGCTATAACAAGAGAACTAGAACTATAATAACTTGACCTTATTAATCCTATCGAGTACGAGCGGAACTTTATAACTCATTTTACTTTAATAAATTGGAATAAGTTGAAGTTCAATTTTCTTCATTATCTTTAAAGTCTAACACATCATTTTTGAAAATGAGGTTGAAGTCTTTTTTAGACCCAAGTTCAAAATTACTTTGTTATAAGGTTTGGTTAAATTTTATCTTAATAATCATATGAATTTAATACGTTAGACAATTCAACATAAATGATGTTTTGAATTTTTTTTTCTTAGGATATAAAAGTACAAAGCAATTTACATAGGATGTCTTAGGGTGATTTTATCTTCCTTTTGATGTATCCAACCTCTAACCATACAGTCTATTTAGTCATTATACCTTAATTTTTGGCAGCATGGTATAGGCCAAAAAACTAGTTTTATTACTATTTCGAGATAGAAAAAACAAACATAGTTAAGAAACAGAAAATAGGACAGAACTGAAAGCAAATATAAAGTTATGTTTGATAATGATACATAAAAGAGACTAAATGTCTCTATGTTGTGTTTGATTGAGTAGGACTAGACATAACAAATTGCAAGAAAAAAAAATAAATTTTACGCTTAATTTGTATTACCATGAATCTTGCCATGCTTGAAACAATAAATAAACATCATTATTTTCATTTTAGTTTATAATAAACTTTATTTTTTTTAAAACTAACTTAAAATGATAATTTCTCCATTAATCAAAATCATATTAAAAAAATTTGTAATCATTGTAAAAAAAATTCATTGCTAAGAAGATAAAATAATCAAATTATGATTTACTTAGTCATCATATCATTTCTCCAAATAAAATAAATAATTAAACAATCATTTATCAAATAAAATACTTATCTAACATTATTAAAAATACAAGATAATAATAATTTCATCTTATAATGTTAAAAACTAACTCATTTGGTTATGAAAAGTTCTTCTAATACTTTTTAATAAAAGCCACTTTTGATAATTAATTTTATTCAATTTATTAGAAAATTAATTTACTTTAATTCATTCATTTTTTTAATTATTATAAATTATTAAATTGTTCAAAATAATTTATAGGCTATTTTAAGATATTTATTTTTTCCTATTAATTTGATGAAATGAAAAAACCAAAATTTTTAAACAATTACATTCTTAAACCACGGTGTGCATGTCTAATAAAACACATTTAAAGATGAGTAAAATAAAAAAAATTAAAATTATAAAATAATTAAAGGAATATTTGTGGAAAACAAACTAAATTGGTTGTCTTTCGTCTCCCTCGCTCCTTTCCTTCTTTTTAGAAGGATGGAATATTAATAAAAATATGGCCCTGTTTGTTTGCTGGAAAGTAGTTTCCTTTTGGAAAATAAATTCCGGAAAAGTGAATTATTTTCTGATGTTTGGTAGTGTAATGAAAAATAAGTTGGAAAACACTTTCCAGTGTTTGGTTATGTCGTGGAAAATGAGCTGGAAAATAACTTATTAATGTTTTATTTTTCTCAAGTTTATTAAAATAACGAGGAACAAATCTTACAAATTAATAAGAATGAAATTGAAAAAAAATATAATTTCATAAATTATCTCAAATAAAATAAATAATAATCAAAATAATAAAGATCAAATCTAAAAAATAAAAGATGAAGAAATTAAAATAATAATAATTAACATTTCATAAATTATTTCAAATAAAATAAGTAATAATAAAAAAAATGAGAACCAAATTTGATAGATAAAAAATTTCAATAAAAAAATGATAAGGGAAAAGCAAATAACAATTATTAAAATGAGGACCAAAGTTAATATAAAAATTAAATTTTAAGAGATGAAATTGAAAAATAAATATTCAAAACAAAATATATATAGCAATCAAAAGTTTGAGGACCAAATTTGATATTATCAGCAAATAATATGATATTTCTAAATTTTTCACAACTTCTAGAAAGTGTTTTCCATCCAAATTTTCCAGGAAAACATTTTCTTGGAAATCAAGCTAAATTTTCCTTTAACTGGAAAGTGTTTTCCGTTGACCAACTTTCCTAATGGCAAACAAACACAGGAAAGTTTGAAAAGTAGTTTCCCGAAAAATGAATTCCAAGAAACAAAAATAACCTATATCCTTGAAATAGTTGTTTTTCATCTTCACAACCTAAAACATATCTTTCCCAGCTATTTCCATTTCTTCTATCTCAAAATAAATAGTAACTAGATGATAATAATTTGCTTGTGACCTTAAGTATAGAGCAAGGCACGAGGGATCATACCCCAGCAACACTTGCAAGTTAGTAGAATCACCCGATGTAATAAGCGTGTTTGAGAGTGGTAACGATTGTTTTTCAAAATGTTTTTCACTCGAAAATATATCAAAATAATATTTTTTTTATTTTTAAAAAATTATTTTTGATATTAACACATCAAAATAATTTAAAAACACTAACAAATATTAATTTGAAGAAAATTTTTTTTTTAATTTTTTTAAAAAGTAAACAGACCGAAAAATTTTAAAAAATGGCAAGACCACCTCTACCACAAACCACAATGGATGAAAGCAACCACCGATGTCACGTACAGCATTTCAAATCGATTATTGGCTTGCTTTATACACATGATGCTCTTATGTATATAACCTTTCCCATCGGCCTAAACTTCCACAGAGCTCTAGTATATGACCTCACCACTGATCATCATTATTTCTTTTAAAAAAATTTGGGCATGAGGAGCATGGAGTGTAGACATTTTGGAAGGTCAAGGAATTCATGAATTTGTTCAAAAGTTTCAAAATCAGTACAAAAGCATCAAAGAGTAGCGAATGAAAGGCATATGCACGTGCTATGCCAGCTACAAGCACTACAAGGGAGGTCGGCAGGCAGCACAATACAGAAGTGCTAGCTAACCCGGTATCAATGAATGCAGTCCAAATTGCATGGATCTAATCAGCCTACAATTCTTCACTGATGAACTAGCAATTAGTATAAGATATGCAAATATGGAATGATAAAGTTATTCTCAGTTGGAGCAATAAAGATTCAGTAACAAATAATTCACATAAGAATAAGTAATTTTCATCTCTACCTAACTGCTCATTTCAAACAAAACATTAGCACAAAATAACAATGCCGTATCTCACATTACCAAGAACTGCACTCATATTGCTAACAACTGCACTTGCCTTCTAAGTTGCACTTGTTTCTCTTAGTTGCCTTCTCAACAATAGTACTTCATGGTTCAATCACGAATAGAGGCTGCAAGGGACCATTTAAAGAAGGCATAAACTAAAATGCAACGAATGAATCCACATTACTTTTCTTTCTTTCTTTATTACTTTTTTCTTGAAAGAGTTTGCTGAGGAAACTTACTGTATCAACACTGACTGGCTTGCCATCTTCAGCAAGGATCTCCACTATGGTTCCCGTTTGATCTGCCTGAAGGGCAGATTATAATGCAGCAGAATTAGGTAGAGATGTAAAAAAGAACAGAATTGAGGAAAATGGTTCCCAAATCACTATCACTAGAGTAAATCATGATATCCATAAATAATGATTAGTGACATTAAGTGCAGGAGAGATCATTTCTTTTCGTTTTTCTTCTCTTCTCAGAGAGGATGGCAGGGAAAAAGCTGTAGTTTGCAAAAGGATAAGTTAGAAAGAAATTAGAGGCATGGAACCACACCGATGGACAGCCTCTGAAATTCTTATAGATAAAGATGTATCATGCCGCTGGGGGAAAGTTAACAAAGTAAAACTTGAAACTCAATTATTAAAATTAAACACTCTTCAATCCCATGGAACCCTTATATGCATCATCACCTATCCAAAGCTATCCCACATAGAATATCATTATGCTTTTGAACAGGTATCATCAGATTTCCTGATTCAACCAGGGCATATGATGCTGGATAATAGCATGTCCAAATTACTTGTTTTATTAATCACGTAATTCTATCAGTTTTTTGAAAGTTTTCTTATTTGCAATTTTCAGGGTTTGGCCGCCGTGCACTCATTCTTAAATACAAATGTTCCTCCAAGCCATCAGATGTGATTTCCAAAAAGCAAACTAAGAATTGATTTGGGGTGAGTTTCAAAATCATCCACAGCTAGGACAAATAATCATACTTGAGAACATCCTCTCTTTATTCTTTTCCTTATTATTATTAGAATGTTTATTTTGTTGAAATTATAGTTCTTATTCTGGTAGGAAAGATTATGATTTTGGTATGCCTACAACACTTTATTTTATGTATTACATGGTTGTTTGATGAATAAAATTCAAGTTTCAGAATCTTCTTGTCAATTTTAAGAGATCCAGAAAGCTCTTTTGTAGAATTGAAAGATTTGGCCTGTTAGATTCTAGGTTTTCTATCATTTCCCCTAAATTTCTTGTAGCCATTCTACATCAATACAAAGAAAGCAAAGGACAAGCCAGCATATGAAAGATAGAAGTATTACAAGTATCTCCTATAAAGACTAAATGCAGAAGAAATATAAAACTTACCTCTATTTCGTTCATCAATTTCATGGCTTCAATGATGCATACAACCTGCCCCTTCTGCACTTTGTCTCCAACCTGTATTAAAAGGAATCAACAACAAAAAGAGCACCAATATAGACAACATATCAATTATAAAGGAAGCATTGTTCAAATAAAACGCAACAGCTAAGTACAGATAACACACCTTTACAAATGACGGTTCACCAGGTGCAGGGCTTCTGTAAAATGTGCCAGCCATAGGGCATTTGAGTGGTGGAAGGGATGACTTGACTGATTTGGAAGGAGGAGATGGTGATATGGCAGAAGGTGATGGACTAGAAGCTGCGGCAGGAGCTGCAGGTGTGGCTGCTGGCATTACTGGTGGAGGTGGAGGTGGAGGTGAATGCATCATAACAACTGGAGAGTGGGATGGTGGCAAAGGCAAAGCCTCCTTTTTTCTGATTAAAAGTTCACAATCAAGTTGTTTCAACTGCAGTTCCACAATATCTCTTGAATCAACAAGCCTGAATTGAAGATGAAAAACATATTTGTTATCATATACAATAAAACAAGGATTATATGCATCATTATAATGTTGAGGTCACTCACTTCACAAGACTTGAAACTTGGGAAATAAATTCAGAGATTGACTCCTCTGTAGCCAAAGAGGGAGGTGAAGGTTCATTTGATGGCTTATCATCCTTTGCTTCCTGCAATGGTACTTCAGATTTGGCAAGAGTTGAGGCTGCAGCATTTGAGGATCCATCCACAGCAACCTTGAAGGCAACAGATGATCCCAAAAGCTTGTCCAGGAAGGAACAAAAATTTGAAAACAGATCCTCTAAAGAAAACCATTGAAAGAAGCTTACCTCATTCAATTGAGCTTTCACCAAATATGCACCATTACGAGTAGGCTGCAAACCCTACAACATAGTGGAAACAAGTTTCAGTCTCTCAATACTACATCTCTATATCAAAGTTTAGAATGCAGTGAGTAGTTTCAGATTTCGGTAAGAGGGCATTTGGACTCAACAAAACATAGTGCACCTGACCCAAACATGGTGACTATATATAATCGCTACCCAAGTTCGCTTGAAAGTTTATAGTGACGATTAAAGCTAGACACTTCCCATCTATTAAAGCTTATATTGATCATATAGTCCCTATTCAAGTTTGCTTGAAAGTTACTCCAGCCACATTGTGAGTTTGTAAATTAATCTGTGCCCTCTCAAGTTTTTTGCGTCGAAAGTGAAAGGAAGGAAACCATTGTCTGAATCAAAATTCCAAATTGACCAAGGCTTCGCATAATTTTCTATTTCTAACAATCTGAGGCATATAAAACACATGCAAGAGATAGTTTGTACCATGATTTTGCTCCAATGTCTGATGAAATGTAACTAAAGGGTAACAATGTAATGTAATATTTTAATTTGCAAGCTGAAAACAATGAAATTTTTTTTCCCTAAGGCATAGCTTAACTGGTAGTTGCACCTACATCAAAAGAGGAGGTTACAAGTGTGAGTCTTACCTCCACCAAATTATCCAGAAAAGAAAAAAAAAATCAAAGTACCCAAAACTAATGTATTCATGCCATTACAGGCTATAGGTGGAAGCCTAGAAACGATTTCCAAACCTTGGTTAAATCAAAGGGATATTCTTTCTCTTGAATGGGAAATCCAGCTAACAAACAAAAAGGTAGATGTTTGACGCAAGTTATCCATATTTACCTACAATGTTGATGCTCTCATGCTAGTGACAAAATGTGGACAGTGATATGAATCTATCATTTATTTAAATAAATTACATGTATTTGACCAAGATTTGCTTCCCACGTTATCATTTGGAGTTCAAATCTTTGGGGAGACCGCAAGAAAATAATTTCTTGTGAATGCGAGTCTGAGTGTGGATGACCACCTTAAGATCCAACGGAGGTAAGTCTCAGTGCACAAAGAAGTCCCAAGGATACCGTTACTGCTAAAACCAAAGAAAAAAAGAAGTAACCACGGAATGAATAGCAAGTTCACTCCTTGTTATCTTTAAAGCATCTACTGTTTATATTCTATACGAACTGATAACTGACAAGATAAACCCACTGCAAGTTCTTAGTAATCTATTTGATTTGGACGATGCAGTGAGATGAAGGTGCAAAAGTCTAAGAATCTTGAAAACAACAATCCATTCATCAATGGGTTATCTATGAAACAAAAATCAAGAATTAGAGAATAAATAAATCATAATGCAAAATATAGAATTAAATTCGAAATTTATTTCAGTCACTCAAAATTAACTTGGCATCAAAACAATTTTCTTTTAAGAGTACCAACTACTTCACTTTCTACATTTTCAGCAGTAATTAGGCTAACCCCAGAAGCCCAAATTGCAAAATGGTAGGAAAAAGAGTAGTAGAAGAAGATGATGAAGAAAAAGGAGAAAGATTTGAGAGAGGATTTATATCACCTTAGCAAGAAATCGGAGCTTTGGTTTCTGAGAGAGCCGAAACGACTGGGTTGATAACCTGTGAGTGTTGTAGTGAGGCAAAATGGCGGCGCTTTTGGTCACCATAGAAGCAGAAGCTGTGGTTGATAGTGAAGAAGCCATTGCTTGCTTTTGCTTTTGCTTTTGCTTTTGCCTTGCTTAGAGAGAGAGACCAGTGATTCAACTTGGAGACAGACAAAGATAGCTTATTACGAAATGTATTTGGGGAGACCGACAAATGAGTTGTGTTGGGTCTGGGGGCAGGAGTGGGAGGAGAGGGTGAGGAAGCAGAAGAAGAATGATGAGAAACGACGCACAAAAAGGCCCAGTCGATGAAACCAATGAGGAAGAGAGCAAAGTCACAACTGAGAGTTTGTTTGTAGTTCGCTGTTAGTTTACAGGACATAAATTTTATGAACATAAAAAAAAAAAAATTCACGTTATAGAAAAGTTTTTCGATTATTATTTGATCGTGATTGATATTGTAATCAAAATACTGTTTTGCTAAAAAAATTAAAAAAAAAATTATTTAAATTTTTTTTGAATTGTTTTGATACGCTAATATCAAAAATAAATTTTAAAAAATAAAAAAATTATTTTAATACATTTCTAAATAAAAAATATTTTAAAAATTAATCGTTATTACAATATTAAACAAGTTCTTAAATTTAATTTAATATTGTAATTTTGATTTTTTTCAAATTAAATAATTGCTTAATACAGGTTTAAAATTAATTTATATTAAAGTTTTGGCTTTTAAAAAAAATTAAAGTGGTTTTTTTATTTAATATTAAGATATCGACATATTGAATCAATTCAGTCTTCATAGTTTAACCCACTATAATAATAATCAGTGAAATTGGCTCTATTAGATTTAACTTTTAAGAATTTTGTTTTTTAAAATTATTTTTTACTTAATTATAAATAATAAAAATAAATAAATTAAATATTAAGATATTTGTTTGAGATTGTAATAATTTTATAATAAAAAATCAAAATAATTAATATAAATAAATAAATTTTAAAAAAAAATCACCTCCTTCGCTGATTACATAGTGAAGGAGGTGTGTAGGCGCACCGACTTTTTAGGTAATTATCATACATATGTGTCTATATGTGTCTCTATGCTCGCTTTTGTTAATTAGCATATGGCTGGTCCAATGCTGGATTTTGGCTACCTTACTAGCAGCTATTGCATACCATTTTCTTATTTATTTTTTGTGCTTCTATCATAATTGTTAAATTCAATCTGATTCAATTAATAAACTTAAAAATTTAATAACTTAAGATTTAACCTAGACTTGGGTTAATATTAAATCAATAAACGAAGTAACTTGATCAAACCTAGTTGATCTAGTTGAAATATGGTAATATCATGTTAGTTTCTCATTAAAAAAAAAGGTTAATTAGTTGATCAGATAATGACTTGATAAAAAAAAATAGATTGACCGACTTAAAAGTTGACCTGACAATTTAATGACTCGAGTTATTTACTTGACTAAACCTAAGGTATAACAATAATGATCTATAGTCATCACACTTTATAATTTCTTTGACCCTATATTATTTTAGAGGAACCTTAAGCCAGCTACATAACATAACATAATAAGTATTTTTTATATCATCTTAAAAAATCACAACACCTTTTAGTATTCTAGTTGAACAATTCTCAAAACACAATTGGATTGAATTTGATATTTATTAGATGATTTTTCATATCAAAATGTTAAAATCATTAAAAATCATCTAACATAGCATCAGATGAAAAACACTTTCAATTATGTTATCAAACACATACTATATACAACAAGTAGGAAAAAAGTGCTAAAATCGATTGAGTATAATGAAATCAACCATATTGAAAGAGTAACAATCAATATAGAGATTTAAGGAATCAATGGACCAAACACTTAGAGTCATGAGCAACCACGAGAGTTTAAACATGCACAAAGAACCAAAAACCTTAGTTCTTTATAGACTAGGAGTCATCAGTATAATAACTAATAAGAAGTCATAAGATTATCTTAGGATTCATATGATATCAATAAAGAAGGAGTTTATTTTATATTAGAATTCAATAAAATCTCCTTACTTGACGCCAATATGTATATAGATTAATATCTATATATTTAAATATAATTTAAACTTGGTACCAACATATATAGGTTCACATAGTCATTACAAACGATGGCGAGTACCATATATGAATTTTTAGTATAATTTTATTTATCTTTTTTCTCTATAGAGTTTTTATTGCTTTCTGTACAACTTTATTTATGACTTTCATTTATTTTCTTTCACTTTAATTCATGCAATCTCTCTCGTCTACTTTATAGGCCTATTTTTTTCTTTCTCTATAAGGATCGAAATATTAAATCCCCACACTTCACTTCATTTTATGAGGTTGTTACTTATCTCATCTTAGGATTAAGTTCTTATTGTATAATTTCTCAATATCTGGTAACGTATTGATAAGAAGAGTACTTGAGTTCTCTATAGAGTTTTTATTGCTTTCTGTACAACTTTATTTATGACTTTCATTTATTTTCTTTCACTTTAATTCATGCAATCTCTCTCGTCTACTTTATAGGCCTATTTTTTTCTTTCTCATAAGGATCGAAATATTAAATCCCCACACTTCACTTCATTTTATGAGGTTGTTACTTATCTCATCTTAGGATTAAGTTCTTATTGTATAATTTCTCAATATCTGGTAACGTATTGATAAGAAGAGTACTTGAGTAGCCAACAAATTGGCATGCTTAGTGGGACAAGATTGAATATCTATTCGAAAGGCCAATAGTTATGCCTCTGTAAAAAAAATACAAGTAAATTCATCGCTATGACATTGGATGAATAGTTAGTATAAACAATAGAGAGAAGTTAGCTTTTTAGTTGTGAAAAGCCAGACAATCCACCATTTTCCACCATTTTCTTAGATTCCAGTGGATCAACCAATACTAGATATGCCTTGAGATGGGTTTTCATTGTCTACACCCTTACAATATAGTGTTGGGTTTCTCAAAATGCATAAACACAACCCAACAAATTAAATTTTTTATTGAGAGTTCTAAGGTCCTCGTTAGACAATCTAAGGTTATTTTAGGTTTAAGAAAAAAAGTACTTAAAAATTAATTCTTCTTTTTAAGGTATAATCAACTCTTCAAGGATCAGTTGTTGTAAATCATAAATCATTCAATTGTTCAGCCTCTAACAATAATCCACATAAACCACCAGATCATAAATCTTCTAAACTCTTTTTAAGAGGAAAGGATTGATATACCTTTATTGCTAGCTCTTTCTTTTTATGTTTGCAAGTGTTTTTATATCATATAATATGTACTAAAAATACGAGACATAACATTCTATTTATGGAAAAAACTTGATTACCCTATAAATAACAAAACATCATTTTGCTCTCTGAAAAATATCACATATATTATTTCAAGATAGTTTTAAAATTTATATAATTATTTTCATGATTTTTATAAGTCTAGAATTGTAATCTCCTATATTAATTACATTATAGTCCTTAATTTCTAAACTTATTTACAATTAAATCATACTCGATTAATCATCCTAGTTAATTTTTTTACCAATGGTTCTTTATGTATGTGACCCATTAGATTTCCTAATATATTGGCTTAGATATAAATAATAATCATAATCAAAATATAATTAAATAAGTTAAAACAAATTAACTTATTATCAACTCAATAAATTTATTGATTTATATTTGAAGATCAAGTGCAATGTTTATCTACAAGTCATGATTCCTCAAATATTAAAAAATTTATAAGTTATTTGACTTAACCTTTCAGTGACATTTTATCTGTTTAATTATTATCACTTTATCAAGAATGTTCTGATTTGGACATTCGAATATAGAGTATGTCTACTCTGTCAAATCATATTTGTTCTCAACACCTAGTCATTAATTATTTGAATAAAATTTGAAAAATCTTTTCAAATGTCATTTCATTTTATGTAAGAATTCCATAATCAATATTATTTTAGATCATGTAGAATATTTCTCCTAATTCATTTAGGGTGATGGATTCTCTCTTGATCACTTATATAACTTCATATAGTTTATGTTACATCTAATATCTTTTACCTTTAATTAAGGTAAAATATAGTTGGATCAAATCATAACATTTTCTATGCAAGATAACTTAATGATTTCAAGTCTAAGGATACCTTTCTATAGATATAAATGATCTTTTCATATAGAATCCTCATACGATTAAATTCAATGTACATGTCATTTTACAAGCACCTATATAGTAGTTATAGGTATCCTTCATACCTCAACTTATGAGAATAGTTATTGCCTTTCATAAAGGAAAAAAAACATAATATGTATTGGTCTCAACATCTCTAATTAATATCCAATCTTAATAGAACATTGATTTGAAACATTTAGGAAAAATGATTTAATACAATAAGAATTTCATAATTATAACCACTTTATAATTTTATTTATAAAACATTTTGCGACCAATCTTTTGTTAGTGTAGCCTTGTAGCTAATCAATTTATTACACTTGACATTGACTTTGTTAATGTAAAAACATATTTATTATTAATAAATATTTTATTTAGTTTTAATATTCAAAGTAATTATATTTATTAGATTCTTATTGTATCAAATCATTGTTTCTAAATATTCCTGGTCAATATTATATGAAGACTAGACATTAATTAGAGTTGTTGAGACTGATACATATTATGTTTTTACTTTTATGAAAGGTAACAATTGTTTTTATAAACTGAGGTATGAGAGATACCTATAACTAATATGTAGATGCTCGTTAAATAACATGTATACTGAACTGAATTGTATGAGAGTTCCATATGAAAGATTACCTATGTTTATGGAAAGACTCAAGTGACAGTTGTATAAGTGATCTTTGGACTTGATGTCACTAAGTTATTTTATATAAGAAATGTTATGCTTTTATCCTTATTATGTGTTGTCCTAATCTAGGGTAAAAAATAAATAGATATTAAGTTTCACATGAACTATATAAAGTTATTTGAGTGATTAAGAGATGATTTATATTCCTAGATGAATTAGAAAAAATGTTTCATCTATTATCGAATGATAATGATTATAAAATCCATACACAAGGTGGAATGAGATTTAAAAAGGCTTTCAAATCTTATTCAAAGAATCAATGACTACGGTGTTGAAAATAAACATGATTTAACAAAGTAGACACATTTCATGTGATAATCTCTAAATAAAAAAATTATTATTACATTGATAAACTTGTCACCAAAAAGTTAAGTCAAACCACTTATGACTTTTCTAATATTTGAGGGATCATGACACATTACTAGACATTATATTTGATCTTCAAATGTAAATCAATCAATTTATTGAATTGATAATAAGTAACATTGTTTAATTTATTTAATCCTGTTTTATTTAGGATTGTGTTTATATTTGGGTTAACATATTAGAAAATATAATGGGTCACACACATAAAAATACTTGGTTAGAAATTAAATTAGGATAATTAATCAAGTTACTTGATTGCAAAAAAAAAATTATATAGAAATTGAAAACTAAAATGTAATTTATACATGAGATTACAATTTTAGACTGAGAAAAATCAAGTAGGGACTTGATTGAATAAATTTCTAAAACTATCCTGAAATAACATATGTGATATTATTCATGGGGTAAATTCATATTTTACTATTTATAGGGTTATCAAGTTTCCCTACAAATAGAATGATATGCCTCATTATTTTTTGTTGAGAAAACTATATAAGTTATAAATGATACAAAAACAACTGAAAACACAAAAAAGAGTTAGCACTTAAAGATATAGCGATCACTGTATTCTAGAAAGAGTTTTAAGAGATTTCTTACTAGTAGTTTATATGGATTACTATTAGAAGTCGAATACTTGGACGACTTGTGGTTTACGATAACCTAACTTTAAAGAAGTTGATCAAATCTAAAACATAAGATATAATCTTCAAGTAATATTCATATAAACCTTAAACAAACTTAGATTTGTCTAATAAGATCCTTGAAACTCTTAGAAAAATGTTTAAATTAGCATTTCCATTGCGTTTACATGTTTCAAGATACCTAATATCTTGATTAGGGTTAATGGCACAATGTTGAGTGCTACATAATTATTGATGAAAACTCTCTGCATTAGTACACCGTTGAATTTTGATGTGTTCTGCAAAAGTTTAAGGTGATGACTTATAGCCACTTTTGGCTTAGAAAACACCATATTTTTCTATTAGTCATCTATATGTTTTGACCGATCAATCTTGATAATTTTTGCCTTTTTTTTAAGGCTATCTTTTTAGTTACTATTAAGATAAGGCAATAGGTTAGGTTTGGCCTCAAAAGAGTAAGGGAGAGCAAAAATAATCTTGATGGATATGACATTATCATGGTCACTTGTCTTTAAAAGAAGTTTCTAATTTATTATCTTCTTAAATTGTGTTTTAGTAATCCATTTATTGCATCAAGATTGAAAATTAACTAACCTTTTCCTTCTTAGTATGAGAATTTTCATATGAGAGGATGTGAGTCACTTCTTCTAATGTTTCCTCGTCTAAAAAGTTATCAGCATTGACAATCATGTCATTTTTTGCTTTGAGCTTAACTTCCTTGCCAATGAAGATATTTATGGTGTCTAATCTAAGTTATATAACAACAATTTGTATTGAATGATGGACAAAAAATTTATCCTAAGGTTTTCAACCATCATTTGGTTACGTAATAAGTAGTTGTTTTTTTTTTATTAGGATTGTTTTCTTGGTTTCTTTGATGGCAGTGTCCCTTTTTTAATGAACACTTGAAATTGCCTTATTTTTCTATCCTTCAGACATTAGTCTTTTAGGCCAATATTGTATTGCTTATTTCCTTTGTTGAAGTTCCTAAGTGTTTGGCCAAACATGTTGAACAATTTTATCTTATTGATGTTATTAGTCAATTTCTAGTTTGTTCTAGGCATTAGGTCTAACTTTCATTTTCTAAGTAGAATACTTAACAACATTTACAAGTATTAGCATTATTCGAATAAGATAACTAATGTAATCATGTTAACAATTTAAAATCCGATTAGAATCTCCTTTGTGTGTGGTTTCCAGTTGAGTAATAAAAAGAGTTTATACTATACTTGTTTTAAATACCATTAGTGAATCCTCTAACATTGACAATTATTTTATCCTTATTTAATTCTTATATCAATATCACATCTCAAAGCTCTCTTCAACTCCTTTTCTGTTATTATCTATTTTTTTATTTGTAGTTTATACAGTTAACCTCCCTATGGTTGGACTCCGGTCTTTCCGAGTTATTTATTACTTCAACACTCCTACACTTGAGAGAAGACATCAACTCTTTGGTCGTGTCACACATCATGGATTTTGGCCAGATAAGGAGGTAGAGCTAATTTGTAGGCTACAGGCCCAATCCTTTTGGTGACCTCAAAAGGCCCAATGTACCTTAGCGCCAGTTTCCCTTTCATGCCGAATCTTAATACATGTTTCCACGAGGCTACTTTTAAGAATACTTTATCACCAATTTCAAACTTTAGGGGTCTTCTCCTATTATCTGCATAACTCTTTTGCCTATCTTGGACCACTTTCATTCTATTCCTTATGATCTTTATCTTTTCTGAGGTAATTTGTACCAGCTCTGGTCCAATTAGTTGTCTATTCTTCCCAAAGACATTGGCGTCTGGCATCTTCTACCATATAAGGCTTCACAAGGAGCCATTCCTATTGTAGCCTGGTAGCTGTTGTTGTAAGTAAATTCCACTTGTGGTAGATGATCTTCCCAATTTACCCCAAACTCCATTATACAAGCTCTTAGTAATCCTCTAATATTTGGATAGTCCTCTCAGATTGACCATCAGTCTGAGGATTAAAAGCAGTGCTTAAATTTAATTTCGGTCTTGATCAGGAGGTAAACCTTGGATCTTGATCTAAAACTATTGACACTGGCACACCATGTAACCTTACTACTTCATTTACTTTCAATTTTGCCAATTTCTCCACTGAGTCTATCATTTTCATTGGCAAAAAGAGTACAAATTTAGTTAATCGGTCCACAATAACCCAAATAGCATCGCTCCCTCTTTTTCATCTAGGTAATCCAGATACAAAGTTCATTGTGATATTTTCTCACTTCCACTCAGGAATCAATAATGGTTGTAAAAGTCCAGCTGGTTTTTGGTGTTCCACCTTTACTTGCTGACAAACCCCACACTTAGCCACATATTCAGCCACTTCTTTCTTCATATTCGGCCACCAATAAAATTCTTTTAAATCCTGGTACATTTTAGTACTTCCAGGGTGTGTTGCAAGTCTCGACTCATGAGCCTCCTGTAAAACTTTCTTTTTCGGTGTTTGATCACCTGACAAGTACATTTATCTTCCAAGAACTACCATTCCATCTTTCTGGATTTGGAATGACATCTTGATTCCTGACCTTACCTTTTCCCTTATCTTACAAACTTCCAAATCTTCTTGCTGAGCTTCTAGTACTCTGTCTCGGAGGGTTGACCTCACTCTTAACTGAGCCACTAATGACTCATTCGGTTCTGCCTCTATCTAGACATCAATCTTTCTTAACTCTAGCAATTCTTTTTCATCCCAATCCTCCCACTAAGTATCTGCTGTCTTGACCTTACGATTAAGAGCATCTGCAACTACATTTGCTCTCCCCGAATGGTAATCAATTACACAATCATAATCCTTTATCAATTCCACCCAGCGTCTTTGTCACATATTTAATTCATTTTGTGTCATCAAATACCTCAAACTCTTATGATCCGTGAATATCTGAACCCGAGACCCATATAAATAATGCCTCCAAACTCTTAAGGCAAGCACTACAGCTGCTAATTCTAAATCATGCACCGAGTAATTGATCTCGTGAGCCTTTAACTGTCTTGAGGCATACGCAATTACTTTACCGTATTGCATCAACACACACCCTAGTCCCTTATTCGATGCATCACTATAAACCACCAATCCTTTTATTCATGATGGAAGTGTTAACACCGGTGCAGTAGTGAGTCTCTTCTTCAGTTCTTGAAAACTTTCTTCACATTCCTTAGTCCACTCCCACTTTGCCTCTTTCCGAGTCAACCGAGTCATGGGAATGGCTATGGTAGAAAATCCCTTGATAAATCTTCGATAATACCCTGCTAACCCAAGAAAACTATGAATTTCAGTAATATTGGTAGGTCTTTCCCATTTCAACACTGCTTCAACTTTTCTAGGATCTACCGATATTCCTTCAGCCGATATAATGTCTTAGAAAAATCACTTCCTTCAACCAGAACTCGCACTTGCTAAGTTTGGCATACAGTTGATGCTCCTTTAAGGTCATTAATACTTGCCTCAAATGTTGTTCATGCTCTAAGTATGACTTTGAATAGACTAGGATGTCATCTATGAATACCACCACAAACTTGTCTAGTTATGGTTGAAAGACCCTTTTCATTAAGTCCATAAACACTGCTGGTGCATTTGTTAGCCCAAACGGCAATACTAAGAACTCGTAATGTCCATACCAAGTTCTAAATATAGTTTTTGCTACATCTAGTTCCTTAATCCTCAACTGATAGTATCCCGACCTCATATCTATCTTCAAAAACACTCTGGCCCCTTTTAGCTGATCAAACAAATCATCTATCCGTGGAAGCGGATATTTGTTCTTTATTGTTACCCTGTTCAACTGTCTGTAATCTATACAAAGTCGGAGGGTCCCATCTTTTTTCTTCATAAACAACACAGGAGCTCCCCAGGGTGAATTACTTGGACGTATGAACCCTTTATTTAGTAATTCTTGTAGTTGAATCTTTAGTTCTGCCAACTCAGCTGGCGCCATCCTATACGGTGATTGGGCTATCGAAGATGTACCAGGCAGTACATTAATAGTGACCTCTACTTCTCTCTCTGGGGGTACTCCCGGCAGTTCATCCGGAAATACATCAGAAAATTCCCTCACTATTGGAATATTTGACTCTTGAACATCTCCCCTTCTAGTCTCTAAGACATATGCAAGATAAGCCTCACATCCCCTTTTAATCATTTTCCTAGCGACCATAGCTGAGATAATATAGTTTGAGATGACATTTCTCCCCCCTAAACATTATCTTTCTACCATCAGGCCTTTGAAGAGTTATTGTTTTTATGAAACAGTTCATTTGAGCCTTATTAGCAGTTAGCCAATCCATTCCTAAGATAACATCGAAGTCATGTAATTCTAGTGGTAATAGATCTACTTTTAACTCACATCCGCTTACACTAATCTGGACCCCCTTATACATATGGTCAATATTCATAGTTTCATTTAATGGAGTGCTTATAATAAACCCATTTTCTACTCTATAAGGATTTTTTCCTAACCCCCCACAAGTTTATTTGTAACAAATGAGTGCGTGGCACCCGGATCAAACAATACATGAACAGACAGAGAATTTAACTATAATGTACCTGCCACTACATCAGAAGCGGCCCTGGTCTCCTCCTGTGTCATGTAAAATACTTTACCCTGGGTTCGGGCCCCTTATATTCTATCACTGGGCATGAGTTCGGCCTTTATTACCGTTGGCCCCCGACAAAACCTGTCTAGCTGGTCTATTCACAATAGCAGATTGCTGCTGACTCAGAGCTTGCTGCTGATTTTGGGTGATTTTAGTCCTGCGGGGACAATTTCTTTGGAAGTGCCCCGACTCCCGCAATAATAACACCCTTAGCCTAAGTGCAGGCAGTCCCTCCATTTATGCTCCCCTCGGTAGATATAGCACCGCCCTGATGTTGTAGAACAATCCCCTGGGTGCCTTTACCCATATTGAACACATAAGGGATAAGTGATCATTCTCTGTTCTTATGCTCCTCTGGAAAAATTTCCCCTAAGGTTTGGTTGTCCTCCTGTCGACCCCATTTTAGTAGTTTGAGTCGATGTAACCGATGCACCTCCCACCCTTTTAAACCGATTGTATTGTCCTTTCCCCTTTTTTGGAAAAGGGGGTCTGCTAAGGGTGTACTCTGCATCCTTCTGCTTGCCTAGACGTGCTAGCCGTGTTGGCCCTCTTTCATACAAGCTTCTAGGGCCATTGTTGCTTCAATAAGGTCTCTAGTAGTCTCAAACTTAAATGTAATCAAACCTTGTCTCAGCTCTTGCCGCAACCCATCCCTCAGCCTTTCCACCATATGTTGCTCACTAGGGACATAGTGCGAGGCAAACATTGAGAGGTCATGGAACCTCCTCTCATAATCAAGTACAGACATGTCTCCTTATCTTAGAGCCATAAACTCCTGCTCCTTAATTTTACGATGATAGGAGGAGTAAAAATGATGTTCAAATTGCGTTTTAAACTCAATCCAAGTCTAAGATCCTGCGAGTCTCCTCGACCTCACTGTATCCCGCTAAGACCGTGCCCTATCAGAAAGCAGATGTGAGCGGCACAGTTCACTCGCAAGTCCTCTGTTACATGCATCTGATCCAGGGGTATCCTCAATTGTACGAAGCCACCTACCCGCTATCTCGGTGTCCAGGTTCGCCTAAAAAAGGCTCACACCCAAGTTCTCTCATGCTTTTTACAATCCGCAGTAATGTGACCACACTATCAGCTTTTGTCGTAGGCATTAGAGCTGCTTGCACTGCTAGAGCTATTGGAATTGTCGGGGCCAAGGCACCGGGCATTGCCTCAATCACTGCTTTCACTATCTGAGCTATGAACAAAGGGTCAAAATGTAGTGTAGGGACTGCTGCAGATGCTGGTGCTGTAGCTGGGGGTACGACTCTTTGTCTCTGCTGGTCTGAACCCTCGAATTGTAACCCCTCTGTTTGTCTCAATTCAGTGTCACGATTGAGTCCTATCGACTCTCCCAATCTCGATTGATGAGGCTCTGGTGGCATATGAGAAGCCGTATCCTCTAATGGATCCTCTCCTTGCCTCTCCTCAAGCTCTTCTCCTGTCATCGCACCATTCATCGTGCGAACCATCCTGATAAGTCAAAAACTTATTAAACCCCTTTTTTTTTTCCCAATCTCAACTGCAAACTCAAAATATATGATATACATATATTCGTAGTTACCAAATATATATATATATATATATATATATATATATATATATATATATATTATTTTCTCAAACTTTTGGCGGAATTTTCTTTGTATTTTTTAGGTACCAAGTTATCGACTCAATCATTTCTCAACCTGTAACTTCAATCACAATATTCGTCCCATCATTTGGACTTCCAAAACTCAAGCATATTTCAATATCTTAATTCTATTTTCTATAGAACACTATGATAAAAGCTAATAAATTCATAAAATATATATACAACCAATCATAATTTAATTTAATAATAATTACATTATAAATTATATCATACACAAGATAACAAGTTAAACATTACAATTTTTAGATATGGAAGTACATTACAACAAAATATTAGTTCTTCCAATTACATTAATCACATAACAAAATTATTTATCCAAGATACTTTCCAGATTGAGGGTGCGATGTACCTAAAAACATAATCACATTAAACAT
Organism: Populus x sibirica; assembly: GCA_019202695.1. Taxonomy (NCBI): domain Eukaryota; kingdom Viridiplantae; phylum Streptophyta; class Magnoliopsida; order Malpighiales; family Salicaceae; genus Populus; species Populus x sibirica. The sequence continues at coordinate 1,148,280 of JAGMVL010000899.1, read as the reverse complement.
GATTAAAAAGTTGCACCTTTTAATAAGTAATTGATTAAGGACTAATTATTACGTGACTTTCATATCATCGAATAAATTGTCTTATTTTCTTTTTGAATTTCTAATTTCATAAATTCTCTTCTAGACATAGAGATAAATATACTAAAATAAAAATATCAAGAGTATCTCCCATAAACCAGCATATTTAACTTCAAAGTTTTACAATTAATTTATTTTACATTGTGTGATTATCCCATTAATTCGTAAATTAATTTTTATTAACATGGCGATTCAACCAGGCATAAATTCCAGTAACCAGGAAATAATCTTCAAGGCTTGCCCATTCAACAGGGCATTATTTCTAGTAATCAGGAAATAATTTTCAAGGTTTGCTCATTGACCAGGACATTATTTCCAGTAACCAGGAAATAATTTTCAAGGCTTGCCTATTCACCAGGAAATAATTATTTCAAGGCTTGCCCATTCACTAGGGCATTATTTCCAGTAACCAGCACTAAAATTTACAATCTATAAAATTCCTTCTACAATAAAAATAAACTAATTAATTATTTCAAGGCGTCGAACACCTACCTGGTGTCTGTGTGCATGAAGATGTCCCTTGTTGTTGGTTAGGTCCTGCAGCCTCCTCTGTACCAACACAAATTACTACGTTATTTTCATTTATTGATACTGGTAAAATTTCCAATACCAATTACATATTTGTTGAATATACTCAACATAATTAAGCTTAACTGAAACATTCATTTATTTATTTGCAAAAGTCATTATTCAAATTAACTTATCAACATCAATTATCTTCAATAGGACAAGATCCCTCAATAATATTATCAAAACTCAATTTTTTTCTAATTTTCTTCTTTTAACCGAAATCAACCTAAGGAAGTAAGTAGAGATTTTTTGTTATTTTCTCTTTGAAAAATTCTTACTCCTTTCATAATAATAACACTTACAAACCTATTTCTTCCCACATTTTTCAAACAATTGTATTAAAACCTCAAATCCCCTAATTATTTCCTCTTTTGGCCGAAAGTTCAATAAAAAAGAGGAGGAAATAATTTTTGTTTCTTTTATTTAAAATTAAATGCTTACCCAAATCTTAATACATGTATTTTAACATGGTTCAATCATAATTTGTATCATTCCCATAATCTATAACATAATCCCATAATTTCAATTCTACATAATCCTTCATCAAACATAAAATTAAAGGAATAAATCATTTAGAGATGTTATTTACCTCACTTTAATAAGGATTTAAGGAAAGAATGCAAGAAAAAATCAAGTTTTCTTCTCCTCGCTCTTCAAACCCTAACTTGAATTTCTTCTTCTAAAGCACTCACCACCTTAAAATCACCCCCTCTTGATGCTTAACTAAGCTAATCACTCTAATTACTCATTTTAATTGGTGAAATTAACAAGAATTTGTGTAGACAAATCACACAATTTCTCTCCCTCTCTTGGTTTCACACTCTCGGCTAAAAGAGAGAAAATTGGAGTATTTATAGTCTAGGTTTTATTTATTTACACATTAACCCTCATTATTTTTTATTTCTATTTTTGTCACTTAATTCCTCTTTTTACTTAATTACACCACAACACCTTACCTTTTATTCAATTGTGTCCATTTACAATACTTGAAATCCTTTTATTTAATCTATTTGATATTTTATTTTGTTTAGATTATACTTTATCAGGTTTTCACAATAACGCTTTATAAGGCAATTATGCTTCTCATAGGACAATGCCTTAGAAAAAGGATCTACAAAACTCTCTTCAGTGGATATTTATTCTATCTTTACATATTTCCTTTATATGATTTTTGTAATAAAATGAAATTATCTAAGTACATGTTTGGATCATTGATGAAACATTGGTTCCTTTGCCTGTGTAATAGCTCAATCATTATCATAATATAGGGCTACTAGATTAATAATGCTAGGAACCACACCTAATGTAATGATAAACTTTTTGATCCAAACAACCTATATTTCTCCCTCAAACATAGAGGTGCACTTAGCTTCAGTTGTAGAATCTGTTGTGATCTCTTATTTAGGACTCTTTTAACTCACAACACCACTATTTAGAGTAAAAACATATTTAGTTTATGATTTACTATTATCAATATCTAATTAAAAATTAGCATATGAATAACCATGAACTACAAGTTCATCTTCTCTATAGATAAAAATGATATTCTTAGTTCTTTTGAAGTACTTAAAAGTGCTTTAAAATATCTTTTAGTGACCCTTATCTGGATTAGATTAGTATTAACTCATTATGATTAAAACATAAGATACATCTGGTAATGTACATAGCATCGTATACATGATAGATCATATAACCAAAACATAGGCTATTTTTTCCATCCTATTTCTCTTAATTTGTGTCTTAAAGAACATAGACATATTCCTTGCAAAAATAGATAAGTATCCTTTTTTGGATTTTTCAATGATTAACCATTTTACTATATACATGGATTGACATAATCCAGGCAACCTTATAGATCTATTACTATAGATCTTTATTCGTAGTATATAGGTTGTTTCTCCCATATCTATCATGGAGATATTCTTGGACAATCAAATCTTTAGTGACTGGAGTAAAGGAATGCATATCAATAATATGCCGTCTATATATAATACAAGGAATATAATTCCACTCTTACTAATCATTTTATAAACACAATGCTTATCCATATTTTTTATATATTCAAACTTTTGGATTATTTCATCAAAATAAATATTTTAACTCCTTAAAACTTGCTTAAGTCCATAAATAGATTTTTGTAGCTTGTATACTTTATTGACAAGTTTCTTAGATTCAAAGCTTTCATGTTATGTCATATATATATATACACATGAATATTTCCATTTAGGAACACAATTTTAACATCCAAAAGCAAAATCGTATAATCATAGTATGCAGTTATAATAAGCTGAATCTTTATGGATTTCTAATATAGCTACCAATAATAAACATTAATCAAATTCAACACCTTTTTTTTTCAACCTTTGACAACTAGTCTAACTTTGTATGTTTGTATATTTCGATCTATATCATTCTTTCTTTTAAAGACCTACTTATATCTTTTTAGGTGGATCGACCAAGGTCTGTACTTGGTTTGTATACATGGAACCCATTTTAAATTTTATCACTACCCAACATAAATTAGGACCTCTTAGAATTAAAGGGAGAATTGAAAAAATAAAGTCACCATCTAGTTTTTAAGGAATCTAAAAATCCTAAAATATACAATGGTTCCAAAGATCTAAGTATGGGGTTGGTTATACTTAAAAGAAGATATACATCACTCTTACTGCATCTTTTCAAATGAAAGGTTGCCTTAGCTATATGTTTTCCCTAAAATTTATTTTACACATACCATTAATTGTCTAAATTATTTCCAAGCTTATTCACGAGTAATTTATTATCGATAGATGTTCATTAAGTTAGTGTCGGGCCCTAAATTAAGAGTCTCGTAACTCGATAACTTATTTTAGTTTTTTTATTTGTTTTATTATTGGCTAAAAGCATCATGCTAGACCTATAACGGTTTATAAAACTAAGAGACTTATTGACATAACCACTCAAACCCAAGTTTAAATAAATCATGTCGTTTACTTGATGAAAACTCATCAATGTATTTTTTTAATACGATTTAAAGTTAAAAACATCGTGCTAAGTCTACGTCTATCCCTCAAACCTAAGAGACAAGTTGGTCTAGTTATTTAAAAACCAACTTTTGATCAAAACATGATGCAAATTTAACGAAAGTCGTCAATGTAATTTTTATTATTGTTTGGAAAATAAATATCTATACACTCATGCGTATGTAAAAATACAATAATACAATTTTATGAAATAAATATAACACTATTATGAGCCCTGTAAAAATAAAATCAAATAAAAAAACTCATGAGTAAAAAGTTGACGATTTTCAAAACTAATTTTTCACACATGCATAAGTAAAAAAGTGACAAAATATTTTTTTTTTGAAATGGATCTAATGTTATGAAGAAGAAACTAAAAAACAAATAATAAAAAAAAGTACATGAGTGAAAAGTTATCTAGTTTCAAAAACAATTTGTTTTGCACGAATGCATAAGTTTAAATGAGGAAACATAGTTTTATGAAATAAATCTAACATCGTTGTAATTTTATTAAAAATAAAATAAAATAAAATAAAATAAAAAGATAAAAAAGAAAGATCGGGCTTACCTCAAGGTTGATTCAAAGTGAAAGTGGAGTTGTAGTAGTGGCTACTAATGCTAGAGATTATGGTTAAGCTACTAGTTAAGGGTGGTATTGACTATTTCTCTCTCTCTTTAGGTTTGCCTCCTTTCTTTTATTTCTCTTTGCTTTTTCTTTTTCTTTCTCATTTTCTCCTTTCTTCTTTTCTCCTATTTGCTACTTTCTAGCTTAAATAACTCTTATTTTTAGCTTAAAACACCTTTGCTTCTTCTCTCACTTTTTCTTGTATTTTCTCTCTCTAGCTTAGTCCTTTTGCTTCTTATATTGCCCCTCTATTTATAGGCAATGATGAAGGTTTTAGAACCTTTATCGGTGGAATGATTGTGTCTCTTGGTTTTCTTGGGTTAGTCTTAAACTTTTACCATGGTTGTACACTTTGACCAAGCATGCTCGGGTTGACTTCTTTGTACCACTTTTGCAGTCATTCTAGATAGATAAAGCAATTATTTTTGGGTTGATAATATAGTACACATGCAACTTTGACCAAGCATGCTCGGGTTGACTTCTTTGTACCACTTTTGCAGTCATTCTAGATAGATAAAGCAATTATTTTTGGGTTGATAATATAGTACACATGCAGGTGAGGTGACGTTGGTTATGAAAGAGAGAAGATGATGGCTAAAGGTTAGGCAAAAACCATGCAAAACAAAAGAGATAAATGCAATGTAGTCATGCACACATGAGGAAGAAGAAATGTTGTTTCAGTTATGCCCAAAATGACATCGTTTTAGGTTATTTTAATTGAATAATGAAACAACATCGTTTCACCTAAAACACATTGTTTTGTTTAATAGAAATTTTCAAGGTTTTAAATATGTCCCTCAAACTTTCTAATTTTTTTATTTTGGTCGTTGAATTTTTATTTATTTTACTTTCAGCTAATTTCAACCTTTTTCTCTAAATTTCTTTCAATTTAGTATATAATTTCCCCTCATTTCTTTGTCTTTTCCAGTTTAGTCCCTTGACTTATATTTTTCTATTTTTTTGGTCAATTGCATGTTTTTTTTCATCACTTCTTTTAATTTTTCCTTTAAATGCATTTAAAATAGTCCTTCAATTTCTCCACCTTTTACAATTATTTTATCTATTAAAGTATATTAATTTTAAAATTTTCTATTCAACTAAAATTCTTAATCAATTACCTTTATAAAATTACATTCATTTATCATTAAGATTATTCCAGTGACATTAAAATAAAGGGAAAATAACTAGTTCATAAGAATAATTGAAAAAAGATAACTTTTACAAAGAAAAAAAAATAATCCAAGGTGAAAATAAAATTTACCTGTTTTTTTAAAACTTTAGAGTCAAAAATATAATATACCTTTTTTTTTTAGGAGCAAGGTTAAATATTAAATATGTGTGTTTGATATTATGATAGTTTTTATAATTGAGTTTTTAAAAAATATTTTTAATTATCATTTAAAAAATAAAATGTTTAACAAATATTTGTTTAAGTAAAATTACTATGAGATTAATTTTTGCATAAAAAATAAATCTTTACAAATAAAAAACAAGTTATTTTAATCTTCCCAAACTCAAAAACTCAATATTCAAAATGCAATTAAATATAAAATCTAATAAAAGAACAAAAATTATTTAGTTAATTAAAGAACATTTTCTCTGTAACAATGCCAAAAAGTCTCTAGATTTCTCTACGTGGCTGATAGTTTTCGTCTTTTAATAAGAAAGAGTAGGTTCGAGCAGAGGACAAAAAGGCTGTCCCAGTAATTTAGAAAATGGCTCCAAATTAATGGAAAGTTAAGTGGGCCCCTCTTGTTTTCATGGACTTGACGCTCCAATCATTTCTTTCAGATTGCCTTTCCAGCCAGCAGGCATGTCTTACAAAGTGGCCCTTTGGGATCACCACCAGCTCAAAAAGAAGACAAGTCAAATAGCAACAACACTTCCTTGTATTGGCTTTCTTTATGTTTGTGGCACGTTAACGACGCGGAAATTTTTGATGATTCCTAGAAGTTGGCCCATTCTTTCCTTTTCTTGACTTTTTCTACTAAAAAATTAATAAATATAAATAAAAATATTAAAAATAAATTTTTATTAAAAAATTTTATCAACAGAAATATTTATACCTAAAAAAATAAGATGACGTGTTATTTATACCAACGGTTTTAATTCTGTCAAGAACTTGTTGGTAAATTATTCACATCTTCCTGACACTGTTCATCATGTCAATTACCAATGAAATCATCAATGGAAAATTTCATCGGTATTTTTCAAATAACTTTGGAACTGTTCACTTCTCAATTGCACTATTAATTATTGTTCTTTACAGATGAAATCACCAATGGATTGAAAAGTCGTCGTTGTTATTTGGCGGGTTTTTGAAATTTTTTTATTAATTTGAATATTTAAATTAAATATTATAGATAAAATCACCGACAGATTGAAAAGTCGTCGGTGATATTTGGCAGTTTCTGAAAAAAATTTATTAAATTGAAAATTTAAATTAAATATTACAGACAAAATCACCGACGGAATGGTTAAAAATATTAATATTTAATTATCCATCGGTAAAATTGTTAGTAAAATACCGCAATAAAAAAAACTAGAATCCCTCATTTCACAACAAACAAGTCTCTTCTTCTTCTTTTTCTTCCCCTTATATTAAAAACATTAATTTCCCTTTCTTTCTCTTCTTTTCTCTTCTCTCCTCAACTCCTTCTCTTCTCCTCCACGCTTAGGTATATCTTCTTCTCTTTTCTTCTATTCTTTTCTTGTTTTTTTTTAATTAACATACTTTATGAATTTTTTTTTTCTTCTCAGCTTCACTCACAGCTACATTAAAGTAATATTTTTTTCTTTTTTTTTCGTATGTTTTTTTCATTATATTTGTTTTTTATTTTATTTTTAAATTTTTCTATTCTTAATAATTGTATGAATGTTGTTGTATAATTTTTTTTCATATGAGATCAATTTTTAGTTGATTTATTTATAGGATTTTTAAATAGATTTTAATTATTTTTCTAGTTTTGTTAAGTAGATTTTTTTGAAATATTTTTAAATAATCACCGATGGAATTGCATACGGTATTTTTGTCGGTTATATGACAAGCTTCCCGAGAGAAATACAGACGAAATAAAGTGGATAATTTTTTTAGCACATTTTTCCTATCAGTAAATCCATCGGTAATAATATTTTTTTTATTACTGACGGACTCATGGATAGACAATAAAATTACCAACAAAAGATTTATCGACTGAGCATTTTCATCTATGATTTCATCAGTAAATTAATTACCAACATAATGATAGTATAAATACTAACAGAAAATTCTGTCAGTAAATATAAGAATTCTGGTAGTGTTTTAATTGACAAAAAGTTTACAAATATCTTACAAATTAAACTTAGAGGTGATTTCAAATATATCACTCCTTTTTCTAAAGTTTTGCTTAATTTTTTCACTTGATGAATTTTATTTTCTTTGTTTTCTTCCATTTGTGCAACTTCTCTTTCTTAATTGAATTTTTTATATAAATGAGGACATATGCAAACCAAAGTTATCAATACAATTTAAAAATTTATTCTGCATTTTAAATTAATACAGAAGGTTTCAATGTTAGTTCTTCAGTGTGTGTGTATAGAGTAATGAATCAATTATCTTAGCTTAGATATACACTTAGTTATATAACTAATTAAATATTCACCATATGTATTTTTATTCACTCTTTAATAAGTGAAATGGAACATCAAGTTATTATGATATGCATTATGATTCTAACATGAAAAAGGTTGATTATAATATATATGAGTATTGAGAAGGTTCAATGATGATAGCTCAGGCAAAACAACTATAAAATGCCTTAACAAGTTAAATTATCATAATTAAAGCTTCGATGAGTTTGGAGGCTTATAAATTGAATGAAAATTGTTCAAATACGTTTGTTTGTTTTCAAATAAGACTTAGGTCATGATTTAGGAGTTTTAAAGAGTTTGAGTTTGAGTTTGCTGTCAACCCATTGACTAATTTGAACCCGAATGTTTCACCACTTTATTGTATTGGAAAATAAACTTATTCTGTATGATTTTAAAGTTTAAAATGTTATTTTCCCAGTTTGTCCAACCATGCATTGGAGTTTTGTATGAAAAGTTATGGTTGTTTTAATTTTTGCATGTCTATGTTTGTGTTCTATAAGTAAAAATTGTGTGCTACTTATTATTTATCTAGTTTTCTAAACAAAGTTATTTATTTGATCTCAATTATATCATTTTGGTATTTTCTAGACTTGAAGAGTTGTTCCAAGTATATAATGATGTTTCAGAGAAATATTAGGCATTTTTAAAATAATATAAAACTTTTCAACTTATCAAAGAGTTTCATTCATATTTTATTATTCATTTTCATTACAAATCATGTAATTTTCAGTCTAAACACCATAAGAAGAAGAAAAACCATATAACCAAATCTACTTTCCTTCATCTTCTTATCAAATTGCTAGTTTGTTCGAGTTAGGAAGCTAAGTTACATCAAAATGTCTCATATATTTAATTTATTTAAGTTTAAAAAAAGGAATTTCAAATGATTTAAATTGCATGAGTGTTTTTTTCCGGCTTACACAACAAATACTGAATAGAATTGAATTGTGTGTGTTTGATATTATAGTGCAGAGTGTTTTTTGCTTAAAAATATATCAAAATAATTTTTTTATTTTTAACATCCGCACATTAAAATCATTGAAAAACACTAAAAAATATCAATTTAATATATTTTAACTAAAATATATTTTTAAAATACATTTCATAACAGAAAACACTGCGGGTGTTTGAGAGTGTGGTAATGTTTTCTTTTTAAAGTATTTTTCATTCCAAAATACATTAAAATAATATTTTTTATTTTTTTTAAATTATTTTTGAAATCAGCACATTACAATGATATGAAAATATTAAAAATATATTAATTTAAAATAAATTATTTTTTTTTTAAAATTTTTTAAAAGCACTTTTCAAACCTAAAGAGAGAGACTTGGTATAAAAGCTTCTTTATTCAATTTTTGGCCTTTTATGCCAATCTCCTCCCGTCTTTGGTGTTTTCTTTTGCTTCCCTTGTGGTGTACGTCCTCACTTAAGCTCACATTGAATTTATCATCTCGTTCGCTCACCCTCTTTCTGTTTTATATAAAAAAGTTCTCTCCCTCTTCCTCTCCGGTGGTCCACCTATAATATATATAGTGGAATTACATGTCAACAATTCTTCCTGGCTTGGTTAGACATTATTGATGTCCTTACGGTCCTGGCAATGGATAAGTGGAGGTTTTTCTCTGGTATATCAATTTGCGTCCTTTTGAATTTTGCATCAGTTGAAGCAGCTCCAAAGGGCTCGCTTATCACAGGATTGCCTGGTTTCAATGGCGTTTTCCCATCAAATCACTACTCAGGGCAAGTTAATTTTCCCTTCACTTGTTTGGTTTTTATCATCTAGTTGTATCCAGTGAAAATACTTTTACTGATTAGCGGAATCTGCCGTGAGTTTTGATAGAAATATTAACTGTTATTCAAATCTCAACTTGTAGCTATATAACCTTCGATGATAAGAATCTTTTCTACTACTTCATTGTTTCCGAGAGAAATCCATCCAAAGATCCCGTGGTTCTGTGGCTTAATGGCGGGCCTGGATGCTCTAGCTTCGACGGCTTCGTTTATGAACATGGTAAGCCTTTGTCCATCAACCACCAAGATTTTACTCTGTTTCATTCTTTTATATTCTTTCTTCATCATTTTAGATTGATTTACTCGTATATTATTACATTTAAGTCTATAGCTAGGTTTTATAGTATTTTACGATCACAAATTAAGCCCTTTAGGTTTTTGTTTCCTAATATTTTCTCTGGGCTTGAATAAAAGTAATAATATATATATAAAGTTCATCCAATAGAATTACTTTGCTAGTTTGGGAGGATGAGGATATGGTAATGCATCACAACCTCAACTTTTAAAGATTGAGAGAGACATCTTGTTTTTCAAATTTATTTTCGTGGATGTTTTAATTACTCGTATCAATCTGGACTTTATGACAAGAAACTGTTTCCTCGTTGATAACGACGGATTAGGTCCAAAGATTGATCAGTTCACACCGAATTGGCTTTTTTAAGTCTTTTCTCTCTCAGAGACTCGAACCACAACTTGCCTAAATGGCTATCAACACCATGCACCACTGAGAACCATTCTCGGTGGCGCATGTAATTGCTCTACAAACCAACTATTTAGGCCAAGGATTCATTACAATCCTGTTTTGTGATGATGATATCAAAAACAAAGACGAGGGCCCAACGCTTTGGCCTTTCTGCTGTGGTTTTAGTGAAGAACAAGTGCTTCCCCCCCGTGTGTGTGTGGGCACACACACAGCACACAGCGCACACACAAATCAAATACATGCTTCCCCATATATTGATGCTTATATATAAAAGCTACAAATTACTTCAAATAATTTGGAGAAAAAAGTAAGTACTGTGTAAGAAAGAAAAAGACAAGCTCTTTCATGGGAAAAAGAAGAAGAAGACTTTGCTTTGACATCTGCTTTCGTTGTCCATCTCATTCATGGAATGGACAATCTAGGATCATATGTCTGATCTAAACACAACCGCAATAATATTCTAAGAGCACATCAAACAAGCCTAAACGCAAGAGCACGAAAGATCTAGATCATATAAGAAGTAAACACAGAGAAAGAAATGAAGAGGTCACGAGTTAAGGAGAAATAGAGGGGGGAAAGGATCTTTTCACCATAGGCAGCGAAGATGATTTTTTGCCATATGGGGAGAGCCAAGGAAAAGTGGATAGAGCTATGTTCCTTTTTATGCCATCTTTTTTTTTTGTTCTCCAAAATTATTTCCTTTTTATTTCATTTCTAGGTTACGTTGATGAAAATATATACAAAATATGATTTAGAAAAAACAAATGATTTGGACGTGTCATGGTACCGTCTTTAATTAATAGAATTAATGATGTTAAACAAATGTTAGTGGGTGTTTGTGTATGATTTAGCCAATTATATAATATATTGAAAGAAATTAATTAACTAAACTATTATATGCTTTAGAAAGATAGGAAAGCTAACTTGAGGGTATAAATTAACTCTTCAGGTTCTGAATTTACTTTTTATAAAGATTATCAATTCAAGTCCTACAAATCTTAAGCTTATTAGAGGCTTATACAATCATTAATTTTAGAAATCGTGGGGCGCACAAGTTAGCTCAGACATCCACGTTAATAAAAAAAATAAAAGAGATAGGAAAGCTAAAATTTTAATGTTTAACCTTTCTTTGTTCTTTTGCTTTAAATCATGGGTAAAACTTCAATTATATAATATAGAATTACATACAAACAAACATATAATCCCCATTTTCTTTTCCTGATTCAATATTTAAGAGTAACCTCAAATTAATTTATGCATTAACCAGTATTAAATTTTCTTTTCTTGGTTCCTTTTCATTGGAATATTTGCAGGGCCATTCAATTTTGAAGAAGGGAAACCTAAAGGAAGCCTGCCAATATTGCATCTCAACCCGTACAGCTGGTCCAAGGTCATAACTTTAATAGTTCTATTTAATTCTTTTAATTTGTTTTTAAATTTTATCCTCTTAATTATAGTTCAATTATTTTTAAATAGGTTTCAAACATTATTTATTTGGACTCTCCTTGCGGGGTTGGCATGTCTTACTCCAAAAACCAAAGCAAATATATAAACGATGACCTGCAAACGGCTGCTGATACGCATAATTTTCTCCTCCAGGTAATTTAAGTTCATAGACAAACGCAAGACCTAGCTAGGAAAATAAAAGAAAACAACTTATCTTTAATTATATATATTATAGGGGTGGATTTAGGATTAATGTGCTAAAACTAGTTAAAAAATATGTATGAAATTCTGAACAAAAAGGGTTTTTTTTTTTTTTAATTAATGATTTCAGCTCTAAGATTTGTTTGTTTTGCAATATAGTGGTTTCAGCTATATCCAGAGTTTGTCAACAATCAATTTTACATCTCGGGAGAGTCATATGCTGGGATTTACGTGCCTACACTTTCTGCTGAAGTGGTGAAAGGTGTCTCGATCGTTTGTAGCATTGACTATTCAAAATATACTAATTTTTTAATTAAAAATATATTAATTTTTATTTATTTTTATATTGGTATATGAAAACAATAAAAAAGGGTAATATGGTTGCTATTTTTTTTTTAAAAAGTGTACAACTTTGCTTTCCTTTGCAGGAATACAGGCAGGTCAAGATCCTGTCATCAACTTCAAGGTAATAAGAAAATGCCGACGGCGACAAGCAGGGCCGATTGAAATAAATGGTGAAACTGCTAATCGCAGGTATAATTCTTTATGCAGGGCTACCTGATAGGAAATGGAGTGTCCCGCAGCCAATTTGAGGGGTTGAGTGCTCTTCTCCCTTTCACACATGGGATGGGCCTTGTCTCGGACGACATTTTCGAGGTAAGAAAATCACATTTCATTTTATTTCTTCCTCATCCGTCACTATTAACAAAAACACAATAAATAGGGTAGCAAAAATACTACTGTGCACACACATATAAAAGACTATTCATTCATTGTGAAAGTTAAATTACACTTTTTTTCCTTTTTGTGGTTAATTGTTTTTTCTCCTTTTATTGGATTAAGTTTTATAATTTTTTTATTTATTATGCTTTTAGTTTAATGATATAAGTTATGGGTTTGAAAAGTTAAGACAGGTTCATATCTGTTTTTTCTCACTCATTTTTTTTATTTTATCGTTTCACATTATTTTTTTTAAAAAATTGCTTTTATGATTATTTTTAATTATTTTTTATTGATTTATCCCAACCTCATGACGTAAGCCATGAGTTTTGTAGGATTTTTTTAATATAGTTTTTTTTTAAAAAAACAGTCGTGTGTATATTTTTAAAGATATTATTTTGATTCATCTATAATTTTTTTCTGTTTTATATGGATGAATTTTATTTTTAAAGATATAAAATATTTATTTTTAGATGATGTTTCTAATATATGCAACCTTACATGATAAGTTTTTTCTTTATTTTATTCAATTATTTCCATGTGTATGTCTGTTTCTATTATCGTTTAATTTAATAAAAGATTGATTTTAATAAAAAAAATTCAGTAAACACATCCCGGTAAATATTCTATGTTGTAAACCAAATATCTTGGTCTCCAATTATCTCTTAATTTTTTCGGTATTGCTTTTAGTTATTGTTAATGATTATTTATTTACACATATAATTATTGATTTAGTTAATTAAATGCTTGTATGGATCAAATATCTTGGTCTATAATTATCTCTTAATTTTTTCAGTTTTGCTTTTAGTTATTGTTAATGATTTGTTTTTCATTTATTTGATAATTAAAGTGCTTGCATAAAATTTTCGATTTAAATTTAGATTTTTTATGTTAAAAAAAACACGTCAAAAAAACTTATATATCTAAATCTTTTTGGAAAAAAATGTGTGACTTAAAGCGCGAGTAAAGTAACTAGTTATATATATTGTATTACGTGATGTTTCATGTATCCTTCCTTCCTTCGGCACATTAGAGAATTGAAATATAGAAGTTTCAATTATACAATGAAAATTTTAAATTATGTTTACCTTTCCCAAATCATTCTTAATTAGTTAATGCAGCCGATCATGGAAACTCTTGCAGGAAATTGAACGTGCTTGCAAAGGGAATTATCAAAATGCGAGTGATAGTTGCTATAATAGTATTGGTAAAATTGACCAAGTAAGATGATATTGTTCTCTTACCCTTTTAATAGCTGTGATTTCAGTATCTCAAGCAAGTTAATCAAATTTTGGTGCCTTTGGTTTCTTCTTAATTAGGCTCTCTCGGGGCTAAACATTTATGACATCCTTGAGCCTTGTTACCACGATCCAGCGTCCGATCAACATGCAAAAGGAAACACAAGCTCAAATTTGCCGATTAGCTTCCAGCAATTAGGGGCAACTGACAGGCCTCTCAAGGTGAGGAAGAGAATGTTTGGCCGTGCATGGCCGCTTTGGGCGTTTGAAAAGGACGGTAATTTCCCATCGTGGTCGGAACTTGCCTTGCAAGGAAGTGTCCCATGTGTTGTAAGCCACTCAAAACCCTTTTGACAAGCCCTGGAAACTGATCTATATTGCGATCTTATTTGTTCTTACTAGTTATTTGCTGAAAAACAGAACGACGAAGTCGCAACTACATGGCTAAATGACGAATCTGTTAGGACAGCAATTCATGCCGAGCCCGTAAGTTTTCCGAATTCACGATCTTGTTTTGAGATCCTGTCATCTAGATTTGAAATAGCTTTCTTTTGTTTAATGTTCTTCTTGTCTCAAATGATAGAAATCCATCGCCGGACCTTGGCAAATATGCTCCGACAGATTAGATTATGGATACGGCGCCGGAAACATGCTTCCATACCATAAAAATCTTACCGCCCAAGGATATCGAGCCCTTATTTACAGGTAATGTACTCGTCTTTGATAAAATCGACTTTTAAAACTTAATGTAATAATCTAAGTTTTTCAATCAAGATAGCGTTTACTTAACTCTAAGAGGTATAGTTTAATTTCTCATGCTTTGAATTTGCTTTCTAGAGGATGAGTTCGAGTTCCACAAATCTCAAGACCACTAAAAGCTTATAAAATCGTAATTTCAGGGTCCGTGAGATTAGTCGAAGTGCATGCAAGCTGGTCCAGACACCCACGTTAATAATAATAATAAAAAATAACATTTAATTTAGTAAAATATTGATGTTTTTTATTATCATAGCTAGTGCTCTTGAATTTGGAATATTCTGCCGCTCTTATTTTTTATTTTTTATGAATAATTATTATTCTCTTTTCGAACTAAAATTAAACCATAACAATATTTATATTTGAATATTTCAAGGATCTAAAGTGATTTCATTTACAGATACAAAAGTCTTTTAAGTTTGAGGGAGTTCTCCAATTATACTCAATAAACATTGGATGCTGTTCTTCTTTTGCTCATAGAAATCCTTCTGTTCTCTCCTCCTTTTGTTTCCACAATTTCGGGAAAAAAAAATAAAAGTAATTAATTCTTGTTCTTAGTTTGTGAAATTAAATCTAATTTTTATTTACTTTACATACAGTGGAGACCATGATATGTGTGTGCCATTCACGGGTACGCAAGCATGGACAAGGTCACTTCGATACAAGATAATAGATGAATGGAGGTCTTGGATGTCTAACGAACAAGTTGCCGGGTAAAATTTTTATCAGATCAATATTATAGTTGTTTGTTTTTGTGGTTGAGAAGTATTTAAAAAAAAATAAAAATTTATTTATTTATTTATTTTAAATTAATATTATTTTAGTGTTTTTGGATGATTTTAATTTGTTAATGTTAAAAATAATTTTTTTTAAAAATAATATTATTTTACTGTGTAACTAATACTCTTTCGTCGTGGCTGATTTTTATTTTTATTTTTACTGTTATACAGATACTTGCAAGGATATGACAATAACCTAACCTTTCTCACCATCAAGGTATGAAAACCTCATCTCCTCACTATAATAATTTTCGGATGCACATCAACCACTTCAAAATTAAACGTTTTTGCAAACTTGATTTTTTAAAAAATAAAATAAAAAATGAAAGCTTGTCATTCATTAAAAAACCAAAATAGTAGGAGATAATTGATAAGGTGTATTTTATTTTTTAGTGCATATATATCACCCTGCTTAACCCTGAGAGGTAGCTCAACTCGTCAGGTTTTGAGTTTGCTTGTCAATAATCACTGAAATTAATCGAGATATATGCAAGTTGATCTGGACATTCACGTTAAAAAATAAAAATGTCACCCTACTTTATAAACTGATCATCTGAACATGATTAGAAAGGATAAACAAAATACTAACAATTTGATTTTTTGTATGATAAATGGATGATACGTAGAATGGCATGAACAATATATAATATATTTCACCAACAATGTTGAGATATATCCTATGACTGAATTCCAAGGTACTTTGGATTATAATTGCGAAACATTTAAGCACACTATTAATAATATGATGTAGTGATTTTGAATATGGTTGGTTATTACATCTATAGCCTTTGTTCATAGAAAAAAAAATTATAATTGTTAGCATTTAAGTCGTGTAATGTGAAAGGCTATAAATTCTATTATTTAATTATAAAATGCAATCTTTTTGCACAGGGGGCAGGGCATACAGTTCCTGAATACAAACCACGAGAGTCGTTGGATTTCTTCAGTCGTTGGTTGGATGGGAAGCCAATATAAAAATTGGGGGATTGAATAATTGGGGTCTTAGTATACACATATTCTGATTTTGTGTTATCTTTTTTTATATAATAAAATGAACCCTTTTTTTAATTTATATATGAATTTTTTTTAAAGGAAACCTATTTAATAAGGGTTACAATTGTGGAGGTTGAATTAATTTATACCAAGCTAACATATGTTGAAGGACAAGTTCCTGCATAATCTTATATTATACATTTACAACTACGTACGAACTATGTCGCAAACTTGCAATAAGCATATATATGCGTCGGTCAATATACATAATCTTCTTCCTCCTTTCCCCTCATCATTTCCTTCTGTCCTTTTCTTCCCCTCGAGCTTCTCTATCTTTCCCTTCTTTTCCCCTTCTATCCTTCCCTCATTCTCTTCTTTTTCTTCCCCTTAGGGTCGAGTGAGCCAAAGGGTGAGCCTGATTGTGTTCTGCTTTTTTCCTTTTTTTCCTTTCTTTCTCTCTTTTTCTTTTTTTTTTCCCCTCTCAAGCTCAATTGGGCCGATAGATAGGCCTCGTTGGCCTTCCCTCATCAGTTGCCTCCTAGTTTTTGAAAATGCATACATTTTGAAATTTGTTTTTTTTGTTCTTATTTTATGTCATAAAGTAAGTGTATGCTTGAACATTTATATGAATTACATTTTTTAAATGGAGATTTTTCATAGAGGTCGTTTTGATGGAGAATTATGTGGAGAACTTTTGTCAAGGCTTTCTTGTTGCTCAAGGATTTTTTTAAGTTCGTGAGCAAAGTGACTATTTGTGAAGACTTTTGGCGTCTAGGCTTGCATGAAGATTTGTTTTGTACCTAGGAAGGGAAGAAATTTCATGAAGTCCACTTTTGCTAGGGGTGAAGAATACCATGGAGAAAATACTATAATGGATGTTTTAGGAGGTTATTGTATGAAGATTTGAAGATTTTGTATGGAAATTTAATTTGGAGATGTAAAGATCAATACTTTTTTTAAGAATATTTTGAAATCAAGCCAGCCAGGTTGTCTAGTACCCAAATAGAGATCATATTGTACCCGATTTGGTAATTGTACATGACTAAAAGGAGATGTTCGTAACCAAAAGAGTTATTTTTCTCCTAATAAAAAATCATAAAGAGACTTCGTATAGAGATATGAAAATGATCAACACAATGGATAAAAACATAATATGGAGTCATTAAAGAGACAATATTATGAAAAGTTCAAATGATTTGCTTATGCAATAGAGATACAATTCTTGAAAATTATTTAATCTCAGATAATGCATTGTAAGTTGTGTCGATGTATTTTCTTTTTTGTTTGGGTTGTATTTTTTTCATGAAAAATTATTGGAGGTAACCCTTAGAAATCAATATTTCCATCTTTTTTTAGGGCATAATAGTCCTTTGTATCATGCCAATTGTTATAATGAACAAGACAAAATTTATTAGAGTTTTGTATATTTACATCGCTTTCTACAGGAAAGGAATATTGCACAAATTATCTAATTTTATTGGAAACCAACACCTAAGCACGTATGGTGGCTAGAGGTATCATTATAAGCATATGAGAATATCAACCAATCATGAATGGAACCTTTTGAGTTCTTTTTAGATGCTATAGGCCTACGAGGAAATCGATGTTGCTTGGGAGATTCCTCTTCTTTTTTTTTATCATTGAACCTAATGGTTTTCTTACTTGGTAACAATCGCCTTCTCTATGAAAATGTGGCTTTCCATTTTCTTTTTAACTTTTAAAAAAGCTTATAATCATTTCCATAAAGTATAATTGTGGACACCATTAATCAGAGTCTGAATGTTAATGAGTTCATGTAGACATTCCATATTCAGTGTTTCCTTATTAAATGTTTATTGATATGCTCTGGTGCTCTCATATTCTTAATGTGATAACGAATAGCTCAATTATGCTTTTTTTAATTGGTATACTAGTACTAAAATAGAAGATAAGTTTTATATAGAGATTATGAAAGTCAATGATAATTGGGTTTTAAGCTATGGTATCATGCCCAATAGACTCATGGAAAGTCATTCAAAAGATTTTAAACATGGTATCGCAATCTTGTATTACAAGCTCCAAGTTGCTTTATATATTCTTTTATGAGTTCTATTGGGTCTATAAGTTCATCATAGTTGTCTAATTTCTTCTTCGTGGACACATAATCCTTGGAGAGATAGGTGTTAAAACCTTCAAGTTATATTTATATATATATATATATATATATATATTGAAATGCAATTTTGATATCTATTTGTCAAATTTTATAATCATGGTATGCAACTATAGTTTGCATAATCCTTATGGATTTTGGCATAGTTGTCAGTGAGAAGATTTTATCAAAGTCAACTTCTTGTCTTTGTTTGCAACTTTTATCAACTAATCCAATATTGGATGCATATGCATTACCATCCATGTGTTTCATAATCAAGTTTCATAATCAAAATGATCAAAAAAAATTTTTATGCAACCTGGTGATTTTTATTTTATTGATATGAGCTAGTCTATAATGCCATAAATATGATAAATTTTGTTTTCCTAAATTAATGTTCTAACTATTGATATTGAGTATGGGCATAACAAAATCAAATATATACAAACTATTTGTATAAATACTAGATTCATAATAAATATTATTATTATAAAAGGAACAATATATGTCCTCAATAATAAATTTAAATTCATTTAAAGCTAAATAAAAAATTGATATGATGTATCTAGAAAGTATTGAAATAAAATAATAATTGTAAAGTTCTAGTATCAGCCTACTAGAAAAAGTAAGATAATAAGGTCTTACAGTTAATATAATAACTCTCGTTCCATTACAAACTCGTAGGTCTATTTCACCTTTATGAAACGTCTTACTTCTCTTTAGTTCTTACATATTCATGCAAATGTGAAAACAATATTCGATATGTAATACCTATGAACTATTATGTGAAGTAGAAAGATAATTTTCAATCATAAACATACCTGAAGTATAGAATTCAATAACCTTATTAGATTTCAAGGTTGTAAGATATCTTTTGCATGTCCTATTTTAATAACCTTCTTTGCTACATATTCGATATGTAATACCTATGACAAGTACCTTTTTATTTTTTTGTCTTTCTTAATAGTCTTACTAGGTTTTAGTGTTCTAGACGGAGAGCCCTTATTCTTTTTGTTCATTTTCTTATGCTTTTGGTGATTAGCCTTAGAAAAGTGAACTAGAAGAACATAATTGTTTCCTTTTTAAAGGTCATTTAAGCAATTTTAATCGTATTAAGCAATTATGGCAAAAAACTATCCAACTTGTTGATGTGATAGTTCATGATGAACTGCGAAATGTATTAAGATAAAGATTACAATACCAATTTAACACTTAACTAATGGTCTATGACAAAGCCCAATTGGCCAAATATATCAATAAATAAAATTGTTTTTAGAACATAGGTGTCTGTAGAGAAACATTCTATCATTTTACAGTGAAACAATATTTAGTCTTAACTTTATCATCAACGTCCTCATCAATGACTAGAGGAATTGAATTTTCAAGAACATATGACCTGGATATATTTCACATTATAGTACTGGTGCGAGATGTTTTATCTAGTTAATTTGTTAGCATCAAGTGTGTTGTGTAGGGATATATTGCTACTCATAGTGATTTATCAACCTATTCATATAAATATTGCACGTATTAGTTTCATGCGTGTTTATGTGTGTGTGTGTGTTGTGTGTAAAGAGTTCTCACCTAATTTATCTTTAATCATTTTAATTATACTAGATATGATTGCCAACTTATGTTATCTACCTAGTTTAATTAAAATGATTAAAGATAAATTAGGTGAGAACTCTTTATATATGTGTGTGTGCGCGCACGCGCCTCTAATCTTATATAAGTGTCTTATTTGAATCATACAAGTTTAGTTAAGTAGGATCCAATTTCTTTATAATTAAATAGTGGATTTAAGGCAACCTTGAGTAACTCAATAAATTAACCATAAATAGAAATCTCATTTTATACTTATAAAATTAGAAGCAACAAATCTTGTTCTTAACATGTACTTAATTTATTAACAATATATTTTCTTATTAATTAGGTCTTATGCTTTAGCATGACTATTATATCATTCATATCAATTACATATAAAACACACACACTTAGCATGTCATTGTAATTGGATGATTATGGACATATCTAACCTAATTTTGTTGAGCCATTAAAAAGAATTAAGTGGTCAAAACCTATATAGATGCTATGTGTCTTCAAAAGTTCTTACAAGCACCATGAATGTATCATTTTGCACCAATTACATAAGAGTTTTTCATTCTAAAAGAAAAACATGAGATGAATTAGATGAGAAAATAACTTTACATTCTACAAGAAAAATAGAGAAAAGACAAAGGCAAACATTAGTATTACAACCATGATGCAAACACCTCCCAAGATATGCCAAAATCAGATTTAAATAGTTTTCAACTTAACCTAACAAGAACCTGCTTTGGATAACCAAAGTTACACACAATGATCACTCTCATCTTACGCCTATAAAGAAACGTGAATGAGTAGTATATAAATCATAATGAAGTTGATCAATCCTTTAAAGAGTTTGTAAGCTAAATTAAGAAATTAGTATGAAAATCACTCAACCACGTAAAAGATAACAAGAATACCAATTTATATATTAAAATAGTCTTCTAGTCTAACCTCAAAAAGTCTATACAAAAGAGTATTTATACTAGAAAGAATCCTAAGTCTAATAGGATATCCCTAATGAATATGGATAAACCTAATAAATAATAATAATAATAATAATAATAATAATAATAATAATAATAATAATAATAATCCAATGAACCCAAATTCAAATAAAAGCCCTAATATCTATAAAATGCCTAATAATAACTAAAATATAAATAAAATAATATCCTAACAAATTTAAATAAGACTAAAGTCATTATCGTAATCTGCTAGCAGAATTAAAGCCCAAATTCAAATGAATGGTTCTCTCTCATCTTAATGAATTAGAAGGTGTTCCATATATTACTAGAAAGTCATGGATGTTTTACTTTCCAATACAGCTAGAATTGCATTAAAATTATTTCTATAACTCCAGGTATGACCAAAACAGTAGTAAAATTTCAAAATTGGAAAATTTGAATCTTTTTAATTCAATCTTTTTGTAATGTTTAAATGCCCATCTACAAGCCCTTAGTGAATATAAATTAAATTAATCAAGACTTGTACTTCATTATTTAATATCTTTTTGAAGCCCACCTTAGCCCATGTGTCTTGAAGAAGTCCATTGAAAGCCTCTTTGAACCTTTTAGCCCTAAGTCTTGTCACTAGACCAATTGAAAACCTCTTACGGATTTATGGTGTTACTTAGATCATATGATTCTCTCTCTCCTTGAAAGGATTCTTCCTTTAATCATCACTTATATCAAATAAAAAGAGATCATAAATATTAAATGTAACACTAACATCATACTTACCTAGTAGATCCACTTTATAGGTATTGTCATTAATCATCTCTATGATCTGAAAAGGGACCTTCTTGTCGAGGCATAAATTTTAATCTTCTTTGTTTAGGAAACCTTTCCTTCTTCATATGCACCTAAACCTAATCTTTTAGTTCAGACCTTGCTAATTGTCATCCTTTAGTAGCATTAAATACATATTGCTCATTCTTTTTCTCTATTTGTTGTTGCATAATTACATATTTGCATTAAGTCTTTTCATCACCCGTGCTTTTTTATTACCATCAAGACTAACCCTTTCATCAATAAGTAAAATAATCAAATATATTGGTGTTAAAGGATTAAAACCATAAAAAATCTCAAATGTTAAATAAACAGTAGTAGAATATACACTATGATTATATGAAAATTCAATAAATGACAAACAATCTTTTCAATTTTTAATATTCATAAAGTAGTGGGAAATAAATTTTTAGTTCCTATCTAACCCTGCAAAACCTTCCAAAAGTAGTTCAACAACTTAACATCTTAATTAGACACAATACTTCTTAGAACACCATGTAATCGAACTACCTCCTTAAAAAGTAAATTTATTATATTCATTGCATCATTAGTTTTATGGCAAGTAATAAAATGTGTCATCCTAGAAAATCTATCTATAAAAAAAATATGGAGTCTCTTCCTTTCCTTAAACTAGGTAAACACAAAATAAAATCCATAGAAATATCAACCCAAGGTTTTTTAATAACAGGTAAAGGTTTATAAAAACCATGAGGCATCACTTTAGACTTAGCTTGTTTTTATGTTATGCACCAATCACAAATTCTTTGCACATTTCTTTTCATATTATGCAAATAAAAATATTCATGTGAAACTTCTAAAGTCTTAGTAATCCCAAAGTGTCCCATTAATCTGCCACTATAAGCTTTCCTTACAAGTAATTCACGCATTGAACTATTAGGCACACATAATATTTTATCTTTAAATAAAAATCCATCATGTCTAAAAACCTATTAGTTCATGCAAGTTCCCATTGAAAATAATTTTCACTAAAATGAGTATCATTAGGATATAATTATTTCACATACTCAAATCCTAAAAGTCTAGTATTCAAAGTATTAAGAAGAACATACATTCACGATAATGCAATTGCAACTATATTTTCCTTACCTTGCTTATATTTGATGACATATGAGAATTTCTCAATAAATTCCACCCACTTGGCATGTTTGCGATTCAACTTACCTTGGACTTTTCAAGTGTCTCAAAAATTAATTATCGGTATGAATCACAAACTTCTTAGGCAAAACATAATGTTGTCAAGTATCCAAAATCTTCACTAATGCATACAACTCTTTATCATATATTGAGTAGTTTAGAGTTTTTTTATTAAGCTTTTCACTTAAATACGTTATAGGCTTTTATCTTGCATTAAAACAACTCTAATACCTATACCTGAAGCATTGCATTCAATCTCAAAAGTTTTTGTTGATGATTCTAGTTCCTTTTTGAATTGGAGTCAACCACTGAGATTTGATGAGGATGATGAAGATGATGTTAAAGAATATGATTTAAATGCAAAATTTATGGTTTGTGATGTCTATGAGATAAGAACCAAACTAGTTGTAGTTTCAGAAGTGATTTTTAATGAAACACATTATAAAGGACGTTCCTCACATGTGCTTGAGGAGAATTTTAGTATTGATGGAGTCAAAGTTGATGTTTTTGTACTTCAGATAAAAGTTATTAAATAAATTTCTAAATATTCTCTTAACGCTAAAATTGGTTTTGATGGTTTTGTTGTTAGGGAGACTAAGCGTGATAAATATGATGTTTCTAATAATTAAATTATGAATGAGGGTTTAATTAGTTGTATAAGGCTTTTTGGAACATGAATAATGTGTTCAACGCTCGGAAGGTATTCATAAACTTCATTGGATGAAAGGTTTTCATAAAAAATGCTCAAAAGGTATTGTGATTTTTTATTACTACACCTAAGGAGCAAATGGTGACTCTTGACTTAGTGGGATTTATGATGAATGGAGAGGATATTAAGGTAAAAAAAACTAGGACCACATGAACATTCACTACCAGAAAATTGATAAATACAAACGGAAATATCGAGAGAATATTTCCGTCGGTAAATTTCTGAGGGATTTTACCGACGAAAATATTCCCTTGGTATATACCGAGGGAATTACCGTGGGAAAAAAATTAAAAAAAACAAAAAAAATGATGACGTGTCATTTTTACCAATGGAATTACCGACGGAATAAATTCCGTCGGTAAATTCGTTGGTAAACTGTGAACACTGTTCATCATGTAAATTACAAAGGGAATCACCGACGGAAGTTTCTGTCGGTATTTTCCAGATAGCTCCAGAACTGTTCACTTTTCAATTGCACTGTTAATTGTTGTTTTTTACAGACAAAATCATCGACGGATTGAAAAGTCGTCGGTGTTATTTGGCGGTTTTTTGAAAAAATTCAATTAATTTAAAATTTTCATTTAAATATTACAGACGGATTGAAAAATTGTCGGTAATTATTGGCGGTTTCTGAAAACTTTTTACAAAATTGAAAATTTAAATTAAATATTACCGATGTAATTACCGACGGAATAATTAAAAAATATTAATATTCAATTATCCATCGGTAAATCCATCGCTAACGCGCCACAATAAAAAGCCTGAATCTCCTTATTTCATAAGAGACAGACTCATTTCTTATTCTTCTTCTTCTTCACTATATGTAAAAAAACATCAATATCTATTTCTTTCTCTTCTTTTCTCTCCTCATCTCCTTCTCTTTTCCTCCATGCTCGGGTATGTCTTCTTTTTCTTTCTTCTTTTATCCTCTTAGTTTTTTTTTAATTAATATGCTTTATGAATTTTTTTTCTCTCCTTAGCTTCACTTGCAACTATATTAAGGTAAGATTTTTCTTTTTTCTTTTTTTTTTCATGATTTTTTTCACTATATTTGTTTTTTATTTTGTTTTTTATTGTTTTGTTCTTAATAATTGTATAAATGTTGTTGTGAGATTTTTTTTTTCATATAAGATCAATTTTTAATTGAATTTATTTTTTCATTTTATTTATTTATTGCAAATTTGTTTGAGTTGATTTTTTTATTCTTTTTTCCAAGCATTTTGGAGTATATATTATAGAGTGTTGATTTATGTTAATTTAATTATTTTATAATTTTATAAAATGAATTTTTTTAAAATGTTTTTAAATAATTACCGATGGAATTACCGATGGAAATTCCATCTATAATTCCATCGGTAAATCCGTTGGTAATAAAAAAATATTATTACCGACACGTCTTTTCCGTCAGTAAATCCATCGGTAATAATATTTTTTATTACCAACGGACAAAAAATTACCGATGAAAGATTCATCGACGGAGCATTTCCGTCGGTGATTTCGTTGGTAAATTAATTACCGATGGAATATGTGTCTTACGCCAATGGAAAAATTCCGTCGGTAAAACTGTTAAATCTTGTAGTGATTACTGACGCATTAGGATTTTTATAGACTTATTTTTATATGTAAGACTTTTATTGCATTTCTTTATTTTTAAATCCCTTGGTTTTATTAGGACTTTTATTTATTTTCTTTTATTTTCTAGTTTATTTAGGTTATTTTTTGGATTTATTTGAGTTATAAACCTCATAAAGAGGCAAACTACTTGAAAAGAAATATTCAATAATTAAATTATGAATGAGGATTTCTTTGTGATCTTTTTTTATGAAAAACAATTATGTTATTTATTATGTTTGTTGTCTTTCTTGTGTTGTTTCTATTTGCTTTAGTTGGTATCAAAGTCCAACGATTTCTAGTAGCTAGTTGTTATGTGTTGTTAAATAATTATGGATAAAAGAAGTGGTCGTAGAATATGATGTGATTGTATAGCAAGGGATGAGGAGGTTTCTCCTTAAGAAAAAGATGTTCATGAACTAGTGACAGAAGACATGCAAAGACAAATTATAGAATTGAAAAAAGATGTTTAGGTATTGGTCATAGAAGACATGCACAAATAGATTGCAAAATCAACTCGTTAGTTGGTAGGGGTGAGGAGCCAAAAGGAATATGAAAAGAGTGATAATAAATCTATAGCTAATTTTGAGAACCTATTTTAAAAGCATGAGTAAAGAAAGCAACTTCTTAATCAAGATGAATATAATGTTGAAATTGAAAGTTTTGATGATTCTAGTTCCTTTTTGAATTAGAGTCAACCATTACGATGAGGATGATGAAGATGATGTTAAAAAAGATGATTTAGATGTAAAATGTATGGTTTATGATGTTCATGAGATGAGAACCAAACTAGTTGTAGTTTCAGAAGTGATTTTTAATGAAACACATTATAAAGGATGTTCCTCACAAGTGTTTAAGGAGAATTTTAGAATTGATGGAGTCAAAGTTGATGTTCTTGTACTTTAGATAAAAGTTGTGAAAGCTCTTGTACTTTATATAAAAGTTGTGAAATAAATTTTCAAATATTCTATTAACGCTAAATTTGGTTTTGTTGTTAGGGAGACTAAGCGTGATAAATATGATATTTCTAATAGAAAGTTGAGCACATGAAGAGTTGTAAACTCTTGATTGAGACAAAAATAATTTAAACTCGAGAACGAGTTCTTTGGAATATTGATGTGGGAGGATTTTTAGGAAACTTCATTTGTTTTATTAGTTATTTTTATGTTTTTCGTATTTGTTTTAAAATCCCGTTTATGTTCTTGCTTGGTTCTTTCCACACCTCTCTCACCTTCGAGCAATTAAGGTAGCACTTTTTTCTATCCTCTCTCTCTCTCTTCTTACTTAATTAAGCTTAGATTTGGAATTTCTGTTATAAATTGCTGGTCCTGTTCAATTTTCTTTTCACCGAGCATGGAGAAAAAAAGCCTATGAAATTCAAGAAGTAGTCGGAAAAGGAAGCTATGGCGTTGTCGCATCCGCCGTAGACACTCACACGGGAGAGAGAGTTGCTATCAAGAAGATGAACAATATCTTTGAGCATATCAAGAAGATGAACAATTTAAGAGTTTTAGAAGTGTGAATGAAAGACAATTTAATATATATAAACATTTCTCTCGTTCTGGGGACCAGAGATCAAAGGGGTCCTGAATATTTATTTCAAGTCAAAAGAAATGGTTAAGATCAGGACACTAGCAGCAGCCTGATAGGCTCACAAAGCCACTTATCATTTTCTTATGGTTAGGTCCTTCAAACAATTCTCAGCCAAATAGGGCCAAGTGGCTAGAAATCAAAAATAACATAGCTGTTGCTTTCTCCCCCTCCCCCCACGACTAGGAAACCAAAAACACAATATTAAGTTCTAACCTCGAAAGGAGGAGGCTTCATCATCACAAGATTATTATCATCAGCATGGACAAACTCCAACAGATCACACAATTTAAAGGAGAGAAAAAAAAAAAAAAAGGAAATTGACAAATACAAGGAGAGTTGGATTTTACACAAAATTCCAATTCTACCCACAACTAGAGAGAGGACAATTTCCCAGACATGCTAATATAGCCGGGGCCACCTCTCCGGTCCAATTTCAACATTTTATGGCCCTAAAATCTTTTCCCCTTCTGTAGAAATGTAAACAAAAACAGAAACAAGGAAGAAAAATGAAGAGAAATTAATTAAGAAATCCAAGATTAAGAATACCTCCTTCCTTCCATCATTT
Organism: Populus x sibirica; assembly: GCA_019202695.1. Lineage (NCBI taxonomy): Eukaryota > Viridiplantae > Streptophyta > Magnoliopsida > Malpighiales > Salicaceae > Populus > Populus x sibirica. Next base: position 1,120,607 of record JAGMVL010000899.1, on the reverse strand, counting down.
TCGAGTCTTTGCCTCTCCTGCAGCCTTCTTCTCTTCCTTTCCTGGCACAAACCTCGGTAGATTCAACAGAGTATTGACACGAGACACTCCTTCAAGAGCAGACCACTCTATTCCATATTCTAATTGCATTTCATCTTGCTTTGTGGAATCTTCCTCTGCATTCCCTCCTAAGAGGGCCTCTTTCTCAGTCCGCACAGTACCTGCACGGTCAAGACCGGTTGGACTTGAGAGATCATCCTCTTTCTGCCTGCCACTGTCAACTTGGTCCACTGATGTAAGCTGTTCATTTGACTTGGTATTAGAAGCGGTAGATATATCATTGGAGTTGAGGAAGAGGCAAACTACGGCACAGTCATCAATTTTGGAGGTTGGGTACTTGTATCTCCAGGCTCGAACTGCCAACTCAACCAGTGTTTTCGCAGCAGAGGAACGTGATGGGACTGATCCAACAATGTCCACCACCTCTTTATTTGAGAGCACATCCCAAATCTATAATAAATTAAAACAGAAAAAGATCCATGTAAATGAGACACACAATGTTAAATTCATTGAATATACAGAAAAATAGAGGATGGTCTAAGAATAATTTACCCCATCTGTAGCCAACACTATAAATTCATCCTTCTCAGTCAAGCACCGGTAAGAAATATCAGGCACAGAGATGAGACCAAAATCCTTAAGGCAAAAATCTCCAAAAGCCCGTGCCATGGCCAGGCCAGGAGAGTCATTATTCGGTAGCCAGACTCTAGATACCTCAGGTTCATCCTGAAGAGCAAAAACCCGTCCTCTACACTTCCTGATTCTTTCTGCTTCCACTGTCGGCAACCAAAAAAAAAATATAAGCTAAAAAGTTGATAGTAAGAAGTACAAAATTAGATTGCAGCACAGTTTTCAATTTTAGATGCAGTCACAGTAATTGTGTCACAGATCAAAGGTATTACATCATGATAACGGAAAGCATCACCCAGTAATTAGTAGCATTAAGCATATTAGAGTTGAAATGTCAGTTACAAGACTGTATTTAGATGATGAAAACCATGGATTACAGCCCCTCTAGCTATCTCTGTCACCTTCATTTAAGGATTGGGCAATAAAACCAGTAGCCCACATAGCAAGTAAATGCATGTTCAAAAGCAATGGTCAAAGGAAATGGAAGTTAGCTGGTAGCAAACATGTTAAAGCAACCGTATTTGGCAAACTTTTATCCAGTTCTGATGGAGGAAGATTTGAAGTTGCAATTTTGTCTAAGGAAAGATGAGATCAGATATTAGGCTACATGTTGTCCACACAATTGACATCATTTAAGCCATAAGACATCTGACCAATCAAGTATGGTTGGACTGATGCAGCGCCAGTATCCATTCAAGATCATTTAGTTCTTCCTTGTCATGTCCATTATACATCCTTCACTTGCAATTAATACCATATATATACTTGAGCTCTTCCATAGTTGGCACCACTTTTCTCTTACATCATAAGTATTCTCAGCACGGGATATCATAGGTCATCAATCATTATGCCATCTCAACTTTTCTCTTGACCATGATTAATTAAATAGAACAAAATTTGATTCAGCATCAATCAAGTTCGGAAAACATAAATTGCCCTTGTTATGCTTCAGAAATAGACCACAGATCAAACACAAATCAATTACATGTGCAATCTAGATAATCAAGGAATATCAGTAACATTTGAACTATTTATAGGAAGATGCAAGTCTATAATCCATGTCAAGGCATAAGAGCATGGGATTTGTACTCTAGTGCATGTCTTGATTTTCCTGCTCTATGCAACTGCAGTTCCTGATGTCAATTGAAATAGAAAAAAGAAAATTATATCCATATATAGGATGAATTTGCCATTTATCTCCTTCAACAACATGAACTGTATGTGATGGACAAACTATTCCTGCCTTACAAAGCTCACAGCACACCAGCAGTGTACTCGATTAAAAAAAAATACAATTGAAAAGAATTCATTATGGAGAGAGAATGAAGGTGGGGAGTTACCTGGAAGATTTGGTTTGAGATCCACAGTCAACTGAACAGCAACAAGAGAATCATCTTTGTCCCTTGTACCCAATACAGCTCTAGAGTCCCCAACATTTCCAAGGACAAGATATTGACCCTACGTAAACATCAAATAATTATGATCAAGAAGAAGGCCACAAAATTTTAAGATCATAAGTATGCTATATATGTTGACATTAAGGTATTCATGAGTAAAAACCTGCTTGACTAAAGTAACTGCTGTTGTCCCACTGCAGAAGCAATCAATATTAGTATGCACCCTCAGTTCCCCGGTCCATGACTTTGAAAGCCTTCAGAAATGACTCTTTCAGTGTCTGGAAAATCTCTGGGTGCTTCTCAGCATCTTCAAGATCAACAGAGGCCCTAGATTCGTCATCAGCAGATATAAAGGAAGTATCTTCCGAGTTCATGCTCCCTGTGGTATTAAGGCTGATCTCTCTGAGAACATCTTCACTGGCTACATTCACTTCCCAATGAGCAGTCAGTTTCAGGGGGAGAGAATCCCTCACTCTTTTAGCAACCATATGACCATAAGGTCCATGGCCATCAAAAACACCACAGAAAACTGCATCTCTCCTAGAGCCAAAATTCTGGAAACATTAAAACCATCAAAGAGTGAGATTTATTTTATTTATAATTATTATTTTCTTTACTTTTTCTCTTTGATTTCATGTTAAAGCACAAAGAATAAATAACATTATGCTTCTAATACAGAGAAGAGGCCAGCAATATTGCACAGCAGAGATATAGCAGGAGCTCTTAATCTGTAATACCGAATCCAGATGACATGTAAGAAGAAACAAACAAACAGAGTTTGCATAATAGCAAGGCTTCAAAAGATATTGATGTCTTCTACGATTATCCAAATTAAAAAGAACAAAAGAAAGAAAAAATATTTAACTCTACAAAAAATAAGTCCATTACCACTCAAGAATGAAGATGGATTTATTCAATCGCATCATATGATTTCAATTACCAGATAAAGATGAGATTTTCCATTATAGTGCATATAGACATCACCTGACAGATTGACATCCTCCCACAGATGATGCAAGTGTTTTACTACAATCAATCCAGACCAACAGAAGCAGGATATGTCTCGTTTACAAGATAGAGACATCGCATGAAACTAAAGAAGAGTCACAACAAGGAAATGATTAATTGATTAAGAAATTAATCACCTTTCAGGAATGAACCCTTGCCCAGTAAGGATAATAGGATGATGGTAGGATAGATTAAAACAAATAGAGAGAGTTTCTGGTAGAAGGAAACAAACAGGACCATCTGGCTTTAGACATGCGTGGCAGGAAATTAATAAATAAAAGAGAAGCAAGACACAGGAAAATAGCTTATTTTTGTAGAGAACAAGACATAGCAAATGCAACTAGATAGGAGGTGTCAGTTTCCTTTGTCATTGATGCTAAATTTCGTTAAAAAAACTCAATGATTCGCTACTACGCTGAAGAAGAAAAAGACACTAGAAGTGATTACTGCTTTAAAAAATAACAGAATGTGATGTAGGTCCAGAAATATATTTCTGCAAGAAAATACACAGAAAAGAAGAACAAATGAAAAGAACGAATTATATATCAATATATTAGTATTGCATTGGCTGGACTAGCCACTTCATCAGGATAGGAATATTTGCATTCGAGAAGAGAACAAATTCTAATTACTTTTCAGAGGTAGGAAAGGTAACTAAAATATATTTCAAATTATTATTATTATGAGCAGTAGAATGAGAATAATCCTTCGAAAATGAAAGCGAGGAAAGAACTAACCTCCCAAACAATCATGGCATCCTGATTGGTTCCTTTCTTGCCTTGCTGGGTAAACAATGAAGCGATATCACTAGACCCGTTCAAGAACAGCCTTCCAGGAATCCTATGCAGTGGCTCTTCCCTCCTATAGTCAAACGAAGAATTCCGAGACCCTGGACGCTTTTGGAGTTCTTCCTCTTCCCTAACCCCGAAGCCAGGAGAGGAAGGCGTACCAGGGCGAGGGCTCCTGCTTTCTGCAGACAAGCAGGACCCCATCCTGAGGGCCCTGATAATATTTAATATGCACTCCAGACCAGCCAGAGAATCAGACCCCCTATTTTCAGAAGACGGATCCGTAAGAACTGATGGGGTGAAGATCTTGAAGAGAACCTTTTCGGAATTCACAGACCCAATGGTGAGATTAATCGACCAGATTCACCTAATAACCCTTTGGAATTCTACAGCCCAAATATCAAGATTTGCCTTACACCACACAAAGAAAGAAAGAAAGAAAGAAGCACACAAACGGAACGGAAAGCTTTCTACTATCTTTTTTCAATGACCCTTTTGGGTGTTGATGAAGAAGCGCTGGATTGATAAAAGGGATAAGAATCTGGGCTCCGTCCTTTCTATTTTATATTCAGAAAAATACTTGGAAAAGCTACAAAAAGGACATATATTTCATAAAGAGCAGATCTATGTAAGAAGGAGATCTATAATAAGAAAAAAAAAAGAATTATATTTGTTCGTACTGAACGCAAAATCAATAAAAAGTAAAGCTTCAAATCTTCGCTGAAGCACCGAAAGAGCAATATTTGACCAGATCAAGTTGTGTTTTCTGTTGAAGCCAGGCCCAGAAAAAATAAGCTATTTGGGCTGCCAGAAATTTGAAAGAGATTAGAGAAGCAGGGTTCATTGATGGGAACAAAAGGGACTGAATTCAATTCACAGAAGAGGCCAAAACAATCCAAGAGATTGCAGGTTTAGAGCGAGTGAATTTCTTTAGATAGGGAGTGATTACAGATCCATAAATTACCAGAAATAATAGCAACTACTTCTCATCAAAGACGAGGAACAGATGCACAGATTCCGCTCTTAATAAGGGTAGCGAGAGAGAGGAGAAATTAAATTAAATCTCTACAGGGACATTATTTATAAAAATTGGATCATTAATTAATAAATCTATATTTTATGGTATTAGGCCATGTGTTCTTATGTATAATAATGTGTGCATGTATCAACCGTGAGTTGTAATAATAATAATAATAGTCGTTGTGCGCGTAAGCTGACCCGGACGCTCCACGTAAAAAAATAATAATAATAATAATAATAATAAGCACTTGAGGGCCTAGCTGTTGTGGTCAATCGTGTGACTTGTTCCACCCCCGTCCCGGGTTCGACCCTCTATGTGCACGCCTTTCACCCCGCGGTGCCTTACATGCTCACTGGGCTTGCAGGATGTCCAGTGGGCCGTGGGGAATAGTCGTGGTGCGCGTAAGCTGGCCCGGACACCCCATGCTAATAAAAAAAAATAATAATAATAATAATTTTGAGGGGTGTAACTTAATAGATTAGGCTCTATGTTTGATTTCTAGAGATCATTAATTCAAGTTTTACAAACCTCAAGATTATTGGAAGTTTATATGGTCATTAATTTTAGGGTCCGTAGAATTAGTCGAGGTACACTCAAGCTGATCCGGATATCCACGTTAATAAAATAATAATAATAATAATATAGCTATAAATAAAAAATTAAAATAATAATAATAAGATTGATGATGATATGGTAGAATTAATTGAGGACAGCAGGGGGCAAATTATTCATTTGTGATATGGTCGGATTTTATTTTATTTTTATTCATTTATTTTTTGAGAAACCTTAGATTTGGGATTTGGAGGTACGTGGCTGAGATTCCCCTCTACCATTTGTATGGCTTCTGTTTTTCTGTTTTTTTTTTTTTTTCTTCCTCTAGATCATGGCTTATTTTTCCTATATTTTTATTTTTTTATATTTCCTATTTTTTTTTCCTATGTTACTATTTTTCCCATTTCAACTATACAATAAAGTTTGGTCCCTCCATGTGTGTGTATATATATATATATATATATATATATATATATTTCAAGGTTTTGGTCCCTTCATTTATTTTTATTTTTTCTTTTTCGAAAGAGTAGCCTAGGGCAATATGTGACATGAGCTGAAGCCCAATTATAGATATTTCGAGAAGTTTTCACAGCACAAAAGCATGCCATAGTTTTCACATGGGTGATGCCAAAAGACCCACACAATTTCACGTGGTATTATTTTATGAAATTAGAGGTTTGATAATTTCAATAAATTGACCTTTCCAGAAAAACAAAAACGTATAATTCGTATTCAACATCAATCGGGGCCTCCATTCTACTTGCATGATAGGTATGTATATATAAAAAAACAATGGTTAGACGGTCAAAGATAAAGATTTTTTTTTAAAAAAAAAAGAGTTTGATTATATTTATTCTTTAAAAATCTCAAATGTTCATTTTTCATTTCATATAATGCATTTAAAGTAATGAATTTTAACCCTTTTAAAAACCTCCTTAGCCATTTTATTGTGTTAATTCAAATAAGAAATATATGTTGTGTTAATTTTATTTTAATGAATGAAATAAATACTTATTAGTTCTTTTAGTAATTTTTTTTGTTGGAAATTTCTAAACTTGAGAAAATTAATTTTAAAAATTTGTATGGTAGTGTGGTGAGTTATGGATTAAACTTATTTTATATCTCTGTAATTTTCAAAGTGTTTAGTTAATTAATATATATCATAGTTTTGCTTTATATATATATATATATATATATATATATATATATATTTTATTCTTGGATTGTCAAGTGAAAGTTTTTTATTGCTTTAGAGGTAAGTAATCTTTAAAGATTAACAAAGCCATGACCTACTCACCTTTTAAAAAGAAAGGATCTTTATTGATCTATATTTTCTTTTTTAGTATGATTCTTGAAAGTCATATGAAATTATTTATAGAATGCTTCTAACAATCGTATCATTTATAGTATCCCTTACTTATAAGTTGAACAAAAATCTCTTAAACATTACCAATATCAAGGGAATACTTTTGATCATGAAACTATTTGCTAGGTTTGGTCTTCAAATACTTGTAGGTTAATGTTTTTAATAGTCTTGGACTTTTTTAATATTTCTTGTTTTTTTTATTATTTATCGAGGAATCTTAAATTTGAAATTGTCCAAGCATGTGACAACCCAACTCTTGAAGTAAGGGACGTGGATGTTAACTTGGCTAAGATTCCAATCTACCATTTGTATGGCTTCTATTTTTCTTTTTCTTTTTTTCTCCTAGTTTACTTTAATGTTTTTTTTTTTAGATTATGGCTCATTCTTCCCTTTTCAACTATACACTAAAATCTAATCCCTCTAGACCACTTAATCTAGCTTTTCATTTAGATCAACTATGAAAGTTTTTCTATGAATAGAATATATATATTTCATGTTTTTTTTTCTAAATAGTAACCTTTCATTAACCAAGGGTAATAACCCTCAGAATTTAATATGAGGCTCAAGCCCAATTATAAAAACATTAAGAAGTTTCCACAAAACAAATGCATGTCGTGATTCAAGCGGTATTATTATCAATTAGAAGTTTATTGATTGTGATAATTTCAAGATAACACTCTAATCTAATTAATTAACCTCAAAGAAAAAATGTATCTTGAATATCCTGAAATATAATTTGCATTCAACATAGGGATAACAATTTTATCTAAATCCAATAGATACTAACTCGATGGATAACAATGGTTTTTTCCCATTTAGGTTCAAGTTAGGTTCGCGTAATACCCGAAGTCAAAAAGTCGAGTTCAGGTAGGGTACAAATATTATCCTACTCGACGACGAAAATCTACCCGAACCCTACCCAAACAATAAAAAAACTTTAAAGTTTCAAAAATTACATTTTATACCAAGCTATGTATATGTTGAACATTTAGGGTTGCCCCATTTACTTTAGCCATCACCACTCATCTAGTAACCCATGTTATGCTCTCTTTCTCCCATTCTCTTCTTCAATCTCCACTTCTCCATCCAGCAGCAGATATCAGTAACAACACCAATAGGTTGGAGCTTCAATTAATAGACATCGTCAATTGAGTTAGTGTGGCCACTCTAGATATTTTTCTTTCCAAATAGTTGATTCTTTAAGACAAATGCAATTAAAGCTGATAAGTATGGCAAACGAATATATCTTAATTTTCCTATGGTGGAACTTGTTGTTTCATCGACAAACTTCGCTCACAATAATTGCAAGGAACTTTTTGACTTCAAAATCTATAATTGAAGTTTTATTTTTTAAGGATTGCTTTCATTTTCCAATTAATAAGGATGGTTGTGCAACTTTCCAGTATTTATGTAATGTTTTTCTGTTGTTTATCAATGCTTGCTTCTTTCTTTCTTTCTTTCTTTTGAATAATTAGTCAAGTAATTGCAATTAAATATATTGCAAAGTATTTGGGAGCACATTATTTTATTGCAAGTATTGATGCTAATACTAATAAATTTTGTATTTTATAATTTTGATACTAATTCTTAATCTATACTAGTTATAGCAATTCTTGTGTTTAGGCCAAAACTTTTGGGGTATTTGGTTTGGTCTTAGAAAGGTATTTTTCTAGGTTATTATGTTAGTGTTTTTATAAGTCAGGTCAAGTCAAGTATGAATACCTGATGGATACCTAATGGGATAAATAAGTTATTTTTCTTTTTAATCATTCTTGGAGGCATATACATGATCATAAGTAAATGAGATAATTACAACAAAAAAAAAACTTATGTAGTTTAGTTATTTTTTTATTTTTCCTTAATTCTTTCATAAATTACACTTCATATCTTATATCAACTTAATTTTAAAAATAAACTAAAAAATTAAATTTACCCTCGTATATATTACAACACAAATACAAAAATGACATGTCAATTTCTTTTTCCAATCCCTTTCCCTTCATTCTTACCTTTTCTCTCTTCCCTTCTCTATCTTCATCTCTTTCACTGTAAAACGACTTGCAAAGATGTAAAAGATTGAAAAAAGAAGAAGTATCTGGCTCATGACCCTAAAAAGAGGAAACACATTATCATGAAGCCAACCTAATTAGAGAATTTGTAATATTTACAAGTTCTTTCATCATAAAGCTTCTTGTTTTCAAGTCAAAACCCATTTCAATACCCATAAACATATATAGATGCCTCAAAAGCATGAGCATGAGTATATCACATGTGAAACCACTAAGCCAAATGCCTAGTTAGTGATATTTAATATATGCAATATGTTGATGCTCTTACAACCTTAAGTTTGAAGGTTTATGACATAGTCTTCCCTTAAAAGGTCAATTAGCCATGACACTTCAAGGTGTCACTACCAGAAAATTGGAAAATGTCAATGTTTTGGCGTTTAGGAAAAACTTCAATTGGTATTTTAATTGTTGATGAGATCATTGATGGAAATTCATCTTTGGAAAGTATTTGAAATAGACGATGGAATATTCATGTCAAAAACCATATCTTGCCACCCATTTTCCTCATAAACTTCGTCAACAACTAATTTTCTAATAGAATTTTTCATCATTGATTCTATCAAAAAAATACTAAGAAGATTCTGATGGTGTTGCTAATGAAATTGCCTCTCTATCAGCGATTCCATCGGTGTTTTCATTTTTTTTTTGTTATAAATCACCAAGCCAACAATTATCACCCAAACACACAACAACAACAACAACAAAAATAACACTAAGAATCTTCAAGCTAACAATTGTTCAAATTAAACTCACAACCACAATAATAAAACACACTTATGCAATGATTGAATCAATGAACATATATCTAAAAAACATACAACAAAATTATCTAACAAATATAAATATAATGAACCAATGAATACCTTGCACATTTTCAATTTTATTACATGATGAAAGATCACATCTATATTTTTAAATAATGTAAATATCTTAAATCCCGAATTAGAATTATAGTTGACAAACCTTCGTATTGACTCTAACTATGTGTAATGAATTCTTATATAATGTTAATATAAACAAAAGCTTTTGAAGATCGAACACCCCAGGAAAATCAACAAAATATATATTCAATTTAAACTTATTCAACCTAAATTAATATATTTTAATTATTATCAATTCCACGAAAAATAATTTTCTTCAAATTTTCAACGTAATAATAAAATTGATACCCATTAAATTACCTATCATTTCTTCAATTATAACACACCTAAATTACAAAATCAAACTCAATTTTATCAAGTGACAAATAAAATATATTTCCTCCAAATCTCAAACATACCCCAAAATACATATCATACATTAATTCAACAACATCATCTAGAGAAAAGCTTTAAAATACTTAAATGTATAAGCAAACTACAAATACTACAAACAATTATCAATAAATCAACTTAAAACATAAATGGGTTACAAAAAAATGGATGGGTTTGTTTACTCGGTGGAGTAAAGCTTGACAATAAATGGATTCAAATGAGAGAAATTAACACTACTAACAAATATAAGTTGATATCGATAGGTTGGGTGATCGAATTTGTGAAGGGGGTGACTGGATTTGCTAATTAATTAGGAGAGAGGGATTGTTGTTTTAAAAGAAATAAGAAAAAATAGCTGGGAGAAGAGCAGCTGTTATGTTTTATTTCATTTAAAATCACCAATGGAATTTTCATTGGCAATTCCATTAAGCTTTGTCTGCATCCATGACATGTTAAATTGTCAACAAATTTTTTTATTGATTTTTTTTCTATTTTGTCACCTTTTTGTTGCTTCTTTTTTCAATTTTTTGGTTATGTATGATGATTTTGATTGGTTCAAGGACTTTTTTTCTAGCAAAAAGAGAGGGAAAATAGTAAAATTTTTAGTTTCAAGTCTAATGCCTCTCTTTTAGTTAATTCATAATACTTTTTTTTTCTCTCTAGAGGATCAACAATTTTATAGTGTAAATTGGAAAAGATTTGCTGGTTTTTTTAGTAGTTCTAATGGTTCTTTATTGCACTTGTGATTGGGAACTCACATTGAATAATGGATTCTAAATGGCAATTTGTTTGTAGGTTTTTTGTCACAACTAGTTGTTTTTTACTATCAAACAAGACAACTTAACTGATCAAATTCTAAATTTCGTTCATAGCAACAAAGAAACAAAGATAACAAAAATCCCTATGAGATCTCTCTTTTGAAAAGCTTAAATTTTGAATTTTAAAAAATGAGCCAAAAATCATTGATCTACGATTTGTTTCTCAAGAAATTGTGATTCATGCTGAGTAAACTGAGTTAAAATAAGAATTTCATGTCCAAAGCTTTTCAATCTCTCCAAAAACTTAGTTTATGCTACTAACAATAAATTTACTTACAACTGTGATAATTACACTTTCAATTACCTCATTGATAATAGCTTTAGTAAATGTTATTACTGATTTTTTTTCTAAGTTATTGTTATTTATTGTTATAAAAGAGTTATCAAATTAGTGTTGATTTTGTATTGTAGGAAAAATGTTTAATAAAATATCAATGTGAAAGTTTTAGTGTTTTTAGTAGTAATTTTATAATTTTAATAATTAAGAGCTCTTTAGTTATTAAATAGAATATAATAATAATTGTGTAAATAATCTGATATTGTTTTTGCGCACTAGAATAAAAATATATAGTGTTATGAACTTATAAACTCTGAAATATAATTTTTAAAAGAATTAAGATAAAATAAAAAAATAAATAAAATATAAAAGGATTTTTATAATTATCCCTAAATAAATTAGAACATTCATGCTATATATTTTTTCATTAATTAGTTAGAAAACAAAATTCACCTGTAATAATATGTATATAGAAAAAAACACAAATTAATGTGGAGTCACATACATATTTTTCATTTAATAAATTCATAAAAAATCGGGATACAAACTTGTACTATCGGGATACATAATAATATGACTGCTAGAATCCAGCGTCTTGAGTCTGGAAAGGCTGTTAGACCTAAGTGTCATGGGTATAACAAGGACGCCAGATCCATGTTAATTGGATGTGGCACGAGATGCCATACCCAAATTTGGGTTTGACAGAGGATGTTATACCCAAATAACTTGGGTCTGGCAGAGGCACCTGACCTAAGTTACTTGGGTCTGCAAGGTGATGCCATACCCAAGAAACTTTGATCTAGCTTGGCCGGATACCAGGAACTTAGGTGTGGCACGATCAAACCCCAAGAACTAAGGTCTGGACGCCAAACTCAAGTTACTTGGGTCTGGAAAGGGATGACATACCCAAGGAACATGAGTCTTATTATTATTATTATTATTATTATTATTATTATTATTATTATTATTATTATTATTAAATTTGAAAAACAAATATTATTATTATTGAAGAAAAAATCATAGATTTGATTTGAAGTATAAAATTAAAAACTATAAGAACTTGGGTCAGACATGTTTAATATTATTATTAATATTATAAATTTTATTATTTTCATTATTATTAATATAATTATTAATAAATTTGAAAAACAATATTATTACTATTGAAAAAAAACCATAGATTTGAATTGAAGGGTAAAATTAAAAATTATTATTATTATTATTATTATTAAAAAAAAATTAAAAAAAATATTATTACTATTAAAAAAAAAGTAGTAATAGATCACACCTGAGTTTGGCACAACCACACCCCATGTACTAGGGTTTGGTATGGGATGTCATACCCATGTAACTTAGGTCTGCCACTAACAGACCCAAGTAACTTGGTCGAGAAGGCGTCGACCCAAGTAACTTGGGCCTGACATTTCAATTAGTCTCAAGGCTCGTGGGTCTGGCATGGCCGCCACACCCAATTCGCTTGGGTCTGTTATGACTGTCAGACCCAAGGGACTTAAAACATTCTCTATACTCTTAATATTGTTTTTACATTTTTAAAAAAAATTATATTGACTCGCTGCGGAGCACGAGCCAATATACTAGTAAACACTCTAAAACTGATAAGTATTTCATTGTAGACTATGAGGTAATTTAGTGTGGACTTGCACAATATAATTACTATATTTCCCTTTTGTATACAAAGCTTTTGTTTCACTTGCGGGGCTAGAATCATATTTTCCATAGAACCCAAGGATTATTTGCAAATTAATTAGGGATAATTTAGTAGTTTATATTTTTTTTGTACAAATGAATCACATAGATGCCCTTAGAAGGCAAAAATAAAAATAAAAATAAAGGCTAAGAAGGTTTTTGCGTAATTTGTTTTTGACAAATAATACAATTACTTCATTGACCTTAAGGTCAAGAAAATTAAAGGGTGGGTCAAAAGGTATATTAGTATTTTTTTATGGTTTTTTTTGTTATACTTTATTTGGATTAGGGGAAAATTAATATTTTCATAAATAAATAAATAAAAAATAATAAAGAAAAGGTTGTTGGCGCGAGTGGACACCGCTCACGCTCTTCAAGCAACACATGCAGCGTCGTGTGGTGACCAAAATCTCCCAACTACCATGTCGTTTGAAGCATTCAGTAGAGGTGTAGCTTATGGAGCAGTGAGTGTTGCTCAAATCATAGCAGTCTGGCAGTAGTTGACTTTTTTTCTCCTCCTATTTTCTCTTTCAACTCCTTGAAATTCATGCCAGGTCAACCAAAAATTATAGTTGTCCTCTCATTTATTTCGTCTTTCAATTATCATCCCTTTTCTTTTAATTAATCTTTCTTAGTTTTTTATTCATTTTAGAATTTGTTTTTAATTTCATTATTTTCTATTTGATTTTGATTTTTTATATCAAATATTTTACTCATCCTCTTAACTGTTGTTGTTTTATTTTATCTTTTTCTTGGTTTGTTTTTTTTCTTTTAATTTTATCCCTCAATATTTTATTTTATTTCATTTTTTTTCAGATTAAGTCCTTATTTTTTTAATTGTATTTTTTATCCCTTTCTTAATTTTTTTCTTTCAATTAGTCCCTCAACGTTTTATTTCATTTGTATTTTTAATCAATTTCGGTCTTTATTTTTTTAATTCTTTTCTTAATCTGTTTTTTCTTTCAATTTTTCTCTCTCAACATTTTAATTTATTTGTTTTTTTATTCAATTTGTACATCATTCTTTTAATTGTTGTTTTGTTTTTATTTTTTTTGTGATTAAGTCCTTCATTATCTTCTTTCATTAGTTTTTATACCAGACGAGATCCTTATTTTTTATTTATTTTTTTTTCTTTTAATTTTTTATGGTTAAGAATTTTGTTCAAGATTTTTTTTTTTATCTTTTATAGTGTCATCTCAATCTTATAATCAAAGTTGTTGATTTTGAAAATTAGCCTGATTTAACTTTGATTTTTTTTTTAAGAAATTTTTTTATTATTTGACATTAGATATTTGGATCTTGAGCTTTCTATTTTTTCTCCTTTCCTTTCTCTGGGGTTATCCCGGGTCACGAGTTAATCAAGTTAACACGGGTTGCTTTGGATTTTTTATCAATGTTTTTTATATTTTATCATTTAACGTTGGGCTATTAGGTCTTGAGATTTATTATTTTTTTAATGATTTTATTTTCTATAGGTTATCCCGGGTTGTAGGTTCGTTAGGTTAACCCCATGTGACTTGGGTTATTTTTTTTCAATGTTTTATTTATTTATTTATCTTTGATCCTTTTCTCTAGGTCATTTAAAAAAAAAATTATCACAATCTCATGTCATGGGTGGTGGGTTAGTAGAGTGAACTTGGGTTGATTCAAATTTTTTTCTTTCACGTTTCTTTTTAAATTTTTTTTAAATTTTATCTTTTGAAATTAACTTTGTTGGGCCTTGAGCTTTCTTTCCTTTTTTTCTTTCCTTTTTTTTTCCTCTAAGGTTATCTCGGGTCACAGATTAGTCAAATTAACCTGGATTTACTCAGATTATCATCGTTTAAATATCTTTTCATGTAAAAAAAATTTGACCCAATCTACAACATAGTGCAGGAAAAAAATCTAGTATTCTCTATTATTCGAGTCTCTCCGATAATAATTTTAAACAACATCGCATCTGCTGAAACCTCAATAATAATTTCATCACTAGGAAATCGAAACACCGATTTTGTAAATTGCCATAACTCCTTTATCAATTTCATCTCCTGAGTGTATATTTTTTTCATTATGTTTTGATCATATTAAAAATACATCATGAGTTTTCTTTATGTGCTTTCTTCTTCGATCAATAGTTAATAAATAAAAAAATTCACATGTGATGGCACACAGACTTGTCCCTATACAGGTAGATTCATACATGCATACACCTCATTATCAATCATTCAAAGAGGCGTCTCATGACTAAATAAAGTGGTCGGTTCCACCTTCTCGTAGCCATCTTTGATTTCCGTTCCTCTTTCTTTCTTTCCTTCTTTACACGCCTAATTATAACACACCAATGAAAACAACTCTTTCTCTTTGTTTCTTGTTTTTTTATATATAAAAGGCTCATCAATTATTTAAGACTAACATAAATAGTCAGTCTTTTGATTAATTGGAAAACTGAATTTAATTAAAATATGATTAAAAAATACGTATTAATGTAAAACAATCTTGCTTTAACACTTTCGGATCTCTAGCCAATTAGCTTGACCATCAAATTATGGGATTTTATAATCAATGAGAAGGATGTCATGTGCTTAATTACTATTCATGTACGGCTTTTTAACTTTTTCCTTCATTATCATTTTATCATATAAAAATAAATATTTACATGTCATTTAATGAAAACAATAATGGTTAACTTTGTATTTTTAAAGAAATTAGAAAAGGCAGTTAAAATTTACCATCAATCAAGAAATTAGGATTTACATTTGCAATCCACCATCAAGTCCTATTAAAAAAAATAGTATTTAGAAAATTTATGAATATTATAGTATAATTATAATTATAATTATAACACATAAAATTACTAGGAGGA
This sequence comes from Populus x sibirica, assembly GCA_019202695.1. Taxonomy (NCBI): domain Eukaryota; kingdom Viridiplantae; phylum Streptophyta; class Magnoliopsida; order Malpighiales; family Salicaceae; genus Populus; species Populus x sibirica. Next base: position 1,104,840 of record JAGMVL010000899.1, on the reverse strand, counting down.
TGCGCACAATTAGAAATACAAATTGTACTAGGATTCAGATTGAAAAACTTTTATCCGACAATTTTTATAAGACTAAAATTTATCTTTTTTGTGCGGTGTAATTTTTTTTGAAAAAGGTCTACCCTACTAAAACAAATCCTCCCTTACCGAAGGAATTCTGTCTTTATTCATTAGTCATCTTGTATCTTAGCAGCTAAAAAAAATGGTCTGTATATATAAGCTTTTTATAATTTATCACCTTCTCTTTCTCTTGTTTACTACTATCATCATTTTCTTTATTGCTTTTCTTTATTGTTTTTACCTAATTTATAGTTTCTTGACATTACCCTTTTAATCTATTAACATGTTAAATTAAGTTAAGAATTTCACGCTTTGCTTGATTTGCAAGGCTATTACTTGCCTCTGCTTAGCATTAAATTTCTAATAGGAGTTTCTCCTTATCAGAAGAAAGAGACAAGTAACATGTAGCATATTGATTGAAAAATCAATGATTGATAAATAAATTGTCATGTCTAGTGGGACTAATTTGTCAAATAATAACATATTAGTAATCATGCTAAAAAAAACAAAATAAAAAAAATTAGTTTAGTAGATTACAAGAGGAATATTTTTTACTATAAATATTTTGTAACTATATTACCTTATTTGTCAAGACAAACACTCTATTTTTTCTTCTACCATAGTAGCTTGCTAGAACACTTGAAGATCTTCAAACTATTGTCATTCTAATTGGGACATCCAGTTGCTAATAGGTAACACAAGAACTCCCCCTATAAGTTTGCAAACTCTTCAGCTCTTAAGCGAACAATTCTCATTGAGAATCACACTCTACTCATGTGTCAAGAGTATATACTGTGAAACTCTATATAACTCCTTAACTGGTTAGGCAATCTCGCTCCGCTACAAGTGCTGCTCCACCTAGTGTTGCTCTTGCTTCTTTAATGCTTCATATATATATATATATATATATATATATATATATATATATATATAAGGATAAGAACATTTGATAAACATTATCTTCAAGCTTCCTAGTCTATTACATTTTTAACAGATTGTTGTTCATGTTTCAAAAAAACAGTTCTCTGACAATTATCTTTGGATAACTTGTATCCTTTTTTTTTTTTTGATAAAACCTATATGAACTTTCTAAATAATATATCCAAACAAACTAGATAATTACAAAAATAATCATGTTATATTTTATAAGATAAACTTGAGTAATTCTTTATCTAATTTAGATAAACTAACAATCTAAACAAGTTCATCTTCAACAATGCAAATAGTCCTTCACTAATCAAAGCCAAACATTTTGACATTTACTATGTCCTTTTTTGTCTGATTTATGACAAAACATTATAAGGATGAATTAGTATGCAAGTAGTTTAGATAGTTTGATCATAAACAAATACTTCATTAAAGTATTTCTACAAGCACAATTGAAACAATGTTATATAGCATGAGAGCAATTAATAATATTTATGCAATAATATCTTATCAGTTCCTAACATGTTTCATACAAACAATTCATAACCTATTAAAAAAAACTTCACATGTGGCATCGTAATAGTTCATAATATATTAAAAAACTATTATGCATGAGATATTACTATGCAACTATATGCATCAAGTTCAAAGTGCATCAAGTATTCAACATAGAGGTTCCTATGCTAAAAACATATTCTAGTTATTACAGACCAGAATATTCAACATTTATTATTGGTAAAAAAATTAATAAAATTCCAGAACAGTTAAAATAAATTGACGGGGTTGTTGGCTTGGCTAGCTGCTTGCATGCTTCCTCTCCCTTGTATGCATCATTGTCTCCCCTTTGGTTTGACACCAATTATATTCCTCATCTTCACGAACAATAGACCAATGCATTTGTTTGACGTCCAAGCTGAGTCAAACAAGCTTGTCATTAACCTTCACAATATCTTGTTGCATATTTGTTAGCAACTTATCAACTATATCAATCCCATGTTCCCATTTATTAGTAAAACTATCAAACTTGTTTAATAGTACTTTCAATTATTCTATTATAAGATGGAGTAAGGGGCTGGTTTGAGGAGTCTTAGGCTGAGAAGAGGTAGGCTCTTCATGATATGACTGTTTTTTACTAACCACAACTTTAGATTTGACAACAGTTATAATTGAGATCTTTCCATACATTTTAATTGTTGGCTCCCTATCATACAAGGGTATTTTAGCCATGATTTTTTTATCATAGTTATCAACTCATTAAAAGTTAGACTCACTTCATTCTTAATTTTAGGCTTTTGTATTACATCAATAAAGTGAGTGGTTAGGTCAATAGGAACATTAGTAGTAATAACATACATGGACTCAACTTTCTCAATTGTTAGCTCAGTATGTCTTCCAATAAGCTAGAGGTTTGTTACCATAATTTTTGCTAATAGTCGGTAAGGAGGTAGTCATAGGCAATCTATGTGCTTTGGTAGACTATTTTGGTCTTGTAAGGCTAACAAACAAATCACTCATCCAAGTATTGAAAAGGGATCTTATTCATTATAGTGAAAGCCAAGATTTGTGGTTTCAGGTAGCTCATATAACTTTATAATGATAGTAGGAGACAACTTAAGGTTTTAAACTCTAATAGTGGAAGTAATGGAGTGGTCATCAAGATTGAAACACTCATAATTGGCATAAAACTCCCTAACTACTTTAACATGTAGAGTAAGTGCTCCTTTTCTTAAAGATTTCTTCTATGAACATAAATATGGAGTCAGAAAGATCACATACCGAAACTTCTCTTTCACTCAGTATGCTATTTATAGAGAAGTTGTTTCTATAAGCCATCTATGTATTAGGGGAAATGAAGCGGTTAGTTTTTCTAAGTTGTGCTATTTATTTAGAGGAACCAGGTACTGTTTCGCCTTTTTTTTTTGTCCTTTAAATTTTAGAAGGCTGGATTAGATTCTCTTCAAGGGATGAGGTCTCATGTTCTTCTTTATTAGAAGAACTTAAAATAAAGGTTCCAGGTTTTTTCTTGGCTTTTAGTTTATAACGACCTTGCAACAAGAAAATGCATTATCCATAAAGCAATAAACCGAAAGAAATGTGTACTGCAAAAGTGGTGTATAAATGATTGTAAGGACATATTCTTTTTAATAATCTTCTCAAGAAATTTTAGATCAAGATAGAATATCCTTGTTATTTTCATAAAAAGGTTAAATACAAGATGGAAAGGATGAACATATGCTTTGTCTTAAAAATTTCTTTTTTATTTATCAGAAGATGTCAAGTAAAGATGAAGAGATTTACTTGAAAAGTCACGAGATGAGTGCATTAAAACAAGAAGTAGAGAGAGAGAGAGAGAGAGAGAGAGAGAGATGATTGTGTGTTTTGATGAACGACATTAATAAATTATCTTTTGAAAAAACATTTTTCTCTCATTCTTGCTTACATAAAGGATCATGATATGTTTTTATAGTCTCTTTTAAGATGACACATCAGTGTTATGAAAATGATTGACTCCTTAGACAACCATATCTCTTTTTGTTTCACAAATTAGTTAGACCACATCATTTTCTCATTTTTTTTTCTTACAAGTGTGTCTAATTGTACACTTAGACAAAGATATGGACCTACATAAAGTAACCAAGTTTTCTAGCCTAAAAATACTCATAATAACAATTTAAAATGAGATATGTACCTTATTAGTCAATCTTTATTTATGAACACGTATCTTTTTTATGACCAAATCAAGATGTGAGTGAGAAAAACAACAATTCTACTTTAAAATTTTCATTCTTCATCTTTTTTTTCTTTGATCTGAGATATGCTAGTAAGGTGTGAGCATACCTTAAAAGTCAAACTTTATGTTAGGGCCTAGATATATATGATTTTCACTCCTCACATAAGATTTGTTGATCTCTATCATTTTCATTATGTAATTGCTCATCTATTTCTACAATGAGAAATTGACTTTTTCTTCAAGGAATTAGATAGTAGAATGGATTCATATTGAAATGTTTGTTTATTTCCACAATGATGTGAACACTTGACTTTTTCTAAAGAATTTGTTAGAAGGATCATCTTAATGGCTTGTGTGCTAGGTTGAACTAACTTTAGTCAATTCAAAGCACACATTACTTCCCCTTAACTGTTAGTATATCTATATTTAAATCAATTTTTCATTTTCTAACATTTCATAGAACAACTTGAATCCCTCACAATACTTAAGATAACACCTTTATTTGGTCTTCCAAAATAATATTGTTTCAAAAATGAAGACCATACCAAATAAGATTTGCCTTGATCCGAGCAAAATTAAATTTATGAGATTTAAAGGTTTAAATTAAGTATACTTACAAGGTTTTTTTTCATGCTTCAATGTTACCAACCTGTCACTTGTTGAAAAACATATAAAAACCCAAACAAAATTATGTACACATATTTTTTTTATTTACAAATTTTATCTCTTTTAAGATTTTGAGAATTTTACATACACTAATGGCTTTTCTAAGAAATTAAAATCTTAAAATATTTAGAGGTTTCGTGAATAAGTCAGGCAATTAATGTTCGGTGTTCACATGTTCTAATGACACTATTTTTTATTCAACCATGTCTATAATAAAGTGATGTTATATATCTATATGCTTGGTTCTTGAATGTTGCACAAGATTTTTAGAGATACCAATTTCACTGGAATTATCATAATAAATAGTCATATTATCTTGAGTGAAACCATAATCCTCTAGCATCCTCTTCATTCAAAAAAGTTATGTGCAATAATTACCTGCTGCAATATACTCAGCTTTTGCAGTAGACAATGAAATTGAATTCTATTTCTTACACATCCATACTGCCACGTTACCACTAATATAAAAACACCCTCATGTAGTGTTTTTTCTATCTTCGGCATTACCTGTCTAATCAGCATCTGAATAGCCAACTAGATTTAAGTTTGAATCTTTTGAATAACATACACCATAGTTTATTGTAGCACTAAGGTATTTTAAGATTTTTTAAACTACTGTAAGATGTGATTCTTTAGGATCATATTGAAGTCTAGCATAAATACCCACACTAAAAGCAATGTCGGGTTTACTAGCGGTAATATAAAGTAGACTCCATATCATGCTTCTATAAAGTGTAAAATCAACACACTTACTTGTAAAACCTGAGTTGATTTTGACAGATATGCTCATAGGTGTACAATCATGACAATTTCCTTCCATGTCAAACTTTTTAACCATATCTCTCTCATATTTAGATTGAGAAATAAAAACTATATTTTTATTTTTACTTAATTTGTATGCTAAGGAAGAAGTTTAACTCATCAATCATACTCATTTCAAATTCTAATTTCATTTATATAGCAAACTCATGAGAAAGTGAGTCACAAGTAGCTCTAAACACAATGTCATTAATATAAATTTGAGAAATGAGTAAATATTTACTAGTTTTTCTTACAAAAAAAGTCATGTCAGCTTGTCCTTTTTTGAAACTATTATTTAACAGATATTTTGTTAACCGTTCATACCATGCTTTTGAAGCTTGTTTTAAACCATAAAGGGATTTTTTCAACTAGTACACATGATCATAAAACAAATTATTAATGAAACATTTAGGTTGTTCTACATAGACCTCTTCTTATATAATTCTATTTAGGAATGCACTTTTCACATTTATCTAATATAGTTTGAAATTTAAGTGACAAGAAATTGCAAGTGATATGTGAATAGATTCCAAACGAGCTATTGGATCAAATGTTTCATCAAAATCAATCCCTTCAACTTTAGTGTATCCTTGTGCTACCAATCTTGCTTTGTTTCTAATGATTGTTCCATGCTCGTCTGATTTGTTCTTAAAGATACATTTGGTTCTAGTTATATTACGACTATCAAGACATGAAACCAATTCTTATACATCATTTATTGTGAACTAATTTAATTTCTCATGCATAGCTTTGATCGAACTTTCATCTTGTTGGGAATTGTCAACCTTTTTAGGTTTAATATGCAATAAATAACACGTATATGAGACTTGATTGGTAACTCTTTTTATTAACCTCATATCTTTATTCAAATTCTCAATAATGGTTTTCTTAGGATGATTGTGTTTTATCCATAAGAAAGGTTCTTTCTCTCGTGACTATTCAAAAACATGTGAAGAACTCTCCTCGTGGTCTTTTTTATCATGTTCTAATGAGGTTTCTTCAGTTATCTCAATGATGTTATCGAGACCTTTCTTGACATATTCCTTCAAATTTCTCATCAATAACCACATTGATTAACTTCATGATAGTTTGAGTTCATAGGTTGTAGACTCTGTATGCTTTGTTGTGTGATGAGTATCCAAGAAAGATTCTTTTATCACTCTTGCTATCAAACTTATATAAGTTTTCTTGATCTCTTAAGATATAGCAAGAACTTCCAAACACTATGGAGTATTTGACAGTAGGCATCTTGTTGCTCCATAACTCATAAGAAGTGAGTTTTGTTCCAGGTCTAACCATAATACAGTTCAAAATATGTATAGTAGTGTTGACAGCGTCCCCCTAGAAGTATAGTATAACTTTTTTTTACTATTCAACATAGTTCAAGCCTTTTCTTGTATGGCTCTATTCTTCCTCTCAACTATAATATTCTGCTAAGGATTGATAAAAGTATAGAATTAATGATGTATACCATGTTCATCACAAAAAGATGAAAAATTAGTATTTTCAAATTCTTTATCATAGTCACTATGAAGTCTAGAAATGGAAAGATTTTTGTTTACAGTCTTCTGGACAATTTCCTTATAAGATCAAAGGACTATAACTTTTCTCTTAACAAAATATTTCAAGTATAACTTGAATAGTCATTTACAATGACCATGATATACTTATTTCCACTCAGACTCTCAGTTTGAGTTGGACCTATTAGATCCATATATAACAATTCAAGGCATCTTGAGGTTAGAATGTCAATAGTTATGTTGAGCCTTATATTGTTTTCTTTCCTAACATACTTCACACACCATCTTCCTAACTGGTCGCAGATTTGGTGGATCATATATTGCATCTCTTTTAGAGATATTTGACAAGTCTTTAAAGTTGATGATAAACCATGAACCCTATATCCATGTTTTTTGTTCATTTGAGCTCATGATTTTTTTTACCCCATTTAGACTACTGTCAAAAACTCCAAACTAACATAGGGTAGCTAGTTACTTTATGCTAATGGAGAGTAGTTAACCTATGTACACATGGTATTTTGATTCCTAGCTGATGAGTAGGATGCAAATACTATACAGACTGACCCCCCTACACTTATATATGTTTCCTAGCTGACGAATAGAATGTCAGTAATATGATATGTTATTCTGACATGCATACCCCCTTTGTTGATTATATGTTTGTTATATACCCTGCTTTGTACAACCGTAATCACGTATCTCATAATGTATGTTAGCATGCATAATAGTTATTATCTCTCATTGAGTGTTTGGACTCACCCCTCCATTCACTACTCTCTTTTTTAGGTTTTTAGTTCAGTTTCAGTTGCAGTATCTTTGGCTATGTTCTTCCTGCTACTTGTGGCCAAATTTTTCAACACGTATAGTGTCCAAATCCTTGCTTTCTTCTATAACTATTACTTTTGGCTGAAATCTTTTTTTTTTAATCAAATGTAAGTATATATAAGAGATCAAAAATTACAACTCTAGAACCCATAGGAAACCAGAATATAAAACAAAAAATGAAACAAAGGGAATAGGCTCCACTAAACAAAAGAAAAAACCGAGGATAGAATAACAGATGGTTAGGGTAGGAACCCGATCCTAGAGGGGTTACCCAGCCTAACTAAATAAATACAACTAAAGAAACCATTAGAAAATACAAGCTTTACTCAAAGAGAAACCAGATAAGGACAAGCCCCCAAGACCAAACCGGCAAGAACAACAATAAATAACTCTCATGCAAAGCTTGCATGGCCAAGACACCGCCATGCATTCACGAAGCAGAAGAAACACGATTCTCATAGAAATGAAGAACCATGAATAACTAAACTTGAAACTTTCAGAAAACAGCATCAACTGACTTGGAAACATGCTCAAATAGACGTTTATTCCTTTCATTCCAAATTAAGTGCACAAAGAGAAGGAGAGTAACTCGTCTCATTCTTTGGTGCAACCCTTTACTTATTCCAGAGAGACCTCGAAGCGCACCAGATAGGGAAGACATAGAACGATTTAGACGAAGCTACTGCTTAACACGACTTCATAACAATGAAGTCCAATCACAGCTGAAAAACAAGTGAGCATTGGATTCCTCCTCTCGATTATATAGGACACAAATTGAGTTAATAGAGAGGAAGCTGAGTTGATCCTTTGTTCTGAGCTTACCTATGACAGTAAGCCATATAATAAAATTGTATTATGGTAAGGACCACTGCTTCCATACCACACGATGCCAGCTGACAGGATTTCCTTTAACCCGAAAGAACTCGTGAGCATTGGCAATGAAAGACCCCGATCCATGATGCCAACCCCGAAGAGTATCAATAGCATCGAAATACCCGCAAACTAGGCTATCAAATTACTTTTAAGAGAACAGTATTGATTTCCATAAAGGGGAAAAGGATTTCGCATCTCCAAAGGCCATATAGAGCTTTTGGTGGAAATCTTTCTAGTAGGGATCTCAAAATCTTCCTTACTCTTCATGATTCCTCCACTGTTTTCTCCTAGATTGAACCTGGAAATTTACAATATCAAGAAGTTTTGCATAAAACTCATTGAAAGATTCATCCTCCAAAGATTCTTATCTCTTCAAGTCTTAAGGTTAGCATTTATAATTTGGAGTTTTTCATTGTCTTGGTTCCTTCATGAGTAACTTCAAGAATATCTCAAGCTTTATTGGCTATCTCACACATGGAGATTCTTTTAAATTTATCAAGAGACACTGCTATGAATATAGCATTTAGGCCTTTATTATACCAATTACAATCAGTTCATTCATCTCTGAACCAATTGTTAAAAGGAGTTTCAAGCTTAGTCCATTTATACTCAACTGAGTGTTAGACTTTCTTTTTCTAGTGATTTGAGGAAAGCTTTTTTCACACTCCACTTGTGTGTCAAAAGTATATGCTGTGAAATTTTGTGTAACTCCTTAGTTGGTTGGGCAATCTTACTCCGCTGCAAGTGTTGCTCTGCCCAATGATACTCTTGATTCTTTAATGCTTCAGATTGTCTTTTCTTATATAAATTTTTATATGGTAAAGATAAGAACCTTTGATCAATATCATCTTCAAACTTCCTAGTCCTTTACGTTCTTAACAGACTGTTATTCGTGTTTCAAAAAAAAAAATTATCTGATAGTTATCTTTGGATAACTTGTATTTATCATTTTTTGATAAAACCTATTTGAACTTCTTAAATAATTTATAAACAAACTAGATAATTACAAAAATAATAATGTTATACCCTATAAGATAAACTTGACTAATTCTTTATTTATTTTGGATAAAATAACAATCTAAATAAATTCATCTTTAACAACGCAAATAGTCATTCATTAATCAAAGCCAAACTTTTTGACATTTACAAATGATAACTTCTCTATAACTAGAAAATATATTAGGATCATGTTATATCACATAGTTAGGATCTCTATAGTAAGTGGAAGCGATATCGAACCTATTAACAATATTGATTCTCCAGAAAATGTATGTAAAGGCATGTTGACTTGCTTAATCTTTTTCTATCAACCCTTCCCTGCTTAAAAAATCATAGTACAAAATATCAACATTAATCCCTATTAAAAATAAATATCCTTCACACTATAAAATTTCTAATGGTATTTGTTTTGACTATTATATCATCCATAAAAATGTCACATATATCAAGTCTTTTTCTCCTAATGATATTTTCTCCATTAACTTTTGTTTCATAAAATTAGACTTAATGGTTATAACTGACCTTATATAGGTTTTTATGTTTTCCAAGTTTCCATTTGTAATTCTTATGCCACTAATAATTGCATCGATAACTCATGTTGACTTGCTTAATCTTTTTCTATCAACCCTTCCCTCGCTTAAAAATCATAGTACAAAATATCAACATTAATACCTATTAAAAATAAATATCCTTCACACTATAAAATTTCTAATGGTATTTGTTTTGACTATTATATCATCCATAAAAATGTCACATATATCAAGTCTTTTTCTCCTAATGATATTTTCTCCATTAACTTTTGTTTCATAAAATTAGACTTAATGGTTATAACTCGACCTTATATAGGTTTTTATGTTTTCCAAGTTTCCATTTGTAATTCTTATGCCACTAATAATTGCATCGATAACTCATGTTGACTTGCTTAATCTTTTTCTATCAACCCTTCCCTGCTTAAAAAATCATAGTACAAAATATCAACATTAATACCTATTAAAAATAAATATCCTTCACACTATAAAATTTCTAATGGTATTTGTTTTGACTATTATATCATCCATAAGAATGTCACATATATCAAGTCTTTTTCTCCTAATGATATTTTCTCCATTAACTTTTGTTTCATAAAATTAGACTTAATGGTTATAACTGACCTTATATAGGTTTTTATGTTTTCCAAGTTTCCATTTGTAATTCTTATGCCACTAATAATTGCATCGATAACTCTACTATGCCTTTGTTTCAAGATCCCTTCACTTTTCTCAAGCCTTCCACTTTGACTCCTATCTCTTATTTTAAGTCTTTCATCCACGTAACTAGGACCTATCTATCCTTTCTAGTTAACGTTCTTCCTTTTCATGTATTTCTCATACCATTTCTCTTACAATCATGTCTTACATCAAACCATGTATATTCTCACTTTAAAAGGTTCTTTAAAAGTTCTTCCCTAGTAAAGTTTTTAATTTCTTTTTTAAAGTTCTATAGTGCCCATTGTCGTGACTATACCACCTATAAAACTTGTAATAACCCTATTTATTTTTTCCTTTGCAAATAATCCTTGCTAGCTAATGAATATCTTATCTACTCATGTTAATAAGGAACATCTTTATCTGAATTATATTCAAAGAAGTTTGATTATGCAACTACCTTCTATACCTACCTGTTAGGCCTACAGACCATTGATCCTTCCTCCAGATTTGTCTATCACATTTTCCTTCCTTATTCTTTTTTTGATTCATCTATTCTTTTTTTAATTTCATATTTCCTCGGTTTCTAGTGACACCCATCACTTCTTCAAGATGATTATATCATTTAGCCTTTTTTTTCTTCTACTTGCTACATTATTTTAGGTTCCTTCAATTCAAGAGCCTTTTTAAATTTATAACTATTTATTATTGATATCAACGTTAAGATTATCTTATAAAATCTTATCATTAAATCCCCTAACCCCTCTCATCTTTTATATCATATGATCATCAACATCTTCAAATTTGTTTTTGGTCTCCTACTCATATCAAATGAACTGGAAATATGTTATGAAAATATTCTATATTAGGTTGTCTATAATTGTAGATAGATTTGATATTAATCAACTCCTATAAATTAAAAGTCATTTCTAATTTGGATATATGATTTGATTTAGTTCATAGTTTCATGCCTTATTCTCATTTAAATAGGAACCTTGTACAAACTATTTTGATTTAAGTTTATATATTGATTTTCAAATAATACTCTTTATTTACATGATATCAAAGCCCAACGATTCATGGTGGTTGTGGTTAGAGGTCATAAAGGATGTGTATCAGAGCTCAATTATTTCTAGTGGTTTTTCATTGTGTTCTGATAAATAACCATAGATGAAAAAAGTTGCATAACAAGACGTGCTTATATGAGGGGATTAGGAGTTTTCCCTATAGAAAAGGACATCTAAGAACTAGTGTATTTTTTTCTATTTGTGTCAATTACTGTTATTAAAAATCCTAGTAGTGGGATCTAATGTGGGGTGACCCTCACAAAGATATTGTATTAAGGACCCACGATGCGGTGGCCTATACAAAGACATTGTGTTAAGAACCCATGATGCGGTGACCTACAATTAAAAGGATATTTGTGGTTCATAAAGGTTGTTGATTGAGGTCTAAACTTAAGGATAAGTTTTTCTTCCAACCCGAGAAGATTAATGTAGGAGCTGTTTTAGGAAAATAAATATTTTCTTTAGATAATTTTTTTTCTATTTTTATTTTCCTATTATATATTATTGTGCTTTTCTAGTTTTATTTTTCTATTTGAAGGAATAATTTTTTTTAGTTTTTCTCTATATAAAGAGTTATAATAGCCTTTCGAAAAGTAGAGACATAGATGAATTAAAAATAAATATTTTAGGTCCCTCTATAATTATGGTATTTTTATTATTTGAGAGTTTTAATTTATAATAAACCTCATTAACCTTCGCCCCTGGTTGCGATAGTTGCATCAAAGATCACTATTGTATCTGTAAAAAAATTGGTTTATAACATTCATAGATAATTACACAAGATTATGTTGGGTTTATTTTATGTGTGAAAAATGTAAGGTAGTAACATTGTTTAAAGATTTTTACCAAATGATAGAAACCAATATCAGACAAGAATTAACACACTTCATTATGATAATGGGACAAAATATTCTAATGAGTATATAGGGGATTTCTTGAAAGAAAAAAGGATTCAACATCTGTCTATATGTTATGACACTCCTCAGCAAAATAGAATTTCTAAGAGAAAAAATTAACATTTACTTGAATTGGCTTTTGCCATAATGTTTTCTATAAGGATTACAAAGTATTTATAGAGTGAAGTTATTTTGACAAAATCATGTTTGATTAACAAGATGCCTACTCGAGTTTTGAAATTTCTTACACCATTAGATTGCCTAAAAAAATATTTTCCTCATACATGAATATAAATGATTTGCCAATAAAAGTTTTCAATTGCACAATATTTATTCACATACTAAGCAAATTTCAATCTAAACTTAATCCTAAAGTTGGAAAATATGTTTTCTTCGGATATGCCCCAAACAAAAAATGATATAAATGTTACAACCTTAAACTAGAGAAATTCATGCAAGTACGAATGTTTTTTTTTATAGAAAATTCAACTTTATTGTACCAAAAATCATTTTCAAGGGGATAAAAAAAGAAAAGATTATGATTTTTAGGACATATCTGTTCCATTACCTAATATAATTATGAACAATAATATTCTCTCAACATCACAATCTAAAGAAAAGAATGTTCATGGTATTGAAACAAATGAAAATACTAGTAAATCATTATCAGGTGTAAATGTATTGCAATCCATAGAATTTCTCAATTCTGACACAAGGTACTTATTAGATCGAATGTCCTTATTCGATCTAAGAGAATTATTTTGTTGTATCTAGACTAATATCAATCCAACCTATTTCATAAATAAAATGTGACCAATTAACCAACCAACAAAACTACTTGTTACAAATAAAATCTGGTTGTTGCATCAGAACATATAAATATTGACTAATCTGACTAACATTGAACTTGGTAAAATGAAATGGTTGAATAATTGAAAAACTATAAAAGGATCAAACTGATTCAAATCCTGACCTTCAAGTTATGCTAGAAGAAGAACTCATACGAAAGGTAAGAAAGACCTATTATTCTAACACAATTTCTTTAGATTTAGAAAAGTGATTCATCTCAAGTCTCGGTTTAATCACTTAACTAATCCATTTGTAGAGTGTGTTTGGTATACTATGTATAAGTGTGAGAGTCTCAACTCCGCTCCTATCTTTTAACGCTAAGTAAAGATTGGTAGAAGCCCTTCAGGAGCTTAACTACAGTTGCTACAAAGAAGGAATTCCTTCAAAAGCGTAGCTATAGTAGCTACAAAGCTACATAGCTATGTAGCTACAAAGCTACGAAGCTACAAAGCTACATTAACAAGTTTCCTTGGACTTCAGGTGTTAAGAAAATCCTCCTTTTGTATTCATTATTGTAGTACATAACAACAATACATATATGATCGAGATGTATATATGTGGTTAAATTAAAGGATATCCGTATTTGTTTTGAACGTGAATAAACCATATTCTCTAAAAGATGATCCCGAGAATATTCCAGGTATTCCTACTTCTACTCCTCCATCTATTTTTCCTTGTAATAATGAGCCTATAGACCTTGACATCCCTATAGCTATTAGAAAGGGAGTCTAATCTTGTACTAGCCATCTTACTACTAAATATTTATTTTACCAAAAACTTTCTAATAATCATAGAGCTTTTCCCTCTAAGATATCTCAATTATTTATTACAAGAAATATTCAATAAGCTCTTGATTATCCAAATTGAAAGTCAGTAGTTATGGAAGAAATGAATGCTCTAAATAAAAATGCCACTTAGAAAGTAGTTGGCTTATCAAGGGAAAAGAAGAAAATAGAATGTAAATGAGTGTTTATAATTAAATGCAAAGCTCATGGAATCATAGAAAACTACAAGTCAAGACTTATAGTAAAAGGCTTCACTCAAATATACAATATTGACTATAAGGACATATTTGCTCCAATAGCTAAAATAAACTTAATTTAAGTGTTATTATCTTCAATTGTAAATTTTAATTGTTCCTTACATCAATTGGATATTAAAATGTTTTTTTAGATAGAGACTTAGAAAGGAAAGTCTTTATAAGTATATTATCTAGGTTTGAAAAAGAAATTGACAGAGATAAAGCTTGCATACAAAAAAAAAGTCTTTATATAGCCTCAAGCAGTCTCCTAGAGCATGGTTTGAGCATTTTGACAAGGTTGTACACTGTTCTTGTTATTGTCAAAGTCAAATATAAACGTTCAAGAGAAGGTAAAATTATTATCTTGATTATTTATGTAGATGATATAATCTTGAGACAATGTCAAGCTAGAATGACTTGAAAAGAAACTTGTTGATAATTTTAAGATCAAGGATTTAGATGCTTTGAAATATTGACTTGGAATGAGATTTTTTAGGTTTAAGGTATATTTATCACTCAACATAAATATGTATTTGATTTACTTGGTAAAACAATGTTGTTAGGATACAAAGCAATCGAAACACCAATTGAAACCAACTTGGAGCTCTAATCTGCCAAAACTGTAGAAGTGAGGAATCAGGAGCAATGCTGAAGACTCACAAGCAAATTAATTTTTTTGGCTCACACACCTAGATATGGCCTTTATAGCAAGTATGGCTAACCAATTCATGCACTTAAAGGACTCCCGGAAGGTCTTTTGTTTAAGAAACATGGATTTTACATATTACAGTCTATAATGATGCAAATTGATCTCGTTATTATACCCATATTAGAGGGAATTTAGTTAATTGGCGAAGCCAAAAACAAAGTGTTGTAGCAAGGAGTGGTGCAAAAATTGAGTTTAGAGTAATTGTATTTGAGATTTGTGAAGTTGTGTGGATTAAAAGACTTTTAGAAAACTCGAAGATTCTTAACTTCTAAACCATGAAGGTATAATATGACAATAAGGCAGGATCTTAGTTGCTCACAATTCAGTCTTTAAGATAGAACAAAGCATGTGAAAGTTGATAAACACTATATCAAAGAAATTAAAGATTGATAATGTAATGATTTGTATATTATATGTTCCAACCACAAAGCAAGTTTATTAATATACTTACGAAGGAACTTCACATAAACAATTTTACTACTTGATCGACAAGCCGGCAATGAAAGACAAGCCGGCAATGAAAGATATCTTCGAGCTAGCTTAAGGGACATGTATTTGGGTGGTGAATTAACCACACAAATCTGTAAAACATTTCTTCCTTGTACAATGGACATCTATCCCCGGCATTGTAGAGTGAGAGAAAAAATATGAACACACAAAATGATGGCAAGCCATGCTTTCATTTCACACTGGCCTGACGCAAGTGAGCTTTAATTTTGCAAAAGGGAAATGAAAGAAGTCATTATCTCGAAGGTTAACAAACTTATTTTCTCCTATACGAAAAAAAATACCTTATTTGAAAGAAGATAAGATTCAGATAAGTAATAGGATATTCACAGAGCGGATGTCAACTCAGTGTGCAGCCAAATGGCATTCAGTACAAGTTCTACGCAAAACACTTCCCAGGCTTCCAACATTGCAAAATACTCTATAAATCTTTAAATTATTCTGAATTACCTATCTGACCAATCTTATTTGAAAAAGATTGTCTGAATGACGACACCCGTCCTGCATACAAAAGGAGAAGTGGACTGATTGACTCGTGAGTTATGATAGCAATAGAATTTACTCACCACTTTGGATAACACTTCATCTTACACCAACAATCTATATTCATTCTCTACATGCTTTCTTTCGCTGCATATTATAGAGCTTCACAAGTGATTTCACTTGGTGAGGAGCACTCACCAAGAAACTCTGACCTTATGAGCATCAGCAGCCTGCCCAGATAATTTAGGCCTTCCCCTTCCCGCCCACCACCCCAAAAAAGATCATGTGGAGAAGCTTCAACAAGAACAGATCCAGCAGTTGATAGCAACATAGATTGCAAATGAGGATAAATTGAGAACTTGCATTTCAATGCTCTATACATAACATCAATCTTCAAACCTTCCCAGTCAGACCTCACCTGGTTCATCACAGTATTGGCTTCTATCAGATTACCACTAGGATATACTCAAGGTATTTAATTCCAGCATGCATGCTGTTCCCAAGACGAGTATCTTCTTATATTGGAAGAAAGACATGGAAAAAGGTGTGCAGGCATCCTATGTTAGAACATAATATTCATAAATAATTGCCCCTTTTTTCTACTTCTGTAGAGTTTTATAATATCAAGGTCCCAGCCTCTCCTCCCTAAAAAGATGCTGACAGCTAGAAAGTACCCCAAAAAAAATCACGGACATGAAATCACAAAATTGTTTCTTAACAATTCAGGGCAAAGAGTTTTATGTTTTAATTAAGTACCATACCACTCCACACTGGATTGCATAACCATCCAACCTACAAGTATCAATGTCTTCACGTGAACTGATCAAGGAACTTGAGTCTCCCTCATTAATAACTTCTATCATGCAATTCTAAATTATAATGTATTTAGTATATGTTTGTCAATCGTTTTGCACAACTGCTGAGAGGAAGTAAGAAAAGACTTGTGAGATACTTTACTCTTGTATTTCAAGTTTACTTAAGTTATGTCATGCTGATTCCTCCTAGGGTTCAGAGATAGTATGCAAACATAACAAAATGAGCTTCTGCCCATTACAAATAGTCATATGTCAGAAAAGGGCCCAAGTTGAATTTCTGTTAAAACTAGGAAACTCACCAGATCTGGGCGCTGCTTCTGCATTGATCTTCCCATTCGTGCTGCTTCCTCAGGGCTCTTGGCAAATTTGATCTTCTCAACACAATCCTTTGCCACAGGTTCATCCACCCCCACAAACTTGTGTGCCTAAAATTCCAAAAAAAATAAATATATATGACAGCCTTTACAGATTGACAAAGAAAAAACAGATTGATGCTGAAAAGTTGAGTGCCTGGTAATAGTGCTCTACGCTTGACCATGTGGCATAAGCACCACTTCCATCAGGCATTTGAATTGGATGCGGAGAAAAATTCGAAAAAGCTCCATAAGGATCCCATGTTTTATAGAAGAATATGATCCTCAATTCATAAGGGGTGATAGAAGGATCAATTGCAAAGGTTTCATCCTCTGATGGAATAACTGGTACCAAGTCCGGTACAGGCTGTAAAAATCCACTGATAAGCATGTCTGGTCCAACCTGTAGTTCAAGCATAGGAAGCATCAATGCACACATAATCAAGAGGATGAAAGACATTTTGCAAAACATTCATGCAGAGTATAGTTATTACTAGAAGGAGGGCTTAAATATGCACATACTTTTAATTCCTTTCATTCTGATTCTTGAAGGCTTGTTTTCTCAATTGTAATGTCCATAGACAATTGGCTTGCTATTGTTTTTCACATTGACATTTCAAAAATAATTGACATATAAAACAATGCAATCAAGGAAACTTTCACCAGCCAAGTAGCCATTTCAGGGAAAAGAGCATCATAATAATTGCATACTCCAGTTGATCTAAAAGGTTAATATTCACTAGTTAAATGCTTTTACATGAACAATTGTTTGTATTAAAATATTAGTTGAAGTTAGATGGGTGAAGAATTATAGCTCACTTGGAAAAATGAGGAAAATTATTGCGTTGCCACATGCCTCATTAAACTGGATGGAAAACATTATAACATACAATGACTTCTACTAATAATCAATATACTAACAATAAACAAAAATGTTCAGCGAACTGGAGAGATTTTTTATAGCTTATATTAGGTGACAAGCATATGGCACAAACAATACAAAGCTTTAAAGCCAGGTCAAGTATTTTCATGGACAAGAGTAGAGGGCAATATTCATTTCATGACTCTTATCGCATATTAAGGTGATGCAGGAGCTCTCTTTAGAATTATTTTAATTAATTTAGGATCATGTGATTAGCATGTGACTTTTTAATTTTTTTCCTTTAGAGGCCAAGTAGTTTTACTTCAGGACTAAGACTAGGAATCCATTTAGTCTAAAGCGATATAGGCCTTAGACTAACATAAATTGGCTCCTGCTAGGTTATTCTAAAAAGTAGTTTTTGTTATTTTATCAATCTATTCAGATTTTAGAGGTTTCTTATGACCCCTAAACCCTAATTATCTCGTTCCAACTTCAGTTTACCCTAAATTTAGCCATTATTCTGCTGTGATTTTTGTTTTCTGCTGTTTTCCTCTTCCAACACTAACTCACAAGGGTCAATTGTGTGACAAAAAGTCCTGTTTTAGTATTAATTAAGTCTATCTTATATTTTAATAAATCAAGCAGCAATTATTCACAAATAAAAAAAAAAAAAAGAGGACAGATGGTATTCAGAATAGGATAGTGATAAAACTGTCATAAACTGTCAGTTTG
Source organism: Populus x sibirica (assembly GCA_019202695.1). Taxonomy (NCBI): domain Eukaryota; kingdom Viridiplantae; phylum Streptophyta; class Magnoliopsida; order Malpighiales; family Salicaceae; genus Populus; species Populus x sibirica. Next base: position 1,085,960 of record JAGMVL010000899.1, on the reverse strand, counting down.
CCTTTTGATTGGTATGCTCGTTATTAACTTAATAAGGGTCTAGTCTAATACTGGATGCATTTACAATGCATGTCTGGGTTCAAAGTTCCAAGTAACATATAGAAAATAGGTTTTTTTCTTGATTTTTTAAATATTCAAAGTACTAAGGGCACCTTTATTAGAAACCTCTGGGAAATGCCTGTGGAAACAGATATCACCCACAACCAATAGTTAACACTTTGTTCTCTATAATCCAAGCCCAGGTAACACTTCTGTTACTCATGGTCTTCTCTTCTAAGTCCAGTGGAAGAGATGGTCAGCTGTTAAACAAAGCCCAGAAATCAAGTGATAACCCTGTTGCTGGTTTTACCCTCAGTGTTGTTGCATCAAAGGCATCCTAAGGCTTTAGATTTCCATGTTTAACTGAGGCAACAGGCATATATATGCACTTGACAAAGTAAAGACATTATAGTAATAGTCATTCCCTGTTCCTTGTCAAACTCTTCTTATTCCTACTATGCACATCGCAAACACTTTAATCATAAAAAGCCAATTAAGAACGAGGAACTGATTCAAATTTCTCAAACAGGTCTAAATTATGGATTAAAGCATTAAGCAGAGTATGTATCACTGCAATACAATCAATTACAAGCAAATTCCGTGAAAATATGTTCATCAATCATAAACTATCTTGGAAACAACTAAAACTAATTATGCATACAAGGGAGAAAGAGAGAGAGGAATGATAACCAACCTGCTCGAAGCAAACATCAATTAGATCCAAGGCTTGTGACATCTCAACCATTCCCAGCTCACCTACAGGAGATGGCGCATTCTTTCCACCAATAATTTTAGGAGCAACAAATGCAAAAACCTGCAATGGATTTGTAGTAAGATAACAACATTAATGGAAATCAAATCCCTATAGGAGTTGCAATGCAAAAGTTGGAGAAATTACTTTTCTCAACGCCCTTGCATGTCAATTGACAATTTTTTAGCATATAACTCTCTGTCTCTCCATTATTTGGACTTTTTGAGAAAGCAGTTGGTGGACAAGAAGTTAGAACAGGAACTAGAAGCAATTATTCAGCATGGTGTTAGATCAGGAAGTGTTACATTCGAACCATATTCACTTCTCAAATTACCAGTATTACAGACTGTGCTTGTTATTGGGGGAAAGTGAGCCCATGCATAAGAGTAATTGATATAGAAGCATCTCTCAAACACTAAAACTTACCTGCTGATGTAGGTTATTGCTTAATAAAACTCACCTGTCAAAGTTAACCAAACCAATCCAAGTTTCTACTCAAAAACTGGTCAACTAAGGCAAACAAACAATCTGCATTAAAGTTCTTGGTCCATAAAAAATACTGAAAATATGTAAGATACATTTGCATCAAGCTAGAAAAATAAAAGCTAAATTAATAATTGATGGCACATTTAGAAGACACCCACGCATAGATAAACTAAGCCACTTTAAATTCATAAGAAAACAAAAAAAAAAAACTATGAACTGCTGATTGTTAGGCATTCAGCTGAAGTTGAAAGGACTTAACTAATGCCAGTATTCACAGAGACATATTTAAGCTGAGAGAAACCATGCTCCCTACACTACGAAGGATTGTAAATTTTATTTTCGCATGTCATAAGATAGGGTAATTGTTGAAAACTACTAAACCCATCAACACCCCAGCTCCCCCACACCCCCCAACCAATGCTACATTGTTTGTATATGAGGCCACACTAATTGGCCACCCCACACCCCCCCCCCAAAAAAAAAAAAAAAAACAAATACTACATTATTTGTATATGAGGCCACACTAATCGACCAGTTTAGAATATACCATCATTATTAAAAACAAAAGCGCCTACTCCACTGGAATTAAATTTCTAGAGACTAACCATGCTTCAATTCTATAGATGATCATTTGGGAAAAAATGTGCCTCGTTGAAGACTAAAAAAAGCTTCTGAATTATACATAAACTTCTAAAATGCTGCTTGCACACCGACATATGATATCTTGCAAAGAGAATAAAAAATTTGAAAAAAAAAAAAATAGGAACCTTGTGTATCACACCAGATGAAATAGCGGATGCTGCCAGTGTCCCTCCACACTCCCATAATATGGAAAGATACCCACGATCATGAAAGTATTCCATAACTTCTCTAGGATTTAGGATATCAAACTCAACCACTTCGACTCCTTTGGATGCAAGTAATTTCTGGAAGCTCCTTTTGGCACCCCTTTGTGTCACAACAATGGTAGATACATCAGAAATGTCCCAAAGGTTTGCCTCCTCAGGAAGATTAAATGTTTGTGTCATTACAATCCGTATGGGTGTATGCCCACCTCCATGCCTGGCTGTCAGACGTGGATCTAATTCAAATAACAAATTAATACCACATAATCAGCAAAAAAATTACAAAGTCAAAAAGTAATGATCATACTTACTATCCTTGCGTACAGTATTTCCCCCAACAATAATGGCATCGCTTCTACCCCGTAGTTCAAAAACTCGATTCCTTGATTTCTTGCTGCTTATCCATGCTGCATGCCCACTAGTAGTGGCAATTTTTCCTATTTGCATCAACGAAGACTATTGTCAGACTTCTTTACCAAAAGTTCAAGGTATTTGTTTAAGTAATTTGGAAGATAATTTACTTCACCCTCAAAAAAAAAATTTTATTAAACTTCTCCCTCAATTCTGAAAAGGAATTAAGAATCAAGTTAATCCATACAAGCACCCCCCTGGCTATTACTATTGACACCCCTTGAATTTTTTTTATCTGATTTCAACCCCTGAAATCACCCCTTCCATTACAGTCTGTCCATTTGTCCATTAAATAACATGTGAGTTGCAAAAGTTTCGTTACAAAATATCATAAAAAAATTTGAAAAAAAAGCATCAAAATTAATAAACTCCCCCAATATAATGCTAAAAACATCATTTACAACGATATGACAAAATTATCATCAAGAAATCAACCATCGATGGTTTGATGACTTTTTGATGACTTTTTAGTATTCTTACAAGGAAACACTGAGACTTGCATGTGATCTTTAACAGCTAACTTAGATGGAATATAACAGAAGGGGTGTCAATAAAAAACATTATAGTTTGATGAAATCAGAAAAATAAAGATGTTAATCAAAATGGCTAATAGTTCAAGGGGGGTTTGCACGGTTTAGCCTAAGAGTCAATAAGATCTCTATATCTCCATAACTCCATAATGCTTACCGTCAAGAGTCATAGCATACTTGAGAACAGAGAAGGGAACTCGGGAAGTTGCTCGATGAATTAGAGGAGCATTCACAAGTAGGCAAGATTTTCGAGCTTCCTGAGTACATAGTGTAAAGAAAGAGAGAATATATAAAGCATGTGCCACTAACTTTCACAAGTTTACACAAATGATTGTCAAATTTAAAGAAGTATGCCATATACAAAAATTAGTACCTAAAGTTAATGCATATGCATCTTTTCATAAAATTCAAAGCAAGCCTACTGTACCTTTTCAAGCTCTAATAATCCACCAGCCATTACTTGAATCAAGACACAAAAAACAAGCAACTGAATAACCTACTTGATATGGGGGTACATGTATTGACAATCTGTACTTATCCATCATATTACTCAATATGTTTGATGATTACCATGAATGTTTGAAGTTGTTCTTGTTTGCCCTTCTTTTCTTTTCTTTTTTTTTAGACAAATTATCCAGAGAAGAATCGATCAGTTTGTTCTCTTGTCACATCAAAATACAGTTAATATTAGCACTGATGGCAAAGAACTGTAAGCAATTAATCAAGAAACTATGCCGAGTTCTTAGAGCTCCGTAGATGATTTTTTGGAAAAACCATGTTTGGATTTTATTGTTCAAATAAATTGTTGTCCCAAAGCTCGATTAGCTGACTAAGTGAAATTTATTTTTTTTTCCTGCTCTACCGGAGTGAATCAATTCACCAGGAACTAGCTTGCTTCTGTGCCGTAAAACTGTGCTTTACAAAGCAATTGTTAGCAAAACCTAGAAAAAAAAAATATATGGTTGGCAAATAGAATCAGCAAGGACCAACTTAGCAAATGACATGGTCTGTAAAGAAGCTGTAGTAGATTTGCAAAAGTCAGATGTACAGCCTCAATGTCTCGGAGAATAAAATGGTTGTTTACAGACAAACAAAAATCTTACCTCCATAATTTTACTCTTTAGATCCTCACCAACAACATCAACCTGCAAACCTTGACCTCTTAGTGAGCGTATAGCATTCCCATGAAGATGCTGCAAAGGATGTCTGATTCCAACCACAACTCTTGTAATTCCTGCCTAATCTACGCAAACGTCAATCAATCAAACTACTACGTCACAATGTATAAATCTAATTATCACAGAATAATTAATTATCCTCATGATTATTAAATTGTTTTTATCTTACATATCAACAAACTAAACAATTAAAAATCCAAGTGAAAAACCTGAACAAGAGCAGAGACAGCGGATTGGTCACCATGGCAATCACCAGGTTCCATATTCAAATAAGCAGTGCTGCCTTTGCTAAAACCGCCCGCAGCCTCCACCGCAAGAACCTCCGCAGCCTTGGTCCCCTGCGCGTACAGATAGCCCTCTCCGGCGACAATTCCGGAAGGTGTGGCGATAACGCACCCGAAATTGGGGTGGGGAGAGGAGAATCCGGCGGAATTGTCAGCGATTTGAGCGGCGCGTTTGATGTAGGCAGCGTCCAGAGAATGCGCAGCATGGCTGTGGTTGCTGTTACTAGCAATGGACTTGCAGAGTATGGGAGAAGAGTAAAAGTAGGATTTGGTTCCTGAAAAGAGAACCATTTTTTGTATGATAAAAAATTATAAGTAATTTCAAAAGGGATATGAATTTCGATGGATTGATACGATGGTGTTAGCTTCTTTACACTATAATGTTTCTTCTTATCTTTTATTCTTTCTATTCTGTTTTATTCGTGGTAAACGCATTAACTACCGCAAATACAAGCTCTAATAAGAGTTATTCGATAGTAATTCAAAATATTTTTTATTTAAAAATATATTAAAATAATATTTTTTTATTTAAAAATATATTAAAATTAATTTAAAATTAATTTTATTATTATAACTCAAAGTATTTTTTTACTTGAAAATATATTAAAATAATATTTTTTTATTTTAAAAAAATTGTTTTTGATATCAACATATCAAAACGATCTAAAAACATTAAAAAAATAATTTTAAATAAAAATAAAATTTTAAATTTTAAAAAAATATAGTTTTAACCACATTCTCAAACACTACATACAAATATTGTCTTTGATTGCACCCTAAAGGAGGAGTTGGTTAATAATAGATGGATCGGGTCTTTGAATCAGAGTGAGCCATACTTTAGATTGGGTTGGGTTGGGTTAATAAATTATGTAAATTGTAATAGTGGATTTTTCTATTTTGCCCCTCTCATCTTGTCTCTCGGTAATAATACGGTTTTTTTACAGGGTCCATTTGTCCTAGTTAAATTAATAGAGGGTATATTAGTCTTTTTAAACTTTTCATGTTGTATAGTTAATTAAGTGCTTCCAAAAGCAAAAACAATTATATAATTCATGTTGTCTAGGGATGTTTCGATATTTTACATTTTATAACATAAACATTATAGAATGAATCAATTGCCCAGGGAATCAAGATTTTTCTAACCTGGGACTAATTCATACTTTCTTTTTGGTTTTTATTTTATTTTTGTTATTATCATATAGTTTTAAGAGCAATTTTGATCCTTTAATGAATGCAAAGAAAAAAAAAAGGATGGCATGTTTGTTGAAGGCGTTGGCGAGTAAGTCACTCTGTCATGCTTAAACGGTGTCTGCAGTGGTTTACGACGATAAAAAATAGTTTTCCTTTATGTTTTTCAATTCATCATGGTAGTAGGTATTATATCCCTGGGTGGCGCGTGTAATGTAATCCTTTTGGATTTGTGCCGATTGAATTTTTATTTTTTCTTCTTTTCTCTCTCCTCCTCAATCTCTACGCCAGCCTTTCAAAATTTCACAGCAACTCTTCAATTTATTTTTTCTTTGGACTTAGTCCCTATTATTTTCAATTGATTTTTTTTAGTTTGAATTATTTTATAAAATTGAAATTTATTTTCAATTTCATCATTCTTTAATTTTTGTAATCTATCATATTTGATCCTCATTCTTTTCTTTGCTATTTATTTTATTTGATAACAATTTTAAATTATTTTTTTATGATTTCATCATCCTTCATTTTTTTATTGCTATTTTTTTACTTTAACAAATTTTTTAAATTGATGTTTTTTTTATTTTATCCTTCGATATTGAATTGGGTTTCTTAATTGAGCCTCGATTTAACGGGTTGTGAATTTAGGAGATTAACCTAGGTTTAAAAGATTTATCTATATTCATTTGTTTTTTATAAGCTCTTGTTTTTTCAGTTTTATTTTTTAGCATTTGATTAAATTAGAGATTGGCCTCTATTATATTTTTATTTCATGTCCATAGGATTTTTCATTGATTTTAAAAATGACCTTGTTCAACTCAATTATCTATTTTTTGTCAATATTTTTAAAATTTAGCTTTTTTTTAAAAAATGAATTAAATTAAATGAATTCCTTAAATTATGCTTCCTTATAATATTTTGTTTGGTTTGTTTTTTGGATCATTGTTCAAATGGCACATATAATCTTTTTTTTATTTGACTTAAAAAATCAGTTTTTTTTATTTAACTTAAAAAACTACTATTTTTTTGTCCCGCAATTTTTGGTGTAACTAAATGAAAAATAACTTCATAAATTAAATATTAAATTTAGTTAAAAGCATGACCCGTATCATAGGTATAATAAATTGACCCAAGTTCACTCCTGTATTTGTTTAAACCTTTTTTTCATTGACTATTTTTATTTTCATTTCCTAGTTTTATTGGCCATGTTTGTGGGTGGGACATGTACTTGACCTAATTGTTAATTTTTTTAATTTTTTTACTTGATGCACTTTGAGCCCCTTTAAATTAAAACAAAAAAAATCCTTTGTTATTTAGATTTTTTTATTATTATTTTACTTCAAAAAAAATTTATCTAACTTTAAAAAAATAGGTCTTTCTTTTCAACCCCACATGCTTATTATGTTTGTTCCTTTTTGAATTAATATATATATAATAAGTATTTACATATTAGTTTTAAATATTCCTATGAAAATAATTATTTTTTATAAAAAAAATATAATATATATTAATTTTAAATTTAATGTTATATCTTAATAAAATATTAACCAAGAATAATTAAAAATAATATTTTGATACAAAAATAATTTTATAATTATAATCTCATTTGCATTTTTTCGTTCCTCGTGTGGATCAAATTTCTTTTTTGGGTTTTTTTCTGCTCCTATTAATGGCTTTTGGTAGGGCAACATGCGAGTACAAGACAATGTTGGAAAACTATTGTTGTCATTCCACTTTTATATATATATATATATATATATATATATATATATATATATATATATTTTACATATTTAGTTTATATTAAGCATGTTTATTTTATGAAAAACGGTCAACAAAAAAACATTTTCTAGTAAAAAAAATAGCTTGTATTTTTTTTTGATGTAAAATACTTTTCAGAAGTTGTGGAAAAATCAGATATGTCTTGTTATTTGATGATTATATCAAATTTAATCCTCAATATTTTGATTACTATATATTTTGTTTTGAATTTTTTTTTCAATTTCATACCTTAGAATTTAATTTAATTTGATTTTTATATAAATTTTAGTCCTCATTCTTTTTATTGTTATTTTCTTTTCTCTTATCATTTTCTTAATTGAAAATTTTTATCTTTTATATTTGGTCTCTATTCTTTTAATTTCTATTTATTTTTATTTAAAATAATTTATGAAATTATAATTTTATTTTTATTTCATCATCTTTCAACTTTTTTTATCTGTCAGATTTGGTCTTCATAATTTTAATTGTTATTTATTTTATTTAAGATAATTTATGAAATTATATATTCTTTTAATTTCATCCTCCAACTTTTTTATTTATAAGATTTGGTCCTTATTTTTTTAATAAACTTTAAAAAATTAAAATATTAATAAGTTATTTTCCATTTTATTTTCTATGACATAATTAAATATTGTAAAGTCTTTTTTAAGTCATTTTTCAAGACACCACCAAACATAAAAAAAAAAATCACTTTCTAGGAACTCACTTTCCAAAAGGAAACTACTTTCCAGCAAACAAACGAGGCCTAAGTGTTAATAATAGTATAACAACCCTAGTTATGAAACCCCATTGACTTTTGTTTTTTTGTCAAAACAATGACGTTTCCATCTTAAAATAAAATGGTTGACCCTTCCGACCCGTTACTAGGATCGAGTTTTAAAATTATAATAATAACTATTTTTATCCTTAAATACTCTAGTTGGACATGTTTAGGATTTTTTACATGAACATTTTAGGGCTAAAAAAATAAATATTATCTTAAAAAACATATCTGCTATGTACCTCCTGTTTTAAAAGTATATAAATTCATTTTAAAATTGTCTCAAAAACATATTTATTTTTATATATTTATTTTTGTCTCTTCAATCAAATATGTTTTTGTTTCCATCTTTTTTGTCCCAAAACATTACCTAACAAATTTAGTAAAACACTTTATTGGAGCCCGTGCGATGTCGTGAGCCAGACCAATTTTTTATAACCTGAAAAAAAATAATTTGGAGATGATTATGTTTTTAAAGAAGTAATAAAAATTTAATAACGGGGTTAAATTTTGATTAATTTAATAATATGATAAAAAAGACAAAAACAAAAAAAAAATATAAAAAAAAATATTGCCCTGGGTAATATTGGGTTAACATGTGAAACTCGTGACTTGACACATAAGATCGAGATAACCCTATAGAAGAATGATACCATCAAAAACAAATTGTAAAAAAGGACCTGAAAAAAAAAGATATAAGCTAACCTAATCAAATCTTTCAAACTCATGACCCGAAAGGTTCACAAAATCTCGGTCAATAAAATGCTAAGGAAAGAAATAAATAAAAAGTCAAATAAAAAAGGATTAAAAACAAAACAAATAGCAATAAAAAAAATAAGAAATAAATTTGACATAAAATAAAATGAACTAAAATATTGAGGGATGCAATTCAAAAAATAATTCAATTAAGAGAATGATATAAAATATTGAAGGATGTAAATGAAAAAAATTACTCAATTAAGAGAATGATATAAAATATTGAAGGATGTAAATGAAAACAATTAATCAATTAAGAGAATTATATAAAATATTAAGGGATGCAAATAAAAAGATAATTCATTTAAGAGAATAATTTAAAATGAAAAATCAAAATGAAAAGAATATGGACCAAATCTGAAAGCTAAAAAAAAACTAAATAAGGATTAAATTCAAAGAAAATTCCAATTACATGCATAATCTAAAATAAGATAAATAGAAATAAAAAGAGTAGTGACTAGATCTAAAAGAAAAATAAATTGAAGGATTGTTTTGAAAATGTGGAGGGGTTGGCTCTAAAATTGAGGAAGATAGAGGAAAGAAAAAAAAGAAACGGTCACTGACGCAAAACCTAACATATTTTTTCTGCAAGCGCCACCCAGGAATGAAGGCGACGCTTTAGGGATTAAAATGTTATTGTAGAAGCTAGAGTTTGATCACCAAACAACGTCGTACGCGCTGTCTGAGAGGGAACCCACACATGCCTGCATGAAAATCACGTGCATCCCACTTTTTCAGAATAAATAATATTTTATTTATGGTAAAAATGCTAAAATGCCCATGATTAAACTCTACAATAACAAAAAAAAAAACCAAATTAAAAAGAACAAAAAACCCTTTGACCTGGAGGCAAATACAATTTTCATCCAATAACTTTATAATAATTTTACTTTGTAAATAAAATTAAGAAGTCAAAATTAAACCTACCCGCCGGTGCATATTGTTTTTTTATTCAAGGCAACATAAGTCATTTTACTATTCAATAAAAAAAAAACCATTATATCTCCATTGCCAAGAGCATTTGTGTGCTATTGTCAAGAAAAAAAATCATATTTTCACTATCACAATCTACGTTGATTACAAGTCTAAAACAATAGTAAAATAGCTACAGTAAATCTAGTTTCTTTTAATTTTATCTCGTTTATAAAAGTGGATAGAGAGGTTAAAAACTATAAAAATTACTTTAAAATGGTTGATATGATTAAAAATAATAGCGAGGCAACCGATATTTCCAGCTCTTGATATCCTCTTAAAAACAAAGATTGAAAAAAGAAGTAGAAAGCCTAGTCGTAGGCGACAGTCCCATGATAAGCCATTATAAAGTTCTACCAAACGTGGCAGGCAGAATCCCAAATATTATGGTGAAGATTGACTAGTGACAGAGTGATTGCATGCACGAATCAACCTATAGGAGATGTGGATTACAAGAGACCAAGTCTTTAGGAGGTTTTTCGATTATTTTGAATAAGTTGTTATGTTATACTCTAGCTTAGTTTGCTTTTGTTGTTATTTGCTTCATGTTAGTTTCCTTGCTTTTAAATAGTTTGTTAAGCTACAACTTATTTAAAGATTGGTTCAGAAATAAAAGAGGCAAGCAATTGTTTATTCAAAATTTGTGGTTTGTTCTCACCCGAAGAGAGCATATATCTTGATAAATACTTTAACAATCTGATTGGGACCTATCATTGGTATCAGAGCCAGGTTGTTATCATGTGCACCAACAAAGAACATATTGAGAGTCCGGAAGCTGGGCTCGATGGACTGCAGGATGATGTGCATCGAATGGAGCCGGGAATGGCGATACAAATTTAGTCAACGGAGGCCACACTGAATCGTATGTCTAAAATGCTTTTTTCCAACAAAGAAAGCACCAACCAAGGCACTCATGAGCACGATGCATATTCACGTTCTCATATAAATAGCAATGAGGGACCCCGTTTGGTGGTGTCTTATAAAACAGTCAAACTTGAGTTTCCTAGATTTTCAGGGGGCGGCTTAACAAAATGGTTTGGTCGAGTGGACTAATTCTTTGAGTTCCAAACCACGACAGAAGCATAAAAGGTTTTTTTGGCATCCTTTCACCTGGAAGGTGAACCAACCAATGGTGGAGATGGTTGAACCGTATATTTCATGAAGAAAGAAGAGAGGTCATGTGGGCAATTTTTTAGGAGGAATTACAGGCTCGATTTGGACCTACGGACGACGAAGATTTTCATGAGGCCCTCTCACACATATGACAAGTAGGATCTCTACGAGAGTATCAGCAAGAATTTGAGAAGTTGGGCAATCGAGTTCAAGGGTAAACTTAAAAGGCGTTGGTAGGGACCTTTATGGGTGGATTAAAATTCGAGATTGCTGAAGGTATTCGAATAATCAAACCACAGACACTGAAAGAAGCTATCAGCCTTGCGAGGATGAAGGATGAACAGCTGGTTCAATAACAAAGATTCACACGACCACCCCAAATCAACCGTCCGCAACCACATCTTCCCGATCTAGCCGGCATCAAACCAGCCTTCCTAGTTAAACGCTTATCGTGGGAAGAAATGCAGAAAAGACGAACCATGTGGTTGAGCTTTAATTGTAATGATAAATTCACTGTAGGTCATAAATATCGAAGGCCGCAATTGTTGTTATTGGAAGCACTTGTCGGAACCAGTTCCTTCAAATGCAAAAAAGTGACAAATGAATATCACGTGGAGAGTGAACCTAAAACAGAGCCGAGCCCAAGATTTCACCTGCATGCACTAACAAGATGGTCCTCACCCAAGACAATGAGGGTGGCAGCCAAGATCAGATCACTGGAGGTAGTAGCCCTCATCGATATCGATTCGACTCATAACTTTATTAGTGACTGTATTGCTCGTCTTTTGCGGTTGCCCGTGGTTCCCATCGACCCTTTCAAAGTATGAGTCGCCAACTAGGAGAAGTTGAGTTGCCAAAGGAGATTTGAACAGGTACCAGTCAACCTACAGGGTATTCCTTTTCTGCTCACCCTATATGCCCTTCCCATAACAGGTCTCGATTTGGTACTAGGCTTTCAATAGTTGGAGATGCTAGGGTCAGTCACTTGCAATTGGAAGCAACTCACTATGGAATTTCAATGGGAGAATACACCATAAAAGTTGCAAGGATTGGACCAACGTTCAATCCAAAAAGCCTCCCTTAAGGAGTTGTCAAAGGAATTTCATCAAGGTCATTCTCTATTTGCCATCTATGTGCATTCACTAATGGATGTGACGCAGAAAGACATGTAACCAGCCATGCACAAATTGTTTGAACATTACATAGATGTTTTTGTTGAAGCCACCCAATTACCACCTGCAAAAGAAGTAAAACATTTCATTCCTTTAAAAGAAGGAACCGGACCAATTAACGTACGACCATACCGGTATGCATACTTCTAGAAGGAAGAAATTGAGAAGTAGATGCAAGAGATGCTCAACCAAGGAATCATACGACCAAGTACTAGCCCCTTTTCATCCTCGGTGTTTCTAGTTAAGAAGAAAGATGGCAGTTGGCGATTATGTACTGATTATCGTGCATTCAACACAGTGACTATCAGAGACCACTTCCCCATCCCGACAATAGAAGATATGTTGGACAAGTTGCATGGTGCCATCTATTTTATCAAGTTGGATCTCAGGGTAGGATACCACCAAGTAAGGGTTCATTCTCCATACATTCCTAAAACTGCTTTTAGAACACACAATGGCCATTACGAGTATTTCGTCATGCCTTCCGGCCTGTGCAATGCCCCTTTCACCTTCCAAGTCATCATGAATTCTATCTTTCAACCCTATCTCAAAAAATATATCCTCATTTTTTTTACGACATTTTAATTTATAGCCCAACTTGGGAAACTCATTTGCAACATTTGAAAACAGCTTTAGAGGTACTACGACACCATCGGTTTTTTTATCAAAGTAAAAAAATATGCTTTTGGTCAGTATGAGCTTGAATATTTGGGACATATTGTTACATCATAAGGGGTTAAGGTGGATATGGGAAAAATAGAAGCCATGGTAGCATGGCCTAGTCCTACTAATATCTCTGAATTACGTGGGTTTTTAGGACTCACTAGGTATTACAGGAAATTTGTGAAAAATTATGGTGTCATCGCCCGCCCTCTCACCAATCTCCTAAAGAAAGGCCAGTTCGGCTGAATGATGAAGCAGAAGCCACCTTCCTCGCACTTACAAGTGTTATGACCACCACGCCAACGCTAGTAATGCCCAATTTCAACGACTCATTCACTATTGAGGCCGATGCATCAGGTGATGGGATCGGTGTAATCTTTTCTCAACAAGGGAAGCCAATTGCTTTATTTAGCAGAGCATTGGGAATCTTAAAGCAATCATGGTCCGTTTATGCCAAGGAAATGTTGGCGATAGTAGAAGCCATTCGCATATAGTGACCTTACCTTCTTGGCAGGAAGTTCATCATTCAAAATGATCAAAGGAGTCTTAAATACCTCCTGAAACGGTGAATCACAACCCTTGATCAACAACGATGGGTGGCAAAACTGGGGCTATGACTATGAAATTTAATACCATCACAGTCGGGAAAATATCGCTTTGAGATGCACTTTCACGCAAGCCAGCCAACCCAATCCTCAATAATTTATTTGTGTTGCAGGTCCACATATGGAAAGAAATAAAGGAAGCTACACGTAGTGATGAGTACACTATCTAGTTAAGTCATGCCGCCCAAGATCAGTTAGGAGCGTCCTACATGCTACGTGATGGCCTGGTTTTTTATAAAACCAGAGTAGTGGTGCCTCAAGTTCAAGAGATTCACAAGAAAATTTTGGCTGAATTTCATGATAGTAAACTTGCAGGCCACTCCAGAGTCTTGCGCACTTATAAGAGGCTAGCCATACAATTCTATTGGCCAAACATGTATAAAGATGTCCAAGACCATGTCTCTATTTGTGAGATCTTCCAAAAGATAAAATCTGAAGCTCTCATATTAGCAAGTCTTCTCCGGCCGTTGCCCATTCCCTATCAAGTATGGGATGACATCACACTTGATTTCATTGAAGGCCTGCCAATATCTCATGGCAAGGATACCATTCTGGTGGTCATCGACGGGCTTAGTAAGTATGCCCATTTTATATCTTTAACTCATCCCTTCACTGCTAGGGTGGTAGCCAAAAAATTTATGGAAGGTGTAATCAAGCTTCATGGCATGCCCTAGTCAATAGTCAATGACTGTGACCCCATTTTCATCAGTAAATTCTAGCAAGAATTCTTTACTATGTCAGGCACCAAACTCAAGCTTAGCTCAACATATCACCCAGAAACCAATGGGCAGTTGAAAGTGGTGAATCACTGCCTTGAATAGTACCTCTAAAGCTTTTTTCATCAATGACCAAAGAAAGGGACAAAGTACCTATCGTGGGCTGAGTTGTGGTACAATACCACTTATCACATTTCCACTAGGATGACGCCTTTTCGTGCTCTTTATGGTCGCCTTCCACCAACCATTCCTTACTACCAAGCTAGAGACTCACTTGTGAACTACGTGGACCAAAGTTTAATTCGCAGGGACGAACTTCTTGAACAACTTAAATCCAATTTGGCAGTGTTCCGTAATCGCATGAAACAGGGGGCTGATCGGAAACGATAGGATGTGGAATTTCAGGTAGGTGACATAGTGTTCTTGAAATTACAACCGTATCGGCAACATACCGCCTTTAACCGTATTCATTATAAGTTAGCAAGTCGATTCTTTGGGCCGTATTCGGTTCTGTTGAATTGGCCAAGTCGCATATAAGCTGCAGTTACCTAAGGGTGCGCGCATACATCTAGTGTTCCATGTGTCGCTTCTTAAAAAATATGTTGGGGATAACAAAGAGGTGAGTCTAGAATTACCACCGGTAGCAGATGACAGGGCTATGTTGCTTGAGCCAACAAGAATCCTTGATACACGCCGGGTCAAGCAAGGCAAGAAGTTTATTATGGAGCATTTGGTTCAGTGGCATCGCTTGCCTACGGAAAAGGCTACCTGGGAAAATGCTCAGAAGCTGCAGCAACAGTTTCCTACTGTGGATTTTGAGGACAAGGATCCGCTCGATGGGGAAAGAATTGAAAGGCCACTACGATGGTCCACCAGACATGGCATACAGAATCCCAAATATTGTGGCGAAGAATTGACTAATGACAGAGTGGTTGTATGCACAAATCAACCTATGAGAGATGTGGATTACAAGAGACCAAGTTTTTTGGAGCTTTTCCGATTATTTCAAATAAGTTGTTTTGTTAGACTCTAGCTTTTCTGTTGTTATTTGCTTTTAGGTAATTTGTTAAGCTACAGCTTATTTAAAAATTGGTTTAGAAATAAAAGAGGTAAGCAATTGTTTATCAAAAATATGTGGTTTGTTCTCATCCCCGAAGAGAGCATATATCTTGATAAATACTTTAAAAGTTCTGATTGCTATCTATCATCCCACCTCCCTGTAAAGAAAAGAAAAAGAATAAGAAAAACCTGTTGATAAAAATCCATACAAATACCCGTGAGCAGTTTCTGTAAGAATAAAGGCAATTTCCTATACATATATATGTTTTAAATTGCTTTCTCTGTAGGTATGGGCCATGGGGCCAATAATTTATTACTACGCATTAGTGACCTTTAAACACCAGAAGGAAAACAGTCTCCGAGTCTCAGTGTCAATTTTTAGAAGCAAAGCAGACGCAGTTCTTTAAGACGGAAAGTTCCCCAGGAGGCGATGATATACGGACAATGATGAGGACGCTGCATTTTTTAGATTATCCATGATGAAGTGGGCTAGCACCATAAAGGTTATCATCCTTTAGCTCTTGTTACCACTGCTGTCCCTGGAGGAAAGTCTGAGCTTGGCCATCTGGTTTCCCATGACTCCTACAATCATCTCTAGCCAGAGAAAGATTTGCAGCTGTTTGCAGACATGGTGACAAAGATCTTGGGAAATCTGGAACAGGGGGGCGACAGAACCGGAGTGATTGGCAGCAAGGTGGTGGTTGTTGAACCCAAAAGAATCATATGGCATGACGTTTTGGATGGGAGGAAACTTCACTGAGTACATAGAGGAAGACCAAAGATTCATTTCATTACTGAAATTTCCAGGGAAATATTTGGATCTCAAATAGTCATTGTTAAACACTGGTTTTCTATCAAAACTGGGTGCGAACTCTTGAACTTGTGCCTTGGTGTTTCTGGCCAATGCCAGGGCAGGCTGTGTATCGCCGGCAGTCAGGGACAAATTGCTACCAGCTGAGTATCCGCGACTGCTGTTTCTGGATGCAGGCACTTCATGATCGTGTTTCCCTTCATAAGTTGTAATTACATGTTTTAGATTGCGGGAGCCTCTCTCCACATGCTTCCTTACTGAACATCCAGGACTTGTGCATTTATAGTAGCTCCTGTGAAGTAAATGAGAAACACCAACTTTGAATGCCTATACCTTGCCTATGTCGAGGAAAAATAATAAGATCCTGCCAACTGCATGCACGCATCATTCAACATGAAGAAATGCAGAATTGAAAACACATGCAAGCTAGAAAAGGGACTCAAAAACCCAGGATTCTAACGGAGATGAGCCAAATATTTTACTGTATACATGCATATATGTAAGAATAAAATTTGGATTCTGTCAATTTTTACCCAAAAGGTTGTTCTTTATCCATTACCATTTGACGTTTCGATCAATTATCAATAAGATCATTCCATCCACCTCCAAAAGCAAAACTAAGAGAAATATCTGATTATTTCAATCAGATAAATGTATACTCACCACGCACCCTTGTTTCATCAATGTCCATCTCACAGAGCTAGCCCATCTAACGAGGATACCATTATAATTTAGAACAAAGACCATTCACACACACATAAAATGCTGTAAAATGTCAGTACCTTGGGTTTGGATTCCCCTTGACGACCTTTTGCCCATACTTCCTCCAGCGATACCCATCATCTTGTATGTCGACTTCACTCTCTACTTGAACAACAACTCTTGGTTCGCGGACAAGCCTTGATGCCATGTTTGTTTCAACCAAACTGCTCTCTATCTTCCTGAAATGGGGGAAAAACTGTAAACTATCTATCATGTCTTCTGGACTGGAAGCACTGAATGCTAAACAGGGTACCTTCTTTTTGACTCGGACTCATCATCAACATCAACACTAAATGAGCTTCCCTGAGTAACCCCATCATCATCATCATCATGACTAGCAAGTGTGGAGGAACGCTCTGGAGTTTCTGTTGATTCAGATGTTCCTACAGATTTGACTTGAGCGGCTGATAACGGATCTGAAAGCTCGGTCACAACAGAGGTTGAGGATGTCCTTTCCAGGCCATCAACCTTCCCATCATGAACTTTTATATCCTTGGATCCTTACTCTCTATTTTTCTGAACTGATCCACCTTTAACCTTAACACTGTTTCCACCTTCACCCATCTCTGGCATTTCATATAATGAAGAAGCTGCTCCAGGTGGCGCTCCACTACCTGGCTGAGGCTGAGGGTGATTGTGTGTACCTTTGTAAATGATTTCTGTTATTTGACCATCATGGGCACACTCTATTTTTTTCTTGACCAGACAATTTTCATGGTTACACTTATAATAGCTTCTTGGATGTTCACTACTTTTAATCAGTTTCTTCCCATACTTTCTCCAATTGTATCCGTCATCTGAAGTCCTTCCGATTGCTGTTGCCGTAATGTTCCTTTCTGTTCTTCCAAAAGGTGATGATGCGACTCAATGTTTTCTTCATGGATAGTTTCGCTTTGTACATAAATGGGATTACTAGGTGAATCAGAAGAGCAAGTGCCATTTCCAATCATGCTATCTAAGACATTCACATCAGTACGTGAACCACTGGTGCATTTCTCTGGAGTAGCTTCCTCTGAAAACCCCACCGGAAATTGAAAATCCATTTATGTACAATTTAAATATGCGAAAATAAACAAATTGAAAACACTAATACACACCCTCCTACAAAATTTACAAATGAAGGCACATCCCAACCAAACTCCACAAGCATGAAATATCTTTTAGATCATTACTATAGTAAAATAGCTTATGTGTTTGGTTAGTATTCGAGATGGGACATGAACGTGTTTAGTTAAAAAGACAGAAAGTTAAATATAAAAATAAATTTATTTTTAACCAGTTTTGGAATGAATTTTTATCATTTCGAAACAGGAATACATTTTTTTATCTCCTCTGTATTCTTCCCTTTTGTCTCAAAACAGGAATAAACAGGATCTGCTACCTTGACTAGAATGGAAAATAGTTCCTAGACTAGAATTAATGCATTGTTACAGTCTTACAGATGAATGAACCAAGGGATACATTACAGTAACGAAGCTTAAATATAGCAAATTGAAATGTATAATTAAGTACCTGATTTCCTGGAGCATCCCCATAACCATAAGGCTTGAATCTGAAGGAGAGACCGCTTGAATTACTACTGCCCCTATCTCCATCACCACAACCACCCATTCCCTTGAGCAACAAACTTCCATATTTAAGAGGAGGGGATGATGGAAAATCTCCGGTGGTAGAAGATGACTGTAATGTAATGTACTGTATGATTTTAAACCATTGGAGTAAAATAATGAATATAAAATTTTTTAATTATACCTGACCGTGAGAATTGGGTAGCATAACGGGCGTATCAAGCAAGGCGGTTGGGCTGACGCCGGGAGGAATGATTATAAAAGGAGTCGCGGAAGGAGAGTTCAAAAGGCTGGTGGTTCGAAAGCGAGCCGTATTGATCCTCTCCGATTTCTTCATTTTGAACCCGCATTTTGCTGCTCTCCTCTCTACAATACTAACAATGCCTCTGGTATTACCATCACCATTTCTGCTTTCCCTTTTAACCGACGCTGCTGCTCCAGGATTGATGTCCATGGCATCATTAATAGCTACCCAAATATATTGGGAGTATAATTGCATTAAAATTAAAATTAAAATTAAAATTAAAAGGTATTGGTCTTTTATTGTTGATTGTGAGGGGATGCACTGTATATTAAAACAATATATCCTTTTTTTAATTATTTTTTTTACTTTTTATTTTTTCAATTTAGTCCTTTTGTATTAAATTAATTTGACATGAAACTTTATTTTTTGTTTTGTTTGACTTTGCTTTGGCTACTTACGGTGTTAGAAAAAAAAACTGAGTCTCGATTGATGCTCAAATTAAAAAAACTAAATAAAATTAAATTGAATTAAAACAATTAAATAAAGACTTAATTTGAACAATGGACAAGTATTGAAACTATTTTTTTTTTTTTTTGCAAACATCAGGCACTAATTTGCATAATTAAGAGAGAGATTCAATCTTTTTTCACTCGATAATGTTTTAATTTGATCCTTTTATGTTGAATTTTTTTTAGATTGGGCTTGATTTTTTTTTTTTTTGTCTAGATATGGAGGTCTCACAATGTCGATGAAAAATCTCTATAGGCGTTTGACACTTATTTTTGCAAAATTATATACAATTTTATTGATATAAAACAATTAAAACTTTAGGGATTCATTTTTTTAAAAACAAATCCAGGTACTGAAAAAGACGAATAGCATCTGCAACAAGACTATGTTTTATGGTGGGGCACGTGTCAACAATTGTGCATATGTGAGGATCTGACAACCTTTTTTTTCTTCTCTATATTTTCTCTCTCATCTCCTCTGAATTCATGTTGAATTGCCAAAGTTGAAAGATGTCCTATCATTTTGTTTTTGTATCAAATTTAGTTCACATTCTTTTAATTGTTGTTTGTTTTATTTTTAATTTTTTTTAATTAATTTTGTTTTTCAATTTTATCTCTTAGCATTTTGTTTCATTTAAGCTTTATATCAAATTTGATCCTCATTCTTTTAATTGCTATTTATTTTGTTTTAGATCCCATTTAACTCAATTATTTTTCAATTTTATCCCTCAGCATTTGGGCAATTGGGAATTTAGCTTCGTGATTTTTTTAGATTTACTTTCTATGAGGTAATCTCAGTCTCATGACCAAGATTACGAGTTTGTAAGATTAGTCCGAGCTGATTTTAGTCCTTTTTTAGGTCATTTAAAAAAAAAAGAATTTAGTCTCATCCTTCAATATTGAGTTGGTTAGAGATTGGACTTCGTTATTTTTCTCACTTTTCTTTTTATGAGGTTATATCGATCTCATGTTTTGGGTTACGAGTTTGACAGATTAACTCAAGTTAACTCGAGTCTTTTTAAAAAAAATTAGTTTTTTTTTATTTTCACCCTTCAATATTATGTGGGTTTGATAATTGAACTTTGTGATTTTATTCAATTTGCTTTTTACGAGGTTATTTTGATTTGATGACTAAGTCACGGATTTGGCTAGTTGACTCGGGTGGATTCAAGTTGGTTTATTTTTGTCTTTTTTAAAATTATTTTTTTTTCATTTTCATCATTCAACATTTGATTTGCTGGGAATTGAACTTCAATTTTTATTTTTTTATGGGGTTATTATGTTCTCATTTAATATTTGTTTTGTTATTGACTAAGGTCATAGGGACCTTTTAAGAATTATGTGGGAATATCTGTTCTTTTATTTTTTCAATTAATCATTGTCAATTTTTTATTGTTCAGTTTAGTTATTATCATTCATGTTTTTAATCATATTATTGATTTAACCGAGCCTATTGAACCTAATCCATTCAATGACTCGAGTTTCAAATTTTTCTTGCCTCTCTAAAAACAATAACATCGCATGGTCATCCTTTTTTTATGTTAGAAAAAAATAGCCTTACTCGTGTCATAGTGCATACCACCAATTTAGTTTATGCCTAAACCAAATATTAAAGTATTTTCATGACGAAGCCAATTGGATCTAGATATTGACACCTCTCTTAGAAGTTAATGCTAGTTTATAGGTTTGCGCTACACTACAGGTCCAATCATTTTTTTTAATGTAATAAATAAATATCTAGGTTGTAAAGAAATATTTGATATTGTTATTAAACCTGACCCAACGAGTTAACCATAAAACCTCTTAATTTGACTTATTGCATAACTCGGGTTTAAAATTAAACTGTATGGAAGTTGCCCCAACTTGACCTAGTTGACTAGGCCATTCCAGAGACAACTTGCCCGACCAATAAAAAAAATATGAGGATGAAATTTAAAAAAATGATAAAATTGATATAAAAAACCTATTGATTCAACTCTTTACCTAGCTCGGGTTTCAAATTTAACCAAATAAGAGTTTTCTCGATGTGACTCAGTCAACTTGGCTAATCCAAAAGCAACCCGGACAACTAGTAAAAATATTTTGAGGATTAAATTGAGAAAAAAAAAATCAAAATTGACAAAACAAAAAATCACTCAACCTGACTCATTGCCTAGCTTGAGTTTAAAATTAAACCATGCGAGAGTTAGCCTAATATGATATAGTCAACTTAATCGGTTTAAAATTAACCCAAATGAATGTGAAAAAAAATCTAAGATTGAAAGGTACAAAAGGAAATGAAAAAAAGAAAAAAAAAGGCACCTAAAGCAGGTGCATTTCATGATATGGACCTCTTGATCACGTAATCAAGTAACCCCCAATGAAGTAGATAACAATCCGTAAAGGCGAAAATCAGGTTTGATAGAATCATGACCCAGAGGTAACCTTATACTTAAAAACCAAAGGTATTGAAAAAAAAACTTTGACCTATATATAACATTGTATCTAAGAACCTTAAATATACAAATGAAGTCATGAAGGCAGTTAATCTTTAATAAGTAAGTGTATGATCTTTGTCCCTACAAAGAAAAGTTGTTTTGCCACAAAAAAAAGAAGAAAACTCACATTTATTCTTCAACTTGCTGCTGAGATTTGCAGCTCAAAAAAATAATATAGTCTCCTTTAACTAACCCTACCTTTTGGGTTACAAGCTAATGAGCCTAAACTACAAATCAACTAACATAAGTTTAATAATCAAATAAATTCCTAAAAATATATCTAATAGGCCAAAACAAATTCAAATTAAAAAATAATTATTCAAAAATAAATAAATAAATAAAATAAAATAATAAAAACAAAGTCTTCATGTTAAAATTCATCCATGTAACCTAAATCTCTAATTTTCATACATTCTTGGCTATTTCATTCTTGACTTCAAACACGTCGTTCTCTCTTATCTGGATGAACTACTGGGCCTACCATATATGATTGGAAATCTTAAGATGTTTAGTTTTCATTACAACTTAGATCGCAGCAAAATTAAATTCGTAGCTCCAGATTCGTTCCAAATAATACACGAAGGACTAATCTGACATATTTGACGAGATTTGTCTAGTAACTTTGACCCTCTAAAACAACATGGTCTTGAACTCCATTTGACCTCTGACATATTTAAATGTGTCTAGTATCTTCTTATAAAAAGTTAGCTCGATCCAATGTACGATTTGAGACAATCCATCCTTAAAGCAATTATTCAAAGCCGAAAAGATCATTTAATCTTCAAGTAATATTCATATAAACCCTAAACAATTCTAGATTTGTCTAATGGGATCATTGAAACTCTTGAAAAATTTTAAATTTACTATTTTATTGCGTATTTGTGTTTCAGGAAACCCAACAATTACTATGATGCTTATCTACTTCTATATATATATATATATATATATATATATATATATATTTTCCTCAAGTCTTTGGTGCACGTATCTTCTTGCTCTGGTTCTATCTGTTAACTTCACATTCATTTTTTGTTGTTTCAAATGGAAGATGGAATTGTAGAAAAAGTGCATGAGATTTGTTTGTATTTTATGATTGTTCAAAAAACAAAGGTGAGGAACCTCCCTATGTTCTGTAAAGCATACTCCCAAAAAAATTATGTGAAGAAGCTTGGACTTTGTTCCTTTATTTAAGGTATTCATTTATTTTCCACGTCACATGATGTATGATGTTTTTAGATAATCATCACATATCACAGACAATTGTTAGCACTAATCTCTGGTTATAACAAAGCATTTTCTCTCGGAAACTTACCTCTATGCCCCATCTGAATTTTGAAGACTTGTTTCCGAGAGCTCTCCCTTTGATCATATTGTTCATGAGTAAATTTTTATCAACGACTCACACCCAATCGCACCCTAGTGCATGCATTTGTGTACATCTTTATGTGTATGTATGTCTACGTATGTAAAGAGATGATGAGAATGTAACTGGAGAAAGGTAGGCAAGCATTAACTTGACTCTATCTTACCTATATGCGCGGCTCAATTTCTCATTTGTTGCTACTTCAGTTGACTGCAGAAGTTTTGTCAATGGCAAAATCTAGCTATCAGAAGACAAGCTCCGAAGCTCTGTGTAGAATGGTTTAGTTGGAAATGAGAAATTTACAAATTTATGGACTGATTTGAACTTCCAATCAAAGGAAAAGTTCAGTCGAAAAGGCCAGCGAGAGAAGCCTAATTTAGATGTTGAACCCTTTCATTAAATTTCAAGTCCTAGCTAGTTTCCATTGTTAGCAACGAATGATTGCTAACATTGCTTGCTTGTTTTCTGGGATTCGTATAAACTTCGATAGATACAGGTAATGATCTGGGTTGCGGAAGTTGAAATCACAAGGCTCTTAATAGTTACATGACAGTACTCTGATGTCATGTACCACCCTGGGATGTCGGAAGGTTTTAGAAGCTACTAGCACTTCTTACCATGTTGGAAAAGATAAGAAAAAAATCATGCGAGTTGTAACAGCATGTGGAAGTCGTCTTGTCATGCATCCACAATGAGCAGCGAAAACCACTAGGCTTACTTGAGAAATAAAAGGCTTACCTTATGTTATGCTGGCCCGCCTGCATGGAAGCAGTCATGCCAGTCCGGTAGGTTTTCAGCCGTAGTTGTTGCCTGCCACCCAAACCTAATGGCTTATAACGACTAAGGCTCCGTTTTGGGCGTTCCCAAATGGGCTCTAAGAATCTTTCCTGCTCTTTCTTGATGGCTGAGCCTCATATGCTGTACTTTTTACTGGCATCACTATTTTTTCCGCTCTCTGGTTGCTAAATGCAAAACAGAGTTCTGAGTTGCAGCCAAAAAGCCGAAGCTACATCAATAACACCTATTACTGAATGTTACCAAGTTCAAAATCAAATAACCATAGCATGACACTTCCAATTCCGCGGGACGAAACAGCAAGAAGAAAACGGTCCTAAAAAGAGCTTAGAGCAAGAGAGAATAGTTAAAAGCCATTGGTCAACAAATCACCATTCAATCCAATCTTGCTTGTTTCCCCAAAAACTTTCTGGGGGTTCATCGAACCTCCTTTCCCCACCTTCTGATTCGCAAAATAATGATGAGAAGAGATTTTATTCTCAGCAGGAAAAAAGTAGGAAAACTCGGAGAAGGGGGGCAGAAGCAAATATCAAATAATCTAACACAAGGAGTTCCACCAGATAAATCCCCAAGCAGAAGTATTCTGCAACATCAACGACATATTTTGCTGACATTATACCAGAAAGGCAGAAACAGCTCTGCTTTTTTCTCCTTTTTTTCTAATCTATAAATCACAAATAGACCAGCGAATGTAAATGTGAGTGCCAAAGATAGGTTTAAAAGTAAAGCATCGCTAGAAAAATTAATAGAAGCGTTTTTGAAGAACTATCTTCATAGTAAGAGGCAGCTCAGACAGCCAACTCTGTTCGAGAAATCAGGATTCCATCAGTATCTGCATAAAGCCATTCTCCATCACTGATTCTGGTGCCACCTATGGTAATAGGAACATGTTTCTCTCCAATCCCCTTCTTATTGGCTTTCATTGGATGGGGGGCCAGGGCTCTCACTCCAATATCACAACCATCAATCTCGTCAACATCCCTTATGCAGCCATTAACCACTATACCAGCCCATCCATTGTTCTGAGCTTGTACCACAGGATTGCCTCCAAGTATCGCACAGCGCAAACTGCCACCGCCATCAACAACAAGAACTCTGCCATTACCCTTCTCCTCAAGAAACTCACGAATTAAAACATTGTCCTCAAACACCTTAAGAGTCACTACTGGACCAGAGAAGACTTGGCGCCGTCCATAAATCCGAAAGATTGGTTGGAGTGCTCGAAGCTCACCACTAACAATTAGCTGCGGATTTGCATCACAAACCTCGGCGGTCGTAACCAATGCCATTGAAACCAAGTTCCTTGAAGAAGAGGCACGCATTAGAGAAAAATCACCAAAACAAAATCATATGCATATGGGCTTTCTAGTTTGAATAGAAAGGTAAAAACCTAACATTTGAACAGCAATAGAGAGCAAGATCAGAAGCTAATTACATAAAACTTGTATCATTCTTCTTATAAATCATAAATCGAAACAAGCTAGGAATTTATATTGCAACGTTGAACACACGGTAATTAATAAAATTGAGCGATGGAGTGATTAGGGTGAGGGAGGGGAGCACTAGTACGGAAATACGCAATGATAATCTTGTAAACATACCAATCCCAGTACTGAAAGCTCATCAGAAATACGCATCTTGGACAGCATAATCGTTCATTTGAAAGCAATTGGTCTAAACGGATCGCTCAAAAAATGAACAATTCTCAATAAATTTCTTTAGTTAACTTACAAAAGACTCACTCACATAAATCCCAAGTAATTTATGGCATCTAATTTAGATCCAAGCATTCTTAATAACAATAATGAGAGATTTGAGACAGGCAGTTCACGGACGGGCTATAATAATGGAAAAGAGAGTTTACCAGCATCAAATCTTAAAGAAATTAATTTAAAAAAAAAAAAAACAACATGATCTGGATGTTCGTTCAACTTTACCTGCAAATTGCTATCAGAGGTGCTTAGAAAGATGCCTTCGATTCGAGAACACGCACTCGGTCACTGAAAACTCTGTGTTTGTATGAGAGAGAGAGGGGGAGAGGGAGAGGGAGAGAGATTGGTATCTCGGAGGGGGGAAGGACAAGTTAGTTAGTTTAAGTAAAAAGCGCGTGCACGCAGAGGAGGTCAATGGTTGATCTGCTCCCACGCGGGTTCTAGTCATTGGCCCGGTGATTGTCTTGATTTTTTTTTTTCAATTATATTATAGATGTTATTTAATTATATTATTTAATAATAAATAAGTTTTTGTATTTTTTTTATTATATTATAAAAGTTTATTGGCCCCAATTTATAATTTATAATTTTTTGGTTTTGTTTTTTCAATTTTATTTTTTAATAATTTCTTTAGATTTTTTATATTTTTTTTAAAATTTTATCCTGTTTTTATTTAATTTTATCTTTTAATATTAAATTAATTTTTTTTATATTTATCTAATAAATAAAATCATATTAAAACAACATTTATATTATTTAAAATATATGTACAAGTAGATTATAAAAAAAATCATATTAAAAATGAATAAAAAATAAGATAATTTGGGAGAAGCGGAAACATTTGGTATATGATTTTTTCGAATGGCTATGAATAAATTACATAAAATGTCCTCTCTCTACTCGCGAGGAGTAAATTTGAAGCGAAGAGACAGGAAAACCAAGAATTTTTTATTTCTTTTTATAAAATTTCACTTACAATGCTATGATTTTTTCACTATCAAGATATAATTTTTATTTTTATTAATATGGATGTTTGAATCAGCTTGCGTGTATCTCGATTAATCCCACGGGCCCTGAAGTTAACGACTATGTAAGCCTCCAGTGACCATCATATTAGCAACCACAGGACTCGAACCTGAGACTATAGGAAAAACAAATCTTTTGATATCAAATTCTTATTACTGGACCACCTACTAGATGGTTATTATTAAGATATAATTAATTTCAATATAAATTTACCCACTTTAAATTTGATATTTCTTTCCTTTTTCAAAAAAAAAAAAAGGAAATTATCTAAAATCCCAAGAGAAATTTTAAAGATTTTAGCTTAATTAATTAAGTTAATTTATTTTTATATTACTAATTTAAGATTTGAATTAAGCTCGTAAATGTAATTGTCTAGTATGAACGAGCTACTTTAATTTGGACTTGAGCTTGTGCGATTCACGCGCGCCCAGGAAGACTTGAAAAATATGTGGCTGTGAAAAACCATGGCTTCCATCAATAAATGCATGCCTACGCGGTTCATTTTTACTTTTTGTAAACATATTAAAATATTTTTTTAATATTAATATATTAAAATAATAAAAAAAAATATTCAAGAATTGATAAACACACCAAACAAGGCCATGATCTCGTTGAAAAAGGGGGATGTCAAGATGGGTTAGTGAATGCTTCCGTAATAAAAAAAGAAATGTCAAAACTAGTGGAAAACGTGGTGATGGTACTCATATCATATGAATCATGGCGGCTTTTAAAATTGCTTGTATAGTTGTATGGGGTTTAAATTTATAATTGTAGTAAATTTAATTTACGATATTTTATAAATTACAAATATGAATCATTTAAAAAAAAACTTAAGTGGACTAAAGATATCAAATTAGGTTAGATTTTTTATAAATATTAAAAATATTAACAAGTTAATTTTATATTGTTAATTTTTATAAGTTCGTATTTAGAGACAGATCTACAACATGAAAATAAGTGTTATGACATCTTAATATTAAGTTTAATTTTCATACCTAAAACACCATTAAATTCTAATTATATTTATCTTTTTCCTGTAAAAAGACAAGTTTTTTTTATTACGTTAAAATGATATAATAAAAAATCCACTAAAAAGAATTTTTTAGTTGATATATTTTTAAATAAAATAAAAATAAATTATTAATTCCCAAACTATTAAATATAAAAATAAAATAAACATAAGGTGTACAAGTTAAGATAGGTTAACAAAATTTTAAAAATATTTACCCATCTTTTTAATTTCTTTTTAATTTGTGAAATTCATTTCTTAAATTTTGTGACAACTTTTATAGATTAAATCGAGTAAAATAGTATAAATATTACAAATATACCAATATTTTTTAACACCCCTACGTATTATAAATCCCTTAGAATGCCTTTCCCAAATATATAACGATAATTAGTCTGTGTGACCAAGCGATACATTATACGGAAAGGATTATTTGAAACTAATGTGCTACAAAAAAGAAGAAAGTTAAAAAAGAAGAACGTTATGGATATGTTTTTTACTATCATGAAAATCTTTAATTAAAAACAAAAAAGATAATATTTGTATTTTATAAAAATATATATATAAATTAATGATTCATATATAAAAAAAACATTAATGTTAAATAAAGATTAAAACGAGAATTTAATATTCATTGTATAGTGACACAAGTATTGTTTTTCAATTTTTGAATTTAATTGAATAGAAATAACAATAGATATTCATAAAAACAAATAATAATTTAAACCACGAAAAAATTTATATTTTACTCAAGATTATTTTTTATTACTTATATATTTTATTTGTTTAAATAAATACTTTATTGTTAGCAATATATATGGTTTATTGTATAAAAAATAAAGGTGATTAAAATAGAAATTAGAAAAAAAATTATTGATTTGAAATAAGGAGTAAAAAGTAAATCTTTCTAATCCAAACTCTTTTTCTTATTTATATGTTTTTTTTTTAACAAAAACATGTGTTTTTTATTAGAAGTATTGTTTTTTAAATTAAAACTTATCATAATCTTAAAAGCAGGTTTTAATAAGAAAAAAAATCATAAATCAATAATTTCTACTAGAAATACAAAAAATCAAATTAAATTTGAGAAAAATCAAATAAAAATTTACATTAAAAAAATATTTTTTATTTATATTAAATATTCATGAGGGAATCTTTTTAAAAAAATTAAGCATATTAGATTCATATATAATTATTAAAAAAAATAATTGTTAATATTACCATAAAAACTATAATATTATTTAAAGAATTTGGCATAATAGGATAATTATTTAAATGTAAAAATCATCTTCATTGAGTCTTCCTCTTAAAAACGAATCTAAAAACACCAAAATTATAATTATTGGCTGTAAAAATTTAGCTATTTAAGAGCTTTTTGTCCTTTTTTTTACAAGTAACTTTTTCTTCGAATAAATAAAAAATGAATATAAGACCGAACTATAAAAATCCTAAAGAATAATTCATTCATTCTTTGTTTCTCATATCACTCAGCATATGAATATCTTGTCCTTTTTGTTAAAGAATGAGTCGGGGTAGTGGTCCAATATTCATTCCTAAGCACTTCAACAACTCTAGTTAATAGCACATAATCTATCATCCGTGTAAATCCCTTCTGATGGTAAAAGAATAATATAGATAGATGTTAGTGATAATTATTAGGGTGTGGTACTACTTAGAAAAAAAGAATAACAAATGAAAAAACTGTACCTATTAAAGCAGAGCCTTTAAGAAATAAGAGTCTCATTACCATTCAACTTTTAAGGAAATCCATGTAGTGAAAACGAGGATTTGAGAAGTTTCAACTTTCTAAACTAATTCTCCACAGATCAACCTCTAACACTTCATCCTCTTCAAAAAGCATTACTTATAATTACTATAATTCAACTTTAGAAAGCTTTGTTGAAGTTTTTATGGTTAATCCTCATTCCTTTCAACCGCATTCTTATATTTCTTAGCAAACTGCTACTTTAGCAGTTGATGAGGATAATGATCCAGAAAAATATGTCTTTCAATCTAATAATATTAGCACTAACCCTTGATAAAAATCATCTCTAGAACATAGTAAATGATTTACTTTAGAAGATATTCCTATAAAAAAATAGCAAGATAGATTATATGAATTCCATGCTTGGTTGAAAGCCACATAGAACGAATCAAGAGATCCATTTAAAAAACTTTATAGCAGGTTTCAAGGTTGTCTTTGTTAATATTGGTATCCTTAGTGCTTACTGATAACGAATGATGAAAAATACGACTATTAATGAATTTATTGGCGGCATCCATCGTGAATTCCTTAGTAACTAGGTTGACTTCCGATCTTAAGCCAGACAAGAATATCTACATATAAAGTTTTGCTCTTTCAAACTCCATGAGTTAGAAAAACACTACTTAGAAATGTCCAATAGATATTATATCATTGGTGGTATTGACGATGTCAACCTCAAACAGACCTTCCTAAATTCTCTTCCAAAACCTCTCAACAAAGAAACGAAAAGATGCCTCTCCGTTCTAAATATACAACTAGTTTTTGTCACCTTTGGACAAATATTTCAAATGCCTTTTAAAAGACTTGAAAGCTTGTGCAATCAGATGGGTTTCTTACAAAGAACTTGATCATATCAAGCTTTATTATGTTTGTAAAAAATAAAACCTCTAAATTGGATGTAAAAAACAGTGCTTTAAAAACTGTAACAAAGAGCACAAAAATAGGTTGATGTTTAAGTCAAGAAAATTCAAAAATAGAAAATTGTGATTCTTCAAAAGAAGCTAAAGCAAGGACATAAAAAATATAACATGTGCTTTATCAGTAGAAAAAAGGGTCATTTTGCTAAACAATATCCACAGCAACACAAGCGAGATATGATCCTAAAAAGAATTTTTGTTCTCTCAAACATTTGACTAAGATGATGATTTTAAATCCTTATTTGATGAAGAAGAAAAAGCTTCACCGGAAATTATCTTTGTTATCTCTAATGAAGAAGAGATCCATATGATATCTATTGTGGCCCCAACCCCCTTGATATACCGATAACCAAACCAATTCTTTTGGAAAAAAATCTATATCCTGATAAAGAAATATGCAAAACCTATCTAAGTTATTACATTATTTGACACTAGTGCAACTGCTAACATAGCAAAACTCATAGTTTTTTTATCTCATCTATGGAAATATATTTATTGAGTATTTAGAACAATAAATGGAGAGGCTTTTTTCATCAAAAATATATCAAAACCTATTATCATTAAACTTTTTCCTGGCTATTATGTCACCCAACATCTACTTGGTTTTGAACTTCTAGGAAAAGATCTTCTTGATGAGTTTGATATAATCTAGAAATTTGATAAACTTTGTTAGGATACCCATGATCTTAGATACAAGAATTCTTCTATGGATAAGCATTCCCAACCTGTTTTTAATAAAATCCTTGGAAGTTGTCATTGCATAAATTGCACAAACCTTATGTGCAGAATGTCATTCATAGTTTCCTCCAGAAGTGTCCTTAACCTCTGTAGCCTAATCCAAAATTCTTCATCACCCTACCATTCAAAAGGAATGAAGATATAAACTCTACAAAGGCTACTCATATGGAAATGACCCCAAAATATTAAAAGATGGTGGATTTAGAGTTGACAGAATTAAAAGATAGGGAATCATTAAAGATACCAATTCTCAATGACCATGTCAAACATTTTATGTCAATAATAGAGCATAAGAATTCAGAAGAAAGCCTAGACTTGTTATTGATTACAAGTCTTTCAATGCCTTTTTTTTCAGATCTCAAATCTCCTTTTCCAATGAAAGAAGTCCTTTTACAAAAACTCCTAGAAACAACCATATTTTCAAAGTTTGATCTTAAATTAGGTTTCTAGCAACTTGCCATCCAACCAAATAAGTGGCACAATACCACCTTCTGTATATCTAATGGCCATTATCATTAGCCAGTCATGCCATTTGGAGTTTCAAAAAACAATGGTAAAGGTATCTCAGTCAATACTCCATTCTATTATTGTTTATATAAATGGCATCCTGTTATTTTCATCATTTCTAGAAAAGCATGTTGAACTTCTATATCAATTTCTTACTATTGTTAAAAAATATGACATCATGCTTTCATAAAGAAAGATGTAAATTGACAAATCTTCCATTGATTTTCTGGTTTCAATATTAAAGACGGACATATAATGCTTCAACCACACATTGAAAAAGCTCCGCTCGGCTTTCCTTCTAGCTATCTCTTTAAGAGAGAAGTTCAACAATTCATGGTTATAATCAGCTGTATGGCAGACTTTGTTCCTCGTATTGCCCAACACATGAATATCTTGTCCTTTTTATTAAAGAAGGAATCAAAGAAATGGTCCACTTTTCATTCCTAAGCACTTCAACAACTCCAGTTTTATAACATAAAGTCTACCATTCCTGCAAATCCCTTTTGATGGCAAAATAATTTTGTACATGGATGTTAATGATAATTAATAGGGTGCGGTACTACTAAAAGAAAATAATGGCAAGCAAAAACATCTATGGCTATAAAAGTGAAGCCTTCAAGCAATCAGAGTTCCGTTACCATTCAACTTTCAAGAAAATCCTTGCAGTGAAATGAGGAATTGAGAAGTTTGAATTCTATTTAGTAGGGCATCATTTTCTTATTGAAATGGAAAAGTCAAGTTTTCTAAAAATGCTTGAAACCAAGTAAAAGCTCCTTGCTCAACTACAATTACTTTAATAGAAATATTGGTTTGGTAGATATCAGTTTGATGCTAAACACATCAAAGGATCATACAACTTCCTTCCTGATCTCTTATAAAGATATCCTGAAAAATTCAACATTCAGCCTACCATTTTTCCCATTTTTTTCTTTTAGTTAATCCAGTCTTTCCTCTCTATTGATGAAAAAAACCCTCATCCTAGACAAATACCTTCTAGATTGTTTTGTCCTAACTCTCCCTCAAATCCACTCTATATTATTCAGAAAGCATGGTCTTGTAGTCATTCATTTTACATATCTTTTTCCTCACTCTTTTCTCTATAAGAGTCAAAATTGAGTTTTTATTCTAGATTTATCTTGCTAAGATATATGGATATGGCTGCATTTCTATTCTGCATTTTTATTCCGGATTTAAAAAAATATATTAAGACAATGACAGATTAAATCGATCACGGTCCCTCCATGACCCGGGTCATGGATTCTATTGAGTTTAATAATTTTTTTTCATAAATTTTTTTATTTAGTTATATGATAAAAATATATGCTCATAAAATTGACCACCAATCTAAAAATAGACATTTGTTTGAGATAATGATGACCCTATAAAAAGCAAACAAAAATAAATCATATAGTTTATTTATCTACCAATCCAATATTAAATGATGAAATTGAAAAAAAAAATAAAGAACCAAAAAGAAAAAACAAATCTGGTCAGTTGGCTAGCATATCAAACATGTGTACTGGGTTATAGACTCTAATGGGATTATATATTTTTTTAAAACTATATTTTATTTAATTATATGATAAAAAAAAAGTATACGATTACAAAATCAAACACCAACACTATACCGAGATGTTTTTTTGAAACCATTATAACCTCATAGAAAGCTAAACAAAACCAATTATAAAATTGAATTTCTAATTAATCCAATATTTAATAAAAAAAAATAAAGAAAATTAAACTCATCAAATCCCCTAATCAGATCAACTACCCAAATCTATAAACATGTGATGAATTTTATAAAGTTTAACGAATACAATAGTGTGTGTATCACGTAGTCTGACTATGTTCGCTGGTGCAATTTTATATTTAAATGAGTGCTTGTGCTTGTGCTTGTTTAAAATTCAAGTCCAAGTCCAAGCTCTCCATACTCCATGCGTATAGATTTTGCATTAAATTTTTAAGGTTTTTTTTTTTTTCCCCTTTCAATAGAAAATAAGGTGCCAAATCACTCCTTACATTTTCAGAACCCGTGCCAAACGAATCAAAAAGGCGTCTCCTCCAAGGCCAGGTTCCCTAGTGGAATCACAAGTCCAAATAAGAACACCACAGCACTTGCACAAAATGTACAAGTAGAGTTCAACAAAGAGATTCTTACGCGTTTTGTGAAAGGCTAGGCATATCTCTGCGGCAAGATTTTCTAGGTTGATTTTGATAGTTTTTTTTTTTATTTTTATTATTTAATATTAAATTAATTGAAAATTTATTTGTTTTTTATGTCTTTAATAAAAAATTTCATGTATTTGTGTTTTTTACAAGTTTGATATGTTTTGGGGGAGAGAATGGGATTAAAATTGTATTTAGAAAAAAGTTAATTTTTTTTATATTTTCAAATTATTTTAATATATTAATGTAAAAACTAATTTTAAAAAAATAAAAAAAATATTATTTTAATATATTTCCAAATAAAAAATACTTTAAAATTTATATATATATATATATATTATTTTTAAAAATTATTTTTGATATTGCGTGAAAACCATTTAAAAACATTAAAACAAATTAATTTTTTTTTAAATTTAAATTTTTTTAAAAATACAAGTTACATTCTCAGAAAAGAAATAACCGCAACTTTCGAAAAATGCCACAACTTTTTTTTCAGGTTCCTCAATCAAACTTGCAAGAAACAATACCTTGCCCGGTTTTAACTAACTCGTGTTCAATAACGTTGAAAAGTACTTTCAACTCTCTTAAATCACAGGAATCAATCTAAAGATTTATTACGATAAATAATTTATTATGTAATAATGTATTTGATTTATCATTAAAAGTATGGATCATATATAATCTTTTCTATGAATAAACCAACCAAAATAGAATATATAGCCACTTGTGGCTTTTGTGAGTACGGAATACGCCCGTTGATTTATTGTCTTTCATTATTTCTTCAATTTCCGCAACCCAAGTTTTAAGAAATACATAACAAGAGGCCAAAAGAGGTTGTTTCAGGAAATACCAAGGTTACATACAACAAAGGTGGAATGCCATCTTGTTTGGAACTGTTTCATGCAAGTTTATTGAAATGAAGTTGCAGATGATACCAGCGTGCCTCAAGTCACAGCTTGTGAATCGCTTTCATGTCAGCTGCTTCCTCTAGAGTTCCTTTCTCGACATGGTCCCACCACTTGAACAGGAAGTTGTCCACAACTAGTCTGAACCACGGTGACAACTTCAAACCTTCCTCGCCAGCATCTGCTTTTCTCAGAAGCTCCTTCAACTCATCCTGGTTAACGTACTTGATGTCAGCTACCTCGTCAGGGTTTGGATTTACGCTAACATCACGAACAATGAAGAGCAGGTAATCAACTGCAAAATTGAAAGATATAAGAGATAAGCAAATCAGTTAAGAGTAAAATGCTATCATGACAGGGACTTGGAAGGATTCTATATGAACAATGAAATCAAACTGTAAAATACAAGCAATAAAAGCCTGCAACATTAGTTAGAAAAACACAGTTTGATTTCAACCAATGGTCCCCAACTCTGAAGGAAATGAGGCAAATTGACAAGAAACACAGGAAAAATATGATGAGAACACCAAACAGCTGTAAACCATATCAAGTAGGGAACATTACGTTCATGCTCCCCCCACTTTCCATCAGAAGGTGCCTTGTACAATATACGCCCCAGCGGACTGAACTGATCAACTGGCACATCTTCAGCAGGAATACCAAGCTCATCGAAAAGCTTCCTCTGTGCAGCATTCCTCACCCCTGACAATTACAAAGAAGAAAAGGTAAATAACTTATTACCCACTCCAGTGAAACATGTATAGTAGATGATGCTGGAGTATGGACAAATGCATAAATATGTACCAAGGGCATCCTCATGTATAAGCTCAGATTCACGATATAAAGGATGGCTGCAGCAAGTGTTAGTCCACACCAGGGGAAATGTTACCTTTGTCGCAGAGCGTTGCTATCAATAGAACAAAAAAATAAATATGTTATCTCAATAGTCATAAATTTTCACAGAATAATTGTGAATAAGAAAAACGTTGTTCCAGTCACAAAATCAGTTTCTTAGCAAGTCTTTCTGATTTTTTCAGCTCCTACAATGTGCAAGTTATTTAGTTGGATTCTCTTAGTGATTAGGCTGTTGATGGATTGGGGCAGCTCCACTCATGTGGTCATGAATGTTGTCTCCTTGGCATTTACAGTTTTTGATTGTGGTTATAAAAGGTATAAGCTTGCGAAAATTTTCTAACTAAGAGTGCAAGAGTGCTTAAAGCAATAAAAGAACAATCCATTCCCTTCCATTGAGGTAGGGAAAAGCTAATAACATATCAAGTCATATTAGGTTACAAAATCTTTAGGCATAACAATTAACATGCAAGATCATATAATTCTAAAAATGAAATACTAATATTCTCAAAACCAAAAAGGCCTCGTCACAAACTGGGCTCGAACCAGTGCTTTCCAGAAACATGGTCTGGAAATATTGACCACATACCTGAAGGAGCAGCTCATGTTTTGAGTTGAAGAGAAACACACTAAATGCTCTGTGCAAGGCATTTCCCTTCAAAATATTTTCCCACAAATGACCTGTAGATTTCAAAAGCATGAATTATGAGAAAACCAACCTGAAGATAATCTAGTCTACAAGCATTTTAAGATAGATCCATCAAAAAAAAAAAAAAAAAAACCCTGCAAGTTAGCTGTTTGTATTGTCATTCAAAGACTACTCACATGCCTAAGGTAGGAAAGATTACACGATATGCAACAGGTAATTTCATTTGTAATCCATTTAATTAAACTACCAAATACTAAATCTGCAAAAGGTTTTAACACGAAAATTATACTTACAATTATACTTGGAGTCATGACCAACAACCCGATCATTCTCATCCACTAAAATGCATCTGCAGCCAATTAGAATTAATTAAAGATAATCAAACCTAACTTAGGTATGTTGTAAATGATGCTATGCAATCAATTGTAGTAAATAGCAAGAATTAAAAAGTTCGGTTAGCAAATTTTGTTTTTTTTTTAAAAAAAAAACCAGATCTCTAACAAAGTCTATGTTCTTATGCAAGAGCTTGCAGCCCCCAACAATAGAAAGGTGAGATCTCAAATCAAATATCCTTTCCTTTATTATCACTACTTACTATTGTTTTGACATCAATTATTTCACACAGAACTGGTCCTTCAATTTACAAGCTCTAATTATTAACTAGAATTATATTGAGCATATTATTGAACATAAAAATAAAATTGACAAATAAACATATATATTGAAAATTTACACATGGGATATAACTGACTTCACTAATGAAAATGATCGTACAACAGGAGGAAACGAAAGAAGCCCATCAAATCGTTATATATATTGAACAAATTAATTAAATCCCATTTAATCCCACGCTCAACTAAAAAGTCAACTCAAGAAGCTAGCAAACAGGAGCACGAAAAGAAAAAAAAATACAGAGATTTTCTTTATGCATCTCTATACACAAACCAATAAAACCTCAAAGTCCCATTTCTTTATAAATTGTTTTTGAAAGGGAAAAAAAAACATAACCCAGATCAGCAATTAAAGCAAGTAGCACGATATGAACCAAGAAAGAAAGAGAGGTATTGGGAGCAATGTAAATAAGAGAAAAGGGAGAGGAAAAATGGGAAACAGACTCGTCCTCGAACATAAGGCGTCTCTGGACAGCGTCCATGCCAGCATCAGGAGCGTCACCCATGGTTGGGGGGGTGGTGGTGGCGGTGGAGTTGAAGGACGAAAAGACCCTCGCGAATGGAGAGGACGGCGACTTTGTAATATGGGTGAAGCGGAGGAAGGATGGATGAGGAGAATTGGAAGAGAGGGAAGGGGTTTTGAGAGGACAAAAGGCAGAAGGGGGAGGGATGGAAGGGGAGAGTTTAATGGTGGTGGGAGGAGTAAATAGAATGCGAGAGGTCAGAGACATATTTTCTTGCTCAATCCCTTGTGATTATTAATTCGTTTTTAATCCGCCGGACTGACTTTTGTCTACGGTCTATGGATTATGTGCCTGCCCATGTTGAAATTGAATGAAGGGTATTTATTTATTTTATTTTTTATTCATTCAACTTTTCTTCTTTTTTATGGTCAAAAAATTATTAGTATTTTCTCCCAGTCAATAGGGTATTGATAAAAAAAACAAATTAGGTAAGGAATCACAAAAATATCAGCTTTTGAGGTGATCGCACACTTGTTAGGCTTTCTAGGTTATAGGCCAAGTGTCACGGGGTAATTTTTTCTCGTCCACATTTAACACTGTTATACTAAGCTTCTTTTTTTTTGTACTAATAACATATTAATATTTTTTAAAAAAACTAGTTTTGCTAAGAGGATTAAATAATATATTAATTTGACTCATTTTTATAAATATATAAATATGTAAGGTTTTGTCTCATTCTTAAATATATCATAAATATTATTTAATCCTCTTAAAAAAAACTAGGTTATAGGCCAAACTATGTAAGGTTTTGTCTCATTCTTAAATATATCATAAATATTATTTAATCCTCTTAAAAAAACTAGGTTATAGGCCAAACTATGTAAGGTTAATATATCATAAATATTATTTAATCTTCTTAAAAAAATTAGGTTATAGGCCAAACTATGGAAGGTTTTGTCTCATTCTTAAATATATCATAAATATTATTCATAAGAAAAGGACATTTGATCCTCTTTAATTTTGTACAAAATGAAACACAAAATATTTTCAGTGTAGTTTATTTGTATAAATATTTTTCTTTTTACCAAAACTAAAATGCTAAATTAGAAAAGAAAAAATGAAAGATGATGTAGCGTGGAGACAACTCTTGTTCAAGGAAGGATAGTTCATAATTATATTATAACAAAAGTTAAATGGTGTGGAAAACTCACTGTAGATCAAGAGATCTTTTACTATAGATTGCAATAATAGTTTCACTTTTAATTTATCGTCTTATCTTTTCGCAAGACATTTCTTTGATTGTTTGCGTTTTTTTCTTTTTTTTTTCTCTCTTGACAACTAAAGTACATAAGTGTTCTCTATTTATTTATTATTTGCTTGGGTCCGACAAATACGTCGACTCAAGGCCCTTAGGTTTAGCAACAATGTCATAGGCCAAAGGCTCTAGGGTCTGGCATGGCCACTAGACCCAAATCTCTTGAGCTGGAATGACGATCAGACCCAGGGCTCCTGGGCCTAGCATGGCCGTCAGACCCAAGGCACTTGGTCTTGGGTCATCTTATCTTTTCCCGAGACATTTCTTTGGTTGTTTGCGTTTTTTTCTTTCCTTTCTTTCTCCTGACAATTAAAGTGCACAATTGTCCTCTATTTGTTTGTTATTTGCTTGGGTCAGGCAATGGTTGTCATACCCAAGCACCTTGGGTTTGGCAAACACGTCAGACCCAAGCTCTTTAGGTTTGGGTACTGCGCAAGATCCAAGGTCCTTGGGTCTGACAACAATGTCAGGTCCAAGGCTCTAGGGTCTGGCATGACTGTCAGACCCAAGCCGCTTGGGTTTGGTTTAGCCACCACATCAAAGCTTTTTAGGTCTGGCATGGCCGCCAAACCTAAGTGTCTTGGGTCGGACATGTTTATGAGACCCAAGTATAACGTGGGTCTGACATGGTGTTAGTTCCAAGTAAACTTGGCTCATGCATGTTTAACAGACCCAAGGTGCTTAGGTCTGACATGCTTGTTATTATTACTGTTATTGTTATTGTTATTATGATTATTATTTTTATTGTTGTTGTTGTTGTTCTTCTTCTTCTTTTTTGTTTTTGTTATTATTATTGTTCTTCTTCTTTTTATTATTATTATTATTATTTAAGTAAACTTGGGTACTCAAGACTCTTGGATTTGACATTGTTGTTAGACCCAAGTAAATTTGGATCAGACATGTTCTTGTTATTATTATTATTATTACTGCTATTATTATTATTATTATTATTATTATTATTATTATTATTATTGTTGTTGTTGTTGTTGTTGTTGTTATTTTTTTGATCAAAATGTAAGTATATATAAAAGATAAAAAATATACAAGGCTGGAGAACCAAAGAAGATCATATACAAGGATATACAAAAAGGAACAGGCTCTCTAACAAAACATTTACATCAAGCCCATCTAAAAAGAGCTAACAAATCAAAAGGAGGAGCTGATATAGGTTAAATGAGGAACCAAATCCGTGATGAGGTGCCCTACCTAACCAAAAAGCAGAAGGCAGAATAGCATTGTTGAACAACAATCAAACATAATACGCACACTGAGGAAGGCTAGGACTGCTTCATAGCAGGCAATAAAAGGAACTCAGCATTCGCCATACACAAAGAGAGATAACAACAAAACAAAGCGAGGAACATTTCTATCACAGGCCAGCAACAGATACAACATAGTAGGCGATGGACTGCCTAAAACATGATCAACACAACAGAGGACAAATAGCCAACAGAGAACAAAACAATAAAAGGTAGTCGTCTGAAAGGAGCTTCGGCAAAGAAAAACAATTCCTAGGAGAACAAAGAGACAACAATAGCAACAACCAACCACTGAAGCATAACCTCCCATGAGCTTCTTATCCAAATACATCAACAACATTGCAAGAAGACACAACACAACAAGAAGACAAAGCAACAAGACACAACATCAACCAACCGAGAGCATAAAATGATTGGCTTCATGAAAATGCAGGACCATATAGAAGAGAACTTGAAATATGCGAAAAACTTAGGTAGTAGTAGTAGTAGTATTAGTATGATTATTATTATTTTTATTATTATTACTCTTATTATTATTGTTATTATTATTAGTATGATTATTATTATTATTATTGTTATTATTGATATCACAATCACAATTACAATTAACTATTACTATATTATTATTATTATTATTATTAGTTATTGTTATTATTATTATTCAAGTAAACTTGGGTACCCGATTTTGTTGGGCCTGGCATACCTACCGAACCCAAAGCTCTTGGGTCTGACATTGTTACTTGACCCAAGACTTGGGTCAAGCATGTTCTTATTATTGTTGTTGTTGTTGTTAGTATGATTATTATTATTATTATTATTATTATTATTATTATTATTATTATTGTGATTATTATTATTATTATTATTATTATTATTATTATTACCACAATCACAATTACAATTAACAATTACTATATTATTATTATTATTATTATTATTATTATTCAAGTAAACTTGGGTACCCAAGTTTGTTGGGCCCGACATGGCCGCCAGACCCAATGGGATTAAAACATTCTCTATACTCTTAATTGTTTTTTGACATTTAAAAAAAAAAAATATTGACCCACTGTAGGGCGCGAGCCAATATACTAGTGTTTTCTATAAAGAACTTCCTTTTGAAAGAATGGCAAATTCAATCCCCAAGAAAGTTTTAATGCGATTTTCGGATGTACCTAACTATAGAAGAAAAAAATATTTCAACATTT
Source organism: Populus x sibirica (assembly GCA_019202695.1). Lineage (NCBI taxonomy): Eukaryota > Viridiplantae > Streptophyta > Magnoliopsida > Malpighiales > Salicaceae > Populus > Populus x sibirica. Next base: position 1,044,964 of record JAGMVL010000899.1, on the reverse strand, counting down.
TGAAATAAAAGCCTTCAATCGATTTTCCACACGTGAGCTCGTACATTAAGAGCCTGTTTATTTTTACATTTTAAAAACACTTTTTTTTATTATTTTTTTGCTTTAAATTAAGTTTTTTTTATGTTTTTTGATCATTTTAATGTACTGATGTTAAAAATAATTTTTTTTTTTTAAAAAAACATTGTTTCGATACATTTGAAAAGCAATTACTACCACAATAACAAACGGGCTCTAACTAAATGGGTCTTCAACCTACTTCGAGCGAGGGGTTGGAGGGTATAATACCATCCAAGGTGCATTAAGTGATAAAAATTGATTTTATAAGATGAAAATAGGTTTGCTTGAGTAATTTTATGGTGCTCAACGAGTAACTAGTAACATTCTATTAGTTACTCTTTAGAATCCACTTTAAAAAATAAAAAAAATGTAACTAGGAGAGAGAAATTGAGATATTTTTTTACAGGTCATGAATTTTATATTCTCTCTTATTTTTATGTATGTCTTTTTTTTCAAAGTGGACCCTAAAAAGTAATTAATAGGATATCACTAGTTACTACTTAAGTACCATAAAAGTTTCTAATTTGCGATGTCGTTTGTGTTAATTGGTGAACTGCACTTTGCTATGAATCATATTAAAAAGTTTTTACCCTAAAAAAACATGTGATTGTTGTCAATGCATTTTATAATATGAGAAAAATTTTAATCATAAATTGAAAAGTTGATTATTGCATTTAATAAATAAAAATATTATATACTCTAATAAATATAAAAAAATAGTTGTTAACATTAACTAAAAATAAAGTAAGGAGGTTGAGAGATAAATATAAATTAAAATATTTTATCTTATATCATAAGGACCTCTTTAATTTTTTTTATCTAATTATATGGCAATATATTTTTTTTGTAAAAATAATAATAATTCAAATTTCATTAAATAAAATAATTTTCTATTATAATTCCTTCCTTCTTTATTAGCTTTCTAAGCTATGTTGTTTATTCAATAAATACCTAGAACAATTAGAATTAATATCAAAAAAACATTTGAAAATTTTAAAATGAGGATAAAAAAATATGTCTTTAATTAAAACTTATTCATCTTATTAACGCACTCAATTTACTGACATCTTTTTACTAGAATAATTGTTTTTTAAAAAAACAAAATAGCTTAGTAGAACCTTAAAAGCAAGTTTTAGTAAAAAGAAAAGGTTTTTTAAAAAATAAGCTTTGATAATACGTGAATATATCAAAAAATAAAATAATATAATGCTCACACATTGTCACGAAAAGCTTTTAGAAATTTATTTTTTAATATGATATTAAAAAAAAACATTCACATTAAAGACAAATACAATTATGAAGAAAAAGATTTTTTTTTTTTTTGTGAGAACCTCCCTTTTCAATTCATGTAATTTATTTTTTGAAAAACAAAATCTTTTTTATATTATGAAGTATAGTTTATTGAATAAAAAGTAATAATAATTAAAAAAAAAAACAATCCTTGCGATGACAATAATAACTTGAACTTTATTTTAATAGAATATTCATGACCACAAACATAAAAAAAAAAAAAATCTTCATAGCAAGTTCATGTATCATAATTAATAAAATAATTTCCAATATTAAAAAAAAAATTATTTGAAAATAAATGTTAAAATGAATGACATCTAATAAAATAATATCTTAAATATAATCTTATTCATTTGATTTTGATCAAACTTTAAGAAATTAATCTTGAAAGACTATAACAAAAAGAGCTTGCTAATATTATAAAAAAAATTATAATCTTATTTGAAAAAAAATAAAACTGAATGATATTTAATTTAATAATATCCTTCATATAATTCTAGTTATTTATTTGAATAAATTTAAATATAATTTAAGAAAAAAAGGCTTTATAGAAAAAGTTCAGGTTTCTTGGCCTGTTTGTTTCTTAAAAAAAAAAAAACAAAGTAGATGATGTGTCATTCACTATTTGACTTGCTCACTATATTAGGTATTTGGAAAGTTAGGATCAGACTTCTAAGACCCATAAAACAAAATTCTCAATGTTTAAGAAACACCATAAATACCTTAATAGATCCATTTCTAGTCTTAGATCAACCTTTAATCGGTCAAAAAATGATCTGAATCTATAAAACTTACCAAACCCTGATCTATATTTTTAGGTAAGATGAAGGATCCAAAACACTGCAATGAAACTTCTCTCATCAAATGAAACCCACAGACACTAAAATTGACTTTTTTATTGTCAAAATATGGACAACCGATAATTTTATCACTTCTTCCCTGTTTTCTATTGACTCTCTTTCATCTCATTAATTCCAAGAACTGAAATGCAAAAGAAAAAACCCATTGAAGTGTAGCACTGAAACATCTAAACCTCAATAAAAAAAAAGGACCAAAAATGAAACAGGGAAAAAAATTAGTGATCAAAATTTTTACAATTTTTACGAAGTGCCTTATGAACAATTAAAAAAGGAAAAAAAGCCATGTAGTTTTAATTTTTCATAAGAAATAAAATTAAATTCTATTTTGTAAAATTGAGCATCAACTTAATGTCAAGACATAATTTTTGACACTGTGAAAACCCCACATCAAGTAAATTGAAATAAATTATCAGGTTCAATTCTCAGTCAACATGACATGGAAGGATGGAATTGAAAAAACAAAGTGTTTGGCAACTAGAGTACAAAATGGTTCATAAACAAAAAAAAAAGAATATTGTTGAAATCCAAGACATTTCGTGAATTGGTATACAATGTTTTCCCACCTCTTTTATATTTGTAATTTTCATTCTTAGAAAATGTTTTGTTGAACTGATATATTAATTTTTTTTATCAAATATTTTTTTTATAAAAAAGATGTTTATATGTATACAAGTTTGATAGAGTTTTATTTAGCATGTGTCAAAAAATGGCATATAAATTTGGTATTTTTATTTATAGAGTATATATATTGATCTTTTTGTTTTAGATATTTCTACCAATTTTTATTTGATAAGTCACAAAATTGTTTTAAAATATGTATTTATTAGTTTTATAAAGGGATAATTACAAAAAATCTCCTTCATTTTTCATTTTCAATCTAGGGTTTGAAAAACTATGGTCTATCTTCGTGGTTAACGGGAAAAACCAAATTAGATAAAAAGATATGTTCGACCTCATATATAATAAATGTAAATCTTTATAACTTGCTCCCAAACCTCATTTCTCTATCTCTCTCAAACACTCTAGTCTCTTTTCTCTCTCTACAAACATGATACACATATAGATTTGAAGTAGGATCCTTTATTTTTTTACACTTAATCTCTTTGTACGAGTACTAGGAGCCCGAAACCTCTTTATGTTGTTGTTTTATTCAACCTTGTTCATTTGAAAAAATGGAGAGGTGAGTTTTTTTTTAATGAAATCCTAATTCAGTGGCATGTACATGGTGTTATTGTTTGTAAAATTTGTGGGTAATGGTTAAAGTATTATGAATATGTACTTGATTTAACAAAAAAAACAAATAATTTTTAATTTACCCTAAACCTAATCTCGAAGCTTTGAAAACCCTATATTAATATGTTTTTGGCTTGATTGATTACAATATTAAGTGTTGTGATAATGTTTAAATTATTGTTTTCTTATTGTAATCCATGTTTTGTTTACTAAACATAAATCCTTTAATTTTATCAATTAAGGTTATTCTTCATAGTAAACCTAATTGATAAAATTAAGGGTTTGACATGTATGACTTCTAGATATGTATGTAATCAGGATTTATACTAGATAGATCTTTAACTAGGTTTATATTATTTGTAATGGCAAGATACAAGATGTCATCTACTGTTGCTTACCATGGTAGCCTGTTATGCATTGAGAAAGGTTGTTGCTATGACTATATGATCTATATGGACATATTGTTCATATGTAAACAAGTTTTTATTGTAAATATATATGGTTTTAGAATAAGAGATGACAAATAAAATCAAATATTTAACGATGCATCAACATTGAAGCTGATGAATATGAACTAAAAGGAAGAAGAAGTATATATTTATATTGATGCTGATGATGTTGTTGATCCTATAACAATAAGTATGACAAGGTTTTCACTAGCAAGGTTGAAGGCAATAGGAGAACTAGGGTAAAATACTTCAATGATGATGTTGTTATTAGTAATAAAGTTATAGTAGAATTTGATATGGATGAATTGAATCTTTTTTATGATGATAGTGATAATGTGGAAGCTGGCAAGAGTTTTAATAATGCCAATATAAAAAGTGAAAGAATAGCAGTGTGCATGACGAGAGTAGCGATAAATATTCAAATGACGATGATAAGGAGGAGGATAAAAAGGAAGAGGAAGAGGCAAATGATGATTATATTCCTTCTAATAAGTAAGGATTTTAATTTGTTAACGAAAAAGAAGATGAATGGATTGCTAGCTTAAAAGGTGATACATGTTTTGGTTAAAGTTTGTTAAGTGACTTATAATTAGAGGATAAGTAGAAGATAAACAACGACAAAGATTATGATAATATTGCATTTAGTGCAAAATCAAATAGTAGTTTTGAGGGTTCTAAATATAAAAGTAGAGCAAATTAGAATAAGTATAAGATCCCATATATGGTTTTAAATGTAAGACATTTAAAGGGGGAGATGATAGATCAATTAATTTCCAGGAATGTTAGATATTTCATAATGTCAATCATTTTGTAGAAGTGTTGAGATAATACAAAAGATAAATATGGCTATCATTTAAAGAGATACCTTAATCAGAAGAAGAAGATTGCATTCACATGTTCAGATGTTGGTTGTGAATGAAGGATTTATGTTTCACTTGTTTTTTAGAGTAATACTTTCATGGTTAAGACTCTTAAAGATAAGTATACTTGTATTAGAACTTCCATTATAAAAGGTATCAATTTTACCTGGATTGCAAATAAGATACTATCTCGTTATTAATGTTGATCTAAACATATATAAAGAAGCACTTGATATAATCTTAGAGGAAAAGTATGGTATCAAACCACATCCAATGCAACTTTGAAGGGTTAGGACAAAAAAGAATGAGTTTATGGAAGGAACTCAAAAGGAGTCATTCATTAGACTTCCTAGATATACATTTTTTTAAAAAAACATGTATCTCATATTCTTATGTATTTCTAAGATATGATCCCAATTTAAATTCTCAAGGTTATTCACCAAGAAAGTTTTAAAGAATACATGTGTGCTTGAAAGCTTAAAAGGAGGTTTTTGTGAATGGTTGTAAACTTTTCATTGGCATTGATGAATGCCATCTAAAAGTTCTATATTAAGGTGTCCTTTTATCAGCAGTGGGGTTGGGTGGTAATAATAGACTTTTTTTTAATTATGTATGCCATTATAAAGGCAAAAAACAATGACACCTGAAGATGGTTCTTATATGTCTTGTATGGTTTTATAAAACACGGAGTATATTAGAGGTGTTTTTGCATTATATATAATAGGTAAAAGGTATATTATTCATAATATTTAAACATGTTTTTCTTTGTTGTGTAATGTTTTAACTTGTCTTTTTGAATGCAAAGTTTACCAGAAGTTGTACTTAAAGACATCGTACAATGCATATCTATGCTAATATGAAGAACAATGGTTTTTATAGTTTGGAGATGAAAATTGGATTTTGAGGAGCATCAAAAGCTTATACAAATCTACCATATAAGTCCTTTTTGAAGGATATTGGTGATGTTGACAAAGCAACTCCAGGTTAGTTAAATAGCATCAATGCGAAAAACATAATTTAGACATTTGTTTGATAGTAAGATTAAGGTTGAAAATGTAACAAAAAATTATGTAAGTCGTTTAATGGTTGGGGTGGAAAATATAGAAGTATGCCAATTATTTTATTACTAGAAAAAAAAATATTGAAACTTATGTTTAAGTTTCATGACATATATGCCAAGGTTGCATGTTGGGAAACATGCACCACACCTAATGTTAGGAAGCTGTTAGATAAGTTAAAAAGTCTAGATAAATGAGAATGATAGTAGCTAGTTCAAATTAATATAAAGTTTTTAATGGCCGAGCAAATTTTTCTATAGATTTGGATAAAATAAAGTGTTCATGTGGTAAATGAAGGATGACAAACATTCCTTGTAGGCATATGGTCCCTTATGTGCGGCACAAGAGACTTAACTTGTATCATGTATATTACACATATAATAAGATTGTTTACCCTTTACCTAAGGTAGATCTGGATCCATAAGATAATTTTTTTTATTCTACTTTATACTCTTAAAAGAAGTGTTGGTAGACTTAGAAAAAATAGAAAGAGGAAACAAAAAGAAGAACATACTAATAATATTAGAAAGAAAAAAAACATTTATTTTGAGGTGCAATATATAAAAGCAATATGAACATTATTCAAGGAATTGTCAAAGAGATATTGTTGAACAAATCTGACAACTCATTAGTGCTAGAAGTTCAAGTGGTGTTGCAATGGGTTTAAGTGGTGACAGGGGTTTGAGGGATACTATAAGGGGTATAAGGGGTGCTTGCAGGGGTCTAAAGGGTCATGTTAGTGTTATAGATGCTGGCAAAAGGTTATAGATGTTGATATATCTGTGAAAGGTGTTGGAAGGGGCCTAAAGGGTATTTACACAGGTATGAGGAATATTAAAGGGGTTTGATAAGTGTTGCTGGGGTGTTTTCAAGGGTTTAAAGGGTACTGAAAAGGGTCTGAAGGGTGCATGAAATTACAGTGATGTTGAAACATCATCTCCTCAAACACTCAACCCAAACTAGTTGCATTGATTAAAGTAAGCTTTGTGGATGATTGTTGCTTTATTGAAGTATGCATTGTGAGATATAATATTTAGTTCATAAATTCATTATTGTTATTCATTTCATTTGAATATGATGAACAATATCATAGTTAGGAATAGTAAAATTACATACACTAAATTATAAACCAATAATAACTTTACACTTTTAAAGGTAGCCTTCATATTGTAATTCATGATCCAAACTCATTGTAATTCATCTTTTTTCTTCTTCACTTCATTTACTATTTGATTGATTTCATTAACATCGTCTCCTTCTACAGTGGTTAATTCAATATTATTAATAGGTTTGCACCAATCAATGAATGTGCTCTTGCATAACCTTTCATCGCACCTATAAAAAAAACTTGTTTTTACTTGCATCTATTTCTGATATCTTGACAATTGTTCTTTTTTTACATTTCGTGCACTTTTTGTTCTTGAACTTTAATCCATTCTAGTTGTTACAAGTTTGTAAGCTATTAACCTTTGATAAATATGATGAAATTATTGTGGTAATTTTGTGTCTATTTTAGGCAGTGTGTGTGGTTGATGATTTTTTGTGTTGGGTTGGTAATTTTAAAATGTGTGTGTTTGCATGATTTGTACTGAAGAATTGGTGTCAGGAGATAAAGATATATTGTTGCAAATTTTTGGAACAAATTTATGACTAATGTTATTCTAATGGTTTTTTTGTGTTAAAATTGTGAACAACACTGGAGAAGTGTTGCTTTTGATATAAACCGATAAAGAACACTTTTATATAAATTTTTTATAAAGTTAATTGGTTCAAATCAGGGGTAAAATTGTAAGAAATTGAAAATTTGGAGTCAAGTAAAGGTTAAATTAAAGAAATTCACAGTTAAGAACCATTTTGAAAATGATGCCGAACTAGGGACTAAATTGATCGAAATCAAAGGTGAAATTGAAGAGATTTGAAAGTTTAATGGTTAATTGAGGGTCAATTTGTATAAATTCAAGATCAGAGACTAAAATAAAAAAGACGCTGAAATTCGGGGCTGATGTTGAAATTCGGTAGGGGTAAAATTGCATTTAATCAAAAGTTTAGGGTCAATTAGGGGTATAATTGAAAGAAATCAAAAGCCAAATAACTAAATTGAATATGGCCAAATCCCTAAATTAAAACCCTGAAAGCCAAAATGACATGTTTTGACCAAAACGACATTTTAACCGAACAATACAAAAAAAAATAGACCACACGACAAGTCGTCTGGTTACTATTCATCAACTTCTTCTTCTTCTTTTCTAAAAAAGTTGCTTGTGTGGCTACATTTCAATGGTATTTAATGCTTTGTCTCTTCACTAAATTTGACAAAACATACACCACCATGATGGCCTGACATTTGACCACATCCTGGTATGATTCTTTCTGAATGATTGTCACCACAGCTACTGTGACGCTGCCTTAAAGAGACCAACTCATAAAGCCTTTAGTTGCTAATTTTTTCAGTCCATGAGTGCATCTTTAAGCCAACAGTTGGGATCCTTCCTAGTTGAATCAATGGCCAAAATTTGTCCCCAATAAAAACAAAGTGTCCCTCTTCTACCCCCTATAAATAAAGGTGGATTCTAGGCATTGAGGGAGAAGAAATCAGAGGTTAAAGTTGGGAAAAATCAATATTTCCCTTGTTTTTTTATTCTCCTCCACCAGCCTCATTTGCGCCACCATAACCACCACATCTTAGTCGTTGTTGCCACCACCAACCACATGTTGGTCTTCCCTGCACGACCAGGAACACTGCCAGCAACCCTCTACCTCCAGCTAAGCAAGGTTTCTCTCTATTTTTCTCCTCAAATCTCCCCCTTGCCACTGCATTCTACATGCAGTGACACAACTAATTAAGCATGGTCACTAGGCTGGCCCAATGACCATGCAATGATGGGCTAGACTTGTTTTAACCCAACCTATATGGCGGGGCCAGGCCAACCCCATATAATAATAATAAAATATTAAAAAATATTATTTTTAAAAAAAATTCAAATTTTCCAAAGGACATTTTAAAAATATTTGTGGACTCCTCACATATTTTTCCAACTATTTTTCATAATATCATGTTGTAGACTTATATTGTAAGATACAGACCCTATATTAAAAATACTCGATTTTCTTCGAAAGTTTTCTTTAAAAAAAATTCAAAAATTTTCAAAAAAAATTAAAATTAATTTTCTCTTTCCAAAAACACAAAAAATATTTTTTTGTCTTTGTGTATATGGACAAATCCTAAAAGTTTTTCATACATATTCTCTAAAAAATTAAGATAAAATCATTTTTATCATATTTTTTAAATGGATATCATAACCAGTTTATGATTATCCATTAGGGTTTGACTAAAATACAAAAAAAACATAACAGTTATTCTGTTCGAAACGTTAGGAACTAGTTATATTTAGGAAATAATATAGTGCTAAAATGTGGGCCTTAGAACAGTTAAGTTTTAACCCAATAAAGTAGAGACTTTCTCACGAATAGAGATCTACCTTGAACCTTAGACATGACCAATGAATAGAAACACAACCTATAAAAATAATGAAATAACAATGCAACTTACATTAGTTAGGGTGCACTAGGGGTAATGTGTCTTCCCCTTGCACAACCAATTCCTTACTTGGACTCTCGCAGACAATAGGTTTCCTAGTAAGCATAATATTAGGTGGCGAATCCTAAATCTTATAATCATAATTTTATGATTATATCCAAAACCCATTTTGACACACCATTTGGGAGGTACACCCATCGTTCTCGACGCCGCGTCGTCATGACAAGATGATGACTCCATTACAGAATGCCTTATCTAGTTAGACTAAGCTTTGCTTGTTTGATTGTTTGCCTATTTGTTTTGGTTTGTTTAATTCTACCATATTTAACATGTATTTTTACATATTGCATGCATAAGTACGTTGGGTATGGATTAATGCTTTCATGCATTTTAATTTTCACGAATAAACCAAACTTTAGGTTAGGTAGGGAGTAACAGTCTGCCTTATAACTTTCAGTCGGGGTTCAGACTCGTGAAACATCCAACTATAAGTTGAGCGTTTACTTGGTAATGGTGGTCATACTGTGCCCCAACCATTCCTTGTAAACCCTTATACTGTCTTTATAAAAGGTGGTCACTGGATAGCTCAAATACCCTTTCTGAGATAAGGTAGAAAACTTACCCTTTATGTAATGGCCTAGAACCTTCCCTTTGGGTATGAACACCCTAATAATTCATTTTGTATTAAGGCAAACCTGGTCAATAATCCTGAACTCCGCAGGATTTTCTGAGCTAAGACCATGATTTTTTTCTAAATATGGGTAAGAATCTGAGATGGTGTAATTGTCTAAGGACCAAGGTTGAGAGATTACTACGAATAAATTCTATGTGTATGAGATTTAACCGAGATAAAGACTTGGAAAAGATCCTTCCATATTAATCAGACTATGGATTTTTCCCATATTCAAAAAAAGAAGTCATGGATTAGCCATTCGAATGGGTTAATCCATATTCAATGTATATGTACATACACTTACATCTATAAGCATACATGTATTCATGCTTTGAAGTTTAAATGTCATGTAAGCATATGACAGGTTCAAATATATGTCCCCAAAAAGCTCAAATCTACAGAGTTTACAACACCTGACTTTGACAAAGAAACATGAAAAATAAAGAACACGCTCGCCGCGATGAGCTGGATTCCCTGAAAGTTAACATGGCCCGCATCGCTAGCTTACTCGAGCAAGCACTTAGTTTTTATCCTCGCCATAAATGAGATCCCTGCAAGAGCTTTCGTGAGGAGGCTGGCCAGAATTGGAAGATAGAGCCTACTCCTATTGTGTTTAAAAAGTAATTGACTTTGTTTGATTATGCCTGTAAAATTGTTTTGACGTTGTCATGTTTCAACATGTTTCAGTTTTGTCAGTAATTTGACTCATAATGCCAAAAGACTTTTCCTGTTAAATAAGTCATTTTTTTAATAATATGATGCATTTTTGTGTGTTTATGACTGTCCTCATTCTTACACTTTCAGAAATCCTAAAAGTTCTATCAATTCACAAAAGAATTCTTTGGTGTGTTTTCCTTTTTCTCCAAAAACTATACATAATCTCATGTTTTCACAAAGGTTTTTGGAAAATCAAAGTTTTAGTACAAAAAAAAAAAGGTCAAATTGGTGTTTGTTTCTAACAAACATGTTCTAAAAATTCAAGTGATAACCTAGAAAGGTGACCATATGCCTAAAAAACCTAAAGAATAACAATACCATGAGACGACTTTAAAGCTAAGTTTTAGCAAAATGAATAATGAGAAACCATTTCGTATGATCACATTAAAGAAACCAAAGCTTACCAATCTTAAATACATGTGTTTGAAATGAAAAAAAAGTCATCTTTGATAGTCCTTTCACAAGACTAAAAAAGAATCTTTTGCAATCCTTTTTTGAGCCTAATGCATTTTTCTTAAAAAAATTAACCCCGACTAAGATCACACCCCACATTGGGGGCAAGTACGAGAAATATGCAAAAACAAATCCTTAATAATTAAAGATGCCCAAACAAAGCTAGGGGCATATAGAGAATTCAAAAGGTTCAAAAGGTTTGAGCACACTAAACAAAATAGTAAATATGATAACAATGTTCAAAACCAAGTGAAGAAAAGCAAAGAGAAAGTGATGTTAGCAATGACGTTTTGTTTAGACAAGAAGATAAGGGTTGTCACCAAGTCAAGATATAGCCACCCACTCAACAATTAGGCATCAAATCAATAGTTCCGAATTTTGACCTATAAAAGGAGGCATTTGCCATGCATTTAGGCATCTTGGTTTTCAGATCAAGATTATGTTCTTCCTCTCTCTTTTTATATTTTCGTAATGCTTAAGTTTTGTTTATATTAATCTCTAGTTTATGCTTTTCATTTCCTTTCCTTTACTTAGTTAACTTATATCTTATTTATGTTTTTATCTTGTTTATTTATGTTTCTCTCTTTCATTATATTTAGCTAAGTTTATTATGTCAAGGTGAAAAGCTTACACTAATGGTGTAAGAATAAGTATAGTATAAACTCAACATGGACTTTAATGTTTGATACTAACATGTTTTGTATTTGTTATCTTGTTCACTTTTAATACTTTGCTTGTTAAATGGTTAATCTAGATTTATGTTGTATAACCCTTGATACAACAAATACTTGCCACTTTCATAGCCCAACTGTATGGTATAATCGACACTTGTGTTATGAAAGGAATTTGATTTGTTGTTAACATAAGTTATAATCATGAATACCTGACAACATTTACAAGTATTAGCATTATTTGAATAAGATAACTAATGTAATCATGTTAACAATTTATAATTCGATTGGAACCTCCTTTGTGTGTGGTTTCTAGTTGAGTAATAAAAAGAGTTTATACTATACTTGTTTGAAATACCATTAGTGGATCCTCTAACCTTGACAATTATTTTATCTTTGTTTAATCTTTATATCAATATCATATCTCGGAGCTCTCTTCAACTCCTTTTCTGTTATTATCTATTTTTTTATTTGTAGTTTATATAGTTAACCACCCCGTGGTTCGACCCCGATCTTGCCGGGTTATTTATTACTTCGACACTTGGGAGAAGACATCATCTCTTTGGTCGTGTCAAGTGTGGTTTGACCCCGGTCTTGCCGGGTTATTTATTACTTTGACACTCCTACACTTGGGAGAAGACATCAACTCTTTGGTCGTGTCAAGTTTTTGGCGCCATTGCCGGGAGGTAAATTCTTATATAAATTATAATATTTATTTTATTTTCTCTTTTAACTTCTCATTTTATCTAACTTTTGTTTCTTTTGTTTTGGTTTCTTTTGTTTCTTTTTTTTCTTTTCTTTCCTCCGTTTTATTCTTTTCCTACACGTGCATGAGAGTTTGGTCACGTACATTAAGTGGTATACTTTGTAGAGTATCCTCATCATTTTTAGAAAATATGGCTGAAAAAGATAATCAGTCGCTTCATAATGAGAATAATGAGAATAATTGAGTTAGAACACTTAGAGATCACATGAATCCTACAAAAACAAGTGCACCCTCATGTATAGTTTTCTCTCCTGATGCATCTCACTTCAATTTTAAGCTAGACATTATTCAACTTTTACCTTCTTTTCATGGCCTAGATCTAGAAAATCCATACTTACATTTGAGAGAATTTGAAGAAGTTTGTAACACTTATAATGACTTAAATTGTAGCATGAACACCATCAGATTAAAGCTTTTTCCTTTTTCATTAAAAGATAAAGCTAAAACATGGCTACAAAATCTTAGGTCAGGATCCATTTGTGTTTGGGATGAAATGCAACAATAATTTCTAAAGAAGTTTTTCCCTTCTCATAGAACAAACTCTTTCAAAAGACAAATCATCATTTTCACTCAAAAATCAGGAGAAACATTTTACCAATGTTGGGATAGGTATCGAGACTTGCTTAATACTTTCCCTCATCATGGTTTTGAAACATGGAGATTGGTTTCATATTTTTATGAAGGGTTAACACCTAAAGATAGACAAATTGTGAAATTGATGTGCAATGGAACTTTTGAAGATAAAGACCCTAATGAAGCAATGAAGTACCTAGATTTGCTAGCTGAAAATGCTTAAAATTGGGACACTACAGGCACTTATGAGGCACCAAGTAAAACTCAACCTCATACATCTAGTGGAGGAATGTACAACCTTAGGGAAGATCATGACCTCCAAGCCAAGTTTGCATCTTTAGCTAGAAAAGTCGAGGCACTAGAATTGAAAAAGAGTGGTCAATTAAAATCTGTTCAAGACATTGGGTGTCAAATCTGTGAAACCAATGAACACTCAACCAATAATGCATTTCGGACAATGAGATACGTAGTGTCATTAAACTTTGTCATTCTGAGGCATGTGGGAGTCATTTTTCGTCAAAAATAACAACTGCAAAAATCTTACAAAGTGTATTTTACTGGCCCACGATGTTCAAGGACTCACATGTATTCTACAAGACTTGTGAAAATTGTCAAAAGTTGGGATCTATTTCAAAACGTCACATGATGCCTTTAAATTCTATTCTTGTCATTGAGATCTTTAACTATTGGGGTATAGATTTCATGAGTCCATTTCCTCCATCATTTGGTTTCTTGTACATATTAGTCGAAGTAGATTATGTTTCAAAATGGATAAAGGCAATTCTAAGTCGAAACAATGATCATAAAACAGTGATAAAGTTTTTGAAAAAAAATATTTTGAGTCGATTTGGAATCCCTCGAGCCATGATAAGTGATGGTGGAACACATACCCCTTATCATCCTCAGACAATTGGACAAGTAGAACTTGCTAATAGGGAGATCAAACAGATCTTTGAGAAAACAGTGAACCATAATAGGAAAGACTGGTCTTTAAGACTTAATGATGCACTTTGGGCTTATCGAACTACTTATAAAACATCATTAGGTATGTCACCTTATAGATTAGTATATGGAAAACCTTGTCACTTGCTTGTGGAACTTGAACATAAAGCTTATTGGGTTATTAAAGCTTTTAATTCAAACCTTGATGATGCTAGTCAGCTGCGAAAATTACAAATAAATGAGCTTGAGGAAATAAGAAATGATGCATATGAAAATTCAAGAATTCATAAAGCAAGAATCAAAGAGTTTCATGACAAGAAAATACTGAGAAAAACATTCAATGTTGGTCAAAAGTCTTGCTTTATAATTCTCGACTCCATTTATTCCTGGAAAACTAAGATCAAGATGGAGCGATCCTTTTATTGTGAAACATGTGTATCCATATAGGGCCTGTGATATTGAGAATCCAAAGAATGACAATATTTTCAAGGTAAATGGGCATCGTTTGAAAGTTTACTTTGATAATTTTTCAGTTAAAAATGACTCTATTGAGTTGAGTAATCATGTATATAAAGATTGATTCTCTTTCTCACATTGTTTTTGTGTTTCTTTTTTGTGTGAATTTTGTTTTGTTAGTCTCTCTCACCCCGGTCAAATGGTGGATAACGGTACTCCGTGACTCTTAAGTCGATTCTTTCAGTTTCCCATAATAACTGATATCTGTGTATATATTTATGCAATTCTTTGCTCTTTCTCCTTTCTTTGCATCTCTTCTCCAATTCTCATTTGAAAATGAACACCACTCTTGAAAAATTAAAAAAGTATTTTCCCGCTTTGCCTCCAAATACGATTACAAAAATTTACCGTGCTAGGTGTGAAAAATTGAGGTTATTAATGAATCATAGAATTCTTGAAGATATTCGCTGGCTAATTGAAGCAAAGGTCCAATTATCAAGTGAGTCCTCCAATCCTTTAATTTCATACATGCCTAGAACAAGTAAAAACACTTTTGCAAAGAAACGTCGTGCAAAACGACCTAAAGTCCGACGATGTGTCAGATGGACTTGTAATGCAATATGTCGTTCTTTAGGAATGGTATCTGTAAACCGTAAAGATAAAATACAATTCATTAAGGATGGTCTAAGTAAAGGGTCTTTAGATAATCTTCTATTGACTCTTAAGACGCATCCTAGTGGAGATGTGCATCGTGCAATTCATGATTTATGGCCATAATTCCATAAAGAACATACTCGATATAGTCTTGGAAATCTGACTAAAAAATAACTTGTTTGTCAGTTTTTAAGAAAACTGGATCCCCAACCCATAGAGGGCGTTTAAGCCGTTCTTGGACATAAAACCAAAGGAAGATGTGAGCCACAATCACAACTACTTGTACATACACATGCTTTTTCAAAATAAATAAATAAAAAGAGAAAGAGAAAGAGAAAGAGACTCCAGCTGGCCTACAAATAGGTGGTATGATTGCATTTTTAATTTCTCATCTATAAAATCTTATCTTCCTTCCCTTCATTTCTACTCAACCCATACATTCAACAGATATAGAAGTGTGTAGAAATGGCGGGTTCCTCAAGTCATCACATAAGAAATATTTGTGTTTTCGGTGGATCCAGTCCTGGGAAAGAAAATGAGTTTTTAGAATCAGCAAATCATCTTGGTCAGGTAGTAGCTGCAAGAAAGATTCATTTAGTGTATGGGGGAGGCAGCCTTGGATTAATGGGGGGGGTGTCAATAGCTGCATTTTTAGGAGGCAATCAAGTTTTGTGGGTCGTCCCCAAAGCTTTAACAAAAGGGGACATTATTGGAAAAACAATTGGAGAGGAACTATAGGTCTCCACAATGTCTGATCGAATGAATGCAATGTTTAACCATGTTGACGCCTTCATTGCCTTACCATGTGGACTGGACACATTGGAAGAGATCTTTCATATTTCCTCTTGGGCCCAACTACACATTGACCATAAACCTATAGGTTTGTTAAATGTTAATGGTTTTTATGATAATTTGTTGTCTATTCTTGATCAAGCTTTGTGGAACAGAATTTCTAACATCTTGACACGACAAATCATAATCTCTCTGCTTACTCTTTGAACAATTGATTGACGAACTACAATCTTTCATCCCTGTACTTGATCCCTCCATGAATCACATTAATTGGTCAACTATGGAAAGCCGTAAAAAGCTTAGATTGGATTTGAGCTTTCATTTGTGAAACCTTGTGTCCTTTAGTTTTATTAATAGCATATTATTTTATTTTGTTATTTCTTATATTTGTTTAAGTGTGTTTTCAGGTTTGTCAGTGTTCGCTATTTCAGGTGATGTCTTCTATACTCTATCTTTTTACCTTAGAACATTAAGGACAATGTCTCGTTTTGGTTGGGGGGGAGGGTTGTAGTTGACATAAAAAAAAACTAACTTACTAACTATTTTTGCTATTATTAAAACCATTTGACAAAACTGTTATTAGGATGGTAGAGTAAAGAGGAATTTTATTGACTCTTGAGACGCATCTTAGTAAATATTCTTATCAAGGTTTATCAGAATACTTCTTGAAATATTCGATTTACGAACTCTCGCATTGTTATCACTTGATTCTGCTCATATACTCATTTAACAAGTATTATTAAACCTTCATTTTCACACACACACTTTAACATATGATTGTGGGTTGCATATTTGATTATTACATTATTTATGTTCTTTTATTAAAGGTAACAACTAAGAGAAAGGGATAATATATAATTTGCATTAAAAAAACAAAAAAACAAAATATTGATGATAATAAAAACGTAGATAAGTTTGGTTTCGTAGCCTCCCTAACCTAAGCAATTAAGCCTGAAGGGGTGTTTTAACACTTAATACCCTAAAGTCTACTAACTTGGAAGCTATTGGCCCAAAGCTTGTTACATGGGTTAAGGAGAAAAGCTTAAGGGAATCAAACATTGCACTATCTACGTATCGAGATCTCGCAACCCGAGTTACTAAGCTCGTAGGGGTGTCTCAACACCTAATGCCCTAAGACCAACCGTGCTGGGAGTCATTAGCCGAAAGCTCGTTACATGGGTTAAAGATGCATTATATTTTAAGTTATATGTATATATATTTAAAAAAAAAAGAAAAAGAAAAAAAGAAGATAGTAATCCCAACCCAAGGAAGTAACCTTAGAACAGAATATTGTTTTCTTCCAATAAAAGCCCCATCATCTATGTTTTCATACATTTAGCACATAAAAAGAAGGTTTATTAATATCTTATTTCAATAGTACGAAGCAGATATATAAATTTAATGAGAGTTTGTTTATTTGGATAGATTAATGGAAGTTGAATGATGAATGCCTTGCTTTGTGGACTTGCAAATTGTTTTTCTATTTTAACGCTTTGATTACTAGGGACTAGTAATAAGCTGGTTGGGGGTGTGATTAGTACTTAAAAGTGCATTTTTATCAAGGTTTTATATCATCATTTTGCACTTGAAGTATCAATAACTCCTTAACTAGAGTATATTTTATATTAACATGTCTAATATTATAAGATACCTTTAATTTATGGTAAATGTTCATCTTAAATGCAGGCCTATCACATAAATCAAAAGATTGGTTGATGAGTTTAATTGAGAAGACAAAGAGAGGGTTAAGTTTAGAAAAGAGATGTTGGTTCTTTTACTCTGCGTTGTACTACATTCTCAGCTAATAAATACATGCTCGGACCCTCTAAAACCGCTATAAAACAGGTATAAAAAGGCAAACCCAAACATGTTTTGCCAAAGTGTACAACCATGATGGAGGGTTAAAATTAACCCAAGGGAACAAATGACCACAATCATTCCACCAAAAAATGTTCAAAAAGTTTCATCATTGTCTATAAATACAAGGCCAAAAAAAGGAATGAAAGGAGCTAACCTATAGATAGAAAATGTTAAGATATATATATGAGGGAGGGAGGGAGGAAAAATAAGGTTTAAGATGGAAAAAAAGTGAGGGTAAATTGAGCCAAAAGATAGGCAAGGTGAAAGAAGAAAAGAAAGAGGAAAAAACCTGAAATTCAATAAATAAATAAATAAATAAAAAGATAGTTTTAAGTTGAAAACAGAATGGCTCTACACTAAGAAGAAATGGAGGGTGAAGGTGAAGAAAAGAGGGAAAAAAAGAAGGAAGAAAGGCAAAATCCAAAGAGAGAAAGAAACTTGAAGTAAAGAGAAAACCACCCGAAAACTACACCACTAGTGACCATAACATCTCCTTTTTCTTTCTGGAACCAACCCCAGGGTAAGCGAAATCCTTGTTTTCTTATTTTTTTTAGTAGGGTTTTTGCATTGTTTTTACTATTCATGAATGAAAATAGTGTACTTTACACTATTTATGTATGGTAGTATACATCCATTTATTGTTATTTTAGTTTAGTTTTGTTCACTTCACAATCTCGTTAGCTTCATTTTGTAAAACTATATTCTTACCTTTTGGAAATAAGTTAATATTCACCTATGCATTTCTTTTATTTATTTATTTTTTCTTTCTTCATGTTAACATTATTTGCATTTTATAAAACTATTCTTTTATCTTTTGACGTACGTACGTGTGTATAAATATTTATTTAAAAAAACAAAAACAACATCGAAGAGTTTTCATCATGTTTTTTTTTATTATTATTAATCTTAGGTTGTAAAAACTATGTCAACGTATCTCCCAGTTTTTAGGGACTGACATAGGCCTAACATGTTTTTTTACAACTTTAAAACGAGTTCAATAATGAGTCGATGAGACTTCTCCAATGTGGGACGAGCATAGTATTTTTTTTCAATTTGTTTTGTAAATAAATAAATAATAATGATAACATGGTCGACAAATGTTTATAAATAAATATATAAATAAACTAGAAAAATCATTGAGTTGCAAGACTCTTGATACAAGGTCTGACACTAATTCAACGAATATCCACCAACAATAAATAACTTGCAAATAAGCTTAGAATTTAACCAATCTTTTATTTATTTGTTTTCATAAATGTCTTTTTAAACATTTCATAACTTAAATCTTTTATTATTTTATTAATTTTCAAATATGTCTTATCATAACCCACACATAATATATATATATATATATATATATAATGACATTTAAGAATTTGATGCATTAAAATTTTGGATTTTTCTTTTCGTCGAATTAGTATGGAAACTAAATTCCTCAAAATAAATATAAAATTATTTTACGCAATTTAATAATTTATAATAATTCAAAAGAAATGAATTAGAGTAAATAAGTTTATTGATTGAATAAAATTAATTAATGAAAAATGTTTTTTATTAAAAAATATTTTTTTTTACTAAATAAGTGATTTTTTTACATCATGAAAAATCAATATCATTACTGAAAAATCAATATAATATATATTGTGGGTCCCTCACATGTTTTCCAGCCATTTCATTTAATATTTGTAAGATACTAATCCAATATTAAATATACTTGCTTTTCTTTACAATTTTAGAAAAAATAAAAAATTTCTTATTTAAAAAATACAAAAATACATTTTTATTTGTGTGTATATGGTCATATTCTAAAATTTTCATGCATATTTTATAAACAAAGTAAAAATTGCATTTTATCATACTTGGAAAAATACAAAAAAAAAACAATTAATAGGTATTATAACAAGTTTGTGATTATTCATTAAGATTTGATCAAAGTTTCAAAAAAACACCATAAAATTCATTTTGTTTAAATTTGAGATATGTATTATACATAACTTTTTGGGCTTTAAAATGATTAGGTTTTAGCATGATAAGGACGTTCTTACTTAGAAGAACTTTTCTTGAACTTTAGACAGACCAACAAATAGAAACATGATCTTAGAAAAAAAAACAATTAATCAACAATGCAGCGTACCATAGGTAGGTGGCAACTCCTGAACCCTTCAAATCATATTTTTATGATTTGTCCCAACACATTCAAAACCCTCTTCAATCCAGGAGCCAAATCTACCATCCACGACACTTTTCTTCTTCTTTTTTTTCTTTTTTTATCACTTAATTTTTTTTATTTGATCCTTTTATATTAGATTGATTTAGGGTTGGGCGTTGTTTTTTTGTTTTGGTTAACTTGGTATAGGGTTCTCACAATGTCAGCAAATAAATCAAACGCTTGGTTAATGCTTGATTGAGCAAAATTAACTTAATTTTGATTTATTCAAAACAATTTAGGGACTTAACTGGAAACTTAAATAAAGTTTTAGCCCTTTTTTAGCCAAGTTAAGGACTAAAAAGGAAAAGTGACTACACAAGTAACACACACACCAGTATGTGAGGGACACCACTACGATGTGGTGACGCATGTAGCTTCCTCTGAGCTTCAAAAGCGGTTTTTGTTGGTGCTATTAGAATTGTATTGACAATGGCTTTCTTATCATGTGATACGTCTTGATTAAAGAGCTTCGATGTGGCTCTAGAAACTCATTCTTCTTTTCTTTCTTTTCCTCTTTTTTTTATTTCTCTGCTCATCAGTTTTTGTGTCTAGCTCTCTCCAAAATAAAAAAGGGCTTGTCAATTTTTTTTAATGTCAACTTTGATCTCATTCTTTTATTTGTAATTTTTAACAATAAATATAGTTTGGTTTTGCAGAATCAACATTCAATAAACCATGGGATTGTTTTTGAGATCATGAATACGTAAAATGATGTGAAATGGAAGAAATATTCCAAAAAAATAAACAAAAATGCAACATAGGAGGAGGACATAATACATTATGTATTACAATCATGATCCACACTGTTTTCTTTTTTCTTTTTTCTTTTTTGGGAGATAAAAGGTTGATTGGATGTTATTAACATGTTACTAAGGTCTAAAAGGGTTTTTTTAGGTGAGAAAAATGTTACCATGCACGGTTTTGTATGAAAATTATTGGAACCTGAGTTTCCGACCACTCGAGGTGGCCAAAGATCATATTACAATGCAATGTGTTGTGTGCCACTACAGCTCCATATCATTTGTTTTTTTTTTTTGGAAAAAAATATGAGCAAATGATGTGCTTGCAAGTCCATGCATGTCTCGTTTTTTTTTATGAATTGGGTTAATGCATCTAGGCTCAATTTGTAAATGTATTTGATTCTTTCCATTTTTTTTATTTCAATTCATTAAAATTAAATGATTTAAAATATATTTATTATCATATTTTGTTGCATGTTGTTCACTTTTAACTTTGTTTTTTTGTGGAATCACGATATTTTTTTTATAATATCAGAAAGTGTTCTTTCTGTGCAACCCTTCTTAAGTTTTTTTTCTACTTAAATTTTATTTGTTGTCTTTCCTCTTCTTGTCTTCGCAAAAAGGATTCCAAAAACATCTCAATGACAATTTGTGAGTGGTGCATTTTTTTATATTTTTTAAATCATCCAAAAATTGTTTTTTAAAATAAAATAAAATTGGAGAGGTGTGTTTCCCCCTTATTTGAAATTATCTAAATATTTCTATACTTATTTTAATTGCTTATGATATTTATTAAATTATAAACCTAGGACAAAAAGAAAAGGGTTTAAGAAAAATATATTAATAAGGAAAGGGGAAAATATACCACATTTTTTAAAACTTAGTTTAAATTATTTACTTTCCTGAAAAAAAAAATTATTTATGTGTTGTTTAGAATTTTTTTTGATAGGCTTCTCACATTTTAAGATCAAATATCTTAATATACATCTTTTTTTTAGTCTCCTAACTTTGGTTAGCGTTAAAGCTTTTTTAACATTTGTTGACATATATAGTTCCTGATTAGTTTAGTAGACATATGCACCAATTTTTCAGTTCAAAATCAAAGTTTTTCTTGCCCTATAAAACACATTAACAACATTTGTATTTGGCCCAAGATGAAGTGTGAGCACCCCATCTAGTGATCTCTATTTATTGTTACAATATGGCAAGTTTAATAGTAATGTAATTAATAGTAAAGCAAACTTTTCTATAATTTCTTCTACTTTATCCCCTATCAATCATACAAAATATGTAGATATTCATTTTGTCTTGTATATCATTATCAAATACAACTTTGTCTTTGTCTTCTATTCCATCTTGTCTTATTTCTCCTAGCTATTTTTTATATTTTATTGTGAAATACTAATCAAATACCACCACAGAGATATATAGCTAATACACCATTTCTGTTTAATTAAAAAACACAATAGTATTTTGTAAGCAACTACTTCATATTATATTATGTTACTAGTCGCATACTCGTGCGCTACTTTGGGGCAATCCTAAAACTCTATTTTTACTAAATTCTACAATAATTAGAACAAATATTTTTAATAATCCAAATGATTTAAATTATAGAGAAAAGTATTTTTTTTAGTTTAAAATTTATTTTTTGTATAAATGCATTCTTTTTTTATTTTGATGAAAACATGTTTTTTTTTTATAAGTAACATGATTTTTTTGAATGAAAACCTAACCCAATTAAAATAAATATTTACAAGAATTCAAAATATTTAAATCAAGGAGAAAAATAAACATTTATCTTTTCAAAACCCTCTTACCTTATTCATATTTATTTGCTATTGAAAACATGTCTTTTTTTTTGTTAGACGAATAGTTTTTTTAAATAATAACTTAGCAACATATAAAAAACAAAATTTTAATGTAAGAAAAAATGTCATGATAATTATGACATCATAATATAAAAAATAAAGAATAATGTTTTTGAAACAATTATATAAAAAACTAATATAAAATATAAAAAATTATTAAATGTTCATGAGGAAGTTTCCTTTTTTTCAAAAAAAATCCATGCAATGACTCCTTTCTAGTTCAAACCACAACCATCACATGTGATCGAAAATTAGGGTCTAGTGTATTAGGATTCCATAACTTAATTTCTCACCTATTTTCACCTAAAAAAACATTTTGGAGAGCTTAATATGCTTATTATCAATCTTAAAACGCTTTCTCATATGTCTAAAACTCATAATCAAATTAAAAAAAAAACTTTCTAAGACCAAATATATTCTTCAAGTATTATTGAAAGTGGAAACTACCTCTATTGAGTTTCTCTCTCTAAGTCAAAACCATAAACATTAAAATCAAAGTTATTGTTAGTCGAAATCTTTTTATCCAAAAGCTTTCTCTCTCTTCAACATTTTCAATGACTTTTTCTCTTCCTCATAACTTATAAGGATTGAAATGTTTAAAAAAAGACCTTTAGGACTAAGTTTGTATTTGGTAATGTAGTGTATGATGCTTTTGAAAATTATTTTTTATTTGAAAATGCATTAAAATGATTTTTTTTATTTTTAACATCAATGCATCAAAATAATCAAAAAAACACCTAAAAGCATCATTTTAATGCTTTTTCAGGAAAAAATAAATTTAAAAAACACTTTAAAAAGCAAAAGTTATCATAATATCAAACCAACACTAAAATGTAATAACCTAAAAGAATATAAACAAAACATAACTTGAGGGATCAAATGGAATTCTTGTGCAATATTTATGGAAAAGAACCACGTTTATTCCCTTTATGTCAATCTTGGTCCTAAGTGGTTTTTAAAAGAAAGCTAAAACTATATATTTCATAAAATCTATTTGCAATTTAATGTAAAAAAATTAACGGTACATTAAAAAAGCAAGATAAGAATTAAAAAAATTGAGCTGATAAAACCATGAAAACATAATTTTAAAAGATGTAATTGCAAATAAATAACATTATAAAACTGAATTGAAAAAAAAAATGCAAACTTCAAAATAAAAAATATAAAAATAATAAATATGCTTTTATGTGAGTGTTAAAAGTGGTTTCCGAATCGTATAACCACATATTATTTTAGTTTTTTTAATAATTATAATACTAAATATATAATGTATAATGCATAATAACATAATTGATAGTTACCTAAACAAACTAAAAGATCTGTATTATGTTATGGAGCTTCACTTTTCATATAAATAATGAAGCTCTTGCTTATTCTTTCTTTCTTTTTTTTCTATTTTTTTTTGTTCAATTTAGTTCTTCTCTAGCTTAATTGGATTAAATTAGCCTTGAAATTGTGGTATACTTATAAAATTAAAAAACAAAGGATTAAAATGTAAGACATGATAATATATGTTTAATCCCAAATTTTTATAATTTTCATTTTGATTATAAAGTTTACTTTTGTCATTTTCAGTCATTGAATGAGAGAGAAACTCACTAGAAAATGGTTGCAGAAAGAGAGAAAGTATTTGGTTGTTTCAATTATAGCAACCAAAATGATCAAGTTGATATAAAAATATTCCATTCGACAAGAAGAGTTTGATGGAGATGGTTTTTGGTTATCTTCTTTCTTAAAAAAATAAATAAATCTAGCTTTGGGAAGTTTTTGGTCTTGGTTTGAATTTTGGCTACTTTAAAAGTACAAATAGGTTTAAGGGTAATTGGATATTTTTATATAGTCTAATGGTCATTCTAGAGTTGACTGATGGTAGCTCAGTCTTTCCATTTTTTTATACATAAGATAATTACTTAATAGCTCTTAAAAGCAAAAAATATTTAACTTGGGTTCATAGGCTTTTTGATATTTCACTTTTCACAGTATAGTAAAATGACTCTATTGTCCTTAAAATCAAAATTGCCTTACTTTACTTCTAGGGGCTTATGTGTACTTTTATTTAGTTTTTTTTAATTTTCATTGGTTTTGAGGACAATTTTGTATTTTAATAAATATAAAAAAGAAAAAAAAGGTTATTGGTGCTTTCGTTGAACACATCAATGAGTAAGCCACCCCTCTATATTTAAGCAACATGTGTGGCAACTTATGATGCCAAAAACAACATTTCTTAATGTTTCCGATTCATCACAACGAGGTCTACCTCCCTAAGCGATACATGTGGTGTAATTCTTTTCGGTTTGGTGTTGGTTTGTTTTTTTTTTCTTCTTATTTTCTCTCCCCTCCTTGATTTTCGTGTTTGACCTTGAAAAATTTCACAACCCTTCAATTTATTTTTCCTTCGAATTTGGTCCTTGTTCTTTCAATTTATATTTTTTATTTGAATTATTTTAAAGAATTAAAATTTGTTTTTAATTTCACCCTCCTTTAATTTTTTAATATATCGGATTTGGCCTCTATTCTCTTGGTTGCTATTTATCTTATTTGAGATCATTTTTAAAATTGATTTTTTATTATGATTTCATCCTCTTTTACTTCTTTGCTATTTTTTTACTTTGATTTTTTTTTAAATTGATATATATATATATATATATATATATAATTTTTATGATTTTATCCTTTAACATTGAATTAAGCTTCTTGATTGAGTCCGGGTCTATAATTTAATGGGTTGCGAATTTAAGAGATGAGGAGATTCGCCCGGTTCATTTATTGTTTTTTTCTCCTTTTTTAAAGCTCATGTTTTTTTAATTTAATCTTTCAACATTTGAATAAATTATAGATTAGACTCTGTTATTTTTTTATTTACTTTTTACATGATTTTTCACTAATTTTAAAAATAACCTAGGTTATTTAGGGTATTTTTATTTGCCATTCTTTGTTAAATTTAGTTTTTTAAAAAGAAACTTTGGTGTTGAATTAAACTAAATCAATTGCTTAAATATAAGTATGTTGTGCTTACTTCATGATAATTGTTTTTTGCTTAAATATAGCTTTTCTTAATCAAATCTATTTTTATTTTTATTTTTTACCTTTAATATTTAGTTGATTAGAATCCAGCTCTTAATTTTGTTTCGATTTAGGTTCCATGAGATCATCAAGTCTCATGCCTTAAATCATGAGTTTTGTGGGTCAATTATAGTTATCAAAGTCGAGCCAAAATGTTATCATCTTATTCTGTTTTTTGAAATATATCATCTAATATATCCTGGGTTATCATTCTATTTTTTATGGATTAATCACTATCTTAATATTTTAAAAATATTTTATTTAATATGTTGTCCAATATTTTTGTTGTGCTTATTTCATAATATTTTTATTTGCTTAAATATAATATTTTTTGGATCATTTTTTTAACTGATTTTTATTTTTATTTTTGGCCTTTAATATTTAGTTGATTACAATTGAACTATCTATTTTATTTTAATTTGAATTCTATAAAATTATTATGATCTCATACCTTGAATTGTGAGTTTCGTAAGTTAACCATATTTGTTTTACGTCAAGATAATATATCGCAATCTTAAATTTTTTAATAAAATATATTGTTTGACATGTTACCTTTTTAATATTTTAATTAGCATTGAGTGTTTGAGACAGTAGTAACGGTAATTTTTAAATGTATTTTAATATTTTTTTATTTTTAAAATTTATTTTTGATATAGCATACTAGAATAATTTAAAAAATAGTTTAAAAAAATCAAAATTTTATATAAATGTTTTTGCACGGTTGCCTCAAAAGTGTTCTATATTTTAATTTGTTTTAGGTATTTTTTTAAGGATAGAATAAAAAAAAAAAAAAAAAGAGTGCAGGCGAAGAATCTAGGTAATACTGAAATCAATAATAATATATAATACCACTGTCGAAACCCCATCTTACCAAAAATCTCTCTGTTCCCCTCTCTCTCTCGATAATCTCAACCCCAAATCTCAGAGAGACCCTCTGCTTCGCAGATCCCTTTTTCATCTTGGTTTATGAGGTATGCTCATCTTTCTCTTACGCCTGCTTGCCTTGGATCTGCCAATATTCATAATTACTTTTGGATCTGTGTTTTTATTTTTTCATCGCTATTTCCTTCTAAAATATCATCTTTTCTTGTTTTAGGGCTTTTATACTGTTTCTTTTGCTTTTAGGGTTCTTAGAGCAGAAGGGTCTGGTTCTTTCAAGTTTTGATTTGGTTTTAAAGCAAATTCTTGTTAATTATTTGACATTTTATTTTTTGAATTAATTTTTTTTAATGTTCTTTCACTTTTATCGTATTTGATTTGTTTTGTTCGTTTGCTTCTTCTTTTTTTTCTTCTGATTGGTTTTATGTTCTGTTTCTTATATGCAGCTCGAAGGAGAGACCCACTCTTGGGTAAGTCTTTTATTCTCCTTCTTGTGTTATTGCTTTTATATTGGGCAATTTCCAATTAAATTATTGGATATGATCGCGTATTCCAAGAAAAAACATGCAAATAGTTAGTTGGAGAGTTCCGGTTCCTGGGTTCTAGTCAATGAATTGTTTGGTTTCTTTCTTCTTTTTTTTCATTTTGTTGAATTACTTGATCTAATTACAGTACAAAACGTCTAATTTTTAGTTTATGGACATGGTACATGTTAAGATACTGATGGTGTCTGTTCTTGTCAATGGATGTCTTGATTTTTACAAAAACTTTTTTCTGTAATACCTCTTGACTAAACATTTTATCTTCAGTGGCACGCGGATTAAGACCCGCAAACGGAATATTGCTGCTCCACTGGACCCTGCAGCATTTGCTGATGCAGTGGTCCAGATTTACTTGGATAATGCTGGTGATTTGGTAATTTCTCTTTCTTTCTCTTTTATTTTTCCTAAATCTAATGCACGCCAACCATCTTTTTTCTTAAGTCATGTCTGAATATGCATCACTAGCTCATGCACCTGGATCTTATTGAAATTCCCAACGTGCAGGAACTTGTTGCTAAGAGCATTGAATCTGCAGACCTTAACTTCTCAAGATACGGTGACACCTTTTTTGAGGCAAGCTCATCATTTATTATATAGAAGGTTCAAATTGTCAATATCATTTCTAAAGAATGCTCCAAAATCAAAGGGAGCATTTCGTTGGTAGTTTAATTAGACTTAATCTTTTTTTTCAGAATCAGAAATGTTAATCTCAGTGAAAAAATATTAGATTTAGGGAAGTTATATCCTTGTTGCATATGCTTGCTGGTGGTCCATGTGCAGAACATGAAAGAAAAATCATGCTAAGGAATGCAGGAGCAAATATTTTGGAGTCGCATGCATGAAATTTACTTTTGCAGGATTTAAGGCATTTAATACACTCTTGCTATGCTAATTCTATAAATTAATTTTGATTTGCAAGTTGGAGTGTGTGTGCGTGTTTTTTTATTTTTATAAAAAAACCTTGATTTCTCCTTTCTAAATGTGAAAGGAAATGTTGGGAGCTAAAATGCTTGGGCTCAACATTAATGCAGATGCTAATCTATGCAACATAAGCAATGGGTTTCCTATCTACTGTCATGTATGTTCTGTTTTGGAGGAAATTTTGAGCTGTTTGGCGCTGTAATATTCCAACAAATTGCTTATATCACTATGTTTTCACCTAAAGTGAATTCTTTAAATTATCAGACAATCTAATTTATCATATACATGCAGGTTGTTTTCACAGGAGGCCGTACACAACCTGGCACAACAAAACCTGATGAAGGTGAACGCCATCCTTACTCTATAATAGATTGTGAGCCTACACGGGAAATCATTTTACCATCAGTAATCTACACGCAGAAAATTCTGCGCCGCAAGCCATTTCTCATTAAGAACCTTGAAAATGTTATGCGAAGGTTCCTGCAGTCACTGGAACTTTTTGAAGAAAATGAAAGGAAGAAGCTGGCCATTTTCACGGCTCTTGCATTCTCCCAGAAATTATCTGGGTTGCCACCGGAGACTGTTTTTCAGCCTCTGCTTAAGGATAACCTTGTGGCCAAAGGGATAGTTCTTTCATTTATAACAGACTTCTTCAAGGAGTATCTGGTTGATAATAGCCTTGATGATCTGATTTCAATTCTGAAACGGGGAAAAATGGAGGAGAACCTTATGGACTTCTTCCCATCTGCAAAGCGATCTGCTGAAGGTTTCTCTGAGCATTTCTCGTGAGTTTTCTCCCACCTGCTCTTTGATAATAGAATGAAATATTTTTCAGAGATAATTTATTATTTTCTTGTAATTTTTAAAACAAACTTTATTTTCAAATGCGAATCTACACTTTGTGATGCTGATTGATAAAATTGGCATGGTTCTTTATTGCATTTGTTGATTTAACCCTTTAAAGCTTTTGATTTTGCTGAATGCTTCTATTTCTGATAGGATATATAATGTTTCATGGCCACGAAAAAATACATGACTTTTTTATACATGTCAATTCTGATCCTTTTTTTTTCTCGCTTTGAGTTGCTTTTTGTGTGGTTCTTGTCTTTCTTTTAACCTTGAAATTACTATGTCATTTGTGACGTGTATTTGGATGATGGTTTCCTCTCTGGTCATTTCCAGAAATGGGCTGTCTTCCTGTCATTTGCAAATGGTAAGATTTCATTGTTTTGAAAAGAAAAAAAAATAAGTTGTTTAATTTGGATATTGGCAAAGATATCTGTGGTCAATGGTATGTTGCTTCATTATCTTGGAATGGAGAAGAGCCCAACATGTTTAGCTTTTCTGATTTGAGTTGAATGGTTATGCTCGTCCAATCTGATGATTTATTTTGGTGAAAACTTGTTGCTGAGATGACAAAGGTAATTTTTTATGCTTGATCTATTACCATTTTGGGCCCAACATATGGTAGTGTGCAGGTGTGGTGAGATGCGGTTGTGTGTATGCTTTTGGGAAATATAAATGTCTTGAGAAATTTTGAAGAAAAAGTTTCAGTTGACATCCCTTGACGAAATGTGAACGAAATTCTAGTTGTAGCTTGGAGCAGAAGAGTAGTGCTATTTCCTATGCCAATGAAATATTTTCCAAAGAAAAAAAAATATTCTTACAACATTAACAGTAAAATGATTGATGTTATGCTGCTTGGTTTTGGCTCATGATACATGGTAGCCAAGTTTCGATACAGATAGCTTTTCTCATGATTGTTAAGTGAATTAAGCTCTGCCTTAACTTCTTTTCTATGTTTTAGATCTTGACATGCTAGTTTTACCCATTTGACTTTTCCTATCTGTTACAGTTTTGTCAATTTAATTTGTTGGCTTATATGTTCCAACAATGCACCCAAACTCTTTCCTTGGGTGGAAATGATTATAAGAGTGCAATAAAGATTAATTATGCACAAATAAATTATCTATTCAGTTGCATGAAAACTCGTCCATCTAAAAGTCTCATTTGAACTCTCAAAGCATGCACAAATTTATAGTCTTTGTGCTTCCCTAGCACTTGTTTTTCGCATGCATTGTCTTTCATCAGTAACACTAAATTTTTATTACCCATAATCTGGAACTTATCTATATCTAATCATTGTTGATCCTCAGCAAGGAAGGACTGATACCTTTGGTTGAATATAATGAAAAGAAAATATTTGAGGTGAAGCTGAAGGAAATGAAATCTGCATTAACAACTCAGATAGCAGAGGAAGCTGACATGTCTGAAGTCATCGACACAGTGAAACAACGGGTTAAAGATGCTAAGTTACCAGACATTGAAATTGTGCGTATTTTGTGGGATGTATTAATGGATGCTGTACAATGGTCTGGGAAGAATCAGCAGCAGAATGCCAATTCAGCTTTGCGCCAGGTATGGCTTAAAGCACACCTTTTTTTTTTACTTGTATTACCGAAGATATTGATGTCATTTTTCAGTGAACTTGTGTGCTCATGTTGATGCAATGAATGAAATGCTTCAGTTAGAAAGGAAAATTGACTAGATGACACAGGATGCTTATGGGCCTGTTCCGGGTCTGAATATAGGGCTGTTTGAATAGTAATATGATATTTTTTTAGGGGACTTTAGGCTTAATCTTTGATGGGTAATTGTTGTAGGATTGATTAGGTGTGTGTGGGAGGCTGTTTAGGGACTATTGATGAGTGTTTAAGGCTAGATTGACGTGGTTTTTCTCTTTGGATGTGGATGTGGATGTGGGATAGATTTCTAGAAGTCATGCCTAGGAGGAGGAAAAACCAAAGCTTCACACCTAGTATTTGTAGAAATCACACCTAAGAGAAGATTGAGTTGCACAATCAAAAGCAAATTGTCGGAAATTTTATTTATACCGGCTCTTTATATTGATCAATTACATAACCTTTTTATAGAGTTCCTAGTAGTCTAAGGCCCCATTAAGTAGGTTGAGAAGCAAAAACAAAAATATGCAAAAAGTCCTTGTAGGCCCCAAGTCCTACAAGGACTTGTTATCATATGTAGAAAGCATGTCCTTGTAGTTATCATATGTAGAAAGCATGTCTTACAAGGACTTCTTATCATATGTAAAAAGCATCCTAATAGTTTATTTTGGAACTGATAATAAAATGTAGACCTAGAAAATCTGGAAATTGCAGAAATACCCTTGCCTACAAAAATAAAGTTATTTTGCTGCTTTTATTGTCTGCATAACTAGATTTGATCCACTTTTTTCTTGGTACTTGTTATACTTGCAAGTAGTATTCATTATGAACTTTGTTTTTGTGCTTTCCTTCACTTAGAGACACTAAGGTTCTTATGAGCAATGGTAAGGTCGGTGGAGAATTTCTGTTTTCATAACATACTGAGTACATGACATGCTAGGAAGACTAAGCCTTAATGAGTGATTTTTCCCTCACTGCGTTGTCTTTTCTAGTGTCATATAAGACAAAATTTAAATTTCTTAGTAGAGATGGTACCAATGGGTTGGGTTTCTTTATATTCATATCCTATCCTTATCCACAGGTTAAGAAATTTAGATATCCATATGCTATTCATTGGGTTTCAAGTATCGGGTATCCATATGGATATCTATTTTACTATTATTATTTATTATTCAACAAAAAGTAAAATAGCACCCAACCCAAAAAAAATATAAATGTTCTCTCTCTCTCTCTCTCTCTATATATATATATATATATATATTTAATGTCCTGGGTTAGGTTGGTGTCGGGTTTTGGGCTGGGTTTGATAATATTTATACTTTATCCATTACCCATTGAGTAAGGTAACTATCCATAAAAAATCCATCAATTCAGGTTGGTATCCATCGGGTTCAAATTAATTTGTCATCCCTATTTCTTAGTCCTTTTATCATAATCTTCTTTTGATCAATTGGTAAGAGTTTTGGTGCTGGGGCAACCTTTGTGAACTTTTGAATGCTTTCATATATAATGTCGAGGTAGACTACATTACCTTATTTCAGAGTGCAGTTTGATGGGCTAATTGTATATACTTGAAAAGGACAATTTGAGTTTAAAGATCTTGCATGTGTGGATATGGTTATTTAAGTATGAAGCTCTCTGTTAACCTGTGGCAACTGCATGCCAGTTGCTTATTGATCAGGTCACCAGTTGTAATCTAATGAAATAATGCTGTCTTTGTGATGAGTTTTCTTTTCATGAATCAGGTAAAGACATGGGCACAACTCTTGAATACATTTTGCACCAATGGCAAACTTGAGCTGGAACTCTTGTACAAAGTTCAGATGCAATGCTATGAGGATGCTAAGTTGATGAAGCTATTTCCTGAGATTGTGAGGTCTCTCTATGATCAGGACGTGCTTGCAGAAGACACCATTCTGCACTGGTTCCGCAAAGGAACAAATCCCAAGGGCAGGTATGCAAGCTCAATTCATTCACTCTATCGGGCAACATAAAAACAGACAAGGCTCTTGTTAACTGAATTTAAAAACCCTCTGGCCAAGGTTTGCTGTGTAATTTCACTTCAGTTTATCCAAGTTTCTTCACTTTTGGCATCTTGCACGCGAAGTTCTATATTCTTTAAATTGCTATGTTCACGTAATAATCTGAGGAGATCAATAATGCATATACTATGGGATGAAGTTTTTGTTTTGTAGGAGAATAATAATTGGAAATAAAAAAAATAGAAAACCTGGAATGACATCTTTCTTACTAGTTGAAAATGCGATATTTAACCTTCCATTATGACATGGAAAGGTTAGTGGCTTGGTTCCATTCCAATACTATATTCAACATCATTTTTGGTTGGGTGTTCTGTATATTCCGCATGAGTTTAGGCTATTTTTTTTCTTAATTTGGCATTTTGTTCTGCATTAATGAAGCTAATATTTCATACGTTGGGAATGTTACAGGCAAACCTTTGTGAAGGCCCTGGAGCCCTTTGTTAACTGGCTGGAAGAGGCTGAGGAAGAAGAATGAGTGCCGCTGGATCATATGTAGGGAATGATGTCCTGAGATAATAACAACTTATAAATCTCCAGCTTTCGTAATATTTTGTATGCCTGTTTGCTGTTGTTGTTGATGATGATGATGATACCGTTTATGGCTATAATAATTACTTGCACTTTTATATGCTCTCTTTTCCTGCTGATGTGATCATTTTATGCGTGTTTTTGTCTCAAATGAGAGGGAGGCTTGAACAGGACCTCTTTGGTTGAGCTACAGGCAAGCTTTGCTTCTTGTTTGTGTGTAAATACTTGCATGGAATTATCCAGAGTGCTACTTGCAATTGGTTGTAGTTGCAAATCCCTTGGAGAATATTTTTTTGACAAGTTACTCCTGACGCTGGTTTATATATATATATATATATATATATATAATATTTTTATGGTTACGTCCTATCCTTTTAAGGGTAAGACTCCAATGGTATGAAGGACTTGCCATAGGTTGATGTTGAAAGTTGATTGCTGTGGTTGATTCCTTCTATACAAGCTTTTGTTTTGGTGGTTGAAAAGTGATTTTGAAAGGATTTATTTTTTTTAGCTTTAAATTATTTTCATGTTTTTATATTGTTTTAACATGTTAATATTAAAAATAAATTAAAAAAATAAAAAATATTTTGAAAACTAAATGGGCTCGGTGAAATAGATATGTCTGGGAATATGCGGACTATCTCTACCCGGATAGAAAGACCCTATGAAGCAAGCTTCACTGTTTCCTGGGATTGGCTTTGGCGACGAGTTCAACTGGTGAGAGTATTTGTGAAGATTCTAACAGATTGAGTTAGAGTAAAAAAATTATTTGTTAAATAAAAAAAAACCCTTTTTTTTATTTATATTAATGAACTTTTTGTATTATTTTTTTTAAAATAAAAAAATAGTTTAAGAAGTTGCAGGATTGTCATTATAATTAAATTAATGATTAAATAAGGTTTTAGAGAAATATTGCAATGTGATTGAAGAATCTCACAATGCAAAGCTTGGCTTCTGTAATCATCTGAGTTCATGATATTCCATTCTTATTGAATACTAATAAGTTTTTTTTTTTAATAAAAAAACCTACATATTAGATTAATATATAATTAATCATAAAATAATTATTAATATTACCATTAAAAAACTCTAATGTTCTTGAAAACTATGATATAATTGGATAATTATTTAAATATTATTTTTATCAATTTATTTAAAGATAATTTCATGCTAATTTCTTTTTTAAAAAATAAAAAGACTAAGTGTTGTTTAACAAACACGTCAAGCATGCTTAGCCCAAAAACAAAAGCCTAAAGGCGTATGGTTTGGAAAGCCAGGGCTACATACATGGTTTTATTTTGTTACTTTTCTTTTAAATAAGCGAATGATATATTATCTTTTAGTGTAAATTTTGACAATCTTTAATTATTGAAAAATGAAGGTTCAAGTTTTTGGATTCCAAAAACCAAAATCTAAACTTATTTTAATCTAAAACATTTCCAAAACACCCATAGAAACCTCTAAAGCCATCTCCAAACTTTAAATACCATTTAATCCTCTTAAAAAAATATAAATATTCACGGTTTTTAATATATTTTTTTCAGCATGTTTGAAGGAAAAAACATGTCCACTGAAGTGCACTTTTTAAAATGAACACATTGACAACATGATCAATATTTTTTAAGGTTGAAATATAACCAATTGAATATTTTTTTTTAAATATTTTTAGTGATTTTCTCTCTCCTTTATCAACATCAAAAGAATGAAATGCGATAAAAATAAAATTTAAGATTAAAACATAAAAATCCTAAACAATAGGAACCAAATGATTTGTAATTTGAAAATTGAGGGACCAAAAGGAAGTTTTTCATGCTTTTTGAATAGTTAGAAGGATTAAGGGTTCTTTTTTTGTGTTAAATTTTACCCTTGTTCTTTTATTTTTTAATTACAATTCTTTTATTTAAAATAGACTGAAAAAAACTAACTCAAACCAAGCTTATGCCTGAGCCAAGTCGAGCGAGCGCGCACATATAGTTTAATCTTAAAATCATTTTTTTTTAGATTCATTTATAATTTTTTAAACTTTTATTATATAAATTATAAGAAAATTTTGTAGTTTTCCAATGTGAGATAGAAGGTATTAGGTTCACAAAACATATCAACCTGAAACTTAATAAAATATTATCAGATTTATTTGTCTTAATGCTTGTTTATTCTTAATATATGCTCTATTATTATTATTATTATTATTATTATTATTATTATTATTTATTCATCCAACCCTTAAAGGTCGGTCTTAACATTAATGTCAGATGTTGATATGACAAAGAATATCCTATGTTTTTATTATTATAAATAACCTTTTTTGGTGTGCATGTTGGACTTGCTGCTTGATGGTGTCTTGTCTTAAGATGGCTTTCTAAGTGTACACATATACCTTCGACATATTTAACTCTTGCATATGTTTATTTAAAAAACATATTTTAATTGTGTTCATCGTCAAATAATCATTCATGCACAATAATTTGCATTAATGAATTTCTAATTAAGTGATTGGCATTATTTATTTCCTGTCTATTACAAATTTGTCATAAGAGATATCACAATTATAAGTTCATTATGAAATAATTATCTACAAACAATAATTTGTAATAACCAGCTTGCTTATTATTAAATGGTTGTCATTATTCTATCTTTATATAATAATTATCTGTTTTTCTTTTTGTTTATATATGCTTTGTTTGTTAAAAAAAAAATCAACCATCTATCGGTAAGGACCTGTTTAGAATTGTTGTAGCGGTTGTAGTTTAAAATATTTTTCGTTTAAAAATATATCAAGATAAATTTTTCTTTAAAAAAAATTTATTTTTGATATTAGCGTATCAAAACGATCCAAAAACATTAAAAAATATTAATTTTAAGCAAAAAGAAAAAAAATATTAATTTTAAGCAAAAACAAAAAAATTTTTATTTTTTTTTAAAATATTAATTGGACCGTGTTTCCAAACACTAAAAATATTTTTTAAAAATATTAATTGGGCGTACAGAGGGTGCACAGAATCTTATGGCACGTTTTATCTTCATAAACTTAAACGAATTCAAGTATATATAATGCCCTCCTGTAGGGTTCAACTTCTATTAATTATAAAAGTAATGATCAAGCTTCTTTATGGATTTAAATCTAAACTCACTTTAATTTTAAAATTGATTAGCTTGAATTTAATAAAGAAACACTCTCATTAATCTTAGACAACTAAAATATTTTAAATATATTTTAAACCACACAATTTTTAGTTATAATAATAACAATAATATATATAAGTGGTTCACCATGAAATAAATCTCAATTAATTTATCGAACCGGTATAACTTGGCTTATTAGACTAGAACCTAGTGACTTGGTGATAGGCCGAGAAGATCTGAAAGAATCCCTAAGAAGAATCCCAAATTTTTAGCTTGAGTGAAGACCAAGTATCAGCTTTTATATTTTTTCTCCTACCGTTGTTTTGCATTGTTTGCTCATTCAAGTTATGTATTTCCTTTTAAATAAGGCTAGATAGTTTCCTGAGTTAAAACTGATTTGTTAAGCTTAACTCTATTTATTGGAACGTTAGCAAGGAATAAGGAGATATCAAATTTCTTTTAAAAACAGTTGTGGTTTAGCTTTCACCCTAAGAAAGCCAGAATTCGTGAACATTGTCTTTACTGTTGATTGGGACCTATCATTGGTATCAGAGTCTGGTTACAGTGGTGTCCAACAAAGAGAGGATCGAAGCTTTGGAAGCTGGACTTGATGGAGTTCAAGATGGAATGCAGCAACTGGAGTTAGGCGCAGCAGATAAGCTGCACCATTTGGAGGAAACCATCAACAAGTTATCAGAAGCTTTTCTATCAAGCAGAGAAGTTTCTAGCAATAACCAACGAGAAGGATCTTTTCACTCAATATGAGAGTGGAACAATAGCAACAGGCAGATTTTCTCATTTATTATGGCAAAGCTGGCATTTCCAAAATACTCTGGAGAAGATCCAACCGAATGGCTTAGCAGGGTAGCTCAATTCTTTGAATTTCAAGGCAAAAATGATAATCGAAGGTATCTCTAGCATCTTTTCACCTTGAAGGGGAAGCTAACCAATGGTGGCAATGGATGCGTAAAACATACCAGGAGGAAGGCTGATTGGTGACCTGGGAGTTTTTTGAAGAAGAATTGTTGGCTCGTTTTGGACCAACATATTGTGAAGACTTTGATGAAGTATTGTCTAGAGTTCGTCAGGTTGGATCCCTTCGAGATTACCAAAAAGAGTTTGAAAGATTAGGCAACTGAGTTCATGGTTGGACACAAAAAGCTCTTGTCAGCACATTCATGAGAGGATTGAAATATGAGATAACAGATGGAATTCGAATGTTTAAACCTAGAACATTGAAGGAAGCCATCAGCCTAGCAAGAATGAGAGATGAACAATTCGGCAGAACAAGGAGGTTCACACGAGCTCCACCGCTGAACCGCATATCCACCGCCACCCCTCCAGTAAATCATCCTATCCCAACAAATGCAACTAAGAGATTGAGTTGGGATGAAATGCAGAAACGAAGAGCACAAGGACTATGTTTCAACTGCAATGATAAATTCACCCCTGGACATAAGTGCCAAGGGCCTCAACTTCTCCTTCTTGAGTGCCAACCTGCAGAATATGAGATGAAAGAAGAGGAGTTGCAGATAGCAGATAACATGAGAGATCAAGCTGAACCAGAAATCTCATTGCATGCACTAATATGTTGGACATCCCCTTAAACCATGCGAGTAGCGGCTACCATCGGGTCTCAACACGTGATGGTGTTGATTGACAGTGGATCCACTCATAATTTTTTGAGTGAGAAGATAGCTAGGTTGCTGCGACTTCCAGTGGTACCAACAAAATCATTTGTTGTCAGCATAACAAATGGAGAACGACTATTTGTCAAGGTTGTTTTGATGAGGTACAAGTAAATGTGCAAGATATTTAGTTTTCACTCACCCTCTATTCTTTACCTCTAGTAGGACTTGATATGGTGTTAGGCATCCAATGGCTGGAGATGCTTGGTTCTGTGGTCTGCAATTGGAAACAATTAACCATGGATTTTCATGGATAAACAAGCACAAAGATTACAAGGAATCAACCAACCCATTCAAGCAATAACATTGGGCCTCAGTTACTAAAGAAATGCGTCAGGGCCAACTGTTGTTTGCTATCTATCTACAAGCCAACGAGAAGGTCACCTGGGCAGACACCAATCCTGACATGCAACAAATATTGAAGGATTATACAGAGGTGTTTGAAGAACCAATAACACTACCACCCCTAAAAGACATTGATCATCACATAAACCTCAAAGAAGGCACTGAACCCATCAATGTGAGGCAGTATAGATATGCACATTTTCAAAAAACAGAGATTGAAAAATAAGTCAATGAAATGCTCAACATGGGAGTCATTCGGTCCAGCACCAGCCCATTCTCATCCTCGGTTTTATTGGTGAAAAAGAAAGATGGCACTTGGTGATTTTGCACAGACTACCGGGCACTAAATTCAACCACCATCAAAGACAGGTTTCCCATACCTACCGTAGATGATATGCTAGATGAGTTATATGGTGCAGTCTATTTCACCAAACTAGATTTGAGAGCTGGTTATCATCAGAATTATGGACTTTTGGCTCGACCCCTAACCAATCTCCTCAAAAAGGGAAACTTTCAATGGACTGTAGAAGTAGGAGAGGCATTCAACCTGCTGAAGCAAGCCATGACAACGACTCCAACTCTAGCCATGCCTAATTTTAATGACTCCTTCATTATTGAAACTGATGCCTTAGGTGAGGAATTGGTGTTGTTCTTACTCAGCAGGGCCGACCTATTGCATTCATGAGTCGTGCTTTAGGCAATTGTTGAAGCAATTTGTACATGGCAGCCCTATCTCTTGGGTCAAAAATTCTTCATTCAAACAAATCATAGGAGCCTCAAATATTTCTTGGAATGACGTGTGGCTACTTCGGAGCAACATAAATGGGTAGCAAAGCTGTTGGGCTATGATTATGAAATTCTCTACAGACCAGGACATGAAAACTCAGTAGTTGATGCTCTCTTACGCCGTCCTGATAGCCCTTTCCTTAACCCTTTATTTGTTCCTCAGTTCACTCTTTGGGATGACATGAAACAAGCTGCACAAGATGATCCATACATGCAGCAAGTTAATCATCGATCAACTACAGACCCCAGTGGTCCATACTCCAGGCAAAATGGTTTATGTTTCTATAAACAAAGAGTAGTGGTTCCATAAGCTATCCGTAACCAGCTGCTACAAGAATTTCATGATAGAAAAATGGCAGGCCATTCTGGTGTGTTGAGAACATTCAAACGGTTAGGTCAACAATTTTATTGGCCATCCATGTATTGATCAGTGTAGGATTATATTGTGCAGTGTGAAGTTTGCCAACGAGCCAAAACTGCAACTCTTGCTCCAGCAGGATTACTTTAGCCACTGCTTATTCCCTATCAAGTGTGGGAGGATATCGGTTTGGATTTTATTGAAGGCCTTCCCTCTTCTCATGGCAAAGATAGTCTTTTGGTGGTTGTAGACAGACTCAATAAGTATGCTTATTTTATTGCTTTGTCCCATCCCTTTTTTCTGCAAAGACTGTAGTTGAACACTTTGTAGAACATACCGTCAAACTCCACGGTATGCCGAAATCCATCATTAGTGACCATGATCCCATCTTTATCAGTAAATTTTGGCAAGAATTCTTCACGATGTCAGGAACCAAGCTGAAATTGAGCTCTGCCTACCATTCGTAGACCGATGGACAAACATAAGTTGTGAATCGTTGTGTTGAATAATACCTCCGTTGTTTTGTCCATTAATGGCCACGAAAATGGTATAGTTACTTACCTTGGACTGAATTTTGGTATAATACTACCTACCACAGCTCCACGGGGATGACGCCCTTCCAAGCATTGTATGGTCGACTTCCTCCTTCCATTCCTCTATATTCGGATGGATTATCTCAGGTCAATGAAGTTGATCAAAGCCTCTTACATCGGGATGAGTTACACCAGCACTTGAAGATGAATTTGGACAGAGCCGTTAATCGAATGAAACAGACAACAGATAAATCAAGGCGCTCTGTAGAATTTCAAGCAGGTGATATGGTCCTCATAAAGTTACACCTTTATCACCAACAAACCGCATTCAAACGAGTTTACCAGAAACTTGCCAGCAAGTTCTACGACCCTTATTGCATCGAGAAGAAGATTGGCAATGTTGCATACCACTTACAATTACCAGCCAGCACAAGGATCCACCCCGTTTTTCATGTTTCTCTCTTAAAAAAATATATTAGGGATCCTCCACAGGTTACCTTAGAGTTGCCGTCAATTACGGATGAAGGAGCAGTTTCTATAACCCCAGAGAAGATCCTTGAGACACGTTGGATTAAACAGGGGGATAAATTTATGGAAGAAAGTTTGGTGAAGTGGAAGCAGTTGCCTGCTGACGATGCTACCTGGGAGGACACCACTCTATTACATACTCAGTTTCCTTCTCTGAACCTTGAGGACAAGGTTCCTGTCAGAGAGGGGAGCATTGATAGGCCGAGAAGATCTGAGAGAATCCCTAAGA
Source organism: Populus x sibirica (assembly GCA_019202695.1). Taxonomy (NCBI): domain Eukaryota; kingdom Viridiplantae; phylum Streptophyta; class Magnoliopsida; order Malpighiales; family Salicaceae; genus Populus; species Populus x sibirica. The sequence goes on along the minus strand of JAGMVL010000899.1, from coordinate 1,004,215 downwards.
AAAATCCCAAGTTTTAGCTTGAGTGAAGACCAAGTATCAGCTTTTATATTTTTTTCCCCTGCTGTTGTTTTGCATTGTTTGCTCATTCAAAGTTGTTACGTATTTCCCTTTAAATAAGGCTAGATAGTTTCCTGAGTTAAAGCTGATTTGTTAAGCTTAACTCTATTTATTGGAACGTTAGCAAGGAATAAGGAGATGTAAAATTTCTTTTGAAAACAGTTGTGGTTTAGCTTTCACCATAAGAAAGCTAGAATTCGTTAACATTGTCTCTGCTGTTGATTGGGACCTATCACTTGGCTCCTAGTCCTAGTTAGACCATCCATGACATCCATTCATTTAAATATGGACAATTCAATTGAGTTTTCTCTAACTTAGCATAACCGAGTTATGACTTGAGTGTGAGATCTTGAAAAAAGAAAAAAAAAGAAACTTGAAAGAAAATAATTTGATATATGCATGGGTTTCCATAAAAAATAAACTTTCGATATAACTAATTGTAGACCCACGATATGTCACATGATTTTCTTTTAAAAAGAAGTTCGATAACAAAAAGAGGCTTTTATATCTCAAGTCAAATAAAAAAGAAAACCCTTTAAAAAAACGAACTAACAATGAAACAATTATTATTATTATTATTATTATTATTATTTTTAAGGGGTTGAAAATACATCAAATTAAAAAAATTAAAAAATAAAATAGGACGTACACTAAATTAAATAATATTTTAATTAGAAAACATCATAAAAAATTCAAAAGACCTGCTTAGTTTTTATTGAAAAAAAGCTAACAAAAAATTCGATGAAAAACTAAATTTAAAGAATGAAATCGGAATGAAGAAAAAAATAAAAAGGACAAAACAAAATCAATGGACCTAAAACAAGGAAGCAAAGGCATGCGGGAGCCCAAGCATATTGGTTGGACTGACCTAATTTGTTTTTCTAAAAACACAAAAAAATAATTAAAAAGGGACCAAATTTTTTTTGTCAACATAAAAATTAAATTACATACTAAAATAAAATAAAATAAAATGGCGTCAAAGACTCAAACCAATCCAAGTTAGCATAGTAAACCCGTCAATTAAAAAAAATAATGTACAAAAATCGCAATAAAAAAATAAAAACTAAAATTAATATAAAAATCCAATTAAATCAAATATTAAGGAATGAAATTGAAAAGAAAAATAAATAAAGAAAGAATATAAAACAAAAAAGGAGTAATTAAAAGATTAAGGACTATAATTGAAATAAATAAATAAAATGGGAGGACACCTTTTAATTTTTTTAAGGGATGAAATTGAAAAAAAAATGCAAAAAAAAATAAATTTAAAACAAACAAAGTACAATTAACAAAATGAGGACTATATTTGAAAAACAAAGCAAATAGAAGAAACCTTTTAATGTGGTTAGCTAGCGTGAATCCTGAGGCTATGAGAAAGAAAAAATATTGTTGCTTAGCCAACGTGACCACACACTATCCAATGGAAGCACCTCCACTCGACAGTTTTGGAGACACAATGGTCAGCCACAACGCTGCTTGAACATAACGACCCTCCCACACACGCTAGCACGTGATTTTCAAACATCAACCCTTATTGTTCTTAATTACTTTAATATCTTGAATAAGACCAAACTGACTTTTATTCATATTGGTTATTACAAGAAAAATCAAGATAAAATCCAAAAAACCCTTGGATTATAGTTTTAAAATTTTTGGTTCAAATGGTAATTGAGTAATTTTACTATGATTGTAAATTGGACATGATTTAAAAACCATTCCATATAAGTTTTTTTTTTTACCTTTAAAGATAATACAATCATTTAACTATTTACTTTTAAATTATAAAGATCAATTGCCCCTATACAAATAAACAATTACCAATAGGTCCTCATGAAAAACTATCTTACCCCAAATTCAACTTGTTTAAGATGGAAGAGCAAAATGGTGAAAATATTGTGTTTTAGTGAATAGTATATCCACTTATATAATATAATGTTTTTCCAGTTTTGTTTTAGTTTCGGATAATTCATCTTTTATTAATAGAAAATAATTTATTATATTTTTTTTATCAACATAAATTTCATTTTGTCCATGTAATAACAATTCATTATTTTTTATCTCCATTTGTTAAAGTTGTTAGGACTTAACGAGTGATAAATGAAACATAACATGATAAAATTTTTTGGCAGTAATGTTTTCCATGTTGCCATTTCATTGGTCATTCATTAAGTCTTAATGACGTTAACAGATGAAGGGTTTGTTATTAAATAAGACTTTGCTTGCAGTGATTTATATATTATATTGATAAAGAACTTAATAAAAAATATTTTTTTTTATCAATAGAGAGGTGAAGTACATCAAAATGCCCATGAAAAATATGAAACCTTCTAAAAGGAAAAGAAAGAAATCTAAGAAAAAGTTAAGCCATACTTGAATTATAGTTATTAGACCCAGCTCAACCTGAGGTGTTGACCTAGGACCTAGGTAACCCTGTAGACCGGTCGCGTCTGAAGAAGGTAAAACCTGAACATGCAATTGGCCAGTGAATTCTACCTAATCTATGAATTCAACATATGATCTAAGTGTCATAGCAAAACCTATCATAAACCTTTTTTTATGTCAAAAATTTTTCTTTGATCAAATTGACATTTTTTATTTTTTCTTATAATAACAATTTTAATTAAAAGAGGGACAAAATAAACAATTAGTAGTTCTAGTTAAAAGAGGAACAAAAACAATTTACAAAAAAGAAGAAGAATGGTTTTAGTTATAGATGGATAAGAACAAATTATGAAGAAAGGCAAAAGGTAAGGTCGAGAAAGCATAAGCATTACTTCGCATGAATGGAAAGCAATCAAAAGTTTTCCTCTTACTCAGTCCAATCTTATATGTGCAAACCTATCACCTTTTCCTTTATTAACTCATTAAAGTTCACTATATAACCACTAGAAGAAAATTTTATTTTTTTAATGTGGGATTGAAAGCCCATTAGTATATATACTCTTTATTCACGAGAGAAAAATTGTGTTTTTTCAATGTGAAATAAGAAATCTTTTTTGTTTAAATACTTCAACTTAAAAGAAAAGGATAGTATTTTTTCAATATGAGATAAAAAAAACCTTTTGAAATAATCTCTAAAACTTTATTATTTACAATATGTATAGCTTACATTTACATGAATTATTTTAAAAAATTTCATGTGGAATATTAAAACCTCATTTTTTTTTAATTCTCCTAAGTTGACCTAGGTCAACCCGTGTAACCCGAGACCCGACTTCATGTCCAGGTCAACTCCTGAGCTAGGTTTGATAACTATGACTTAAAGTGTGCTTTTATTCTATTTTTTTTTTTTACTAAAATAGCCTTACATTCATTTTAAAATTACTCTTAGTTTTGGATAATTACTATTAGGTTTTTTTATCCATTCAATAAGTCTTTCTCTTTACCGGGCTTGGTTTAATGGACATGATTTTTAAAATAATAACAATAGAAAATGATACATAATTGTTAGAACTGACAATAATATAAGATTTTATCATTGGTTTACTAACTCTGCTGCAATTTCTCTTCAAGCACCAATGCATAAAGAAATTTTATTTATTATGATATGCATAAATCGGGCTGTGAAACTTTGATTATAAATCATTGTTATCGTTGAAAAGATTTCAATAAGACGAATCCAATAACACAAAAAAATATCACCAATGATAAACCATCTACCACCTGTGAACTGCAAGTGTGGAACACTTGGGTCACCATTAATGACCTTCCTTGGTGTTGTTAAATTCATTTCGTTGAGATCTTTCAGATGATACCTGTTGTGTTGCAATCAAAGTTTCAGTATGTCTCTAGAGTCTTTATTTTATTTCTCTCCTTATGTGCAATCCATTTCATTATTTTTTTGAAATGTCATGATTTTGAATAGCAACAAGCTTGAATATCATGTTTCATAATTATAACATGTATAACTATGTTATTTTGCCAATTATTTTTCAAAAATATGTTATTTTACTAATAATTAAAATAAAAATATGCTATTTATTTAAAACAAAATTCATAAATAGCCACTTTTACTAGTCCGCTAGTTTGATTCTCAACTAGTCATTCAAACTAGTGACCATTACAAGAGTTTAAAAACAAACATTCTTAAAGCATAAAGTGAATTATTCTCTCAATTCAATTATTGTTAGATTATTGCAAAAATCATAACAATAAACATAGCTAGAATCAATCATGTAGAAGGATTTTTAGGGAAAATTATTTGTTTTCTTAGTTTTATTCTTATTTTGTTTAGGAAAATCTTATTCTTTATGATGTTTTTATTCTTTCTATTTAAAATAAGAACAATTCAATTTAGGAATTTTATTTTTTTCTTATACAATACTGGACTATGACTAGTATAAATATTATTGTTTAGTTTTATTTTCAAAAAACAATTTGAAAAGAAAATATTCAATAATAAAATTTTAAATTAGAGTTTTTACGTGGTGACCTTATTCAACAGAATTATATATTGCTTATGTTTGTTGTCTTTCTTATGTTGTTTCTATTTATGTCAATTGGTATCAGAGCCAAATAATTCCTAGTTTTAGAGGCAAGTTGAAGAATTATCTCTTCAATTAGCAGAGATGAAGAAGAGAAAACTAGAGGATCATGATCACAAATCCATAACTAGTTTTGAGAACCTGTTTCAAAGGCATGACTATAGAAGGTATCTTCTTGATCGAGATAAATATTAAAGAGATTTTGGTAATCTCTTTTATGTTGAGATAGATGTTGATTAGTATTCCCCACTAATTTATAATATTTATTTTGGTGATGATTATCTTTGTAATGATAGCATAAATAATGACAATAATTATATCATCAATATTATTTTTATTGATAAGTTGAAGTTGAGTGTAAAGAGAATATGAAGGGTGCTCAACAAATTTTTTTTATTGATATATGTTATGATGATCCTTTTAATTACAAATTTACTATTATCACAAAGGTAAATTTGTTCAAGGGTTTTGTGGATATAGCACATGTTGATGAAACAAGTTTGAGATTTGCAATTCATTACTTTAGAAGCTAGTGGAAGATAAGTCATTTATCAATTGATGTTTCTTATGCAAAGTTTAATATGAAAGAATTGAAATTCATATATAAAATTGTTATACACTTGAAGCAAATGAAGAAAAGAGGTTAAAGAGTATTGATTAGATATCCACGAGATTGAGACAAAAATAATTTAAACTCGATGATAAGTTCTTTTCAACTAAGGAAGACTTATGCAAGGGGATTTTTAAGGGAAGTTATTTGTTTCCTTAGTTATTTTTATTCTTACTTAGTTTAGGAAAATATTTTTCTTTATGGTGTTTTCATTCTTCTTATTTACAATCAGAATCACTCAATTTAGGAATGTTATTTTTCCTTATATGGTTTAGTCCTAGGACTCATATAAATATTGTTGTTTAGTTTGAGTTTCAAAAGACTATTTGAAGAGAACATATTTAGTAACAAAATTTTGAATTAAAGTTTTTATGTGGTGACCATATTCAACATAATTTTGTATTGTTTGTGCTTATTGTTTTTCTTGTGTTGTTTCCCTTTACGTTAATTAATCATAACTATTTTTAATTAAAAAAAAGTTTAACCTATCAATTCAATGTAAGTCGTTAACCTTTAGTTTATATTACTAATGTCATTTATGCATTTAATACAATTATTCACCAACACCAACAAAATCATAACATGTGGAGATGATATTAACTAAAAAAGCAAACCAAAAAAAAATCAAGCTATTAGAATAACTTAGATAGGTTACCAGCCTATTTTCATCTTCATTAGGTTCAAACATGTTAATAGATTCTTAATCTAATTCTTCTACTAGTTTAAGTTAACAAAATGGTTTATTAGTGTGAAAGTCTCGTAATTGCTCTTTATCTTATTAAAATCCATGAATTTACTAAAATTTTCCACGTAATATGATAAAAATTGACTATAGAAACAAATGTAAAGGTGTTTTATTTCTTAATTTAGTTTGATCTATTGCATGGATTTAATACAATACAAAACAAGAATCTTAGAAAATCCACAGGTTTTATTGTGGAAAAAGAAAAAAATCATGTATGCTTGATGTTATTACTTAACAATTTTGTTATCTAAAAGCACATATCTAATTCATAATTAAATTAGAGAACAATTTGATGATATAAGATTTAAATTTGTAGTATTAAAAATAATTAAAAGAAGAAAGACCAAAATACCAACAAAACAAAAAATAAATAGGGATTTTTTCATTTTTGCACGAAAACATCATTTCCATCCCTAAAGACTTCATTTATGCATATTTGATCCCTTTTATTGTGGTGTGTACAATATCAGATGACAGATCTGACTCATGGATTAAAGGGAGTTTTAGATTAATAAAAATATGATTTGAAAGGTACATTAGTCGTCACCTAATATTATGGTCACTAGAAAACCTAATGGTCTGCGAGAATTTGGGTAAAGGGACTAGTTGTGCATAAGAAAAAAGCATCACCCTTAATGCACCCTACCTATGATAAACTACATTATTTATTAATTGTTTTTTTCTAAGGTTATATTTCTATTTGTTGGTCATTCTAAGGTTCAAGAAAAGTTTTTCTCGGTGAGAAGATCCTTATTTTATTAGACTAAAACTTAACTATTCTAAAACCCTAAAATTATATAAAATACATATCCCAAATTTAAACATAATGATTTTTGTGGTGTTTTTTGATATTCTGGTCAAATCCTAATGGATAATCACAAACTTGTTATGGTGTCTATTATTTGAGTTTTTTTCGTATTTTTTCAAGTATAATAAAATTTAATTTTTATTTTTATTTATAAAATATGCATGAAAATTTTAGAATTTGGTTATATGTAAACAAATAAAAATGTATTTCGTATTTTTTAAATAAAGAATTTTTTATTTTTTGTATTTCTAAAATTTTGAAAAAAAATGAATATTTAATATTGAGTCAGTATCTTACAATGCAAGCTTACAACCCAAATATTAAATAAAATGGTTAGAAAACATGTGAGAGACCCATAAATAATTTTAAAATAGTCCCTGAATGTTTTCAGAACTTTTGGAAATTATTTGATGATTTGTTAAACAAAAACATAAAAAATAAGTATGACATGTTTGTCAAATATGTTCTTAACTAAAAACCAGAGGTTTTAAAAATACTTTTAAGGATAAAATATTGTGTTTTTTCTTTTAAAAATTTTAAGACATCCAAACATTGTCTTAACATAAATGAAATTAGCTTAGTTACATGGACTGGGCTTCCTGATCCAAAGACCCAAAATCATAAAAGAAATAACAAATATCAAAGAGGAAAAAACACATTTGAATACGTTTAAGAACACGAAAAACACAAGGATGACCTTAGAAACGTGATCTCAATAACATATCAGATTACATCAAACTGAAAGTACAGACATATATGAAAACAACATTCAAGCAAGATTTTGAAGCTGAATCATCACGATTAATCAATTTTATGCAAAAGACAGTGAAAGAAACGAACATCAAAAGCTATTAAATCAGTGTTTTTAAGCCAAAGACCCTACATTAATGATCAACAAATATGCATGTATATATGTAAGAACCATCAATCAATAAAAAAGACATAAAAATCAATGACTTTAGAAAAAGTTCAACAAATGAATGCCAAACCAGAAATGCTATCAAACCTATAAATGTCCAGTAAAGGCAAAATCCAAAAGAGAAGCAAAAGGAGCCTAGAAAATAGCATAAACTTAGCAACCAAAGCTTAAACATGCTTAAAACAAAACGAAATAGAGAATTAAAGACAAAATAGTAAGCAAAGTTAAATAATGACAATAAACAAAAATAACATTTTCTTAAATATGTTTTGTTCTATTGATTAAACTCACTGTCTTGAAGCTTAAACAACATATCTACAACTTCAACAAACCCAGCAAGCTAACCTAAAATACCTAAACCACAACAATTTCAAAACTTAAAATTGATTAACTAAACATCAAAGCATGCAAAACAACATTCTATACTAACATTTGTCATTCCATTATCATATTATAACACATCAAAACAGGGCAATTAAACAAAACTTGAACATATATAAGTTATATTCAAGGCATGCTTAAACATTTCAAAACAAGAATCATGATTTTTAAACAGCAAAATGACTTAAAAAGATGCTTAACAAACACTATAAGCAGCAATTTCAAAGGCAAAATAAAAGGGAAGGGGTGTGCTCATTGAGCTTCACCCACTCATAAAAGTTTGAAAGTTTATCTTATAAAGAGAATGTTAATTTCTTATTTGGATTCTTTATTTTTTTTCTCTTGATTTTCAGCTTCTTCTTTTTTTATCACAAATTGATCTACATTGCCCTCATTCTTTCTTAAAACACAATCTTTCACCTTTGCTTCAATTGTATTCTAAGTATTCTATTGATTTCTATGTATTTCCTTTTTTTTTCCATGTGATTTTTCTCTCTATGATCCCCCTTGTCCATATATTTTTTATTATTTTTTTGTATTTTGATATTTTTAAAAAAGACAACGTCAACGCCGACTCAATAAGAAAAATAAACAACGATTTTAAAATGGATGCGTTAATAGTTGAACACGTTGAAAATAAGTTTGAATTCTTTTTAAAAGATATTGAAAATGCTGAAAGTAACACAAATACATCAAATATATATATTTTTTGGATTTTCTTGAAAGCTGATAATAAAATGATGAAAAAAAAATTAGATTATGACACCTTTAATGGTAGTTTTTTAAGTTTAGGTTCCAAGCTTCATTTTTTTTTACATTCCAATCCCTATTTTTTAAGAAATGAGAGAAAAGATAATAAAAAAGGGGTAAGAGAAAGTAGTTGGTTGGCCACATTCCAGCTATAAAAAAATAAGTTCCTCTTGACTAGAGAAGTGCCATTGGGATGAGTTAGGAGTTTCACTTACTAGAAAAAGTAAATTAGGGCTTAAAATGTTTTTTTATGTGGTTATTTTTTTTTTAATTTTGATCAATTTAAAGGTGTTTGGAGGTTGAAAATCGGTTTAATAAGGTACTTGTGGTGTTTCTTCGACGTTTTTAGGTAAAGAATGGTTGAGAAATGGGTTTTAGAGTCTAAAAACTTGTAACCTAACTTTCTAACTACCAAAAACTTTACTAGTAGACAATGAGTCGTTTGTCACTATAAACGATGCATCGCATGTTTATTCTTATTTTTTCCGAACACCTAGTTTAACAAAAAAAAAAAGGGAAGAAGGTCAAGTGCGCAAGCCGAGCTAGGCATTCAAGCCCTACCTTTTTGGGTCAAGCACCTGACCTCTTTCTTAGCCCTTCAGTCTTTTTTCTTTAATTTTCATTAAAATGCACTAATAAAATAATTAAAATTATATTTATTTTTGTTATTGTTTTTAAAAAATATTCCAGGTTTTTATGGTAATATTAATTAATTAGTTTTTAATTGTTATATACTTGGTATGCAAGAAGAATAAAAATTTGCTCATCAACATTAAATAAAAATAAATATCCTTTTTTGTTATTTTTAATAGAATTTTGGCATGATTTATCATGTTAATTAATTTCTTTCCTTTCAATGTTATACAAAATATCAAGGCATTATTCTAATGGTTTTTATTATTATTAAAATTGGCTTTTGAGATCATTATAAATTTGTATTTAAAAAATATTGCTTCTAATTTTATTTTATTTTAAAAAAAAAAGTTTATGTTAAAGAGTTTAGATATAAGAGATTCATTTTCCCTACTTATTTCAATTATTTCAAATTTTTATGAACCTTTATTTTAATTTTGTTGCCTTTAATTCCAAAAAAATGTGGTGCTAATAAAATATATTTTATTTAAACATAAATAAATACATGAATAAGAAAAGAATGATTCATGTTACAAAATATCTATTTTAATCATAAAATAACTAAATAATATTTTTTTTTACAACTCACTCGCAACATTACATTGGAAAATAACAAGCACAAAGAAATTTTTGTTATGCAATATTGTTCATTTGCCTAAACTCACCGTGGACAACATTATTCCATGAACAATTCTATTTTTAAAATTTTTCATTTTTGTCAATAAACTTTTTTTTTTTCCAAATTCATCCTTGCATGTTTTGTTTGGTGATATTTCATTTGTTGAGATTTTCTTCCTTTTTTTCACATTCAATGAATTCAAAGTGTTTGACAACTTTTTAAATTTAATTAGAGACCAATTTAATTAAATAAAAATTAAATTTATGGTATTAAAAACAATTAAAAGAAGAAGAACCAAATAAAACAAACAAATAGTTTTTCATTTCATGCAAAAAATTCATTTTTCATCCAAAAAGTCTACATTTACACATTTGTTATTCTTTTTATTTTAAGATTTTATATTTAGGTCATAAACTTCAATTTTTTTTTTTAAGTTTTAGTTTTTTTAGTTTTGGGATAAAGGAGAAAAGGTCATATTAATAGGAAGGTGACCACATTCTAGATTAAAAAAGAAGGGGGTAAAATTGGTATTAATAGGTGTATCTTGCCTAAAATTCATTTTTCATTCAAGATTTTGTTTATTTAATTTGATTCTAGATTTTTTGACATTTAGATTTTTTAAAGAATATTTTGAATTTGAAAATGAATTTAATAAAATTCTAATAAAGTTCTTAGTATGCTTACTGTGTGTTTCAAGTTTTTTCTTTTTTAAAAAATAGGTTTCTAGATTCTAAAAACTCAACCCATCAACGACAAATCTTTTTATATATATATATATATATACGGCAGACAACATTTATTTTGTTAGCCTAAGACACGTGCTGGCCTAGCCTTCTATAGACGTCTAGACTTCCTTGTATCACGCTAAACACACTGGCCCACCCTTCTAGCCCCATTCACCTGCCTCTTTTTCATTGCTTTTTAGATTTTTTATTTGTTTTTTTCCTTAGGTTTTGAATAAATAAAATAATTATTATAAACCTAATATTAAAAACTTTTTTAAAATGTGATTATAAATATTCAATAAAAATAAACTTTCTAATTTCTAATTTGTTATTTTTTAAATTCTTTGTATTAACTATTCATTTATCTACTTTAATTACATACGAAATATTAAATATTATTTTAATATATTTTTAAATAAAAAAATACTTTAAAACAAATCATATACGACGCTCCTATCTCCTAAACAAATCAATCTTCGAACGTATCACCATCCTATATATAGTTGCAAAAACAGTGCATGGGCCCTCCACTTTGAATCATTCATAGGATAGAACAAAGAAAATGAACGACTTCTCAACCTTGCTCTACATGAGGGATTTATACCCGTTTGTTTGTTGAAAAATATTTTTTAAAAAAAAATCAATTTCAAAAAAATAAATTATTTTTTAATATTTGGTAATGTAATAAAAAATAACTTAAAAAATACTTTTCAGTGTTTGATTATGTCATGAAAAATAAACTGAAAAATAACTTATTAATATTTTATTTTTTTCAAGTTTATTAAAATAATAAAAAATAAATCTTACCAATTAAAAGTTAAATGAGAATGAAATTGAAAAAAAATATAATTTCATAAATTATCTCAAATAAAATAAATAATAATCAAAATAATAGAGATTAAATTTAAAAAATTAAAAAAATTAAAATAATAATAATCAACATTTCATAAATTATTTCAAATAAAATAAGAATGACCAAAATTAATATAAAAATTAAATTTTAAGAGATGAAATTGAAAAATAAATATTCAAAATAAAATATATATAGCAATCAAAAATTTAAGGATCAAATTTAATATAATTAGCAAATAATAACATTTCTAAGTTTTTCACAACTTCCGAAAAGTGTTTTACGCCCAAATTTTCCAGGAAAACACTTTTCTGAAAACCAAGCCAAATTTTTCTTTGACTGGAAAGTGTTTTCTGTTGACCAACTTTTCTAATGACAAACAAACACTGGAAAGATTGGAAAATGATTTCCCGGAAACCACTTTCCGGAAAACAAACACAGCCAAAAAGGAAAACACTTTCCTGGAAACCAGGCCAAATTTTCCTTTGACCGGAAAGTGTTTTCCGTTGATCAACTTTTCTAATAGCAAACAAACACTGGAAAATTTGAAAAGTAATTTTCCAAAAAGTACTTTCCGGGAAACAAACATGGCCTTAATATAGTGTTTGATTATTTTTCTGAAATATAAAAGGCATGCATTTGGTTGAAAACACAATGACAATAAAATAAGTTCATCCATAAAACAATTTTAGATTGGATTTTTGTAAAAGAAAACAACATATCTCTAAAAATAATATTTTTTATTTTTTATCCCTAATATATACATGGAAAAACTCTTAATTTCAAAATTATCAATCCAACACATGTAAAGATAAAAACAATTATTATCATAATTTTAACCCCCGACTCGGGACAAGAGTTAAGAGGGTCAATAAGGGTTAAAACAAAAAAAAATCAATCCAAGACATGTAAAGATAAAAATAATTATTATCATAATTTTAACCCCTACTCGGGATAGGAGTCAAGAGGGTCAACAAGGGTTAAAACAAAAAAAAAATCAACGTTTTGACCAATTGTTTTTTATAAAAAAAATCATCGAGTTTTTTGACTCGAATTTTACCCTAGGTCAACCAAATCACAGGTCAACCTGGGATTTGATCGGGTCAAACCAAGTCAATCCTTCCACTATTTTTCTTAAACCCAGACCGACCCAAGCCCCAGATCAGCGAAGTCTAATCAACCCGTCAGGCTAGTCGGGGTTTTACAACTAGGGTTATTACACTACACTCAATATAAATTAAATTAAAAAAAATATATCTAATTATTTTCTAAAATATTTAAGTATCATAGTAATACATATTAAAGGTAAAATAGATATTTTTATATTTTATTATGTCTTATACACCATCAACCAAACAAGATTCAGAGACTGTCGCTCTATCTTGTACACCTTTGTTTTCTCTCCTATGTCTCTCTATCTCTGCCTCTTCTGTTTCGAAACAGTAACCAAATGCTTTCTAAGTGTAGAATCATATTATTTTTTTTGTCAAAGTATTACTTCCTCTCTTGAGTTTTCCACCATCACTACAGAAACTCTAAAATAGTTTCCCCTATAAACAATGGGGCATGACAATGCAGTTCCTTGGAGAATATTTAGTTCAGTTTCATACAAGTTCAAAAGAAAAATTATATCCCAACAACAACTACTTAAATGAGAGTTTAGTGAAGTAATTGAACATCTACATATACACCAAGGAGCAATCATAAGTGCATACATGCATATATGTTAGAGTGTATGTGAGCTTGCTTTACCAGTCCTGCAGACCACCAAGAGCACTATCATTGAAATAAAAGGTCCAGGTAATCAGAAACCACCTTCAACCATCGACCACCAACCTCCAAAGCTCTAAGTTCTTTTATTTATTTATTTTGCGTGTGTGAAGACAGGTTAAGAAAGAAAAAGGATGCAGATAATCACACAAGTAGAAAGGATATCAAAAGGAAACAAAAAACAAAAATAAATGAAAATCAATCTGCCATACAATCATTATCACCTTAGTTAAGAACTCCACAAAACCATTACTTGTTTCCCAAAGCTAGAAACTATGATGGATCTATATGTGATCCACCTAGCTTGAATGTATTTGATCATATATTAGAGTCATCCCCTTGGGGCATACCTGTGAAGGATATCGTAGAAGACTTAAATGATCCAAAGTGCAGACAATATCCTAATTAGTTGCCAGCCCTCTTCTCCAGTCAAGATGATTTTGAACTTCCTTCCCCAAAATTACTGAAAATGATCAAAATCGATAAATAAAATAATCCATATTATGACCCAAAATCAAATATCTTCTAAATTCCACTAGCAAACATCCTAGAGAAATATTAACATGCATTCTGAACATCATTACACTTCCACCACAAGATAAGCAATATTCTATTCTCACAAACGGTAAAGCACAATCAACAAGTCAAGCTACGCAGATGAAAATCATAATTTCAAAAGAAATAACAACATAGTGAACTTCACGTGTTTGGAAGCCTACTCCTAGTCCGTGGACTGGATATTGAATTTTGGAAGTGTGAATAACAGCTCAACAAGCTACAAGATTCCATTCCTTTTAGTCTATTCATTCACAGACCAACAGACCATTCCTTCCAGCTCCCCTTACTAGACTAGGCGACATTCCTAAGGCACCAAAGAAAGGCTATTCAATTACCATCGAGAAGGAGAAAGAAGAAGAAACTTTCCCTCAGCCGTAGCAGCGACTGCCTAGCTTCCTTGCCTGGCAGCACACTGCTACGCTGGCAATCGTGGCTAATTTCATGCTTATCAATTGCCAACTAGTGATTTTAATTACACACACAGCTAATAACATCATCATCATCACAGTATAGGAAACAAAATCCAAGATTTAACCAAATCAGAAAAGAGCAGCAATAAATTTTGGAAAACACCCATATGACATCAAAGATTTAAGAAAAAAATTATTTCACAATACCATCATCCTCAAAAACATAACATCATCCAAACACCACAAACATACCCAGAAACCAAAATAAAGGGAAAAGATACAATTAACAACAACAACAATAGCAACAACAACAATAATAATAATTAATATTATTATTGTTATTATTTCTTGTAATAAACTTCACTTCTTGTGGCTTCCTTTAACACCAGGACGAGGTTTGGAAGAATCAGCAACATGAACAGCATGAAGATTGGAAAGCTTGTCTTCCTCAAAAGGGAGTTTTGGGTGTCGAGCATCATGATGGATCTGCATGGTTTTAAGATCAGGGGCCGTTATCTTGCAGTGAGGACACTCATATTTGGCATGACCTCCTTTTTCTTGTCCTGTCCTGTCTGCTTGCCCTGCTTTTCCTCCACCTCTGTTTGTTGTCGCCGCATCTACTTTTGCAGCGATCTCCTTTGCTGTGTGCTTCTTTGGCTTAGCCTTCCCTGTCATAATTGCTTCGCTTTGATTTATTGGCTTGAATAAATGGCGAAAACCCTAGAGGAGGAGGAACTTTGCTTTCTAAGAGGCTATCTTGAGCGTGAGGGCCGGGGTTATTTATACAAAAACTAAAACAACTATGTGTTTCACCGGGCACATAGTTATTTCAATTATTATTTTGTGCTTAATAATTTAAGTTTCATAGGATGCTTTCAAAGGAAATGTAATATTTTCACGTGACATATTTACTATTACAAATCTAAATAGAATAAAAGAATTTTTTTTAATTTTAAAATTGCATGATGTAATATTTAAAATATCTTTAAAAATTAAATTTCTTTAACAATAAAGGCGTAAGCGCTTTTGGTTTTTATTTTTTCTTGGCATAATATAGTTACTAAAATGTCATTAGAATCAATTAATCTAAAATTAAAATTAAGAGCTTTTTCGTTTTTTTTTATTATGTTTTTTTTTGTTAACATTTTAGGGGGCAGGGGCAATTTAACATTTGCATGGATTAAAAAAAAAAGAAAAGGAAAAGCTATTGGTGCGTGTGATGCATACACCAGCATGTGGAACCGTCTACGCCTTTTGGACGGCACATACAACGTCTACTGATGGCCGAACACCATATTTGGGGTGGAGTTTGATGTGTCTTGCCTATCCCTTAACGGTGGTCTGGTTCGTATAGCCACCGCACACATGATGGAGCTCCGATGATGTTTTTTCTTTTCTTTCTTTCTCTTGAACGTTGAAAAATGTACAGCCCTTGCAAAAAATCAAAAGTGTGTTAATTGTTAAGTTGATCATATTTAGTTCTTATTTGTTTAATTATATCGATTTTTTTTCAATTTGATCATTTGGCTTTTGATTTCTATATAAAATTTTTCATTTTATTTTATGATGTTACATGTTTAACCTTCAATATTTTGATTTCTAATTTAGATTCTTGATTCTTTTATCAAATTTTAATTTCTTTTCAATTTCATCCTTGAATCCATGATCTTATTTTTAAATTTTTTCATATTTGGTCTTCATTCTCTTGATTTTTATTTTTTGTTTTGAATTCTTTTATGAATTTGTTTTTCAAATTTTCCCTTCAATTCAATATTTAAGGATATTTAAGGTTTGGCTCTAAATGTTTTGATTTTTAATTTTGATTCTTAACCCTTTTTAAAATTTTAATTTGTTTTTAATTTCATCCTTAGATTCAAAATCTTGATTATTTATTTTCTTAATATGGTCCTCATTCTTTTTATTTACATTTTTTATTTTGGATTCATTTGTTAATTTTGTTCAGTTTTGCCCTTCAATTCAAAATTTTAGTGTATCATCTCAATTTTTTTTTTTCAAATGAGGTCTTTATTCTCTTAAATGCTATTTTTTTATCCTTATTTTTTTTATTTCATCATTTAACATTTGATTTATTGGATTTGGTCTAGTTTTTCCCATTGTTTATAGGCCTTACTCGAGAGTCAATCTAGGACAACTATCGAGTCACAGGTTGAGTGGGTTGACCCAAGTCAACTAAATCTTGTTGTTTTATATATAAAAAAAGGTCAAAATGATACAATTTTGAAAAAAAAATGAAGGAAAATAGTCAATGAATTTTGACCATGTTTTGACTAGATTTTCCTCGAGTTAACCAAAACATGGGACAACCTGGGTTTTTTACTGTTTTACATTGAATCAATTCTCCCTCAATTTCTTTTGAAACTTGGTTTGGTCTAAGCCGCAAGTCACCTGGGTCACGGGTCAACCTATCGAGTCGTGCCAAGTTTTAAAATGGTAGTTTTCCAGATGTAGTGCTTATAGTTTAGTCACTAGTTATGGTAATGAATTTAGAAAGTTAACACGGGTTGACATTGTTTTCTTTCTCGATTACATCCTTCGATGTTTTTCATTTTGAAAAATGAACTTTGTTATTTTCTTTGGTTTTCTTTTTTATAAGTTGTCTTTATCTTGTGATATAGGTGAGAGGTTTGTCCTGGTGGCCCATTTTTTTTAGGTTGCTTTTTTTATCTCTTTTTATTTTGACCTTCAAAATTCGATTCTTTTTATAATTAAACTTTGTTTTTTATTATATTGGATTATCTCGTTTGTATAATCCTACTCACAAGTTTTTTTATGACCTCACCCGATTTTGCTGGTGCTTTGTTTTTTAAGATTTTTTTCATTGTTTTTTTTTCTCGATTTCATCCTTCAACATCTTGATTATTGGGGATTGGCAATCATTGTTGTTTTTTTTTCAATTCTCTTTCTATTATGTCGAGCTGTGGGTTTATTTTTTCATTCTTTAAAATACACTAGCAGCGCTTGAGCATTGTTTTTTTTACACTACAAAAAAATCAATCTGGCCCGCAACGAAGTGTCAGCCAACTATCTAGTTTCTTTCTATATAATTTATATATATAGCCAATAAGGCTTATCTACTCCATTATTTGGGTTGTGAGTGTTATGATATGTTAAAGGTTTCAATGTGTTGCCTATGTGTTGCGATATCACTCATTACAAGCTTCATTAGGTTTTAGAGTTTAGACCAACCAAGATCAAACTCTTGGCTAAGTTATGTTTATGATCTAGAAGATGGTAAAATCATAGTCTAAAAATTAACAATATTAACAAGTGTTACCAGTATTAATTTATTCATTTAAATGGATGAAATAAAAAATTTAATTGATAATAAGATTGTGATAAACTTGTGATCAAATAAAATGGGGGTTTTATAAAAAAAAATTAACAAATTTCAACAATATTGATTAATTATAAGTTCTAATACAAATAAAAAATGTTTATATTAAGGGTAACACTATAATATTCATAACAAACTAGAGAATTGAAACTAAATGGTATACCATAAAATTTCAATTCAAGTAATAAATCTAAAGTTTATATTGATTGAAATTGGTGTTGATAAACTATGTTTCATTCAATCTACTTTTTTTTTTTTAATATGTGTGTTTCATTACTTGAAAATCATAAAGACTTCACACCTATAAATGATGTAGCCGAGAACAAAAAATAATGAGGTTTATTGCAAGTCAAAACCCTTAAAGAATAACAACACTATAACTATAAGGAGACTCTTAAAATACCTAATTTTATTCATCAATGTCTCCACTTGCCAAAAGACTATTACAATCATTTATAGGAAAAAAAACTAGAAAATCATAGTAATATTGAAAAAGAAAAAAAAAACTAAAACAAACTATTCCGTTCAAATAGAATGAGGGCATTTTTGCTTTTGTACCATCATGGCTAGCTTTGCATGTCCTTTCTTGGCTATATCCTATGAATAATTAAGATTAGCTTACTGTTAATCCTAAGGTTATGTCTTTCTATGCATCAGCAGTTAAGTAGGTTTGATACACACACACACTCTTGCTTTCTCTTAGGTTATAAAGCCTTTTTGAAAAAACTAAAGAGAGTATAAAAGGAGGGAGTTTTAGAAAGAGTATAGTTGTAAAGTAAAAGGAAATGAGTCACACAGATTGACTACCATTGTGAGAGTTTTTTTTAAGGACAATAGTAATCAAAGCTTGAAGTTTTAAACTCTTCTTTCTAGGTCTTCAAGTTTTATAGCTTAGAAGCTTTTAGTTAATGTTTAGGGTTTCCATAAGCCTTATGATCTTCGGCTACCCAGTCTTGTTGATACCTTTATATTTTCATCATTTTTGTCTAGATACCAGTATTTACCTTTTTATCATTTATTTCTCGATTTTAAGTTTCTATGTGTGTGTGTGTGTTGATGTTTTATATGTATTGATTCTCATCGAGAAACTGGTATGATCTAAAACTTGTGCATGTTTAAGTTATGTTGGATTGAATGATTCTATGGTATTGATGGCCTAAAAAGGCAAGGCTTGCTATTAGGAAGCAAAAAAATTAGAGAAAGATTACATTATGGTTCCTTTGGCTAAATGAAGGCTCTTTTTATACCCTTTATGTGAGCTGCGTTATTAGGTTCATTGCCTATTACCCTTTGAAAGTTATGTATTATGTTTCTTTTATTGACAATCATGACTAGGTATATTGGGTTTTCCTTTAATGGATTATTAGTGTCTAATTTTTTATACCGTTACATTGATGATGTTGGATGTTGGATGTTGGTTGAGGAATGTATGTATTGTTATTCAAAGACTATCTAATTTTGTTTAAAAGGTCAGCCTTATGCTAACCAAGGTAGATCTTTTTAAAGATCTATGTATTCCTAAGTCTCGTAATACTTTCAAACTTTATTTCTTGTTTTCCAAAACTGCATTTGTCTAAGACCCTTATAATAGCTCTCATATTGTATTTATTATGTTCTTGACCATTTATTCTCTATTACAACATCAAGTTGGTGCTCAGAAATAGAATTTGCATAAAACAAGATTTGTTTTCTAGTTGCGTACTCTCATTTTCAACCCAAAAGGCATCAAAATCATTCACTCATGCATATTAAGCATTGAAACAAGTTTACAAGGCCTATTGGGTTTCGACCCACATTAAAAGGCCTATTAGGCCAACATTCAAACTTAAAAAAAATATAACCTATCTTGTTTTTTTAAAAAAATTATATCAATTTTTTTGTTATTCACTCTAAATATCTAGGGTTAAATAAACTCCATGTAGGGTATTATCTTTGATATCAATGAGTAATCTTCTTTTTATTTTAAAAAATTATACCTAAAAATAGCTTTGATTATTCACTCTTAGCATTTAAAGGTACATGAGCTCTACATGGAATATCTTGAACACTAAAATGAGTAACACCATTCTCCTTGTTTTCAAAGTAATAAAATGAACCTTGAGGTTTCTAAAGACAACATTCACCAAATAATAGAAGTATTGGTTTTCTTGAAAAAAGTTCACACAATGAATGTCTATTGATAAATAAACAAAATAAAATGGAAATCACATAAAATGGAATGATTGACAAGTAATATACCACAAAAAGATGAAAGGTCATTGTCAAAACTTTGTCCAAAAAGACCTCCATGTCACTGGATCTTTTTGAATAGAACTAAGGCATATAATTTTCATTCAGCAAATATTTACAAGTGAAATCTAGGTGTTGTAAGATTGGTGAACCTCATTGAAGCATCATTCATGGACACTCCCTTGGATTTAGTTGGGTTCACTAAGGCCAATATAAGCCCACTGGTCATTCACTTACATGACCTGATCGATAATTAGTCATAAGTCATGAACATGAGAGACCAATTTTAAAATTATCAATTCATCAAGTATTACCAAAAGATAATAATCGAGAGTAACAAAAATAAAACAGACCATAGAATGACTAGGCTTGAACTTTCAACCAAAGGTTTAACTCATATTAGTAGATCTATTATCACCTATATAGATAAACCATCGAAAAGGTTTATTAAATAAATTATTATTTTGATATTTCAAACTATATAGCCAAATCAATGTTTGATTATTTAGTTTAAAAAATCCATAGTCATTCAAAGCCCTATTTCTTGATGGTTTTCACTGTTTAAGAGAAGTAGAGGTAATGTTTGCTAACTTCTAGAAAGATATGCATTTTTCTACATGATTCATGACTTCAATCTTTATAGAGACCATATTAGTTTTAGCATTGATATTTCCCTTCTCAGCTTTAATTAGTTTTTCTCTTATACAAGTCACGGTGACTTATTAGGATTAAACCTAGAGAGAAGGATTTTAAAGGAGTAGTTAACTTGTTGGACAATTGAATATTTAGTCTCCCATAATTCTATTTAACCTTTAAAAGATTATTGGATAGTAAGATTATTGGATAGTCTTATAGTTATGTAACACTTTTATTTCAATATCTTTAATACTAATAAAAGGATTAATATCCTTCCACAACTATGCTAAAACTTCCCTTGCACTATGATCCGATGAATCTTTGAGATATAAGGAAATGATATCCTTTATGAGCTATTTTAGTCTATCGATAGAGGCTTTATTACCTAAAACATTGCCTTCTAGTATAAGAATGGTCATAACCTCTTTGATATTAGCTAGTAATGAATCTTTTAGCTGGTCCTTTTCCTTAAGAATTGTTTTAAAACATTAAATGTCCATTGGTGGAGGAGTAAAGATTTGAGAGAGTAGGATATCTAAAGTTCCCTGATACAAGGAATAAACATTTCTATCAATATTAAAAACATAAAAATTAAAATTCTTTCGTTAAGTAACCATAAAGACTTACACATTAGCTTGAATGAATTACCATAGAAGGTTGATATGGTATCATAACATCTTCCTTTTCAATAAGAGATGTAGAAGCATTGATATAATGGTCTTTTACTACTATTGAGGAAGAGGAAACTTTAGCCATTATAGAACCCATCAAGATAACATCTTCTAGGTTAATAGAAAGATGGTCAATTATTAATATTAATCCTTTACCTTGATTGTTCTCAATATGATCACCCATTTTTTCACTAGAGGATCTTCACTAGAGGATGCAGTTCCTAAGGTGATTATATTGGTGTATTAATTTGTTCTTCCTTCCTTCATAGAATGAGCAGCCATGTTATCCAATACTATTTATGCTTATATAAAGATATATTTTTAAGGTTTAGGCACACCGTCAACTTATAGAGTTCCTTAAGAGGCTTTATTACTATGAAGAGCTTATAATAGTACTTGGAAATATTATGATTTTTTTTATACTGTAGTATAATTACTTGGCCGAGAAGAAACAATTCAAGCTGATGGTACTTTAGAAGTGGATAAGGAAGAAACTTTGATCGTTTAGATGAATGAGACTTCTTGGTTTTTAACAATAGTAGTTGAGGGTATAGTTTTTTAAAAGAGGTGAAGTCACTAGTTTCTATTCCAAATTGCAAGTCTTTATATGTTAGGATGCTTTTCCAAACTACAATGTTTTCAAGCTTTTTTTAATTTGAATTTTGGTTTTATAGTAGTAGCAACCATTAAAGACCTACTGTAGTTGATGCCAAAGGAAATATCATTATATCACTCCTATTAGCGAGATTCAAGAATAATTATGCATATTCTCTAAAAAAATACTTGAGAAATAAGGATGTTAGCAAACTATTTTTCAAAAAAGAAAAGAAAGAAAAGAACTAGGGTTAAGGTTCGTTCTTACATTACTTAACCTAGGAAAATAGGTAGTTACCCATTCCTAAACCCATTAGAATACCCTAAATATTTCCCTTTTATCATAAATAGTTCATCTTTATACCTTGTTCAATATTTCTCTAAGACCTTATAGACATGGCCTAAAATCAAGAGACCTAAAGCTATAATCCTAAATTTTGTTATAGTTACAATCCTACCTTTTGCTAGAACTAACATTATCTCTAAGTACGTTTTGGTGGATTTTTTTTTTTGGATTTAGAGCAAATCAAGTACTTGCTTGCCTAGTATTACACGAAGGCTAGATACTCTTTAAAGAAAAAGGAGGTTTGTGTCTTCTTTTTATTTTTTTATTATTCCTGAAAATTCTGATGCACCTTCTACGAAGTCTTCAAATGAATTAGTATCGATATTTGTGGTTGCAAAGAGTTCTTTACTAGTTAGTTAGTTGACACCTATTATAGACAAGTAATAAAGAGTAATGGTTTGTACATACCTTTGTTGGGTTTAGAAAACAATAAGGAAAAGGCTATTAAAAGCTTTTTGTTGGGTTTTGATATAACTCGTGATAGTTGAATCATATAAAAATTCTTATGGCATTTCCATTATTTTCCAAAAATAATATTGCTTTTTGTCAAACCATTCGATGTAATTTGAGGGAGAAACACTTGGCCATATTAGGATATTTTTTCTCTAGACGTTTAGATTTACATAATCATCTTGAAAATGATTTTTTTCTCTTTCAATGTCTTGGGTAAAGTGAAATTTTTCCTCATATTGAGGCATCTATTTATAGAATAGGCCAAGATGTTTCTTTTTTTTTTTTTTGCTTTGAGTAGCATTGAAACATTAAAGTAAGGAAGGCAATTTATAAATAGTAGTAGTGGACCAGGAAGATTGATTTTAAAGTGAAACTTGAAATTGCCATTCTAATCTTAGGAAGAAGGGAGATTGATTGAATCTTTGTAGAAAAATCTTTAAGGCTCTTAGAGAGTTTAGGGATTTTATATAAAAGATAAAGAATTTGGTGCAATTTAAGAAACCCAAATGTTGTGTCTAAAAGCTAAAGTACACATAGTTTTCAAATTAAGTTAATTAGTTGAAGTGTTTGACATGTCAAATATGTTTTAAAACATGATTGACTAATTTTAGATGAATAATATTATTTGTCACATCATATTTGATTGATTTGATTAAAGAATTTCACTACAAGAGTGGTGGGGTTAATATTCATTCATTTAAGAAATAAAGTAATATAGGGGTCATTATTTACATCTGAAATAAACATAATCGTGTCAAACATATAATGATTGGTTACACTATAAAATAAGAGATGTGAGCTAAAACTGATATTGAATTAGAATAACTGATAAAAATGGAGAAGTCCTTGATCTACCAAGAATGTTGAAGAAGTAATTGACCTATCAATCAAGTGATTCGAAGTCATAATTGACTAGAAAGAAGTAATCGATCAACAGATTTTAAATGTGCACACAACTAGAGAGATACATTCCAATTTAGAACAAAAATTCTTAATAAAATAACTAATCATAAGTTAAAGATTAGTCTAGTTTTCACTTGTGTATAAATAAAAAAGAAATTTAGCTTATATTAGATTTAATAAGCCTCTTTATATGATACCAATATTTTTATAGGATAGGAATTACCTATGCAAGTAGGATTTATCTCTGTAACAATATAAATAGGTCGTATTAGCTGATAAGAAAAAATAAGCAGCCCTACATATTCAATTTCTTTCAAATTTATTTATAATTTTCCTTAAAGAGTTTTTATTGCTTTATTTCATTGCTTTTTATTTATTGTTTTCTTTATTTTTCTGCATTTAAGTTCCCTAAAAACATAGTCTTCTTCAGAACTCTTATGTTTTCTTTACATGGTAGGTGCTTTTACAACAAATTATCTTTATTGAGTGTTTGAGGTCTAGAATTCCTTCTTCTTCTTTTTTATTAGAGGTAGTTGTCACCTCATCATAGGTTAAATCCTAAGTATGATTAATTGACAATATAAATAATTTTTAAACATAAAAATCATCTTAAATGATTTATATATACATCCATACTATTCACTATTATTTTTCTACTTAGTATAGATCATTAATATATTCAAAGACATAAGTTTATATTTTTAAATTACATATAGTATTAATTTTTAAATATGATTTAAAAATAGATTATTGGTAGGATATGTGGGAGTCTTTGCATAATTTATTAGGTGATCTTGTAAAGTGCTACAAAAATATAAAGAGATGATTTTTTGAAAAAGATAAAAAAAACAGTAGGTCGAGTCACTAGATCTGACCAGACCTATTGCATCCCGTTATGCACTTACCAACTTATCAACAAGCCAATTGTTAGTCTCATATTATAAAATTTATTTCCACGTTCTTTTTTTTTAAAATGTTTTTTTTAATGTCAATAACTACCTTTTCTATTAACTAACTAAAAACAAATTGAATCTTACAACCAATATTATCTATTTATAT
Organism: Populus x sibirica; assembly: GCA_019202695.1. Classification (NCBI taxonomy): domain Eukaryota; kingdom Viridiplantae; phylum Streptophyta; class Magnoliopsida; order Malpighiales; family Salicaceae; genus Populus; species Populus x sibirica. Next base: position 979,650 of record JAGMVL010000899.1, on the reverse strand, counting down.
TATATCATACCTTTACCTCTATTGTTATAAACCTTTATCTTCAAAGTTTACCTATTTATATATCATCACACTCAAAGTTGTAAAACCAATATAAACATGACCTAATGTCCAAAATAATCAATTGATCTTTGACATCTATAAATTCAATGGTATTGCAACGTATTTCATAATTGAAGGTCAGACAATAAAATTAAAAACCTTCCATCAAGATGTAAACTTTGAAAAAGTAGTATTGGTTTTAATATTGTTATAATTGTATAAATACTTGAAAAGGCCTTTAACTTTGTTGTTGAGTTTGATAAATTTATGAAACTTATCGTGGCGTGCATGATATCGAATAACAGAACTACCTCCTGAAATTGAAAGGTATTTGGGTTTAATCATAAAGTTATGATTTGAGGGAGTCATCACCTATTATCATGGTTTCTAAAAAACCTATAGTCTGCGAGAGTCTGGATCAAGAAATTAATTATGCAATTGAAAGACACATCACCCCTAGTACACTCTACCTAAGGTAAACTGTTTTATTAATTGATTGTTATTCTAAGCCGTGTTTCTATTTGTTAGTCTTATATAAAATTCAAGACAGATCTCCATTCATGAGGAAGTCTCTACCTTATTGGGTTAAAACCTAACTGTTCTAAGGCTTATTTTTTAGTACCGTATTTATTTTCTATTTTGTATTATTAATACTTGAGGATATACTTTATAGTATAATTTTATAGCTCAAAATATTAAAAATTTACAACTAAATCCTAACACTTTGAATATTAAACAAAATAATTGTTATGAGATTTTTGATATTTTGGCCAAATCCTAATGCATAATCATAAACTGATTACGATATCTATTTTGTATTTAAAACATAATAAGAATGTGATTTGTCTATTTAGAAGATATGCATGAAAAATCTTTAAGATTTGGCCATGTGCATTAAACATTTTTTTATGTTTTTGAAATTATGGAATTTTTTGGATTTTTGAAATTTGAGAGACAAATCAGGAATTTTTAACATTGGATCCGTATCTTACAGTAAGTTTACAATCCAATATAAAATGAAATTCTTGAAGAAAAAACATATTTGTGTTTTCTGAAATAAGGGATTTTTTTCGAAATTCTAGAGAAAAATTAAGTATTTTTAATACTGAGTCCATATCTTATTGTGTAAGTTTACAATATGATATTAGACAAAAACTATTGGGAAAACATGTTAGCTACCCATAAATAATTTCAAAATGGTCCCTGAATTTTCTTAGAATTTTTTAAAAATCTTTAAAGGCATGTTTGGCTATGCACACAAATAAAGACAAATTAAAACTAAAAGGCAAAGGCTTGGAGCATGTTTGTCAAACATGCCCTTAGCCTAAAGTCAGAGACATTACAAATGCCTTAAGGGCATGTTTTCTAAGGACTCAAACAAGACATTATCTCTTAAGGAAAAATGAGGTGGGCCAAACACGCCTTTAAATATGGTTTAGGCTTGACCTAGCCACATGGGCTGAGCCTATTAGTCTTAAGGTCCAAGTCCACAGCTTAACCTGATTTGTTGGGCCAACAGACGATCCAACAAGCTTATTCTCTCTCTCTCTCTCTCTCTCTATATATATATATATATAAGTAGACTGGACCTAGCTCTGCCCATATAATATGGTCACTCATCTAGCATAGTGACCAAATTAATAGCCTTTGCAGAACATGAATTATTTCGCGTTGTGGTTTATTGTAATAGTAAATTAAAGTAGAAGGGATAAAGAAAGTTACTTGGACTGGATGAGACATTGCTGGCTAGTAGAGCTTTAGTCGTGGTGTGGTGGTCTTAGTTGAGGTCGACGGTGGTGTAGGTGAGGCTGGTGGCTGATCTGCACTGAAAGAGGAAAAACAATGTTGACTCATGATGGTAGTGAGGCAATGGCTAGTGGTGGTGACTATGATGCTGCTGATGATGTTGGTCTAGATGTGGAGGAGCTTGTGGTGGCTGTTGGCATGAGGCATGAAGGAATTGCTTGAAGCTGAAGGAGAAGCTGCACTGGAAGGGAAAAACAATGGTGGAATTAGTAGGAGGGCCTTTTGTTTACTGGTTTGTGTGAGAACAAATGAAAGGGATTTACAAGGTGGTGGTATTTTAGTTTTTTTTTTTTGTAAGGTAGTAGGTTGAGAATGCAAGAGGGTTTGATATAGGGGTGTTTTTTTTGTTGCTTCGGTTTTACTTTTTCTTTTTCTAGTGAAAGGGTCCTTTTCACTTCTTTTTTTCTCCTCCCTTTCTGCACGGAATTCAACCCTATTTATAGGAGATGAAAGAAGAACATGGGGTGTTTCTCGGGCATGGTTTGTGGCCATTGATTTGATTAGGAATGATCCCAACCATTGGCCACAAACAACAACTTGATGCATAAAACTAGACTGTTAAAGCTAGCTAGGTTAGATGTTTTAGCCATTTATTGCAGTGGTTGCAAATTGGCGAAGAAAATGACAAGGTGTAGTACAAAGTCGGAGGATGAAGATGGTTTGCGTCTTTTGTCTTGTTTGGAAGAGAGAGATAGCATTAAATGGCCTCCAAAAATGCTTCACAAGTTGCTTTTCTAGTATAATGGTAGGGGATGACAAAACAGTGCCAGATGACATGTTGTCTGTAACTTTTATTTTTGAATTTTATTGACTAAAACAACACCAAAACACACCGTTTCATTTAAATAAAATGGTGTTATTTGTTAGTCTTTTGACCTAAATTAAGTCATTAACCTTTTTTTTTTTATTTCATCCCCCAAATCTTTAATTTATTCCATTAAATCCTCAATTGAATTTTGATTCTAAGAATCAATTTAATTTCATCCTTGTCAAGTTTTAAAATGATCCCCTGAGTTTAGCGTCTTTTTCATCTTGGTCCTCGATTTTAGATATTTTCAATCTCGTCCCTAACTGACCTTTGACCTTCTAATTTCTTTAATCTCACTTCTGTTTTCAGTTGAATTGGGTCCCGAATTCACATGTCTTTTGCAAAAAGGTCATTAGTTATGATTTTATTTAATTTGACTCCTAATTAACCTTCAAACTTTGATTTTTTTGTAATTTTATCCATGATTCCACCCAAATGAGATTAGAAAAATTAAATTTGATCTTTTAAAAAATTAATTTTCTCAATTAAGCCTAAATTAGGCTTCCAAACTTAACTTTTAACCAATCATATCCCTAATTAAATTAATTATACCCATTGATTAAGTTTTTACACTTAATTTATTCTTTAAATTTGATTCAAATTAATTTTTAAATTTAATTAAACCTTTAATTAGGCTTATTATTAAATCAAATTTTCCTATTAAAAGTCTAATTAAGTCTTTGAATTAATTTTTATGCAAATTTGTCCAATAATCATTTAATTTGACCTTATATATGTATTGTCTTTCAAGCTTGGATATAATTGGGTTCTTGATTTTTGTCCAAACTCATAATTTGGTTTCTCTATGCATTTGAAAACCTTCTCAATTTGTTCTTGTTAAGTTCTTAGTCTTTTTTTTTATTATTGTTTTAAATTTTAAAAGAAAATGATAATTTTTTAGGAAAATTCAAAATTGAGTTATGACATAATCTTGATGGTGAATTTAAACAAGAGAATGGTGATGAAAATTTGGTTTTCAGAAAAACTTTAGAGCTTGGTGATGATAAAATGATTCTTCAAACTAAGGCCCATGACTACATGGATTTTGAAAGATGTTAGGTTAATTATGTCCAATATCTCTCAATTATTAATGTTTGATTAGTTGGATCTCTTTACTATTGATTCGATTATTTAGGACATTTTATTATAAAATTCATAAATATTTAAATTTTTTAAACCTATAAAAAAAGGGTAAAGAAGGTGTGTTGTCATCATGGTTGCATGACACATGTCTATCTTAGATAAGAATACTTTGCTATTCAACTTAAATCAATTCTAAAAAAATTACTTATACATAAGAAAAATAAAAAAATAAAAATTGAAAAATATGAAACAATCTTGTTTTTATCTCTCTTTTTCTAAAAAACATTGAATCTTCATTTCTTTCCTCTTGACTCTTATATAATTAGCTTTAATTTTACAATTTTAATGGTTAAGTTCATTTCTTTTACCCCCTTCTCTCTATCTTATAAGTATTAGTAAATGATTTACAACAAAGAAGACACATATTAGCATACAAAACTCATACTAATGATTGTTATGAATTGAAACATGTATTAAATACTAGGTTTATGATGTTAAAAATGAGTCCAAATACTTTTACATAAACTAATAGTTGAAAAAACTATAAATAAACACTTGAAGCAAAGCTTTTGATATCGATATCAATTAAAAATCATAAAAAAGAAAACAATGCGTTACAAAATTAAGAAAAAGTACTAAAAATGAGATTTTTAAAGTTAAGGCATGCTTGAACACATTTGAAGTAAATTGGCATCCATAAAAATCAAAGATTTTGAAAACAAGACTTTTAATAATAATACTGACAAAGAATTCTTTGAAAACAAAGTAGTAGGTTTAAAAACTCAAAATTAAGATTAAAAGCAAGATTTCAACGTAAAAACTCACCAATCTAATTTTAAATTGACACCAACAAAATGAAGTCAAATATTTATTTGTAATGGACACTAACATCCATCGACAAGCAACAAACTAGTATATAAAAATAAATATCATCTTAAGAACTCAGCAAGCAAGCAAGCAAAATAAAAAAAAATAGAACCAATTATCTACATCTTAGTTTAATCCAATAGGAAACATTTCTCATCCTCCCATCTTCATCACAAAGTGTTAACACCACCTTATTTTGACTCAAAATTCCTAGAGTTGGAATTGAAATGATATATATTATTAAAAAACCATAAATATATAGAAAATAAATAAATTAAAACAACAACAAAAATGAGAAGGACAAATAAACCATAAAACGCTAGAGCTCAACTCTTAAATGGCTAATACATTGGACCTACATGTCACTACTATCATTAGCACTTGATGTTATGTGTTATGAAGGGAGATCAATGTTCAAGAGGGTTCAATTTATCCTTTTTTATCTTTCTTTTTTGATGTCTTTGGTGGCCTTGAATACTGATGTTACTATCATTATTGGTGGAAAGATGTGCTAGTATGATGATGTTTGGCTATGGTGGTGCTTACTTGTCGTGTTGTTATTACTACTAAGTCGTTGTCTTCTTTCATGAAGGGAGATTAGTGTATGAGTTTAGTTCAACTTAAGTTAGATTTAGTTGGGGTTTCTAATTTAGGTTTAAGTCTATTGTAGTTAGTTTGGATAGTTGGTAAATGATGTGTTAAAGTGGCTGTTGGTTTGAATGGTGAGAGAGGTTTGACTAGAGTAAGTTTAGGTTGGCTTATGGTTTGCGGTGCATGGCTTGATTGAGTTTATGGCTATAATAGTTTGGTGGTGGATCAAGGTTGGTGCTAGTTAAAAGTGTTAGTTCGATGTTAATAAATCTATAAGTATGACTTGATTTTGTAATAGGTAAATGATGTGTTAAAGTGACTGTTGGTTTGAATGGTGAGAGAGGTTCGACTAGAGTAAGCTAGGTGGATAAAAAAAGGTGGAATAAAGAAGAGAAAGAAAGAAGAAGGTAAGGGAGAAAAAAATAAAGGAGAAAAAAAAGGAGAAAAAAAAAGGAAAAAATATATAAAAATGGAGTTGGTTACTATAGTTTCAAAGAAGAGGAAAAATATTATTTTTTTTAAGAGTTTTTTTATTTTTATTTTATGGATGATGACTCTTTTTTTTCTTAGATTGATTATAAATTAGGGTATTTCTAAGTAAGGAATTAGGTCCAACCTTCATTTTATAGTATTTAGATTGCAATTTTAAGGGATCCTAGGATAGATTTTAGGATTGTGCGGGGATAGGATTAGAAAAGCAAGTGTAAGGTATCTCTTTCTACTATATATTTATCTTTTTTTTTTTTTTACAATTATTTTTTTTCACCCCCTCTCCTTTTTCATATTGATTCTTCTTGTTTTTCACTCATTTTTCCTCATCTTTATTTTTCTTTATTTTCTCTTCCATTTTTATTTTTTTTATGATTGCTTATTGCCTATCTTAAAATAATAATATATAAAAATATTAAAAATCTCCAAAATCCATGAAATAGTAATCTTTTTTTAAAAGATAGAGCTTTTCAATAAAAAAAATACATTGTTTTAAAGATTTTTTTGGGAGTTTCAAAAAAAATCTTTGAAAAAGTGGGGGATAAAAAATGGATTATAACATTATTTTTTTTAATGATTTGATGGGGTTATTTTGTTTGTTTTAGCAAATCGGTTGATGGGTTTTTGAATATTTGCTAATGGTTGGTGAATGATGATTTGAGTTAGGAGGAAAAGAAAAAGGAAGAAGTGTAAAGATGTCGAAGAAATAGTGTAAAGTAGTAGTAAAGACTAGCACAAATACATAAGAAAAACGTTAGTTATACTTTAGTCTTGGGTAATTTTTGTCAAATAAATGGATAATTGAGCTGAAATTTCGAGCCCGGTGCTTGGATGAGTTTTTCAAAGGGGTTTTTTTGAATCCAAATATTAATTTCAAATTTGGAGATAGGACACTACCACTTTTGGTAGTTGCAGTGACAGTGACCTGGTGATAAAGGCAAGTTGAGCAATTATGAGAAATTTTTAGATTAAATCCTTATACATCTCAAGAGAATTCTTGGAATAAAAATTATTTTTTTATTAATTTGGATTGAAAGACCTTTCAGTATACTGCAAAATCTACATCTTTTTCTTCAAGGGGGATAGTGGGGACTGCAGGATCTTACGCTACGTCTCCTCAGTGTCTTACGGATCTAGCAAATAGTATGCGCCTGGCGATTCACAGCTGAATAAAAAGGCCACTCTCATAATTCCCATTACATTCTTCTTCCTACTTTTTTCTGATCCAAATTTCCATATCGCCCGTGCTCTCTTTTGTCTTCGTTAGTACATCTGATGGGGTTTCGTTCAAACCCTAGATTTATCATCCTTGTAGTAGCTGCTGCTGTTTTGCTTCTACTATTGTCCTTATCTCACACCGCCGCTGCACAGGCCTCTCTCTTTATTTTTGATTTTTTTTTAATCTATTTCTTCTACTTTTCAGTTTAAGATGTTAATAAATGCGTGATGTTGTTTATTTATTTATTATAGGAAAATGAGGGAGATGAATCAAGATCCTTTCAAGACCTGGGCCGCCGTGGCATGGTATTCACCATCACCATCATATGCTACGTTGTTTGGTCATATACTCATTTTCTTTTTAATGGATGGATGGATGCAGGTCGTTAGAAATGGAGGTGATGCCAAATCTGCTGGTAATGGTCTTAAATTGGAATCGGGGCTTGGAATTTTTGATGCTTTCTTTGCCAGCTTGTCAATGATTTTGGTCAGCGAGGTAATTGGGCTCTCGCTCTCTACTGCTGTCTTTTTTTGGATTGATGCTTGACCTAATCTTCTTAACTTTTCTCTGCTTTAATTTGATTTAATTTGATTTTGTTATATGTTTCTATTGCTTGACTATTACGGTGCGTGCTAGATTGGTGATGAGACTTTTATAATAGCAGCTCTTATGGCAATGCGACACCCTAAATCTACTGTGTTATCGGGTGCTCTCACCGCCTTGATTGTCATGACAGTAAGCTGCCTTTTTTTTTTTTGTTTCAGCAGTTTCTACTTCAGCCAAAGAACCCTTACCTTCTCCGACTTTGTTTTCTCTCTCTCTCTCTCTCCTTTCTTTCTTCTGACACTGCAAGGCATTGAATGGAATGGTCCAGCCAGCAACTACACTGAACTTTTCTTATTCTCAATGTTGGTGAAGCTTAAGGCTGTTGTGCATGTCATTTAGGTACTTTCTACTGGACTAGGTAGAATCGTGCCAAATTTAATTTCAAGGAAGCATACAAATAGTGCAGCCACCGGTACGTACTATATAAATTAACATTTATCCAGTGCAGCCAAATTTCTTGTTTTCTAGAAAATGCCTTCCATGCTATCGTATTCATCATTTACAATTGCTGCTATTTCTTTGAAATCCAAAGTATTCTTCATGGGAAGATTTAAATACTTTACTACAGAATTGGGATGTATTAAAATAATCAGTGCACCGTGTTTGTTTTTTAAATGCGTTCACTTGGGACACTATTATAGCATATAAAAATATGTATGGCAGGATCAATAGTGGGAAATTGTGGAGCTTGATGGGGCGAGGATGCCATCTAGGCACTCCATCAAGAAATGTGTTATCAATGTACTGTTTCTTTGCTATCAGTCACTTAAATAGAATCATTTTCTATAGTCTTATAATCATGAGAAATATTGGAGGAAAAACTATCGTTTTGATTTTAAATGGTTGCAAATCTTGCTTGGTTTCACTCGTTGGACTCTCATGATGTGTAATATGTGGACGAGAGCTGGATATTTTTGTGTTTTGTCAACTTGTGGAAAACTTCCAGTTTTATGAAAAAACGTTTTCCACAAGTACATGATCTTTGTAGTACCAAAACGTTACCTCCACAAAAAATCCTATAAATGACTGGAATAAGGAGCTTGGTGCCTTCCTTGTAATAATATATAGGAATTAAACCACAGTGAATTTTCCACAAGAATAAAAATAAATTCATATTTACTTGATGAATCTTCACATCACGAAGTTTGAACGCAATCATCTTTGTGGTTTAATTCTGTTTGTAGAAAGTGCTACAAGTAAATTCCTTGAAAATGGTGTCCAATCAACTTCAATGAAAAGTATATCTTCAAATAATTCTGTTTGAAATTGCAGCCCTTTTTTGTCCCTATACTTTGTATATATCTTAGAATTCTCAGAGTCGACTATAGTTGAATAAATGTTTTAAGGGGACCTCTGTCAGTTGTATGGTCAGAGGACATGTAGTGTCCTACAGGTTGCATCGCTCTGAATCTACAATTAGTGTCAATAAAATGTAGTAGTCATAGTTTGACTTCTGACTTCATATTTCGCTTTCACATCGTAAATGAAGTTGGCTTATCTTATTTGTGTTAGAATCAGGTTAAATATGAAAACTAACAACTGTATTCTTTCCATATGCAGTTCTTTATGCATTTTTTGGCCTGCGGCTACTTTACATTGCCTGGAGATCGGATTCAAAATCATCACAAAAAAAAGAAATGGAAGAAGTATATCTTTATTGCTCTTAAATCTGTCTATTCACCTGTTACATGTCTACTTGGAATATACATTTTCTTCCATTGCTGCAAATATATAAAATCTCCTGCTAAACAAAAGAGAGTTCTAGATTCTTGTTGGTTCTTTATCTCTCATTTCAGGTTTTGGATGTCTCTTTGGATGAGTAATTGATGGTAGAATGGTTAGCATGTTTAATCCCCCGAGTTGTATGCCTTCACCTCCTCCCCTCTCCCTAGTGCTTTGGGCTTTGAGTGCACCAGTGAACTGTTCCTTTATTTATTTTACTATAATCAATTGGCTTAGCCAATTTGCTATTAAATACCTGATCATCATCAGCCTTTTGATCCAACATTCTTTTTTTGGTGAAAGTCAATATTGCCTTGTTTTTGCCCAGTTTTATGTCTCTCTAAAAGTTCCTTGTGTCATTGGGTCATGAACCTTTTGTATTTTTTTGTAAGATATGGTTTATGTATGTAAATTATGTTGTTATATTAATGTGAGGTTCCTAGCATGATTGTGATCTCTTTTGAAAGAAATCCTGGAGGTATTTATTGAAGCTTCAATTTCAATTTCCTCCTCCCTGCATCAACCTCCCTGAGCTGGTATTACCTTTATCTTGAATTGTGTATTGTGTGTTCAGGTAGAAGAAAAGCTTGAGGCTGGCCAAGGGAAAACATCCTTCCGCCGTTACTTTTCAAGATTTTGCACACCAATATTTTTGGAAGTATGTGTAACTTGTCATTCTTATTCTGCATTTCGGTCTCATGAAGTATTTCAGATTCTTTATTTTGTGACATTGTGTTGAGATTTGCAATGCCAAATCCTTTTGCCATTCTGTATTTAAGTACAATGATAACTGTGTAAGATTATGTTCGTTTAGATATTTCTATTATGATTCTACTGTTAGCATCTCAGCAGAAGCATGTGTGTTTTTTCTATGCAGTCATTTATTTTAACTTTTTTAGCTGAGTGGGGAGACCGTAGCCAGATTGCTACAATTGCTGTAAGTTCATGTTCTGATTCTTAATATTTTTATCAAGATTGTTTTGGCATGGCTTAGTCATACTTCCATCCTTGCCTTGCAGAATGTTATTTCTCTTTTTCTTCTTGTGCCGACTGGTCATTTTGAGTGCTCTGTTTCCCTTTCATATGCTGTGAATTATGATTTTACTCCATAATGATTGCTGCAATAGGATTTTGGGCCTTATATTTTGTAGTAGATATAATTTTATTGAGAAAGGAAATTTAATATAGTACGAAAATGGAGGATATATCATCCTTCCTAAGAACAAGAAAATATCTCAATCAAATGAAGTTCTCCTATCTTTCTGTGCTCTAAGGATACTTTAGTGATGCCCATGGTAGAGTGCCCTAAATTCAAAACCACTGTAAAGGTAAATGTTGAACTTTCGGTGCCAGTTTTTATGTATCTTTGACTTGAATTTGCATATACTATGGTTGCTGTTACAGGCTTATCATTGGAGAAAATCTCATAAACCATCATACCTGATGGTGTGTCTTGATTATATTGGTACTGTGCATGGGCTTTGATACACCTCTCACCATGCCATGTTAAATTTCCCATGTGATTTGAAACTCTGTCTTCCGATTTTGGCTGCATAGCTTAAAAGCAATTAGATAACTTTCTTTTAGGATGGTGTGCACAGCCGCTAGCTCCCACCAACCTAATCATCTACACGAAAACAGTAGATGAAGCAGCAACATTTTTGACATCAGAATTTAGGTAGTGTTTGGTGTTGTAAAATAATTTTTTTTTAAAATTTATTTTTGATATCAGCATATCAAAACGATAAAAAATAAATTTAAAACAAAAAAATAAATTTAAAATTTTGTAAAAGCGTGTTGCCAAAAGGCGTCTTAGTCTTGTAGGGATGTCTGAACTGCCTAGTTTTGCGGAGAGAGTTCGGAGTTCTTGCAATGAGATTTTTTTAAGCATATCTTCCTGGATGTAATAGGATCATGGGTTTGTGCATGTTAGGTTTCTTGAGAGTCCCGGCTAAATTTCGTGATGTTTATACCAGTGAAGTCTTGTGTAATTGAATATATATATATATATATATATATATATATATATATATAAATTAATTCGTGTAGGCAAATTGTCGAGCACCCTTAAATTGTGTGCTCCTTATTTGCTATGTTTATTGCCACTTGCCAAACATTTTGCAGCAGAACCAAGGTTTGTCATCACAAGATCCCTGGCTTTTAGTCTTCAAATGCCAACACCCACTATTCACGTGATTTCAATTTTCATGGTTCTTCGGTTGTGCCTATTCTATCTATATGATTCTTTAAGCATCTGGCTTGCATGTGTTCGTGAAATAGTTTGAACACTCACAGGAATTCTTGAACACAAAAGCAGCTGTGAAGATTTTGCACGAAAAATCAACATGGCTCCCGTAATTAAGATGCCTGCTGTTTTCTTTACTTGGCTAGATTGATTTGAATGGTGAAATACTGTGATTAGGAAGCAATTGTGGTCTCTGTTTTTATTTTCTAGGGACGGATGCCATTGTTTTGATAGGATACTGAACATGATTTATCTTCTTCTTGATGGGGTTTTATATTTCTCAAGAACTCAGTGTGATCTCAAATTGCGATGCTGTAGAATATGTTCTTATATAATATTTTGACAAGAATGTCTGGCTCCTGCAGCTGGCAACACACAAAAATGCCATCGGCGTAGCTGTGGGGGCTACTTTGGGACATACCATCTGCACCTCCCTGGCAGTGGTTGGTGGAAGCCTTCTGGCGTCTAAGATCTCTCAAGGGACAGTTGCAACCATTGGAGGCTTACTTTTCCTTTGCTTTTCCTTGTCGTCATATTTCTATCCTCCTCTATAACAGCTGTTTATAGCCTACTGTAATTAAATTAAAATTAAATTAAGTATAAGTGAAGTTTAATTAATAAATAAGTTGAATTTATATGTTTTGAAAAGATAGAATTCAATTTATTTTGTTTTTTATATTATTTTTGTTATTCTCATTTATTGTTGGTCTTTAAAAAAAAAAAAAAAGAGTAAATGAATATTACGAGGAAACTAGTTTTAAAACTTGGTAGCAATGGAATAGAAAAAACTCAATTATTAAACAAATTCTAAAAAAACCTAAAGGTGCATGAGTCATATATTCTGCAGAACATTGATCGAACTTAAAGGTGCATGAGTCATATATTCTGCAGAACCTAATTCTTGCCAAGATAATCACATTATAGTTGGTATAGTTTAGTGGTAAAAGGAAGACAAATTTAGTGGTAAAAGTAACAAAAAGAAAAGCAATTATTGGAGTGAGATAGTCATAGTTGAAAACAGGATTCATCTCTTCTTTCTCTAATTCAAAACTGTGTTTTCATAATTTTTTAACAATTTAATATCTATAATGTTTTAGTTTATGCTCATAGTGGATATATCAAGAAAGTTGTACGGTCCAATAACTATGAAATGAAATATTTACTCATGGGTGGGTCCCCAAATGGGGCATTTTAATATGGTTGATTTCCCTCTTTTGCAATTGGTTTTTGTTTTTTTTTTTTAAAAGAGAATATTAAATGAATTTAATTGAGATATGGGTGGAATATAATAAAATAAATCTAGTACTAATAAAAAGAAAAGAATAAAAAAATATCTTTTCTATATACTTTCTAAGATTATATTGCTACAACTTACTTTATACAATCATATCATTTCAACACAACATAAGTCATTAATAGATCTCAAAGACCCATTATTCATTCAATGCAAGTTATTGTTGGCTATTCTCCATATAAGAGTCAAAATATGGTTTGACTGAGTGCTAGCTTTCATTTTTTATTAGAGATGGATCTTGAGTTTATAATTCCTTTTTTTTTCACCTGAATAGTGCTTAAAAACTTTGATTTTTAAATCAAGAAGCCAAAATAATTTATTTTATTAGTCATTATAAAAAGATAAAATGATTCTATATTCCTTAAAAAATGGATCCCAGTCTAATAGTATGAATAAATTAAATACAAGCATTAAAAGGATCCCGGACTTGCAACAGATAAAGAATATTAGACTGGGATCCATTTTTTAGGGCTCAATCATATAGTTTGAGCTCCTAGAATATCAAGTCTTTAGGGCTTTCTATTTGATTGTATAAAAAATAGTGATTGGAGTGAAGTCATAACAAGGCAGTTGTACTGGAAAGTTCAATTGGATCACTTAATATTTTTTTTTTCAGGGAGAGGTAATGCTTGTTGGGTATTTTGGTTTGACACCACTCTAAAAAGTTGCCTCTCATTCTTTAGAGACTACAACCTCTAGTTGGGAGCCCTTTATGCAAATTTGGTTTATTATTAGGAATTTTAAGTCGTTATTGGATAACATGTAGTTCTAAATTTGAGGATATATATATGTGTGTGTGTGTGTGTGTGTGTGTGGCCGACCATTTAGGGAAGAAAAAAAAGAAAGAAATTGATGAGAAAAAGAGAGAAATTTATGATAAAAAAGAGAAACCTTGTGAGATCATGATAGTTTCTACTTCATTTAGGATTGATTAAGTGAGATTAAGGAAGAGAAAGTAAGATTTTAGAGAGAGAACGTAAATAAGTTGAAGAAGAAGAGGAAAGCTTGGGAAAGTTTCATTTAGCTAGCATTTGGAGAGGAAAATCTTGGTAAGGTGGCCTAAGGTCATTTCAACAAGTCATTGAGAAGTTTAATTGATTTTTATGAAATTCTTAATTATGTGAATTAGGGTTCGTGACTAAGAATTTAAGGGTTTTGTAAATAAGTGTTAGAAATGCTAAAACATGTAGAAAAGAAGTGTTATACATGTAGAATTGATGTTATTAAGAAGAAAACATGGTGAGGATTTGAGTGGAGGTGGTCGACTAAGTGTAGACAAAAAAAGAAAGTATTCTTTTGATGTTTATGTGTTAATATTGTAAGGAATTAATGTAAAGTTTATGTTAGAGATTATTGGAAAGGGATTAGATCATGTTATCAATTTTGGTTAACATATTGGAATGTTTGTTCATTGTTGTATTGGAATGAATAAAATGTATAAATGAGTGTGTTGTGTTTAAATAATAGTTTTGTAATGTAGAAATTGTAATTTGAACAATGATAAAATTTAAGAAAAACATTAGAAAGGAAAGAAAAGAAGAAAGTCTTATGGTTTTATACGTATATAAAATGAGGGGAGAATTTAAAATGAAGTAGTAATTGAATCTAATTATTTGAGAGTAGATATAATAAAGAAAGGATAATGATTATTTATAGGTGAAAAATATTTAGTATACTTGGGGTTAGTTGGAGAAATGATAAATATGACTTTGAAGATGAATTGTATAGTGGGATGTAAGTTAAAGGAATAGTGGTATGTTATGAAATGATAAAAATATTAATTTATGGTACCTTTTTTGGATTCAGAAGAGGCACCAAGAGTGACATCTTCTGCAAAGGGAGGAACATGCTCAACTGGACTTATCTTTTAATTATATCATTATTTATTGAAATTACATGAGATTTGATAATTGTTATTGAAACAAAATTAAGTATGGTATATGAAGTGGGAAAATAGAAAACAAAAAAGAAAAGAACAAAGAAATGAGGTAGAAATAACAAAGGTTGTGTTCGGGAAATTGGTTATGTGAAGGAATTCAAGGATGATGTTGCTACCGTCGATGAATGATAGCTAATAATTTATTGCTTCCATCATTGAATGGAAGCCGTTGTTTGTTGTTTTTATTATTGAATAGAAGCCACTGTTTGTTGTTTTTATTGTTGAATGGAAACTCTTGTTATGTTATTTTTATTGTTGAATGAAAGTCAATGTTCATATCTCCTAGTGTTACTATGAATCTGTATGAGTGAGTAATGGTGAATATGAGACTTGAAATTGAAAAATAGTATGGTAATTGATATTATAATTAAATAGAAACCCTGGACATTTATAACATAATAATTAATGATGTTTTTGAGTTGTTCAAATTGTTTATGTATATTAGAGTAAATTTATAAATTGCAGTATTAAATTATTTATTCTTTTGATGTATATATGTGCAGGGCCATCATACACTGTAGGGCATGACTGATATAGCTATTAGGATTAGACTATTATATTAGGTATAATCTTGTACTTTATGCTTTTTATGTATAGTTAATATGATCTTTTATTTATCCTATACTTAAATCTTTTGTAAACTTATGTTTTTAGTTTTCATGTTACTATAGAAGAATTACTTCTGGTTCATATTAGGGAACTGAATTTGTGTGATAATAGTGAGGAATATTGATGTGGGATAAGGTCCAGGATCTTTCGACTAATATGGTGGTGGAATTAGTTGTGTTGTGTATGAAGTGGTCGATAACTTGGTATGGTCTAGGTACAGGGGAAACTGTGATGAAATTTTAGTAAAATAAATAACATGACCATTTGTATATAAAACAAATTGACTCTAATTTCATTGTATATGTATCATGTATAGATACAATTATGCTAAAGATTAGGACGGTACATGCATGTACTGAAAATTCCCTTTTTCTTGTAGGATAAATTCATATTTTAATAGCTAACCTCGAATTCAAGAAGTTGTGGTTGTTTTAGTAACTAACCTTGAATTCAAGAAGTTGTGGTTGCTACCAGGGCCAACCAATATTATAACAATATAATCTCCTATTTTCCTAAAGAAGCGCATGGTTTGTGGTGCTGCATTTCCTGAAATAACAAGAAAACTAATTTCAAGAATATTCTCTTTCTATTCTATGTTACTCACATCCAACGATTCATCAATGGAAGGAATATTCCTTCTCTAAAAAATAACTTATAAAGATGGCCCAAAGAAATTTTTTCATCACAATTGAAGCATAATCCACGTGTCCTTATTTCTCGTGACTCTGTCGGGCTTAGTCTGATAGTGTCTTTCAAGGTTCCATGTACCCTCCCTTCTTTTGGTCATACGAACGAGACTCATAGAGTTGTGCAAAACCAATAACAGTAGATAAGGAAATTGGATTTCATGCTTGCACATAAACTCGTATTGCTTCTTTTAATCCACTCACAAAGCACCAAACTTGTTGTTCCTCAGATAAATGGCTGGCTCGATGTAACAAATGATCAAACTCCATTTGGTAACCGTGGATGCTTCTTGTTTGCTTAAGCTTAGTGAGATGCCCAAAAACATTTTGGTATTTTGAAGGTTAATAAAAATGTAATTCGTACTTGAAAACCTCCTAATTGAAATCTTTCCATCGATGTTTGAAATGTTGATACCATAATGGGATATTACTATCCAAGTGGTAACCATCCATGAAAAGTTTCTTTGCCTCTTTTATGTGTTGAAACTCAAAAAATTGCTCCACTTGACAAATCCACCTGGTTGGATCTTTCATGCAATCATAGTGTGGAAAATCTAACTTTATGATTTTAGGTATGAGGGAGCCTCCTCCCAAGTGGCTATGATGAGGCTTATGAGAAGACCCGATATAATCATCACGTCCTCCACCATGCGTAGAGGAAACATGCTCTTTATATGCTTCAAGAGGTGTTCTTCACTAGCCTTCATTGATTGTTATAGTTCCTTTTGGCCCACAACTAATGAGCCTAATTTGTTCTCCATTTTTTCGAGGTGGTGGTCAGATATGCTATGCTCTGATACCAAGTTTCCTATCAATACCATCAATCAAGGTCTCTAACATCAATCTTTTTTTTTTTTTCTAAAAGTCAAGAAGATCAATGTGCCAATAAATTCAACAAAGAGTTACAAACACAAATAAAGACTAAGTCAAAAAGTTGAAGATGATTATAGACTAAGATATATGATCTCACAACACATGTTATAAATCGTTTGAGTTTAATAACTTTATTTTTTGGAACGAATTCTTTATTAAATTAAACTCCAATAAAAATAGACACGTCCAAGAAATATATTGAATAAAATTCAAGGAAAAAAAATATTATGTAGGATTGAACAAAAAGAATACCTACTAGTATTAGAAAAAAAATGTTACAATCTTATTTGAATTTCAAAACCAAGTAAAAATTAAATTATATTTTATTAAAAAAATCACAAACTTTTTTAATTTAGTTATTTTAATCAATCTCACTTAAAATTGAATGCCTAGTAGTTCGAACACCCCCCCCCCCCCACACACATATATTTAATCACTTTATTTAAATAAATTAAGTTTAAATAAAAAATATTATCAGGCACCTAGGTTTGGGTGGCCCAACACGTCTGAACCATTAAAAGAAAAGGCAATGCGTATGATCCTACAAGGCTAGGCCTGCACACCTAACCTTTTTTTTTCTTCTTTTTTTTGAGAAAAAAGCAAATGATATGTTGTCTACTTGTCCAATTTCGACCACTAGAAAGGTGGTTGAAAAATTGGGCTAGGATTGTTTAGACCTAAAAATTCATTTTAATACTTTTTTTCATCTAAAAACACTTAATAAACATTCTTATAATATCAATAAACCAACTCATCAATAAAAACATTTCTAAATTGGTAAAAAACTAGAAAATAAAATAAAAATATTTTTCTTTAATAACCAATCTACTTTTTTCTGCAAGATGGAGGATACAAAACACCTCTATAAAACACCTTTCGTTAAATGAAATCTGTTGACACAAAAAACAACCTTTTTTTTTTATCACCAGAATGTAGCCATTTGATGACTTTATCTCCATATTTTTTTCAACAACTTTCTCTTTCTCCCCAAACATATAAACCAAAAATAAACAAAATAGTGTTTTAGACCAAAACAAAAAAGTGTCAAACTACAGGAACAAAAACAAAATTTGCCGAACTCTTAAGGAAAACAAAATGCAAAAGGCACTAGACAATGGATTTATAATAAATAATTCTTTGCTTCATTCTCAAATTTGATCCCAAATTTTCATTTTTTCATAGTCATTAAAATCAAAATCGAGCATATATTCAATGCCAATTTTTTTTCTTGACACCACGATAACCATATGAAAAGAAACCAAAATAAATTATAAAGTCTAATTTCAAGACAATGCAAAACTTAGAAGAAAAAAAGCTTGATCAACATAGTTAAGAAAATGATAAAAAAAAATATTATTACAATCCAAAGCAAATCCGCTCACATGATACAATGCCTTCTATAGTGAAAATTCATCACCTTTTAAATTTCTTTCTAATTTAATAAGACTATTTTTAAGAGCTCTCCTCATAGTTTAACTTTTAAGTTTCTTTAATAATCTAATAAACTTAAGAAACAAGTACATTAATAATTACAAAAAACTAATGGGTATGACATTTTCACTGTTCTTTAAGAGAGAAAACACTGTGGATTGTAATAATGTTCCATAATATTTTCTCTTGTTTTTGGTCTTTAGATTTTTTCATTTTAGTCCCTTGATTTTTTTTTCCAATTTGTTCTTTGAACGTTGTATTTATTTATGTTTAAACTTGGTAGTTTGTTTTGATTGCCTAGGTTAGGGGACTTTATGATGTTGAAAAAATATTTCGTGGATTGGTTGATACTTTGGTAAAATTATATAAAATTTTATTTATTTAAAGCAGTTAAAGCTTTTGAGATTGAGTTTGAAGATTGGATAAATACATAACCCTCTTTTTAACTAGCATTAGAGACTAAATTGAATAGGTAGGGAAAGATATTTAAATCTTTTTTTATCACTTGATTTTTTTTATTAATTTGATTATTTCACATTGAGTTTTTTGGGTTGGACTTAATGGTTTGTTTTGATTTTCTAGATATGGGGATCTCACGATGTCAAGGAAAAACACAAGGTAGCGATTAATGCTCGTTTCACAAAATAAAAATAAAGTTTACTGATATAAATAATTAAGTCTTAAGGGATCAAATTTAAATTTAAAACAAAAAAAAGGACTAAATTGAACAGGCAAAGAGAGAATGATTGACTTATGTAATGCACACACCAACTTGTGAGAAGCGTCACCATGTTATAAAGGTGCATACGATCTCTTTCGACCTTGAAAGGTGGTGTTTCACAATGTCTCTTGAATTTTCTTGATGATGGCTACAAGATATGGTGGCTAGTGGTGGATTATATGTGGTGGTGTTTTGCCAATGTTCCATTTTTTCTTCCTCTTCCATTTATCTCTCTTCATCTCGAGTCTCGTGGTATGCTTTATTATTTTTTAAGTCAATTTTGGTTCTTATTTTTTTTAATTATTTTTGTTTTTTTTTCTTTGGGTTATTTTTTTGACTAAATTATTTTTTTAATTTCATCATTTCTTTAATTAGAGATTGAGCTTCATAATTATTTTTTAATTTATTTTTTATGGGATAATTAGGGTCTTATGACTCAAGTCATCCTTTTTTGTTTTATTTTTTTTAAATTGAATGTTTTTTTCTCATTTTTATCCTAAGACATTAGGTTGATAGGAAATTGAGCTTTATAATTTATTTCTATTTACTTTCTATGGGGTGTTTATGGTCTCATCATCCGAGTTGTGTATTTTCCAATATTGACTTAAATCGATTCAATATATTACCGTCTCAATATTTAAAAACAATATTATTCAATATGTCACCAAATCTATATTTGAAAATGATGTCATCCAAAATGCATTAGGTTTTTAGTTCACGATTAGAGTTTCTTTTCACTACTAGAAACCACTTAAGCAACTTGTTTTTTTTTTTTTACATTTTAAAAATATTGATCTGACTCACGACGTAGCGTAGACCAATGATTTAGTTTTATTTGCTCTGTATATGCCAATAAACTTAGTAACTCTCATAAAAGAATCTCTATTCATTAGGTGATGTTCTAGAAATAGTTTTATATTATTTTCTAACATATTTTCTCAAATCAAGACCATTTGGACCAAAAAATTGCATAGGCTCCCACATTATAATGTGTTGATTTGTTTTTTTCTTAATTTAATTAAATAGTAGGAGTTATGAGAATTGAACTAAAAGTCATTTGTTCATTAAGGTTTCGATACCCTATTAAAAAAATTATTTCTACCTAAAAGCTTAAATCACTAGATGAGACTCTAGGAATGGTTTTATATTACTTTATAACAAGCT
Organism: Populus x sibirica; assembly: GCA_019202695.1. Classification (NCBI taxonomy): domain Eukaryota; kingdom Viridiplantae; phylum Streptophyta; class Magnoliopsida; order Malpighiales; family Salicaceae; genus Populus; species Populus x sibirica. The sequence continues at coordinate 959,458 of JAGMVL010000899.1, read as the reverse complement.
CAAGCTTAAAGGAAAATGCCTCATATTGAGTCTCTAGTTTGTTTTTATATCCATAATTGAATCAATTTTATACTTGTAAAATGTCTAATTTTCCAATCTATTCTTCTATTAAGATTTTCCTGATATAGTAACTGAATAAGTCACTAACTTGCATATGATTCAATATTATATAAAAAAAATGATCTTGAGATAAATAGATATGTTAGGTAGTGTTTGGTTATTATCTTGAGACAAAAAAGATATGAACAATGGGGACAAAGAAGACAATATAAAATAGAAAACATAAATAGAATTAGGTTTAATAGTGGTGTACAAGATAATGTGACTTTCTTTGCATCATGTTTGGTTAATAGTGGAAAAAACATAATAAATTATGAAAAAGTTTATATTATCCTTAATATGTGCTACTGTCAAACTTACATATTTTAAAAAGTAATTATATATTATTATTTTTACTTAATTTATATTGAGTGTTGAAATTAATAATAGTATTATAACCATAGTTATTAAATCTGGATTGATCCAATAGGTTAACTTGAGACCTAACTGATCCAAGACCTAGACTAGTCTGAGTTTATGAAAAAATAGAGGAAGGATTGATCTGTCTTAACCTAGTAAAAAACTCAGGTAAAACACTTAACATTTTTGAAATTTTTTTGGGGTCAAAACAATGTTATTTTAATCTTTTTTTTATTTATAAAAAAAGAGCTAACCTTCTCAACTTATGACTTAAGTCTTGTCCTAAGTCGAGTTTTAAAACTATGATAATAACAATTTTTATCCTTATATGTTATTGTTATCCTTATATGTCTTAGCTAGATAATTTTTAAATTAAGAGTTTTTATATGAATATTTTAGAATAAAAAATATTGTCTCTGAAAGCATGTTTTTTTTCGTATCTTCTATTTTGAAAATATAAAATTTCACTTAAGAATTATCATAAAAATAAATTTATTTTAATATTCTTATCCATATCTTTTTAACCGTATATAACTTTTTATCCTCACTATCTTCATATCTTCGTATCCAATTTTTTTTTTAGTTTAACGTGGGTGTCCGGACCAGCTTGCGCGCACCTCGACTAATCCCACGGGCCCTGAAGTTAACGACCATGTAAGCCTTAAATGACCATCATATGAGCAACTACAGGGCTCGAACCTGAGACTACAGAGGGAGCAAACCTCTTGGTCCTAAGCTTTTACCACTAAACCACCACCTAGATATATCCAAATTTTAACACTACCACATGTGTGAGGGTGATTTTAAAGTCCATGTTAAATCTTCATTGTCTCTTTATCCTTCACCACCACAATTCTCAAACATCAAATCGACCAGCCGACAACATGGGAACTTGTTATTGTTACTGTGGACATCGGATGCCTCTGAAGACATCATGGATCAAGGAGAACTATGGCAGGAGGTTCTTCATTTGACAAAATTACAGGACCATGCATGAGGCCCTAACTATTTCCGAATAGAATATGACAAGTAGATTCATGAAAGCCTTTCTACAACAATAACATTAGAAGAAAATTCCATGCTGGATTCTTCTTGGACGGAGAGTGCTGCAATACGAAGCAGGAAATGCCATAAAGATACAACTTATATTCTTACCTTTAGAGAAAAAAAGGAAACTTTGAAACTAGTGGTCGGTACATTGTTTTTTTTTTTGGCACATGGTATTCAATACTTCAATCATTATGGACATAGGTTCTAACTAGACAAATGCTATCTAGAGGTTGGATTAATAAACATAATATAATGTAGGTGCATTTCCCCCCAAGCATAACATAAAGAGTAATATCCATAAGTTTCTAATATGGACAATAATTTAAATCTTGAGTTTTGCAAATTAGTAGGTAAAATGGTCTTAGCGACTATAAAATTAATCAGAGGTAATTTAATAAATATAAATATTTTTTAGTACAGTAAAATAACTTAAATACATTTATAAACAAAAAATAAATAAAAATAAACTAGCATCTAGGACTTTTTGGTCTTTTCAATTTTACAAGCACAATGAAATGATTATTTTTAAAATAAAAAAAATATTATGCTTGTGTCTAAGAGAATTTTCTATTTTCTATTTAATAATTTAATAAATATAAATATTATTAAAAAAATAACAGACATGTACATGCAATGCGTTCTTGCGTGGGCAATGCTTTTTTATGCTTACAACAACCAAACACCACCTTCCACCCTGATGTTTGAATTATCATGGGAGACCCTACATGATAAGGTGGCATATGTGTCTCACATGTCTCTGGTTTGGTGATTGTGGTCAATTTTTTTTTCCTTCTTTTCTCGCTCCTCCTTAATTTTTCTCACCTTCCTCTTCAAAATTTCAAAACAACCCTTCAATTTATTTTCCCTTAAGATTTGATCTTTATTTTTTTATTACTATTTATTTTATATGAAATAATTTATAAAATTAGAGTTTTTTCACTTTCATTCTCTAAATTTTTTATATATCAAATTTGCTTTTTATTATTTTGATTGTTATTCTTCAAAAGAAATTTGTGATTTAACCCTCCATTGATTTTTTTTCCTATCAAATTTCATACTCATTGTTTTGATTGCTATTTTTTTTTTCACTTTGGTTAATTTTTTGAATTGATTTTTTTTATTCGATTTCATCCTTCAATATTAAATTTGTTTGAAATTAAGCTTATTGATTGAACTCAATTCCAGGATTAACTCAGGTTTGTGAGATTTGCTCAGGTTTGCTTATTATTTTTTTAAACTCATGTTTTTTCAGTTCATCCTTCAACATTTATGTAATTGGAGATTGAGCTCTGATTTTTTTTTTATTTTCTTTCTATTGGGTTTTTCACTTATTTTAAAAATAATTCGGGTTTGGCAATTTATCATCAATCGACCTTTATTTTGTTTGCCCTCCTTCTTTTCTCATTGCTCCCCTAAAATTATAGGTTGGTCCTTTTTATTGTTAATATTTCAGATCTCACGAATTTATCATCAATCGACTGTTTAATTACTATTTTTTATTTTAGATCTTTTCGTGTAATTGATTTCTTTTTACCGAATTTTATTCTTCAGCATTTGATTTGATGGGGATTGAGCTTTATGGTTTTTCCATATATGCTGCTTTTACTCTAATAACCCGAGTTACGAGTTTGAAAAATTAATGCAGGTTAACCTTCTTTTTTGAATTATTTTCTCTTTCAATTTCATCGTTCGATATTAGTTTTTTTTTTATATAAAAAAATTGACTTTATGATTTTCTTCAATTTCTTTCTATCAGGTTATCTCGATCTCACGACCTGAGCCATGATACAGATTACCTAGGTTAAATGTCTATCATGCTATATTAGGTTAGCTTAAGTTGTTTTTTCTTATCATTTTTTATCCAATTTCTTCCTTTCAAAAGTTCTTTTTTCAAGTTATTGATCTTTTTTATATATAAAATTTATTTGTTTACTTTTGTTGCCTATTTTTCTTCATCTAATTAAATTAGAATTAATTTATTAAACTTGTTCAAGGCTATAACTCGAGTCATTGGGTTTTTTTTTTTACTTCTTTGAAATACGCATGTTGCTCCTAAACATTGTTTTTATAAAAAAAGATGCAAACCTGCGGTGTAGCATAAGCCCACATCTAGTTATGGCTACGGTTTGTACTTCATCTCAACCACTTTACCATGAATAGAAATCTAGTAAGATAATAGTTCATTTCAAAAGCATGAATTGTTTATAGGCCATCGCCTAGTTATGAAGGGGGGTTGAACAAATAACACATGAATAATTTTATTTTTAAAGTATTAAACATGCATAATTTCTTTTCTTATTTGCAAGAGATGACATGGGTGACTGATAATGTACTACTTGCTATAACACTCCGAACTTTTTATGCGGTTTTTCATCTTTCTAATTGTCATGTACGTGAAAAATAAGGATTTTTTTTTATATATATCACAAGATAGCCTCAAGCTTACCACTTACTACTTTCATCAACACATAATAAAGATACACAATATTAAATACAAGATAATAAATTTACAATATCTTCTCATATATATAATTTTCATAACAAGGCATTCATCCTTTTTTTTTCATTATTTTTACAATCTATACATCATTGTTAGCTTAATAGACATACAATATTTCATTCTATAATATTGACTAATTTTACAAACATTTCCTTAAAATAAAATAACCTTCAAAAGATCTGAACATAATCTCAAGATACCTTGGATGGAAAGGAAAAACACTTGTAGAACTCACAAAAACATAAAATAAGATTTTCAATATACAAATATTCATCTCAACTGATCATTTTATCAATCATAGGAATAATATCACACAAGTATTCTTTCATAAAATTTCATGTTGATACCATGATTTCTATTACAATAATCATTTACATCCTAATTTAACCACTTTTATAAAATCATCACAAATACTTTTAGTTCATAGTACAAAATGATTTTGAATTTAATTTCTCCTTTATTTACTCATGATCACATCTTGACTTAATCATTGATTTCATATTCATAATCCACTTCACTTATTTCCATGTCTTTAAATCCCTTTTTCAATCAACTAATTTTGTACGTTGATTTAGTCACCCATGGTGTTTTTTCCGACGCATTTACTTCTATTTGTTTATTTTGACATTCCTTGTGTCACTTATGACCTGTCAATATCACTTTTCAACTACCACATAAAATATCTCAGTCAAAGCTCATCCATGTTATTTTTCATTCTCCATTATTACTCACACCCATTCATGGCTCATTTGTCTAATTTTCATCCTCAATTATTCATTATGCTATGACGTTGCGATCAATTACAATTTCAAGGTGGATATCCGTTGTTGCGGTCAACTACTAATCACACACACACATAACCACCATCACAATCACTCTCAATCATATAACAATTATCATCATTGCGGTAAGTTATAATTACATATTAGTTTCCGGCCTCGTAGGCATATTCACATGATAATATTATTCCTACCCCATAAGCAATATTCACACAATATATTACTCTTACCCTATAGGCAATTTTCACATTATATATTTTTTCTGCTTTATAAGCAATATTCATATAATAATATTTTGTCATAACACACCCTTTTACAACATACAAATAATTTCTATTACATTCTAACTTTACAAAAGCAATTTAAACAATTAAAAAGGCAACAATTAAAAAGGCAAGTAGGGCGATCCTTACCTTGAGTTCCCACTATACAAGCTCTTGAAAGTCATGTATCACTCCAGGTACTTCTTTTACAACTCCCAAACAATTAAAATTAACATTCATACTACAAATATGAAGATTCGTCTATATAATCTCCATATAAGACATCCTAACATTCCAAATCAATATCTATACACATTTCAAACATATTCGCTTTTTCACATTCTCCATAATCTCAATTTACCTAGTTTTACTCAAACACATCAAATTTACATTCTTTTCTTTCATATTAACACCTACCAACCAATTCAGAACCCAACTAACTAACAACTTCACCTAACAAAATCAGTTTAACTAAATATATAAATTTCTCCAACTTATATACTTAAACTTTTCAAGTTTACATAACACTCAATCTCATCTTATTCAAAATCACCATCAAACACCTAAAATATTTAAGATAATGTACTTTGACCATTTTACCATAGTTAACTTCTCAATTTATTATTCAGACACATTAATCTCCATACAAATCATATAATACACATCCCAATTCAACAAGTTATCATTATATTGAAAAAATCTCTATTTTTCATACATGGCACTTCATAATAATAATAATAATAATAATAATAATAATAATCTCTCTTACTTAAATTTTCAACATAACTCAATTTTCCATTTATGCTAACAATATTCTCAACCAATAATTTTACTTCAATTTATCTTAATTATATAATTAAATCTTTCACAACTCAACAACACAAATATTTTCACACCATAATTTTTAAGTTTATATCACAATATACAAACATTCATTTTAACAATAATTTTTAAAAACTTAAAATTAATCATTTAGTTAATTCAGCCAACATTTATAATTTATCTTAACTAATTTCCAAACACTTTTATTTAAGATAATATGAATGCAACCCCCAAGCCTAATTAGCTAATTCACATACAACTTGAACATTTTTCTCCATCTCATTTATTTTTACATATCTTAACTTATTATTCTATTTGGTTCAATTAATTATTTACCATCCCATGGTTACAAAATTTATACTTACTCATTCTTACATATTACATAACTAATAATATTTATTTAGATCCAAATTCTAATTAAATTTCCATTTATAAAACCTTCACATTAACTAATAATATTCATTACTATAGAACATACAAACTTTTAATCTACCACTTTTCCCTCACACATATAGCACAAAACTTCACACTCTCAACAAAAAAATCTTTCCCAAGTAAAGTTTCCTTACACCAACACTCTAGTTGTTTAGTTTATTCCCAAAAACCCTTCCTATATGACTATACCTAATGTACAATTTTTTCCCTTTAGTTTATTTTCAAAATTTTATATGTTTTCACTCTAGTTGTTTTCCTCTCTTATGCCACTTTCATAAATTAACACAAAACATCACATTTTCAAGCTTCATTTCTCATGCTTTCTAACCATTTTATGTTCAATCTTCATCTCATCACATTTCATCCAAGATTTTTCCTCACTCCAACGTACTAATAACCCTGCAATCTAACAATTATAAAAATTTCTTAGTCAATTTCAACACTTTTAAGAATTTAATTAGTATTCACAAAACACAAAACTCACCTTAATTACCAATTGAACATACAATTTTCAATATTTTTCCCTACTTTCATAACATATGGTTTATGTTACCTACAAAATCCTATAACACAACTTAGACTCTCAATCTACACTCTTATCATTCATCACTATATCACACATACACATCAAATTAATGTACAATTTCTCAAGATTTCACCCAATTCTTGCCATTCCCATAACTATTTTTTTTCCAACACATACATGACAATATGCTAAACACCCATTCCATCAAACATTCTACTTCATTTAAAATTTCTAAGGTTTCCATATCAAACCACAAGCATTTCATTATCACATAATCATACAAAATCCCACATTACAACTTTTCCCAAACACATACGACATGAACTTTACATATTCACCCAAAAAAACCTTTCCTACACAAAATTACACAATACAAAAACATCTAATAAACATACAATACCATAAAATAAAACAAAATTCTCATTTCCCTAATTTTCCACCTTGGCCGACCATATGACAAGTTATTTGTCATTGCTTTCATTTAATTTTTCTTTTAATTTAATCATTCTCATCACTTTTTTCATGCCAAATAAACCAATAACTATCTAAATTTTTTTTTTCACAAAATTTCTCCATAAACCTTAAAATTTACAAATTAGGGATTTCTTTCTCCCTAACCCAAAAGACAATTGAGAGTGAAATAAATAGAGGATTTGCCCCTTACCTTTGATACTTGAACCCAATTTGATGCTTTGTTGTCAATTCCATCACAATTATTTCTCCCTCTCTTCAAAATCACCACTTTCTCTCTCTAGTTTCACAATCCCAAACTCTCTAATTTCTCTACATGAATTGTTTTCCACACTAGTAGTTACCTAAAACCACACACCCATGACCAAGTTTAGAGAGAATAACAAGGTTTTGAAAGAAAATGCAGCAAAAAAATCAAACTTTTCTTCTCTATGGATGGCAACAATTTTATAAAGGAGGATGAGGAAGCTTTCTTACTTTATTTACAAAAATTCCATTGCATTTAGTCCATGCGTTGTTTTATATAAACTACCTGGTCATTGATACTTTTACATACAACTTTATTATCCAATTCCATCGATATTTTAAAACTAATTTCATAGGGAGTTTTATCTCTAATCATAATAAAATTTTCTAGAACTTCCATCATTTTCAGTTATAAGTTATGCGATTATACACAAGGATTAAACTGGCGATTAACATCATTGCTTGTAAAATCATAAATTAATTTATTTGGTTTTTTGTTCTATTTCTGTAAATATTTTTCACTCAATTCACATAAACTCTTTCTTTAAACTAGTTATTTTACTTGATAAGAGAGTTTACACAATTTATACTAGCTACCATTTTGTGTACCGATTTATTATTTTATTTCATACGAGATCTAAGTAAATTCACTAGCGATTTCTCATCCTAGTCTTAATAATCTTTCCCTTTAAATTTATCATTTTTCAATTGAAGATTAACCTATTTAGCACTGGTTTATCAATTTTAGGTCAGGGGTTTACACTCACTGTAATAGTTTTTTATTTGATGTTCAGATAGGAAGACATAATAGTTATAATACTGGAGAAGATATGAAATGTCCTGAAAAAAAAAAGGAATTTTTTTAAAGCAATTTTATATAAGAGTGTTCAAAAGAGCCCAAGTTCCCTTCCATGGCCACTAAGTCCCCTAAAACGGCTTAATACTAGAAATAGTAATAGTGTATTTAATGCGGTTATCTTCTTCTTGATATCTCTTTCCTCCTCCTCTATGTTTGTATTTTGGTTTTTTATGTACTTGTAGGTAAATATTTTTTTAATGTTTTTTAGAATTTCTTAAGGTCCATGGGATTCTCTCTTTATTTTTACTTTTCCATGTACAATACTCTTTCAACTTCATATGAATGATTGAAATAAATTATGTTCCAAATTTTTAAGATTTGTTCTTCATAACTGATTGAAATCAGTTGTTATTTGCACAACATCCTTGCAACTCACTCTATAGCACATTTAGTAGCTTGAGTTGTTGAGCAATAAGTAATGTTTAAAATTTGTCATAAACCATAGAGCTACTTCTTTTACATTTTTTTTTATTCATTCTGGGATTTAGGTATGGGAATCTAAGGAAGAAAATCATGGATTCAGATGAAATAAAAGCAAAATGCTTATTGGAAAGTAACTTGTAAGAAAGGATGTTATAAAGAGGAATGTGTGAGATCTAAGATCGAAAGAAGTTTCCCACCTTTAAAGTGGTAGAAGTATAGTTTTGATGTTTAAATTGGCATTCAATTTAATTAGATTGAAAGTTTTTCTCTCAAAAGAATAATGAATAAATAAATAAATGAATGAATAAAAAATAATACCCTTAAAACCATATTTTTAAAACTTGGCTTAGAAGGTCAACCCAAGTTGACTTCAAAAAAATTAGTATTATTTAGAAAAACAACTCAGCCATACAATTACCACCCACAAGTCTACATAGTCAAACTCTTTGTATATATCTAATCTCTCTCATTAAGAAGAAGAAAATTATCGTCTTCTTGGCAATGAAAGAAAGCACATGCTTCAGAATATTTAGATGAAATCTCTTTTGTGGCTTTTATGAATGTTGTTGCTTTTAAAGCTTTAATCTTTCACCAACTCAGCCAAATTCTATTCTCATGTATCTTAGTATCTCTTATTTCTGTCTTGTTTTTTCCTCCTTTAATTTAATTGAGTATCAAAAGCTTTGACAAATAGCATTGGTATTGGAAACCCAATTCAATTTCTGTTTAAATAAGTCAAGCTTACGGGCTCTCCAATCTCCATTCATTTGTGAGTGGTGTTTTCAATCCTATACATATTCTTCATTCATGCTATCAAATTTCTCTTTTTTACTTGTTTTTTGTTTTGTTTTTGACAACTTTCATTGTTGTTGCTCTATTCTTATCTGATATGAGAATTGAGATTTATTCCTTAAGCCATTTTCTCTTCAAATAAGTCAATGCTCTAGTTTTGAACAATCCAGTCTGGGTCAATTCCTTAACCCATTTTCTCTTCAATCTAGACTGGTCCAAGTTCCAGGTCAACTTGTTGGGCTGAATTTTAAAACTAGGCTTAAGACATGGATAAAAATATTGGTCCAAGTCATAATGTAAAGAATATCATAGAAAATAGGGTTAAATTGAAGATAATTTATATTTTATCATTTTTCTTCAAATAAAAAATAATAATTGAAACAAATTTTATATTTTTTAAGTTGGAAAAATGTTCTGATTTTTTAAAAAAATGAACATGTTTTTTATTTTGTATTGGAGAAGAAAAACTGAAAAAAAAGAAAAAAAAAAGAAAAAGGAAAATCGATTTATTTTTTACTAAACAGAGCCATGTTTTCCTGATCCCTTTTAATTTTAGTTTAATTTTAATGGGTGTTCATATTTATTTATTTTTGTGAAAAGACTTTTTTTTTTCAAATGAGAGACGCTAGCTATTTCAGAACCATGTTGTCACCGTTCGAAGAACATCATTTTCCCAACAAATTTGTTACTCTTATTCTAACATGGAATCATGGTTTTCTTCTTTAGAATCAAGAGAAGGTGAAATTTGGTCTCCATGGCGAGCAGCTAATTTCAAATTTTACCGGAAAGATTGCTTAAGCTGCACGTACTAGCTACTAGCTACAAGTTTGGTGTAGAGTACAAATTAAGTAACAAAAGAAAAGCAAAAGATAGGGTTTTACGAAAATGGTATCTTGATGCATAAGAGTGGCAAGTAAGGTTCGAATTAAGCCACCGTGAACTGAAAGGTAATAGGTTTCCGGTTGTTTTGAGTGAGACTGGGACGAAAACAGCAGTTCTACCTAATTTGTCTGATTGGATGTCCAAAACAACTACGTGTGTTGGATCTGTTAGTTTCTCGTCCTCCCTTAATTTTTCCCTACTCCCTACCAAACTAAACTCCTAAGTGCAGCTTAACAGCTTCCTGTATAGTGGCTTGATGACAAAGCCATCACTACTGACCATTATAACAAACCAATTCCAGCTTGTAGGGCTGTCCTTCATCAACCACCCTATTTTGTTTCTCTCACTCCTCCTCGTGCTCAGTTCCTATATTTTTGTTTCTTAGCTTGTTCATGTCGAAATGAGAGACAGAATGGAAAGGCTTGTTCTTCTTCCTTTCTCCATTGGTTGCGTCTCTGAGTCAAGTGTGGCCATAGGCGTGCACCAAACTAAAAGAGCAAAGACAGACACAAACTTATCTGCGTCAAGTCTCTCTCTCTCACACACACACTCACAAGATTGTTTTTACCTTTCTTTTCTTTTCTTTTCTTTTGTTCTTTCGAATCTCTGCAAACTTGATTATTTGATTTATGTTTCTTTGTCCTTGAGAAGGAACACAAGAAGAAGACGAGGAAAGCTCATCAAGCACAGAAAGTACGAAAAATTCGTTGAAGTTGCTTGCTCTTTCAAAGCCTAACGTATCCACTGGGTTTAATAAGCTAGTCAAGGGTTTGAAGACCTTTCCTCAGTTATTTGGTAAGTGTTTCAGCTCATTCCTTTCGTTTTTAGAACAAAGAAACTAGCTAGGATACCTGCACAATAATTAATTAACGTATACGAGTGTCCTTGCTTGCTCGAAGCTAATTGATAAAATGACCTTTTTTCTCAATTACATGGTTATTCATCACACTTGCATGTGGATACGCGCACACGCAGAGTCTTGTTTTCTAGTTATTAATGGTCTTTATCTTTTCTAGCGTACAAAGAAGAGATGGAAGAATTGGAAGTGGAAATGGAAATTGGGCTGCCAACAAATGTTAAGCATGTGACACACATAGGGTGGGATGACTCACCAAATACCAACCCCGTTCAGGGCTGGGACAACCTCATTTCCACCGATTTACTTTCCCTTCAATCTGCAACTTCAAGGCAGTTCGAGCTTGCCATAGCAGGACAGGCTAATTCACCTCTTGTTAGGGCTTCCTCTGCTTAATCCAAACATGACTATAGAGATGACAGTGGATATTGTTGACCAATTGTGATGTTGGTGGTGGATATATATATACATGTATGTATATGTAAATGGAATTGCAACTTTAAGTGAATGAGTGAAGCTTTACTGCCAACAGCATGATGAGGAACAATCCATGGATAGAATTGAATTTAATTCTATTTAATTCATTTGATGTATAATTCAATATTTTTCATGTTTGTAACAGGATTCACATAAGTTTTTAATTTGAAATAAATTAATTAAGTCTAATGTTTTACCTCTTTTGCCATTTAGTTACTAGTAAAACAGTCCAAATCTACAAGGGTGCATTCAAGAAGTGGGTAGTGGGGGTAGTTGCCGAGATGACACACCAAAACCTATATAATATAGAATATTACATTTGCCTTTATTTACATAAATATTTCTATTTAAGTAGATAAAATATTTTATTTAATTAGATATCAATATGTGAGGAGACGATAACTATCTTATAATCAAGTAAGATGTAAAATTTATAATAACAATAATGAGAAACTTTATTACAGTTCAAATTAATTATAAAGGATTATATATGTGTGTGTGTTAGATATTTTATGAGTTTTTAACATTGTTGACATATTATTGTGAGTTTTGAAAATAAAAGAAAAAAAAACAAAAGAAAAAAAATGAAATAAAAAATAAAAAATAAAGATAAAAAAAGAAGAAAAGCTCAACTCTCCGATCAGAAGTCAAGTGAGTGTGCATTGATTTTCAAATCTCAAATCCTAGTTGAGCCCATAACATCACAATTGGCTAAATCCTAAAATTGGTAAAGCAATCCAAAACCAAGAATGGGAATACGACCAAAAATCTACTATTGTCATAACATATTCTTGAGTTTGTATTGTTCATAAATTTTTCAAGAAAGAAAAAAAAAACTAAGTTGTCTATATTTTTTTGAGGGAAAGCGAAAAAAAAAACCAAACAACAAAAAAAGTCATTAATTAAAAAAAAAGGACCAAGATAAAAGAAATGAAAGGAAAAAAAAGAAAATATTGATATGAAGAATTTTAAAAACAAAAACATAAGGGTTTAGGCTTTAATCTCAACCCAAAAGCTTTGTTTTATTTTTAAGTGTTTCATGTGGATAAGAAGTTCTCCTTGAGGGATTATATAGAATTTTAAAAAAAATAAGGAAAGAGAAAGAATTATGTTTCCTTGATATTTGTATGGACATCAATGAAGTGTAAACGTTCTTTGCTTGTCAACCAAAGTGATGGAAAATTTTGGTTAAGTGAGGCTGTTTATTACTCATCGGGAGATACGAGGCTGAATTTTTATTTTTATTTATGATTTTCCTTTTCTTCCATCATGTTTTCTCTTGTCCATGGTAATATTCTTTTTTGGTTTGAGTTGATCTCAACTCTTGTATATGTTTGCATCATTCTTTTTTAGTATGAAAACCTGGGTTTTGAACATAGATAGATATGAGTATATATTCTTATTTCTTGAGTTTTCCATAGAGGTTGATTTGTATAAATTTCTTTTCTTACATGTCCAAGTCTACGAGATACTTTGGTTATTCATTTTTTGCAAATTAAAATTATGAAATCCGTAGTGGTAATTAAATTCATCCTTTTTTTTCTTCTTTTTTTTTAATGTAGTTAGATTGTTGGTTGTAATTTGCAAATTTAAATGAACTTTTTCCTTTCATGAATGATAGAATTCCTAATTAGAATTGGTTTTTCTTTCATTACTTCTTCTTTATCAGTATTGTGACTTGCAGAAGCGACAATATACAACTAGTAAGGACAAAATAAAATGAGAAACGATACACATTAAAATTTAGATGGTTCACTCAATTAGACTACATCCATAAGCAATAGAGAAGGATATCATTATGAAATTTAGGAATTACAATAACTTTCTATTGATAGGAGAATAATTATCAATTTCTCTACTAATATGAGTAAACACCTCACACACTTTTTCTCACAAGTATTGTGTATCTCTCACTCTCTTATGAGATTACTTTATTTTTCCTGGTGGTACTACAAAGATTTTGAGATGCACCCATTAATAGTTTGAGCATCCCAGCCTTCCTTTTTATTTTTAAAGGTAGGCCATGAATTTGGTGCCTAACATTTCTTTAAGAAAACTAATATATCTATTCTATATTTTTCCACTTGATGACTTTGATTTTTAATAATATCTTCACACTTAATCATTTGTGATTCTTCTACCCTTTCTACACTTTTATCTTCATAATGCTTACATTATTATTAGGCAATAAGAGGATCTATACCATATGTACTTATTAATATCGATTGGTTGGTCAAAGTATCCATTTGTTTTTTCTTGGTGTGAATATTCTATAAATCTACACTTCTATCTTCCACCACATATCAAATAAAATGATACTAAACATCTAAGTATTTTGTTTTTGAATAAAATGTTGATTTTCTGCAATATACAAGGCACTCTAACTATCATAATATAATAAAATCTTTTTTTGTTTGTATCTGAGCTCTTTCATGAGTCTTCTTATTCATATTGCTTTTTTATAGGCTTATGTAGCTTTCATGTACTGAGCTTCTGTTGTGGATAAAGTCACAATAGTCTTAAGTTTAGAGACCCAACTCATAGCTCATCTAATATTATAAATATATAGCCTATAATGAATTTTCTTTTCTCAAGAGCACTTAAAAAATCTGAATCAATGTATTCTTTTATAGTAAATTTTCATCGTCTATAACACAATACAACATCTAAGGTACCCTTGATATATCTTAAGATCATCTTAATAGTATTCCAATGCTTTATATCAGGGTTCTCCATGTATCGATTGACTGCTTCAATTGCTTGTGCAATGTTTGGTCTTGGAAATAACATGACAAACATGAAACTTCCTATTTCTAATGCATATAGTACTCGAGATATCTTTATTCTTTCTACTTCATTGATATAAGACATACTTTAATATAATTTGAAGTTAACATGAAGTAAGGTAGATATTAGCCTACAATCTTGTATGTTGAAGTGTTGCAAAATTTTCTTTAAATATTTATATATGAAAGCTAGATCTTTCTATTTTTCTTGGGTTTGCACACCCAGAATCGTTTTTGTTGGTCCCAAGTCCTTCATATCAAACTCCCTAGCCAACTGCACATTGAATTCTTAGACTCGATATCTATGGGGTATACTACCAAATGTCATCCATATACAACAATTATATAATAAAACCATCTTTTCCAAACCTTTTATAATATGTGCAGTGATCTTAATTGAGTATGTTGTACCCACAAATAATTATAAAGGAATCAAGTCTCTTGTACCAATACCTAGGTGGTTATTTCAGACCATATATAGATTTGTTTTCAACTTGTAAATCAAGTTCTTTTTGGCTATTTTAACAAAACATTCAGGTTAAAACATATACATTCTTTTTCAAGTTTTCTATTAAGAAATGTAGTTTTCACATCTACCTGCTTTAAATAAAGATAAAAAAAATAGCACAAATCATCAGGACTACTCTAATTGTTGTAAGTCGTACAACTGAGAAAAATATCTCATTAAAGTCTTTTTTTTTTCTGAGCATATTCTTTTACCATCAATCTTGCACGATAATGTTCCTCTTGATCATTGTCATCACATATTATCTTGTAAATCTATTTTTTTTATGACCTTTATTTTTTTGTGGTAATGGAACAAGATCCCAATTTTTATTCTTGTATAGAGCTTTAATCTCCTCTTGCATTATTGCCATCTATATAGATACATTCATGCTTTTCATAGCCTCATGGAAAGTTGATGGCTCTTCATCATCCCCTATTAAAAGATAGCGTGCAATGTTAATATTAGTAACATATTCTAAGTGCCAAACCAATAGTCTTCTCTTATGAATTAATCGTCAAACTTCAAGAGCTTTAGATTTGATTTCTTTATTTTATTTGTGCTCGAGTGCATCTTCAGAAAAATTTGAATCATTATGTTCTTAAATATTTTTCACTTAAACTTTTATAGTCTCTTTTAAGATGTTATTATTTTCTTCCATTTACATTATCTTCTACAAATATAACATCTTTATTGATGACTACCTTGTGGGTAATGAGATCCTACAAGCAATACCCCTTCACTCCCTTAGTATATCCCAATAATACATAATTTCTGGATTTTTAATTTACTAACTTTTAATTATTGTACATCATGTATACATGACTTCCAAATATATATCAACAAGAATAATCAACTAGCTTCTTAGTCTACATCTCTATTGGTGACTTCAAATCAATCACAATTGATGAAGATTGATTGATCACATAACATGTAATATTTTATTGTTCTTTCTAACAAAGTTTTATTCATCCCTTTTACCTATTCATTTCTTTGTGGAGTGTATGGCTTCTAAAATTCCTCTTAATACCTTCTTATTAATAAAACTTATTAATTTCATCACTTGTATATTCAACTTCATTATCTATCCTCATACACTTGACCTTCTTTTCATATTCAAGTTCTACCTATGCTTTGAAGGTTTTATAGACCACGAGCATATTTGGATTCCTTCTGATTAGATACACCCAACATCTCCTAGAAAAGACGTTTATCAATGATACAAAATATCTTGCTCAGTCAATATATATAATTAGTTCTTATCAAACATCATAATGAATCAAGTCTAAAATGCATTTAATATTGGTTGTTGATATGTTGAACTTCAACCTATGTTGTTTAATTATAACACAATGTTCACTAAAGGATAAAGAAACCTTTGTAAGCTTAGGGAGCAACTTCAAATCAGAGAGAAGTTTCAAATCTTTTTTTTTGACATATAGCATAGTTTTTTATACCACACCATTGCCATCTCTTCTATAAAACTAGTT
This sequence comes from Populus x sibirica, assembly GCA_019202695.1. NCBI lineage: Eukaryota > Viridiplantae > Streptophyta > Magnoliopsida > Malpighiales > Salicaceae > Populus > Populus x sibirica. The sequence goes on along the minus strand of JAGMVL010000899.1, from coordinate 942,837 downwards.
GATGTAATCAACATTTGTACCTCATAATATGTTTTTTCCATTAAAATAAATAAGTTTGTAGCTATATATCTTGTTTTTAATACCTCTAGCGCCCCTCTAAGAATTTTTATAATGTTATTATATACATGAATCTTTCAACTAATACTATCTAGTTGTCCCAAAGATAAAGGATTCTTCTTCAAGCCCTTCATATACTACTTCTTGAATTGTATAAATTGGTCCACCATAAATCTTCAATTTGATGGTGCTCATGCCAACAATCTCTAAGGTATGATAATTGCCCATAAACATTAAGCCTTTATAGATGAGTTTATATGTATGAAACCAATATCGATGAGCACTCATATTCTATGTTACTCTGAAATCCATTAATTAAACCTTGCTACTCTTCTATCTATTTCTAGATATTATCAATGCTTTACTATAAAAAGAAACTTCTCAATCATTTAAAGTGCTTGCAACATATTCATGATATTTTTATAACTCAAGGGTATTAACAACACTCTTTTTATACCAATAACCCTTCTTAAAGTGCTTTTTTTTGCTATAGTTGTAGCATTTCATAGTCTTCTTACTTCTTGATTAAGACATTCCTTGTCTTTGACTCCCACTAGAGCCACACTCTATTGATCTTCCTTTTCAAATCAATAATTCCTCTACTTCATGTGAAAAAAAAACTCTATTTTTTTTTCTTATTTTTACATTTATTTTCTTCTTTTAAGATAACAATTACAACATTATCAAAGCTTAAATAGTTTGTGAGGATGTTATTTGTCAAGTTGATAATAACTTGTTCATATAAATTAGGTAAACTTTGAAGTAAAAGCTTTTGCACATTTATTTTCCTCTATTCACTGACCCAACGTAGTGAGTTGTGAAAATAATGTTCTTATTGTCTTGTTGTGATAGATCACTGACATGGTTTTTTATCATTCGAAGAGTATAAAATCTCTCTTTTAAGATCTTATTATATAGAGACTTAGACTTCTATAGTTTTGTCAGAGTATCTTATATCTCTTTTTCAGTTTTCTTCTATGCCATATTTGATAATACTTCATTGACCAATGCTAAATATATATTAGTAATAGCACTGTCATCTATCTCATTTCACTTGGCAATATCAATCATCTCTATGGGCCTATCTCCAATTGCTGCCAAACAATTATATTTCTTTAAAATTGCCTTCATTCTTATCTTTCATAGTGAGCAATTACTCATATTAAACCTCTCAATCTCGTACTTTGCTGTCATTTTATTCACTACAATTCATTCAACTATCATTGTTTCACTTATGAACTATAATATATATAAAAATAGTATCACAAAAATAATATTTTCACTAAGTAAGTTTTCAAGAAAGATTGGAGGGGTCATAAATGGTCCCATTTAAAACTCAATCTCTTTAGATAAAACTTTATACATCATATTTATTCACCACATTGATATATATATATATATATATATATATATATATATATATATATAAACGATCTGTGGATATGAACAATATCACACGTAAACAAAAATTCAACCAATTGGTTCTAGTATCAATATTAGGATTGCAACATGCAGAAGTGATGATATGTAACTAATGAGAATAAAGTAAAATAAGAAAAGAGTCACACAAAAATCTGATTGGCTCACCCATTTAGGCCTCGTCCACATGCAAATATAGAAGAATTTCACTAAAAAAAGTGGGAATTACAGCCACTCTCTATTAATAAGAGAATAATTGGAAATTTGTCTACTAATAGGAGTAAACACCTTACACACTTTCTCTCATAAATACCTCACAGAGTGTATCACTCATTCTCTTGTGGGATTACTCTATTTTATTCCTTGGTGATGCATTAAAGCCTTTGGGTTGCAACTTATTTATAGGCAAAGCATCCCACCCTCCCTCTCTATTTTTAAAGGCAAGCACCAAATTAGTGTCTAGCTTTGAGGTAACACTGATTCAATGCTTAAAATTTCTTTAGGTCAATTAATGAAATTTTTTTTATATTTTTATACACATGTCAAGGTCTTGTTTAATGATGCATCTCTTAATAGTGGTTGTATTTCCTTTTGATACTGCTATTTTATTAGCTTATTAATCAATACTAGCATTTATAGGTAAAAGAAAAGGTAGTCCATGTTTAACTGATATAGATAACCTGAATCAATGTGAAAGTTTCTTTCTTTGTTTTATTTTTTAACCATATGGATAGTATAAATGATTTTTAGTTTTTTAGGTTTTGGTCTTGTGCTTACTATTAGCTCTTTAGAAATCTATAAAGCAATCAAGTAAATATTTTAAGTGAACATGCAATTGTTTTAAAAAAGGGATGGGAAATGAGAGTGCCAATGTTTTTTCTTTGTTTTCTTTATAATGTTATGTGTTTGGTTTCCTTGTTCTTTTTTAACCGAATAATTAGTTTTTTTCACCATGCTTAAGGGGTGTCTTTTCTTTTAGTGGTTTGATTTCAATGTCCTTCATTTGAAAGGATTTCATAAGTTTTTTTAGGATGATGAGTATGGCATTGAGTGTCCTCAAGACCCTAAAATATATTAGGATTAAGAAAAAATTTCTATTTTGTTCTTGGCGTATTTTAGATAATTAATGATGTTGCTCTTTCTTAGACTTATTGATGGGGTTGAATGATGACGGTTCTATAAAGCATATAGGAAATAAATAATTGAAGATATGGTAATTAAAAAAAAACACAAGGTTGATGTATCTATTTCCTTTAGAACTATGACCTAAGCTTATATTTTAGGAAGAAAAACATGCCCGAGTTCTTTTTTAATCTTTTTATTGAGGTGTTGGTTTCATATCAATATGTTATAGAATGTTTATTCTGTTAGGACAAAATTGGATTACCATGATAAATAGTTGGAGGGAGGTTCCGTAAGGTTGATGTATTGTAAGGATTTGTCATATTTAAGTGTTTAGAGGAGAAGAGAAGGCTTCTACTTTAGAAGCTATTTAGATACTAGATTTATCAGTTGCGTTTCACTATAAGACTTGATATAAGATATTCATTAGCTCAGGCTTCAAAGGAAAGGCCTAACCATATTTCTTTTTCATGTTTGAACATTCAACACAACTACGATGGATTGAGAATAATGTTTAGTACACAAAGTAGTGTTCATAGTGCTCAAGATATGCAAAGAAATTAAAAGATATTTAATTTGAAGATTGATAAAAAAAAAAGCATCATAGCCATGAAGTACATTGTAATCCTTATTATGTCATACTAAACAACCTATAAAGCATACATTGGTAGGAATATAGATCATTTATTTTTGCATTACATTGCCAAAAAATATTAAATTGCGATAATACATTAGTAACACCGCCCCACTTTACTAGGTAGAAATCTAAATTTTTCAAAGTTCATTATCCATGGTATTTCACTAATTAATGGCTCATTAATTCATATTTCTATAAATAGACTTTTTCTTATTCTTCTTCTTCTTTTTCTTGGATTTTTAGTAGAATCTCCCCTACATCCTTGTCTTCTCAAGTTATTGACAATGTCTTTTAAGTTGAAAACTTAATCATCATCAAAAGTCCAATCATCCTGGACTTCAGTTAATCCATTCTTCTAGTTATTTTATCTTGATAACTAATATAATTTAAACTCGAAACAGGTAAAAGTTTATATTGAATAAAATATTTATATAAACTATACAATCATACATATGTACACCTTACAATACCATTTTTTTCACATTGATTACAAGTTGTTAACATTCATTTTACATATAAAGTGTGGATTATCCTACATAACAAAAGGGTAATTAACTTTTTTATTTACATAAGACCACAATTTAATACATGAACCATACCCATTTAAATGTGCAAAAGAAACATGGCGATGGAAGACTACCTTTGTCGAGATGTTGAAGTACCTGGAATGATTAAGCAATAATAAAAATCAACTCTAAGAGTGAACATTTCAAAATAGTTTTTCTTTGAAAAGATTCTATCTAATTACTAGTCTCACTTAATTCTTAGTCAGGTTTAACCTTAGGTCTTTTATTTCATCAAAGATGATGTAAATTTTTTTTAATTCCTAGTTATCTTGCTTTCTTGGATAACCCTTAATCTAGTTGTCCTAATTGGACCCTTATAATTAACATTTAGTTATTCTTCCTTCCTGGATAACCTATAATCTAGTTGTCCCAACTGGATACCCATAATTAACTTTTGGTTTTTATTCCTTCTCGAATAACCCTTAATCTGTTTGTCCTAACTAGGCACCTAAAATTCCAACTCACTTATTTTTTAGTCTTTTAATCAACAATCCTCTCGAATTTCATCATACTCAGTAAATTCTTTAATATCATGTAATCCAACAATTCAAAACTATTGCCAAGGGTTTTGACTTTCTCTTTTGAAAACCACATCTTTCTAGTATTCCTATTTATGAACCATCATTTACTTGATATCTCATATATATATCAAACATTCTAGCACTTTATTTCAAGTGTCAATCAATCCAATTATTCTTCTCATGCTTTAACTATTAATACATGCATCTCAACATTTCAATTTGATAATGTAATAAAAGTTTGAAAAAAATGTAAAACTAAATTGGGGTGTTCTCCACCTACCCGAGGCCTACTATCGTGCGCCTACGCCTATACTCTGGATCATTTTAGCTCCCTATCTTGTACCACAATAAGATTCAATTCACAATCAATACTTTTAATTCATATCAAAGTTTCATCCAAAGTATTCATTTGTCTTAAATTTCTACAACATAAACTTACATATATACATTTATTTATTCACGATATTTTCCATTTTCATCATCACAATTCTTTATTTAAAGTTCTACACCAAGTTTAACTTCTTAAGTAAAGTAAATGTTATTTACTCTAGTCAATGTGACTCACATATATTGAACACTATTTAGTATTTCTTTCATAACTCAACATTTGAAACTTAGATTCAAGTGTGGTTCAATCCTTTTAAGAGTTAAGAAACTAATATTAAATCTAGCTAGAAGTTAATCAACGAATTTGTCTTGTGGTATATTGCTTGACCCTTTTTTAGTATTTCTGCCATATCTAGAGTTCCATAACTCCAAATAAAGAGAAACTTATTTCAATTGAAATTTAACACATCTATTTAAAACTTTCATAAAGTCACATGTATCAAAAGTTATCAATATCAAATCCCAAAATCCAACTAGAAGTCAAACAACAATTATGTCTAGTAGTTTTTAGCCTTACCTTACCTTCCCTTAGTATTTTGTTCATATCTGGAGTCCTATAACTCCAAATAAAGGTAAACTTATTTCAATTAAAATTTAACATGTTTATTTACAATATTAATAAAGGAAAATGTATCAAAATATATCAATATCAAATTCCATACCTAATTGGAAGTCAGATAACAATTCTGTCTAGTAGTTTCTAGCATGACCTTCCTTTAGTACTTTTTCCATATCTGGAGTTCCATAACTCTAAATAAAGGGAAATGTATTTCAATTTAAAGGTAACACCTTTACCTATGACTTTTATGAAGAGTCATACTACGGATTCTATTATTTTCCTTTCCTAATATTAATTGGAATCTAGATGTCAAAACTATCCAGTTCATAGGCTTTACAATTAAAGAAAAAAATTTCATGCATTCTTTCAACATTGAAATAAACTATTCTCATCTAATATATCTTTTATTTGCTTCATTATGTTCCTAAAATAAGTACATATAAAAACTCTAGTGCTTCATATTTAGGGTTTCATCCCTTCTAACAATATTTATTGAAACAAAGATAAAGGAAGGAAAATTTCCTTACCACACGAATTTGAACAAATCTAAAGGTGTTCTTGTTGATTTTCTCTTCTCCTTTCTCTCCTTAACTTTCCCTTTAAGTTTCTCTCCCTTGACTAAACTTTCCTCTCTCTCTCTCTCTCTCTATATATATATATATATATATATATATATATATATATATAGACACACACCTCTAAATAGTGGTTTTCATCCTCTCATTTACTCATTATTCATCTAAGTGTAGTCTTCTAGGGACACGCAAGAGTTTTGGTGAAGGAATTACAAAAAGAAGAAATTGTGTTCTTGTTGTTTCTGGACGACTCTAATAAGAAGAAAAAAAATCACTCTTTTTTTACTCAAGTATTTATACCCCCTTTTTAAATTACCTTAGGTCATGTTTGACTGTATGCCAACTTGTTCCTCAAAGATTTTTGTACTGTTAAGGGGTTAGATTCTTTATTTTCCTACGCTAACATTCAATACAATTTTTTTTTATCATCTCTCTTATTAATTACATCTTTTTTATCTTTTCACTTATTTCTTAAATGTTACTTTCTTCTTTTCTTTCTTATTAATCGGGGTTTATAACATTGAAAATAAGGCTAAAAAATTATGCATCATGGAACAAAAAAGGGATTTTTTGTGGGGAGAAACCCAACTTATCTATGCTATCTTTTTTTACATAAATGGGAGCGAAGCAGAATTAGGTTTGTTGCAAGTTAAAACCCTGAACGAACATGAACATAATAAGTAAGAGGAAACACCTAAAATATTGAATTTTTATTTGTTAATGTCTCTACTTGTCAAAAGCTATTACAACCCTTTATATTAAAAAAACTAAGAAACCCTATTAATAATGAATAAGAAAATAAAATAGAAAATTCATTCCTTTTAAATAGAAAAAACTAGAAAAAACCATAATACTAAATAGGAAAATAATAATAGGAAAAAATAAAATTAACTAAGAAAAATATTTATTTTTTTAGAAAAACTCTTGCTTTAGTCTCCTCAAGTTAGAAGGAACTCATCCTCAATTTTATACCTCAGTCAGCAACTATCCTCCATGAATATCTTGTGTGTGTAGGCCACCCCATCATAGGTCTTTAACACATCATCTTTTTGTGGATTGCCCCATCATGTATTCCTAACACAACACCTTCATGCGGGATGCCCCATCATAGATCCCACCACCAGGATTTCTAGTATCAATAATCGATGAGATAGAAATAACACAGTAGTTCATGAACATCTTTCCCTAAGGGAGATCCTCCTTATCTCCTCCTAAAGAAGTGCATCCTTCTATGAAATCTTTTCCATCTATGGTCATTCAACAATGCATAACAACTAACTACCAAGAATCATTGAGTTCTAATACATGTCCTCTATGATCTCCAACCAAAATCACCAAGAATCATTGGGGTTGATACCAATTAATATAGATAAGAGCAAAGGATAACTGGGTTTGTTGCAAGTCAAAACCCTTAAAGACTAAGAACACCGTAACTATGTGAAGAAACCTAAAATATTGATTTTCTTTCATCTATGTCTCCACTTGTCAAAAGTTATTACAACCCTTTATATAGAAAAACTAAAAACAAAACCCTATTAATAGTGAATAGAATAAAAATTGAAAAGTTATTCCATTCAAATAGGAAAACTAAAAAAGTCTTAGTAATAGATAGGAAAAAATAATATTAACTTAGAAAAATATAAATTTTCCTAAAAAAAACTCTTGTTTAAGTCTCCCCGAGTTAGAAAAAACTCGTCCTTGATTTTAAACCTCAGTCAACAACTGTCCTCCACAAACATCCTTCTTGTGTGGGCCACCTAATTATGGGTTCTTGACACAATGCCTTTGTGTAGGTCACCTCATCATAGATTCCACCACCAAGATTTTCAATACCTGCAATTAATGCAGATAGAAACAACATACTAGTTCCTAAATGTCTTTTCATGATGAGAAACTATCTCATCCCCTTGTATACAAGTACATCATTTTTCTTCAATCTCTTTTAACCATGATTATTCAAATACATACAATAACTAATCATTAGGAATCGTTGAGTATAATACATGTCCTCTATAGCCTCCAACCAAAATCACTAGGAATTGTTGGCTTTGATACCAACTGACGTAGATGGGAGCAAAGGATAATAGAGTTTGTTACAACTCAAAACCCTCAAAGACCAAGAATACCATAACTATGGAGAGATGCCCATAATATTTAATGTTTGTTCATCCATGTCTTCACTTGCCAAGCTATTACAACTTTCTATATAGAAAAACTAAAAAACATATTAATACTGAGTAGAAAAATAAAGAATAGAAAAGTTATTCCTTTCAAATAGGAAAATTAAAAAAGCCTAATAATATTAAATAGTAAAATAGAAATATGAAAAATTAACTAAGAAAAATATTTATTTTCCTAAAAAAACCCATGCGTAATTTTTTCTTGTATGGTGGTTGCATATTTTTCTTTATCTCCAAATGGTTTTCTATGCATGTAAAAATTGCAAGCAAAAGCTAAGAAAATGATGGCAAGGAATGAATTGGTTAAACATGAAACACATGGAATGTAAACCCTTAAAAATTCAAAAATTTTGGAAAATTAAAAAAATAAAAATAAGTAAATGATAATTAGGAGTTTAAATAAGTATTACATGGATAAAAAGATTATGGACTATATAATTTAAAAGTGTACGAGTGTAAATTTTAGGTCTAAAAAAAGACCCTTTAATGGTATTGTTCATGCTAAGAGTTTTAAAGGGAGAAGAGAGAGTGTTTTTCATTCCAACTTTCTTTCTTCTTTCTTTAATTATTTCAAGAGTGTGTTTTAGAGATAAAATTAAAAGGATTACAAGAGAAGGATCTTGAGAGAAATTAGTGTTAGAGATTTACTTGGGTTAGTAAAAGTACGGGGATTAATTCCTAGAGAGAGAAACAAGAAATCAAGGAGAATAATGAGACTGGGAAGAGAAATTTCAAAGGAAACTCATATAATTGTGTGAAAAATAGTGGTTAAGATGTTTCTCCACTAATTATTGTCTTGTTTTAATGTCTTATGAAGAAAGGCAAAACAATCTTTAATTTATAGGAGTTAGGGTTCATGTGGAATTTTAGGGGAAATGTGGAACTGAATTTAATTTGTTAAATCTTACATTATTTTGATGTGTATGGATGTAATATGTGATGGGAAACAAGTAAATTGGTTCGAGATGTGATTTTATGTTAAAGGATGTTTTGTTGGACTTAGACTTATATTATGGAAGTTAAAGAAAATTGATATCTTAATTTTAAATGCTTAATTGGATATGCATAAATTGTTGATGAGGTAAATTAATGAAGGAAAAATTGAAAGAAACACCATATAGAATTCTTGATCCTAGGGCCAACCATGTTACAATGTAGAGGAAATGGAAGAATTGAATGAAATTCTTGAATAATTATGTGTTATTTTCATATAATTGTGTTGGGAATAGGTTGTGGGATAAATGTTGGATTGAACATGTGAATTTATGTCATAAACTTAATTAGGATCATGGTTTTTATGTCATGAAAGTGGAAGGAAATATTAAAATTTTATGAAAAGTGTTAAATTTTGGTAGGTATTATGTTTGGCATGGAAAGAAAAAAGTGAAACTTGTAAGTTGTAAATATTTTGCTAAGAATTTCTAAATGTGCTGAATTTGCCTAAGTAATTGATTTTGTAAATTAGGTGAATTGTGTGATTATTCATTTGTTGTGTGGGTTGTAAAGTCTTGGATTGAGTATGATGTGATGATAATTAAACCTATATTTGTTGAGTAAATAGGATATGAGAGATGAAAGGATTTTGTGTGATGATATGAATTGTGTTGAAAAAGTTGTGGCAAATTGTAAATGTTACTCTAAATTGTTGAATGGTTAGTTGTTATGTTCTTGGACAAATATGTATATGGATAAGAAATTATATGGCTATATTTAAAAATAATAAAATATCTATGTTAAATGTGGAACCAGGAGGTTCCCCAGGATTAAATAAAAAAGATGATAATGATTTAAATCATGTTGTTACATTGGAGATTGTGGTAGCGAGGCTCTAGATATAAGGAGCATCATTGTCCCGAGCAACAGGTAGATGCTTGACACATAACTTATTTACTTTTAAGTTATATAATTTAAATGTGTTTGTCTTTTGTTTCAATGTTTGATACCTTTGAAATTAGATTAAAAAAAAAAGGAAAGAAAAGTAAGGATGAAAATGGATTGGATAAACAATTAAAACTACTTGATTAGTCATTCATCTACATATATGGATACTAATAATATCAGTAATCCTCGTGTGTGAATGCTAATGATATTAGCATAGCTGATATTGGTATTGATTAGCCATCCACGTGTGGATGCTAATTATATCAATTAAGTTATTATGGGCATTGATTTGTCATTTATTATGCAAAGGCTAAGCGTTTGAGTAACAAGGAAATAATTATAAATAGAATCTCGAGTATCCAAGAGAGAACATAACTTTTGAGATACATGACCGAAAAGGGAATCGTTGATATTGGCTATATATATATATATATATATATATATATATAATTGATGGAAATTCTATAAACTATATATTTGAATTTCAGGTTTTTCACACACCTGTTCAGAGTCATAAATTGTCAGTTATTTGCATCTCTAGGCTAGGTATACATATATGTTTATAAATATTACATATTCTCTTTTGTCTATGTATTTAAATGGTGTAAATTATCCAATAATGTAATTTTGGAAATCCAAAGTTACTACGCATGTAACCTTAATATTACAGTTACTTTTGTCATTAAGTGTTAGATTTAATATTCATATTTGGGTATTTAATCATGTGCATGCATGCTATTAAATGATCATTTTATTTGTTTTATTGTATAGATTATGAGATAATGTACTATGTATTGATGAGATATGGAAATTATAGGGTAGACCTATGGGATTGTAAAGTTAATGTAAATGATTCATGAAGGGGGACTTCTAGAAATGGGACACACAATATAAATGTTTTATCAATGATTAATAAATGACTGGAGAAAAGCATGTGATGCTAGAATGGGAATAAATGCTACAAAAAAGAAGAGGAACAAACGAAGATCCATAATTATTTAAAAATTGAGCAGAAAAAGAAAGGAAGGAACAAAAGACAATAACATGTTTTCTGACAAGGTGAAGAGATTTATTAGCTGCATAATAACGAGTGGATGTAGGAGTTGGCAATCAAAGCAGGAAACAAACTGGCATAGTGGGATTTTAGTGGCATAATTAAGCTGTAATCATGCAAGAAAATGAATGAATAAACAATATATAAAGGTGGGTGCAAAGATACGTGAGGCAAGAACAAGTAATCCATGAAAAAAAGAGTGAAAGAATCTTAAATAAACAATCATAATTGCTTATAGTGAATTGAATCACGCTAATCGTAGGTTGCAACCAACATGCAAGAAAACCTGTACAGTAAAACAAAGAGCAACATAAACAAGTAATAAAAATTGGGTTATGGTTGTAGAATGTATTTTAGATAATTTAAGGGGTTGAAGTAAAAGAGAGGTGAAAAACCTGCAAGAAGGGCAGGCCAACAAGTTTTTTGTTTTTTTGCTGTCAAAAACGACCTCCCAAGGTGATTAGCTGGAACTTGATCTTGATCAGATGGCAAGTAAAAGGGGGCAAAATAAGAAAAGAAACAATATATAAATAGGACAAAAAGAGAAACATAGGGACATAATAGGATAATTGCTTAGATGATTGATAGGGAAAAGGAAGGAAAAAAGGAACACGGAGAATCTACTAGAACTGGTCGATCGATTATCTTAATCAATTTGAATTGATCAAATGTTTTTTGTTGTTGGAGGAATAGTAAGGGCTATAAAACTAGTTTATTTTTTTTACTAGAAACATATATATATATATATATATATATATATATATATATATATATATATATATATATATATATATATATATATATAAAAGTCATTACTCTTTGTTATACCATCATTCTTGGCACTCCATTTATTGACATGATTACTCCATATCAAGCACATCATAATTGTATTACTTCCAAAATTAATAACACCAAACTTGTTTTTCCATTCTTAGAAAAATCTAAGACTAGAAATTTAAATTTGATTAAAGCATGTTCCATACATACCTATCATATCAATGCACTGATTCATGGGAAACAATTCCATCTACATGATTTACAAAATCATGTTTCTTTTTGTCGTATCAACAAACAATTACAAAGTTCTGATTTACAAAAGAAAATCATTGATTTTCAAAATAAGATTGAACAACAGATATGTTCAGACTTATCTAATGCTTTCTGGAAGCGAAAACAACACATCGTTGATCATCATTGATTTACTATCCTTCCTTACGAAGATACTTTTATGTTCTTTCTACCTCTGAATTTTTGGCTCTGATACCAAAAATTAAAGCAAGCAGATATAACAAAGAGTTCAGTACGTGGCGTTGTTATACCTGAGAATGATCTAAAAGATCGGGTCACAGGTTTCCAATCTATATACTGATTTTATAAAAGAACAAGAACAAAGAAAAGAGGAATATAAATAGATTTCTGATGCGAATGAACAAGGCAAGACCAACAATGTCAGGATCCTTGATCAAACACAGAGCATACTTAAATATAACAAGAATAAGAACAGATATAACAAAATGTAGATAAAAATACGATTAGCTTACTTAAATTTGTAACGAAAATTAATACAGGAGATATTGGTTATAGAGGAGAATGGCTGGGTGACAGATATGAGTTACAGGGGAGAGTAAAATTTTCTGGGAAAAAATTAGTCTGTCCTCTGAGGATTTTGAAGTGGCCTTTTATAGACGAATTGGCATGGGAGGGGCCAAACTGTCCTGTTGAAAAAGCTCTTCAGCACCCATGTGAACCCATATGATATTGTCTGCCTTGATTGGATGATGACAAAATAGAAATTGCCCATGTTTTTGGTGAAGCTTCCTTTGTTGTCGTCTTGCCACCGACACTTGATTTGTTGGTTTGTAATAGCAGGTAACATTTGTAGAAAAAGACCTAAGACAGATGGGCCTAAAAACAAAAAGGACTCAAAACATATGAGTCTAAAAGAAATGGGCTCTAAACAGATGAGCCTAAAAAAGGCTGAAATACTCTTTTTTTTAACGTCATGTGATAGATGGCAGGATACCAAAACAGTCATCTTCATTATCATTGCCAAGGGAAATGGCAGGAGATGTCGAGCCAGATGAGCTGGATTGGGACAAGACCGTTTCCAGATCTTGGCTTTGTATAATTCCTTATACTATTTGTAGGTATTCTTCCTCAGTTCTAGCAGAGGTAAGGAGAGCTGCCGTTTGAGCCTTTCGGGCTAAAAACTTTGATTGAGGATGAGGATCAATGATGGGAGTTGTTTGATGTTTTTGTAACCATTCCGTAACAGCTAATTTTGAACTTTTGGACTCAGCTGCAAAGGAATCCCACCACTTGATTTTGAATTTGCGAACAAGTACTAGATGTCCATTTTGTAGATTATAATTATAGAATCATGAACATACCCACGAAACAAAAAATTTTGTACAGAAGATAAAGAGGGAAAAAAACTTTCTTTTAGAAGGAGCTAGTTGGAAATTATTTTTGAAATGTAGATAACCATTTTCAACTAAAGGATGTTCTTTAAGGTAGTCAACATGACAACCATAAAAGTCCCACCATTGAAGGAACCGAGAGGAGGAGATTTGTAGTATTCATGGTACTGTGGAAGTAGAAAAGCCAAGAATGGCTATGATTTTGATTTTGTATGAGGAAGGCATTAAACCATGCCTGTTGGTAATCCCAATATGTGTAGGTAGTATTGAAATCTTGGGGGCTTGTTCGGTATTGTATGGGGAAGGAGAGAGGTTGATGCAAGGGTTGCCCCCAATCTTTAGGGTGGATGACTTTGTGAATAATGCATGTAGAGTATGCCGGTTCAGTGTGATCAAAATGTAGTTTGAAGTGTTTGAATTTGACAAAATCAGTAATTTCAAGGATAGTTGCATAATAGGATTGTGGTTGAGCTAGATTCCAAGGTTTATAGTACCATTTTGGAGGGAAAATTTTTGAAGCGGCAATGAAAGGGTTTTCATGGTAAAATCCTTCTTCCATAGTTAAAATATTTTGGAAAGCAGTTTTGAAAATATATTTGGATTTGATTTTTGGAAAACTGGTTTGTTGTAAGGAAATGAGGGGTTTTGAAGATGAAATGCCTCCTTGGGGTTTTGAAAGTGATTTGGAAATACTACCCGTTTGAGATACGGAGTCACTTGGGAGGCTTGTTGGGACACTTTTTGCAATGCCAGGAGTAATTCTGGTGATTTGGATATAGTGTCAACCCAATGTTGAATTGCGTCTGTTTGTACCTGTGGTGGTTTTGTAGTTTCTTCGTCTTCAATAACTGTCTCATACCAAGATTTGATAGGCTTGGCAGCTAGGATGGCTGAAGACATGAGTTTTGTAGAAGGCTTGGGGCTCTCTGGTTTTGTAGGTCAGTGTTTGAGGGGCTTTTCCCTTGTTTTTGGCTTTTGCTTTAAGAGGCATCATGACCTGTTTTAAAGGAATTCTCGGGTTAGGAAATCAGGGATGGAATTTGATTCTCCTTTAATGTAAACAATATCGAAATAAAAAATACTTAAAATGGCTTGCCATCAGGCAAGAATCTGTTTGGAAGCAAGATATTGGACATCTTTTTGGAGAACTTCTTTTGCAGATTTGCAGTTAACACGTAAGAGAAATTTGTGATTTAATAAATCACTTTGAAACTTTGTAATACAAAGAACAATTGAAAGGATCTCCTTTTTTATAGTAGAGTAATTTTTCTGGTAGTCATTCCAGTGAGCAGATGTGTACTGGAGTATTTGTTATTTGTTATCTTGTAACTGTTTAAGAATCCCACCATACCCTAGGTCAGAGGCGCCAGTCTCTACAATTTTAGAAGCTAAAGGGTTAGCTAAATAGAGGAGAGGAATAATTTGGACCTGTTTCTTAATCTGTTTGACCAGGTTGGTATGGAGGTCGGACCAAGGAATGGGGTTGGTTTTTAACCTGTCATGTAAGGGTTTGGATAGACGACTAATATTGGGATAGTAGTCCAAAACATAATTAAGACTGCCTAAAAATCTTTGCAATTGGGTTTTATAAGTGATTTTGTCAGGAAACTTATTTGTAAAGTTTAAAGATCTCTTTATTGGTGTTACGGTACCTTGACAGATATAATGACCTAGGAAACGGATACGGGTTTGAAAAAGAGAAATTTTTGTTTTAGAAACAACTAAACCATTTTGTTTGGCATTATGGAAGAAGGTATGTAGATGCTTGAAATGTTGTTCTATGGAATGTGAAAACATGAGCACGTCATCAATGTAAACAATGCAGAATTTTAAATGTGCATTGAAAATGTCATTCATGATGTGTTGAAATTCGGAGGGTGCATTTTTTAAGCCAAAGGGCATTACATTCCATTTGTATTGGCCAAAAGAAACTGTAAAAGTAGTTTTGTATCTATCTTTGGGATCAATCTGGATTTGCCAAAATCCAGATTTCATGTTAAACTTAGAAAATATGAATGCGGAGTGCAATTTTTGTAATAAATCTTTTTTGTTGGGGATTGGATACCCGATCCATTTTAAAGCGAAATTCGAGGTTTGTAGTTGATCACAAGTCTTGGTGTGCCCCTTTCGATTTCAGAATTTTTATTGACATAAAAGGCCGCACACGACCAGGGTGATCAAGACTTTTGGATAAGACCCTTAGACTCAAGATCACGGATTTCAAGTCTGCAATGTTGTTCTAAATCAGCATTCATTTGTATAGGTCTTGCTTTTGTAGGTATGAGTTTTTCTAAAAATGTATCTTCATAAGGAAGATCAACGATGTGTTGTTTTCGCTTCCGAGAAAGCATTAGGTAAGTCCGAACATATCTCGTTGTTCAATCTTATTTTGGAAATCAATGATTTTCTTTTGTAAATTAGAACTTTGTAATTGTTTGTTGATACGACAAAAAGAAACATGGTTTTGTAAATCATGTAGATGGAATTGTTTCCCATGAATCAGTGCATTGATATGATAGGTATGTATGGAACATGCTTTAATCAAATTTAAATTTCTAGTCTTAGATTTTTCTAAGAATGGAAAAACAAGTTTGGTGTTATTAATTTTGGAAGTAATACAATTATGATGTGCATGATATGAAGTAATCATGTCAATAAATAGAGTGCCAAGAATGATGGTATGATTGATGTCTTTTGTAACAACAAAAAATGTTTTAAGAGAAATGCCTTTGTTGAAAATGGAGGCTTGGGTTTTTCTTGCAATATGTAATTTGAAATTATTAGCAGAGAGAGTTTTTCAGAGGTATTTTGTAAAAATCTTTTTGGAACTACGCCTTCCTTGATGCAGTTTAAATCTGCACCTGTGTCAAATAAGGCAATAGTGTCAAGCTTGAAATCTTCTGAGAAGACAAGAGTAATTCTAATTAAATATTTCTTGGAAGATATTTGGGTTAATACGTTTAAGAAATCATCTGGAATATGCTCAATATTTATAAGTGTATGTGGTAATGCATGAGATTCAATGGTTTGATCTTCTGTATCAGACTCAGTATCAGACTGGCTTTCAATTTTGGACAAAAGGTGTTGTAGTATGGCAGAGTCTTTTTGTTGGGCCTGTTTAAGGGTTTGCAATTCGGATTTGAGGGTTTTTATCTCAGAATGTAATTCTGGAATGGTGACTGTTGTTTTGGATTTCTTTTTGCCAAGGATCTTTGTAAGGTCATAGGTATTGGTGCTTGTAGAAGGTAATCTAGAGCGGTTAGACGGGGGTGCTCCGGTTGGTGAAGTCTTTCAATAATTTATCCAAATAGATTTTTTAAAGTTGAGGATCATCAAGTCGTTTGATAGCCTCAAGAATGAATTCCTGATCTTGGGTCAAGACGTTGATTTGTTTGGAATTTGTAGAGGCATCTAAAGTAACACTGGTGATTGCTATTTCATCGATTTGAAATTCTTCTTCAGAAGTGTCTGAAGGAGAGTGGTCAGTGTCTCTGTGGCCTCAATGTAGAGGTTTTGTATTTGATTGATGGTATCTTCATCTATTTGGAGTTCATAAAGTTTAGTATTGACCTTGCAGAAACAGGATGTATGTCCTTTTTGGTTACATTTATAACAGGTAATGTTTTTGGGTTCAAATTTTGTTTTGGGTTTCGACTGGAAAGATTTATGGGGCTTGGTAAATTTGTAGGGCTTCTTGTAGTAAGGTTGATCTAGTTTAGAATATAATTGTTGTCGGTTTTTATGTATTGATCGTCTATAAGGAGGTCTCTGGCTTGAATATTTTTTGGGTTGTGAACAGTTTCCACTACAAGAGGGTTTTTTTGGTAGAAAGGTCGAATTGGTGACAGAAACTACCAAGTTCTTGTCTGGTACGTTTCATTTCCCACTTTAGGTGCTTCTGGAGTTTAAGATCTTGACAGATCTTCAGACCTTATTTTTGAGTAAAGCTTACAAGTTCACCATATGTGAGCTGGTCATATGGTATGGTTTTTGTTGTAAAGGTATCTTTGATTTTGTTTCTAACCTTTTCTCCTATGAGAATAGGTAGTCCTGCAAGGAATTTTTCTTTCCAGAAGGGTTGGTTTGAATCCTCCCTGAGCATGACACGGGTAAGGAAGGTGTTTTTGTACCATTGAAAGTCACTTAGCTTCTTACATCTAAGGTTAGAAAGGAGTTCAACATTTTTGTCTTTCAAATGGGAAGGGTCTCCAACAAAATGTAAGGAAATTATAAGAATAAGGGTTGACACAGCGTCTTGGATGGTGTTTCCAGATGGGTCAAGGATGGGTGTTTAGTCCTCATATGTTTGGAAGGAGTTTAGGATATGTAGGTGATCGGTGTCGGTGAGATGGTAATCCCACCATCCTTTTAACCGGCCGGAGAAACCAAGAATAAAGAGCTCAAAGAATAGCCTTATCCGGGGTTCTCATGTCTGGGTTTTGTAGGCATTGGTTGCCATAGTCATTTGTTGGAGGGTGTTGAGAATATTATATTCGGACATTCCATCTATATTCCATTCATAGAGGGAAGAGACATTATATTTGTGTTGAGTAAGGATAGTTGGTTCGGTAGTTATGGAAATGTCCGGGGCAATGGTTGTTTTGGGAGTTTGCCGGGTAAGTCTGTTTTAGGGTAAGAGGTTGGTTTGGAGAAGTACCTTCATCGAAGACTCCCCGGGGCCATTTTGTAAAGTGTTGACTTGATTTGTGGAGGTAGAAGGGTTGGTTATTTGTGGTGTGTCTGGGACAGTTAAAGACGAACTGTCAAGGTGTTGTAGATGTATTTTAATAGCTTTAAAAAAATCTGTTTGGTTTTCTTGGATTTGTGTTTGGCTGGTTTTTGTAATTTGGTAAGGTTTGAAGATTGAGTTTTTTAGTTTTAAGTCAGTTGTGGTTTTAATGCCAACTGAACTTGTAGTAGTTCTTTGTATTTGTTTCTCTAGTCGTGTAAGCTGCTTTCCCAAGGTATTAAGGTTGGTGTTTGTAAAGTTGTTTTGGTTAATGATGTGTTTTGTATTGAAAAGGGTGTCATCAGTGGATAATTTGTAAGGAGCTGCCTCGACAGTCTGGTTATTGTGGGTTATTTGGATATTTCTCAAAGGTGGATGTTCAGACTCAACTGTAGGTCCACTAGTGAGGTTCCATACAGGGGTTTTTGACCTTGATGTGACTGAGCATACATGTTTAATGGATGCAATAGGATATGGAATGTGATGTTCAGATGCATAATATAATTCGAACCAATCAAAAAATAGAATCTGTATTTTGTGTAACTCAATGAAATTATAAAATTGTTTTTGTATTTCACTTATGTGTTCGAGAAATTTTGAAAAAACCAAATTCGTTTTGTAGAGTTACAGGCCGAATAAAAATCCTTTTTGAAGAGAGTTTTATCAAGAACAAAATATTTCTCTGAAGTCAAAACATTGAGCTCGTTTTGGATATTTTCAGTAATAGCTGAAAAGGTTGGTGAAGTTGGAGGAGATGGTTGCTCAAGGTTTGTATAGACAGGTTTTGGTATATTTGTAGTATAGTCTGCATTTTGGAAACTAGGAGAAGGGATATCGGATGTAGATTTTCTTGGAAGGTTGTCGTGATAAGGGATATTGATAATAGAAGGGATTTTGGAAATTCTTCCCAGGATCTATTGTCTTGGAAGAGGAAGAGGCTTCGAGAATGCGGAACTTGTAGAGTGTTGGTCGAAAGACGGTTTGACTTTTCCATCTCGTGTATTGGGTAATATTTTTAATTTGGACATTGGGTTGAGGTGGTGGTGATAGTTCTGGTGGTGCTGCACATTCAAGGATCCAATCTTCTAGTAGGGATATGTCTTTCCATTGGATTGCTTTTGGGACAACAGTGTTTGAGCGGGATAAATCTGTTTGTAGTAGGAGTGTTCCACCTTTTTGAGATTGGAATTTGTGTTTGCTTGGCAAAGGCTGAGAACATGGCTTTGTAATGGATTTTGAATATGAGAGCGACATGGATAGATCCTTCGAGCATGTCATAATTATGGGTCTTTATTTGTAGTAGCATACTTTGCAAGATATTTTTGTCTTTGAGGGATATGGTTATGTTTGGATAACGGTCAAATGATAACTGGACCACCGCAAAGGCTAGACTCAATAGAACTGAGGAGGGAGTCTTGGAAGTTTTGAAATCTAGCATCACGGAGGACAGCTAGAATGGAGGTGTTTAAGCCTTCTTTTGTAAGGGGTTTTATTCCGACCTGGACAAGGCCAACATGAATATATTTATAGTTTCGGGCTAGATGTTTTTGTAGGGATTTTTGAGAGAGGAGTTGAATGGTTTCAAAAGGTTTGGTAAGCTGAATATCTCGTTCTTCAGTTTTGATAGTAAAATCTGTTTTGAAAATATCATATTTAGATTTTTGATAAATCGAGTTTGAGAAATTTTTGGAATTTTCCGGTCATCAATGTTTTTTGTAAAGTCTTCAATAGTTATTTCTTCACTTTGTACTATCCTTCGCTTTGAAGATTCGAGGTAGAGGAAGCCGAAATAGAAGTAGTCCTGTGAAAGACGGAATCCATAGAAAGGAAGGTAAACTAGGAAACAAGATGCAGGTTATATGGATTTATTGCCCTAAAACTCAAACGGGACTTACACCATTCAGTTGCATACCTATAGTTTAATGGTCTCTTGTTCTTTCTAAGAATACTGACTTTTATGTTACTAGTAAATCATTGATTTACTATTATATATATATATAGCTTTTCTAAGTGCAAAGACATTACATAAACTTCAATTATTGAATATACTTATATTTGGGCAATCAAACCTTTAAAATCTTGCCCAAGAGTATACTTTCTTATTCTTATTACATTTAAACACTTTCTAAATACTATAAATGTTATTTTATGAGATATAGAAAAATTAGAACTTTCAATTGTATTATCCACTCTATTAAAAGAATCTTATTGTAAACAAAAATCATCAATTGTAAACCTTTAAGAGTTTAGGTGAAAAACTCTTGGTATTATAATGGTGAGGGACATCGCCAATGTAAAATTTTAAAGAGGGATTTTCTTCAAGTAGTGAAAAAACGTTTGGTGTTGATTTACCAAGTGACATTGTATCTTTGAGCTAGAATTAGTGAAGAATACAATACTCAAGTACGGTATGGTACTTGAGGTGTGGATGTAGGCTTGCTGAACTATGTTCAAAACCGAGTTTGCAATTTTTATCTCTTAACTCTTTACTTTATGCAATTTAATTATATTGTTAGTTAATTGTGTTTAATTAAATTAATTACAATATTTGTTATTATTAATATAACACCTAATTCACCCCCTAGGTGTATTGTTATCTTAATCCTAAAACAACACATATCACTTGTAAAAGAAGCAATACACACACACACACACATACACACACACTAGTTATAACCCATCCAAAAAAAGGTTTGAATGTCAAATCCAAAGTTAGAAGAGAATGTAAACCAAATATTTATTGAAAAATGAAATCACTATAAAGAAAATGAAAAAAAAAACAGAGAAGGAAAACATAGATACAAACATTGGCAATGGGGAGATGAAAGGTAAAAAAAACAAGGCAAAATAAAGCGCATAAAATAACTCAAACAAAAAGGAGAAAACTAATCAAAGCCATGAATTAAACAATGACCAAAAAAAAACATGGCATAAAATTTGATAAGAAAAGGATATTCAAAGACATGTTTAAGAAGAGGCTAAAAATACAACCATGATATATACATGAAAAGGTAAACTAAAACATGGCAATGAAATAAATAGATATGAAAGGCAAACATAGATATGAATAAAACAACAAGATATTAAACAACCTAATCGTTGTTATCCATATTTTGGGTCCCCTCACAAAAAAAAGAAGAGAATACAAAAAAATAATAATATATGTATATATATTTTCGAAAGAAAACAAAAAATAATAGCAGTGAGAAGAAGATGCCAGAGCGCCTAGAAAATGACTAAAAATTGGTTAAGGAGGTTCGAAAATATAAAAATTGAAATTTAACAATATAATTTTTTATTGATGAGAGCCTTCTTAACAAAAAAAAAATTCAATTTGAGGAAGAAAAGTCCAAAATCATATGTTTATGGACTAAATTAAATTTTATTGAAGGTTTAATTGAATTTATGGAGGATTTGATTGCAAAAAAAATAATTTTTAAGTCAATTTGGGCTTTAATTGGCAGAAATTAAATTTCTAGGGTCAAATTATAATTTTTTAGAGTTGATTTGGTTAAATCATGTGTTTAATTGCATAAATATTGAAGTTTCATAGCTAATTAGGGACTTGATTGAATAAATCTGAAACTAAGGACCAAACTGGAAATGAGCGTAAATAGAGGGACTGGAATTGATTGAATTAGGGGTCAAATTGAAGAAATTGAAAGTTTATTAAATTTCTAGGGTCAAATTATAATTTTTTAGAGTTGATTTGGTTAAATCATGTGCTTAATTGCATAAATATTGAAGTTTCATAGCTAATTAGGGACTTGATTGAAGAAATCTGAAACTAAGGACCAAACTAGAAATGAACGTAAATAGAGGGACTGTAATTGATTGAATTAGGGGTCAAATTGAAGAAATTGAAAGTTTATTAATCAATTGAGGGTCAAATTGCATAAATCTAAGACCAAGGACTAAAGTGAAAAAGGTGGCCAATATAGGCCAACGCTGGAATTTGGTAGGGATGCAATTGATAGGGATGCAATTGAATTGATTTTTTAAAATCAAAATTGCAATTGAGGATTTGATTGAATAAATCACAAATTACGGACTGATTGGGACTGTGATACTTTTTTTGCACCATTTCCTTTTTAATGAAACGACGTGTTTTGTTCAAAACGACGTCGTTATATTCACTGTTTATTAAAAAAAAACACAAAACAATGTTGTTTTAAATAGCATTGTTCTTCTTCTTCTTCCCCTGACGTGCAACAGGGGAAGGAGAAGCTTTTTTTTTTCTTCCCGCATGATCTCTCTCTCTTCCCACTTACCCAAACCTGACACAACCCATACCCTAATATGCCCTGCCACTATGATAAAGAAAAGAGAATGTGGTCATGCCCCCAAAAGCGTCTCGAGGCGGCCCGGGACGGGGCCGCCCCAACCACCTTACCCTGGGTCATGACAGGGTAAGGTGGCCCTCTCCCCCTGCCCCTTATAAATACTAGGGGAGGGGGATGATAAAAGAGGGGGAAAAAGATTTTGAAAAAAAAACAAATAGGTTACAGAGGGGGGAACGAAAAGAGGGGGGACGGTTTAGGACGAGAGAGATTGTTTTTGAAACAAGAGAGAAGAAAAAATGAAAGACAGAGGGAGATTTTGAGAGGAGATTTTTTTTAACAGAAAAGAAATAAAAAATAGAGGGACAAGGAAGAAGATTACATACGAATAAGGGGGAAGACGGGGGGACATTTTTTGAGAGAACTGGGGAGAGATTGTTTTGGAGAAGGGAGACGAACAAAAAGAAAAATGAAGGGACAAGGTAAATCATTTTGAGAACAGGGGGACACATTTTACGTGGGGAACAATAAAATAGAGGACGACCAGAAAGATAGAAACGAGAGAGAAAAAGGAGAGAGAAAGAAGAAAGCGAAGACAAAGGGATGAAGGGGGCAAAACAAAGACAGAGGATATCAAGACAGGAGGAAGAACAATCAAAAATAGAAGAAGAGAAGGAAAAAGATAAAGACTTGTGTCTCGCTCAGAGAAGAAGAAGAACTACAACAGAAGCATCGTCACTCTGCTTCATCGCCGATAAGACTATCATCGTGAGCAGACATCACCACTACGAACCACCGCTCGGTCAGCTGCCCCTCTCCCTTCCTTCTTCTTCTTCTTCTTACTCACGATCTCCCCTGTTCTGTAAAATAAACAGTGGAGAGTGAATAATTCACTGCTCCACTATTCACTAGGTCAGACAATGCTGACCTAGACCAAAAATGGTCGGGTCGGGTTCCGCCAAGTCTAAAGAAATTCAAAAAAAATCCTTTTCGAAAATTTATGGTTTTCTCACGTATTTTTCTACCATTTTGCTTAATTTTGATTTGTATTTTTATACCGTAAAGATACAAATCCAGTATTAAAATACTCGATTTTTGCCGAAACATTGCAAAAAAAAAATTACACAGAAAAAACTAAAAAATGTTTTTGTTTTCTTGCATATGACTAAGTCTCTCTCAAATATAAAAATTTTCATATCATGTTTTGATATAAAAACAAAAAAAACAAAAAACAAATATGTCTTAACATGCATTTTTTGCTTTAATAACCAATTTATTAAAGTCACGAGAACTAGGCTAATATTTCAAAAATACCCAAAAACTTATTGTCTTCTTTTAATATCAATAATTACAAACTTATACGTAAGATGTATTCCTAATATTAAAAAGGTAGTTCTTTTTTATTGACGTTAGAATGGTTAGGTTTTACCCAATAAGATAAGGATCTCCTTACCAAGGAAGACTTATCATAAACTTTAGACAGACCAACAATTAGAAAATACAATAACACCTTAGCATATATTAGACAATTAAACAATGCAGCTTACCTTAGGTAGGGTATATTTGGGGTGCTAATATCTTTCCTTTACGCAACCAGTCCCCGTGCCCAATCTCTAAGACCTGTTAGGGTTCATAGTGACTAAAATATTAGGTGGCGACTCTCATTCCATCTATACACTGATAAAAGCCAAGAAATTCTTGTCTTCCCTATTTTCCCGACATATACCTGAGAGTGGACGATCGTCGCAACGTCGCACACATGCGACATTAATAAAAGAAATTAGAACATAAAAAATCAAAATACACTAAGAGAACTAATGAAAACAATAAATCAAAAATCAAA
This sequence comes from Populus x sibirica, assembly GCA_019202695.1. Taxonomy (NCBI): domain Eukaryota; kingdom Viridiplantae; phylum Streptophyta; class Magnoliopsida; order Malpighiales; family Salicaceae; genus Populus; species Populus x sibirica. The sequence continues at coordinate 918,607 of JAGMVL010000899.1, read as the reverse complement.
AAACTAAAACTAAAAGTTTCATACTTAAAAATTGTTGGAGGTAGAAAAACAAATGAAAAGATTGATTTAGTAAAAGAAAATAACAATTTAGGTATGAGTTACCTTCAAAGAAAGCTACTAATGATGTTTCTATTACACAACATATACCAAGCTCAAAATCAAGCCTAAGCCATAATTCCTATCACTCATCTTCACTCTTTTGATCTCTCAAACAACAAAGCTAAGGATTTAACCCCTCCAACCAAAATCAAAACTCCTTTTTGTCTATGTCATCACTCATTTTTTTACCCTTTATTTTCGTATATGTTGTAAAAAATGAAAAAAAAATACAAGTGTTTTTTTTTAATGCATTTTCAATGCAATTTGGCCAATTTCCATCCATTTTGTAAATTTCTCAACTCTTTTCACTTGTTGTGTACATGTTGATGAATTTTAAAAAATAATAAAATTGAAAAGATCAAAAAGAACAAAATCAAAGAAAAATAAAAAAAATAATGAGTGAAATAATAGTCAAGAAAGTATAGAGAAACCAAAATAAAAATAAAGTTTTGGTTCTCTGTATAAGTAACTAAAAATAAAGGGATAAGGATAAAAAAAAAAGGAGAAAAAATAGAAAAGGATAGAAGAGTGGAGAAGATGAAAAGATAAGAAAACAAAAAATGAAAGTGAGTATAAATAAAGATAGACCCACACCATGATAGAGGAGGAGATAATTTTAAAAAAAATTGACAAGAGAGAAAGAAAAGTAGGATAAGAAAGAAAAAGAGAAATGAGGAGAAAAGATAAAAAAAAGAAAATATGTGCAACCAAAAGAGAAAAAAAAACGATTTGAGAAGAAGAGATCTCCCTCTTTTCACCAACTCGTCACCCCTCTTAATCACCATCTCTACCTAGCACAAACTCTATGTTGATTAGAACATACGCCACGTCATGACCCCAGCCCAACCTCACCTCTACGTCACTGCTAGCCACCATAAAAATTAAACCACAAATCCCTAATGACAACAACAACCCTATTTTGTACACCTCTATCCTCTTAATTAGCCACCGTGACGCATAACCACCATAGTCCACAATAACCAACAACTCTTATCACCTCCACAATCATAACCCAAAAAGAAATAACTTTTCTCTTTTAGTTTCAGCCATAAAAAATAGTAGATTTTTCTTCCTTTTTTAAATAAAATTAGATCCCTAAAGCATTTTTATCCATCAAGAAACATTACTAAAATCATAGCCATATTCCATCTTATCCAAGAGAATTGAGCCATTTTAGAGGATTTTTTTAGATTGAAAATGATGCATAAGATGCATATGCCTTAGCTTACCAAAGGTTACCTACTACCCACGCATGAGTCTCATGTTCCAAAACTGTCCACTTATGTTTTAATAGCTTTTGATATTGTCTTGGCTAGTTTCTAGTAGATTCTAGGGGTAAAAAAGACTTTTCCTTGCCTATTTCATCATTATATTTCATTTTCAATATTGTTATGAAATATTTAAAGTGTGGGGGTCCCTATCATTGTACGGCAACCCTGAAGGTATGATGCCATGAGATTTATTTTCAAAGACGGAATAAAGAATGATATCAATACCCTACAATGGAGTTGGGAGGATCATGTTGTAACAGGTTTATTTAAGACATAATTGTTTTGTCTTGGTATGAAATTTTATATGTGTTGATTGTGTATTCATGATTATTGATTTGGTTTGGTTGTGTATTAAAGGTTTTATTATCCATGAATCAACCTAGGATATGAACCGTCATTCGGCGTTACCTCATAAGTTGACTAAAAAGATAATGGAATTGCTTGGTTCATGACCTTATTATGTGTAAAATATCTTCAAACCATTTTTTAAGAAAAAAACTTTATAAATTTTCCTAGAGATTTTGGATATGTATTAAGGGTTTTATTATTTATGAATAAACCCTAGATAAATGAATTGTCATTGGGTGTTATCTTCAAATGTTGACCGAAAAGATAATACAATTACTTAAGATATAAAACTTTATTGTGAGCAAATATTTTTAAACCCTTACTCATTGTGTTTTTGCTTGCAATTCTAATTGTCTTTTAATTGTTTTTATTATCCAAAAATTAGTTGAATATAAATGACTTATCGCTAGGCATTATCCATAGATATGTTGAATAGATAATAGGACCGCTTGATACACAACTTCATTTTAATTGTATACAAAATATTTTTGAGCTATAATTTTTTTACTTGCAATTTTGGTTTTGTATTAATTGTTTTTATTATCCAAAAATCAACCTAAGATAAATGAATCATTATTGGACGTTATTCTTATATTATTGAATGGATAATATGATCACTTAGTACACAATTTTATATTTGTTATATGCATAATTTTTTTAAGATATAATATTTTTCATTTCAATTTTTGTTATGTATTTATCCATAAAAAACAACTTTGGAAAAATAAATTGTCACTAGGCATTGTCCTATAATCTTGCTTAACGGATAATTGAATTGATTAATACATGATTCTTATTTTATAGATAAAAATAATAATTATAATGGTTTTCTTATATTTGTTTTTTTGATAATCTGGACCTATGTCTTACAACACCCTTTTGAGCTATTATTTCAACTATACAATCACTACCTTTGAAAAAGGGAGTCACCCATAGTGAAAAAATTATTTTTAAGATTATAAATGTAAATATTTGTATAATCATAAAATTAATTTTTAATTGTAAATGTTTATTTTCTATTTTAATATGAGTGTTATGTTCATGTTGATGTTGATGTGTACGGGAATTTATTCTTGCGTTCTCGTATTTGGGACAACCTTTTTTAATGCTACAAACAAATTTATTCTAGATCGATATGATCGTACATAAGCCCATTAAATGTGAGTGATGGCGTTTAGGGACTATTTCAATCAGTTTAATCTTGAATAAATTTATGTCTATCAATTGCTCACCATTCTTTTAGGTTCAACGCCTGTATTTCAAAAGTGAGATTGAACTTTGTTTCTGGGCCCAGGTCTCAAAATCATTGTCTTATATCATAATACCTTTAATAACAAAGCACAAATATATCAATTTAGGTAAACTTTTAGTATGTAAACATAATAGGTGCCTTTTATCACTTAAAAGAAACAAGAAGCAGCTTATCTCAGGTAGGATGTATAGGATGATTGTTATCATAACTAGCTCCTTACTTAGAACCTCTAAAAGACTAGTTAGGGTTTTCTAATAACTATAAAACTAGATGGTAACTTCTTTTTCTGTTGTTACCTTGTAGTTTGCGTCGATGTTCTTTGAGACAATCTACTTTATTTTTTACTGGAAATATTGAAACTCTGGTTTTGTTGTTGAGAGAAAGAGACAGATGGGCGATTAAAGTGATGGATTGGGCTTGAGGTTGAGCATGGGATATGTTACACAAAACGAAAGGAAAAAACCATTGAAAGGGGTAAAGATCAGCAAAGAAAAAAAAAGGAAATGAAAATTACAAGAAAAGTTCAGCATGGTAAGAATTGGACAGGGGAAGATGAGACAAAACAACTCAAACATTACCAAGTTGAGAAATCTACCTTTAAGAATGTAAAGTAACATCAAATTGGTAATGAGAAAGGAAAATATTAGAAAATTTAAAGACAGACTTAACAATAGTAATGAAGTAGTAAAAAATAAAACAATATATCTTAATTTTGCAATCTAAATCCAACTTAGCATCCATAGATACAAGCATAATTTTTTTTAGACTAGTTGCCTTTTTCTATAACACTTGATCAAGGCTTTTTTGGGCTGAAAAAAAGTTATAGAAATTTAAATAGGTATGAATTTTTAGTTCCTACATTGATTTCCTTTAAGAATAGAGGGTAATTGACAACATAAAAGAGCTTGCTTTCCTCTATCATGCATTTTACTTTGGTCTATTCATAATCACTTTGTTGTCCTCTGTGTTTGAAGAACTGGCCAACAAACTGCTCTTATATTGGCAGCTTCCTCGATGTTCATGTGCAATATGTCTAATCCAACAACATAACGTTAAGAGAATGTCATTGCTACCACTTTATAACCCAACACAATATTCCATCATATAGCTATTTTTAAGATAGGCAATGGAATTGAAACTAAACAAATAAAATAAAAGGCCATAACCATGCAAGATATCATAAAATGAATGAAAAAGTAACTTATAAAGCTATATCCAGGACCAAAGCCCAATGCTTAAGAAGGGCACCTGTATGATGAAAATGCATTAAATCCCATGGTGTTGGGCATCTTAAATCCAATGGTGTCAATCCTTGCTCCCAACATTTTCCTATTGGAGAAAACTTGTATTATCAAGAAAAATCTTTAGCAAAGATTTTAGAAATAAAAAAATTGATGGAACAAATTAAAAGTCAGGAAATAAGTGAATGAGGATCATCGAGCTTAGCGAACAAAAATCTTCAGATAACCTGACATTTGCGTAAGCCCATCAAAAGTAATAACAAACAATTAGAGGAAAAGCAGACAATATGATTAAGGTAGAGTTCTAAACAACAAGACATGTCCTTTTGTGATTAAAAAAAAAGAAGCTAAAAACAACTCAGGATCGGTCACCAGATGAACAAACAAACAAAAAGATCCTTGAAAATGTCTTCACAAAATCACAGCCATCAAACTCAAGAAAAATAATAGACATCACGACCGACAACAAAGGTACTAATCTGATATAGGCAAATAGCCCAAACATAACTCTATCTAACTCCTAAGTATCAAACAACAGCCATGCAATCAACACCTAAAAGAACCAAGAACCAAGATAAACAAATCAAACAAAACTCCAACATATCAATCTCGAGACTATTCAAGCAACACAAACATGAAACAATCCAAACACCACAAGATTCAATAAAAACTAAACATCAAGGCAAGGCAAGTCAAGCCTAGCTTAAATAAATGTAAAGAAAACACATAACCCTAAAATAAGATGACTAGCACTAAAATGATAAAAAGATAGCATAAGAAAAATGAGAAAAGAAACTCGCTTAGCGCTTGCCATGAACAAACATATGGAGAAAGCCTCCTCACATGGCAAAAACACAATCCTACAAACCCACAATCCTGCATTACACCTAAAGGAAAAGGATAAACAAAATTAGAGCAAAAACAAAAATAAACAACCTAGACTATAGAAAAGAATCGAAGCTATCACCTACTTGCACAATAATTACACAACAAGAAACCTAAAACACAAAAACTAATAGAGGCTAGCTAGAAACCAAAAGAAAAAAAAATCCATCCAAGCTCTGAAAAAAAGAAAGAAGCGGAAGACCGATTTCTCTCTCACACAAGCATTTTATAATTAGAGTTGTGAGCATAAAATATGTGGAATAAGAGTAAAACCAACCCGCCCCAACATAAGTGTGTGTCTGCATATATATAATATGTGGAATAAGACACACTTTTATGTGTGTCACATACTTTTTTCACACATAAAAGTTTAATTGGATTCAAATTCAAATGGACGAGATATTTGACATTAAAATGAGACAAGTGATTTCATGAATAACTGTACAAACCTTATTTTTTCTTTATTATTTTAAACCCTTCAAGGCCTTGACATTTGGAATATTATTAGAATAATCAAATTTTCATATTTATTTTTGCTAGATTAGTAGAATGTGTTTGTTAATTAAAAATCTCCTAAAACCCAAAATGTCCAGTAGAGAAGACTTAAACTCCAAACAAATAAAATTAGTTCTACGCTTAATTTTGATAATTTTATAAATTTTGGTTTTCAACGATCCAAAAAAATGTGATGAATTGATGTTTTTTATTTAATTTCAATTCACATCATATATTTGAGTTGAAATAGAACCATGAATAGACTTAGATAATAATTGGACAAATGATGGTGGGCAAAAATCTAACCTTTAGATTAAAATATATAGGGTGGTTATTCACTTTTAACCTCATAAAAAAAAATCAAAATACAAGAGGATATACATGAAAAAAGCTTAGAAGATTGCTTAAGTTGGTGGTGAAGAACCAAAATAACAGGTGGAAAAGTTGGATGACTAAAATATATAAGATTGGTAAAATTAGCAACTCAATTCTGATTGACAAAGGACTCCATTAGTGAAAACATTTTTATTTAAGGTAAAGAAATATAAATTTGTATAGATAAGTATCGCACATAAGCGAGAGGCATTGGGGAGTCGTGGGAGTCGCCACCTAGTTGTTTGTTTCAGGGTCACTAGGAAACTCGAGTATACTAATTTTATTAGAGATTCTAATGGTAAGAAACTTGTTGTGGTTAGGAATTAGCACCCCTAGCGCATATTACTTGAGCTAAACTGTATTGTGTGGTTTTGAATGTGGTTTAAAGGTTTTAATAGGTTTCTAACCAATAGTCTATCTATTGGCTTATGATTGAGATTTATTCAAGTGAATAAAACTGATGTTTAGAATTTATTATGGGCTCGTGTACCCAAATAAATTCTAAAAAAAAGTTTTTTTGTAACTCAAATATTGTGATAAAAAATACTCTCAATTAAAATTGATGAATATTTAACTCTTGATATTTAAATACAAGCCATACTTGTAGGTCTAACATTTATATTAGAATATTAACCGTTAATTCTCATGAATTAAAATTTTATTAATTATTAAGTATTGATCAAATTCTCATGGATCCAATATACTGATTATTAAATCCAAAATGCATGCTAAAAAATAAAAAAAACATGATCGATCTTCTTCCTCCTTTTAAAGCCAATATTATATCTACTGGCTTAGGTTTTGTGGTAGGAAACATGATCTGATTAGCTAAACTGTATTGTATGGTTTTGAATGTGGTTTAAAGCTTTTAATAGGTTTCTAACCAATAGTCTATCTATTGGCTTAGGTTTTGTGGTAGGAAATGAAACGTTGAAGTTTATATTGGCAATTTGGGGTGAAGATGATGAATTATGGTGGTTTTGGAATGGATTTTTCCTACCCATGTAGCCACCTTCAACATGATTGATCTTCTTCCTCCTTTCGAAGCCTTTTTTTCTCGGTGGGCATGAACATTCTACCATTCCTGACTCCTTGCTCTATGCGCTTAGCTATTGCCACAAGGTCAGTAAATTGCTGGGTCAAACTACCCATCAAATGCTCATAGTATGACGCTTTGAGCATGTTGGAAAATAGAGTAACCATTTCTTTGTCCAAAAGTGGAGGATGCACCTATGCAGCTAGATCTCTCCATTTTTGAATGTATCCCCTTATGCTTTCTTTGTCCCTCTTCTCTAGATTGAACAAGCTAGTTTTGTCGGGAGCAATGTCTATGTTGTACTTGTACTGCTTGATAAAAGCACCAACCAGATCTTTCAATCTCCAGATCCTTAAGCTACCCAGCCTCGTGTACCAGCTCACTACTGCCCCATTCAAATATCTTGAAAAAAAGTATCAGTAGTTTTTCATCATCTACTACTTCTGTCATTTTGTTATAATAGGATTTGAGATGAGTCATGAGGTATTGTGTTCCAGTGTATTTGATGAATTCAGGAACACGAAACTTCTTCAGGACAACTATATTTGGGACCAAACATATTTTTGCTGCCAGTATTAGGTCATATAAATCTACCCCTTCAATGGCTCTGATTCAGGCTTCTAGTGCCACCATCTTATCTTGATCAATGCCATTAGATGACTTAGTCTTGTGGGACTCGTTAGCAAATGCATCTATGACTGCAGGGGCTGGTACCGGTGTTGTTGATTGCATAAATATTGGATTGTGTTGAGGATCGTGACTATATTTGTTCGTTCTTTCTTTGGGATGAGCCGTTGTTGGAGTTTGAACAAAAATAACAGGTCGGCTGGAAGGACCTTCACTAGAGGCGTTTTTAAGTGTTTGCTCAAGTAAGCTAGTGACACGAGCCACACTTGCTTCATCTTTCATATTTCTCGCTCAAAGTCGGGTGTTGTAGGCTCTTTGGGGACCTATATTTCAACCTGATGCATGCATATATGTTATTTACAATGGATGGATGTATGTGTATGTGTGCAAATATATGTCCATGCATATCGGGTAGGGAGTCCATGCTCTAAAAGAAGGTTCTAGGTCATTTTATGAGGGTAAGCTTTCTACATGGTCTCAAAAGGTCTATAAATTGCCTAGTGACCACCTTACGTGAAGGTAGTATAGGAGTTTACAAAGAATGGTTGGGGCACAATGTAACCGCTATTATCGAGTAAACACTCGGTTTATAGTTGGATGTTTCATGAATCTGAAACCTGACTAAAAGTCACGAGATAGACCGCTAGTCCCCACCTAACTTAAAATTAGGCTTATTCATAAAATTAAAATATATAAGGGCATTAATCCACACTCAACATACTTATGCATGAACATGAAATAAAAACGCTAAAATAGTGAAAATACGAGCTAAAATTAAAGACCAAACAAATAGGCAAACAATCAAACAAGCAAATCTTAGTCCGACTAGACAAGGTGTTCCCTAGTGGAGTCGTCATCCTGTCACGGGGTGTCATGACATCATGGGTGACGACGAGCTTTATTGTGCCTCATAAGGAGAGGTGGGTGTGTTAAGAAGGGTTTTTTTTTTGCTTTAATCATAAAATTTTGATTAAGGTTCAGGAACCTATGGTCTGCGAGAGTCTGGGTAAGGGACTGGTTGTGCAAGGGAAATATGCATCACCCCTAGTGCTCTCTACCTAAGGTAAGCCACATTGTTGTTTGATTGTTTTTCTAGGTCGGGTTTATATTTGTTGGTCTCGTCTAAGGTTCAAAGTAAATCTATTTTTATGAGAGAGTCTTTACCTTATCGGGTTAAATCCTAACCATTCTAAAGTTAAAATTTAGCATCGTATTTATTTTTATACCTTGTATCTTTAATACCTGAGAGTATACTCTATTGTGTAGTTTTAGACCCCACAGATATTAAAGTCTACATCTAGACCGTAAAAAAAATTGGTAAAAGGATTTTTGACATTTAGGCCAAATCCTAATAGATAATCATAAACTGGTTATGATATCCATTTTGCATTTTAAAACATGAGAAAGATTGCAATTGTTTTTCTTTTTAAGAAAATATGCTTGGAAAATTTTAGGATTTAGTCGTATACATGAAAACAAAATATTTTTTTGTTTTTTTAAGGGAAATTAATTTAAAAGTTTTGATATTTTTTTTATGTTTTTTTGAATTTTTTAGAAATTATTTGGAGAAAACCAAGTATTTTAATATCTTACAATGTAAAAATAAAACCCAATATTAAGCAAAATTGGTAGAAAAACATGCGAGAAAATCACAAATTTTTGAAAGGATTTTTGGGAATTTTTTGTTTTTTTTAATATATAATATTATAGTATTATAAAATATGGGCTAAGTCGGCCCAAAATGGTTGGGTCGATCTTGGCCCAACAAATCTCTTTTTTTTTCTTTTTTTTGGCTGGGTTGGACCAAAAACAGGTTTGGCCCAAGCCTGCATGATTGCTAGTCTTGCCCAACAACCATGCTAATTAATTATGTTGCATGCAGAACGAGAACTTGTTCTGCATACAGCAATCTGGTTGCAGCGATGGAGGGGCGGCGCTATCTAACGCCTGAGTGTCTGGCTAGAGGTCTGGTTGGTCGTGATGATGAGGGGTTGATGTGAGGACGATGGTTGAGACTGTGGCAAAGATGGTGGCCGGTGTTAGCCACTGATGAAGGATGAAGAAGAGTTTGCAGAGGAGAGAGAGAGTTTGTGCAGCCACCACATGAGGTGGTCGGACGGTTGCTTGTGGTGAAGATGATGGTGGTCAAGCCAGCGGTGACAATGGTGGTAGGCAATGGCCATGGTGAAGAGAGAAAGAGGAGAAAATCCATGATGGCAGTAAAAATAAGGGCGAGCTGATTTTTGGACCTGATTTTTTTCATACTCAATCCATGAAATCCACCCATGTTTATATGGGGTAGAAGAGGGAAGTTTTGTCTTTAATGGCATCAAATATTGGCCCTTGGTTCGGCTAGGAAAAATCTCAACCGTTGGTTCAAAATAGGCACCATGAATTGTCAAATTTGTTAGTTGAAGGCTGCCTGAGTTGCCAATTTAGGCAAGCATCACGACCACCATAGTGTCAATCAACCTGAACGGACCATATGAGGTTGTAGAGCAATGTCAGGTGATCATTTGCATGTATATTTTGTCAAATTTGGTGAAGGCTAGAGGCATTAAATGCGCCTGAAAAGTAGTCTCTTGGAGCTGTCATTTTAGAGAAAAAATGAGGAAGAAGATGAACAGTAACCAAAACGACACCGTTTTGGTAATGTTCTTTTTAGTCCTTTGATTTCTAATTTGTCTCAATTACACCCCTGATTGGCTTCAAACTTTTAGTTTTATGCAATTTTTCCCCAAAAGTACTTCAATATTAGCCTCGTATTTGCATGTCGTTTTCAATTTGGCCCTTAGTTTTGGATTTATGTAATTTTACCCCTAATTGACCATTAAACTTTTAATTTATTCAATTTCACCCTCGGTATCAATCAATTAAGCCCCTATATTTGACACCTTTTACATATTGGTCCTTGGCTGTGAAATTTTTCAATTGGACCTCTAATTTACCCCAAAACTTTGATTATCTTACAATTTTACCCCTGATTGCAATCAATTGACTTGGTAAAAATTAAATTTGGTCTTCTAAACTTATAATATTCTTAATTAAGCTCAAATTAGACTCTCAAACTTAATGTTTCACCAATTAAGCCCCTAATAAAATTAATTTGATCCATTTAAAGTATAATTAAGTCGTTACACTTAATTAAATCCTTCGATTGGACCGAAAGTAATTCTCAAACATAATTAAACTTTAATTTGATCCATGATTAAATCAAATTGGCCTATTAAAAATTCAATTATATACTTGGACTTAATTTTTATGCAGATTCGTCCAGTAATCATTTAATTTGACCTTGAATCTGCATTGTTTCTCCTTTTTTGGGCATAATGGGGTACAATAATGACTTAAATTTCATTCAAAATTGCAGGTTGACTTTTATGTATTTTTTGAAATCCTTTTCGACCTGCTTTCTCCACGTTGCCAGTTTTTATTTTATTTTTTAATTTTTATTTTGAAAAAAATATGAATTTGAGGAATAATCTAGAAATGGGTTATGACAACCATGACCAAACTCATAAACCTAGAAAGCCTACAGGTTTCAACATACTTATTTTGATATTACTCAAAATCAACCAAAAACTTTATTTTATCAAAAAAACAAACTTCAACATCTTTTCATGCATCAAAAACAGTTTAAAAAAAAAATTGAAAGAGCTTACAAAACAATAGAATCAACTTCACATCAATCCTACCCATATTAAACATTGAAACCAAATCATGCTTGAACACCAACTTTTTCATATCCAGCACATCAATGTACTAAAAAACATTGCATTACACTATAAACAAAATGATTTTGGATCCAGCACGCCTTATGGACTCCACCTTAGAAGTTTACAAGTATAACTTCCAAACTTTAAATCTTCAATGAAGGTAGTTGGTGCTATTGTTTTTCTTTCTTCTTACCTCTAAACCCACCAAGGCCAAACCTGAATTGAAGATTTGAAATCTTGTTGGAGTGGATTTCTTGCACCCTAGCCAAAGTCTCTTTCTTCTTCTTCTTTTCTCCCCTTTTTTTTCCTCCTAATTACCTCTCCTTTTATAGACGAATTCAGAGCTTCTAGATGGGTTTGTTAGGGTTCTAACAAACCAAAAACTAAGCTGGTTTTACCACAGAATCAATGGTTTTGGATTTAGGTGGTTTTTAACAATTTGGAGGGTAAGGTGAGGTATTTTTTGCCTTTAGATCTTGAGATGAAGGTTTTAAACCCATGATAAGAACCCTCTGTGGGTTTTTAAGTAGCAACACATGAAAGAGTTAGGTGCTTTTCTACAAATGGGTATCTCGATCAAAATTGACTGGTTGGTCACTTTCATGGCTTTGGCGAAGCAACTCTGACATCAACGTTTCCTAAGACCACCTAAACTTGGTAAAGAAGATGCATACCTTTCAATTGGATCCATTCTTTCTTAATTTGGAGGTCTGTAGCTCTACATTCATTCGTTTGAAAGTGTCAACTCGATCAACGTAACATCTAAATTTGTAGTGATGGTTGACTAGGGATAGGATGTTGTAGAGATCAATGAAAAATATAGGATGTATGTTGCGATGTCGCGGTCGCACAAATTAATTACCCTAGCTTAAAACACAACACACAAGACAAGGATAGAGCAAGCAAGGGGTCGATCCCACGAGGAAGGTTCAAGTCAGATTTTTATGCTAGATGATATGCAATTTCGGGGGGGGTTTGGACGTTATCTAGGCTAAAGCAAAAGAAAACAGAAAAACTATCAAACGAAATTTAATAAAATCAGAAAATTATCAAGAGAACAACCCTTGGTTGCAAGCACACATCCACCTACTAAATCGAACTGATCATGGAAACGAAATATCAATTTATATTCTGAATATTTATCTCTTCTTAACATTGGTTAGTTACCGGATCCGCCGTATAACTAACCCTAACCATCAAACAACCACAGTGTCCGCACTAGTAATTTAATTCAATGGCAGCCTTAAGAACTAGATAACTTGATTCATCAAGAAAACATAACTGTCCGTATTCTATGTTTGATTTGATTGAATGTTCTCCCTAAGATTAATAACGTAGATCCGCCATAATTATTAAACTCAGTTGCTTCACAAGTTCATATACCACAACTCCGGTTTTGATATCAACTTAGCAATATATTGTCTACAATAATAACTTAGAGTCTGCTCTAGCAATTAAAATATACAATCACAGGAAAAATAAGCATAGGAGAACGAATATATTCATCATATAAACTGATAATAAAAGGTAAAATAAATCTCACAGTTCTTGAAATCCGAAGGTTTCCGTGTCCTTGCAACCAAGAAAAAGTGTTTAGCCTTGCATGTTTGTTGAATAACTAATCAAAAAGAAGGAAGAATGCATAATTTTGTGTTTCTTAGAGGAGGGGGGCGTTTTTCTCCTCTTGGCTGGCTGCCCCCCTTCTCTTCTCTCATTCTTTTTATATCCTAGGAAACCCTAGTCTCTATTTTACAAAATAGTCCTCCCTTAAGTAGACAGTTTACATTTAAGTACTTCAATAACTATTTTTCTAAAAAAGGAGAAATAGCCTTGCATGAAATCTTCAAGCTTTGACTTAGAGGAGCTAAATTACTGAAATAAAAACTTGAATATCGGTTTAGATGCTTCAAAACGTAATTTGGACTCGTTTCTTCACAAAACCTGTTTGTTGGCAGAATTCAGTTGTCATTTTTGAAAAATCATATCTCCCTCATATGACATTTTTATTTTGCTGCAATTTTGAGCGTTGATAGGCCTTTGAGTCAGGAATCCAAAAAAATTAAGTTTGAATCAATTGGACTTCTGTAGCTCCAGATATTCAAGTCGGAATGACCAAAGGTCAACACTGGCAGATTGCGAGATTTGACTTTAAAGGCTGTAATTTCCATGGTCTTCCTTATTTTATTTTCTTGCCTTAGATTTCCAGAAAGGTATAGATGTTAGCTTTTTAATGCCACTAGAATCACTTCATTTCGACCTCTAGAGCTCACGCTCTGCACAAAACATCGACTGAAGGTCAAATCTGTCAATTACCTCCAATTTACTCCTTTTTGCATCTTTCATCCAAAAGTGCCTTCAAAACATAAAACAAAGAATATCAAGGCATTTTATATATAAAACATAAACAAAACACTAGTTAAATGTGGGTGAAACTATCAAATAATATGGTTTCATCGAATACCCCCACACTTAGCTCTTGCTCGTCCTCGAGAAAGGATAGGTAAAATCAAATTGAAGTTAAATTAAATCAAATCACTATGACTAATCTCCTAATCTCCCATCAATATCCAAGAATATATGCATTATAAACAAGAACACAATCAAGAAGGATAAAGAGTATAAATTTTCATGAATTTATTTACATGCAAACTTTAAAACTCAATTAATTGTCGCGATTTAAATGAAATTTATGCTATGCCAAAGTGATAGGTCCTCTCATTGATATACACTCCAACACTCATGTGTTTAAGGCTTATGTGTTTAAATCTCTCAAATTCAATCAATGAATATATTCTACCATAAGCTTGCTCTTCAATCTCATCTCCATTACTAATATATTACAAGTAATGCATGAATCAAAAGGTCTTATTTTCCGGTTGTAATTGGGCTAAGGTTAAGGTGAGGTAACAGAGAGTAAAAAAAAAGGTTCAAACCAAAGAAAGTAGAGCATTCTGAAAAATGATATTTCAAACAAGATATTCTATCAAAGCACATAAATTTTCCATCTTTAATCACCAATGCTTAACTTCTTTTGATTTCAAGCTCTTTTAACATAAAATCTTAATAACATAAAGGAACACTTTTTTCTTTTTCTTTTTTTCTTTTTTTTTTTTACTTTTGGCAACTTTGCCCATTTTTTCATCAAGCATCACTTCTTCTTTTTTTCATATGATTTCCAACTATAATTCCATGAGATATCACAAGTATATGCTCTACTAATCCTTGGCCAGGGGAAAAGGAAAACATATATAAAGTTAAGGCTTATACATGGATAAAGCAAAGAAAAGATAAACAAGCTCAAAAAAGGCTCATTAAGGATAATATGCTTTAGGTTGGCTTTTTGGCTCAAGTGGTTAAAATTTCTAATGCCTTTATCATCTTCATGTATATATGTAATGTGAATGTAATCTCAACAAGATATGAAGCAAGTTCTAGAGATACATATCATTGAAAGAAGGCACAATCAAAGAATATAATGTTGAAGGCTCAAAAGCTTGCATTGGTATAACACTATAAAGTCAACATGGCATATTCTCAAAGTCAATCCCTAAACCAATTAAACCTTAAAACTTGCATGCACACTCCTTCATTCTATTTATATCTTCATCTATCTCAATTAATTCTCATATATAATACTCACATTCTCATAAACCAATAGGAGTTCAAAAGATCAAACATAGAAATTTGTTTTTTTTTATAATAACAAAGAATATCAAAATAAGAAAACCAACATTCTCCCAATATCCCCACACTTAAAATGCGACATTGTCCTCAATGTTGAAATAAAAGAAAAGAAATATAGGAGAATGATAAAAATAAAGTAAAATGCGAAAAATAAAAGATAAGGGAAAAAGAAAGCAAATCTGTTTTTTTTATGTCGGGTTGCCTCCCAGTAAGCGCTTTTGTTTTATGTCATTATCTCGACATGTTGCATGCTCATTCTTCATAGATTGGTTTAGCTAACTCCACAAAAACGGTGAGTTCTGTCGTCCAACCTTCATAGAAAGGTTTCAAGCGATGCCCATTAATCTTGAGTACTTTGTTGGTTTCTAAACTTGTAATTTCAACTGCACCATAAGGAAAAATATTAGAAACAACAAAGGGTCCAATCCAAAAAGAGCACAACTTTCCAGGAAAAAGTTTCAAACGCGAATGATAAAGGACTTTGTCTCCAACATTAAACTCTTTTCTTGTAATCATTCGGTCATGGAGACTCTTAGTCTTTTCTTTGTAAATCCTTGCATTCTCATTCTTAGTCTTTTCTTTGTAACCCTTGCATTCTCATAAGCATCATTTTGTATTTCTTCCAATGTAATTCCAATCTTTTTAGGCACCAAAAGGATAGACGCCACCCATTCACTGTCCATGATGGCGTGAATGACGCATGCATCATGGGGAACAGTTTGCAAAGCTTGCAAAGCCAATGCTGATTCATGCACGTTTTGGGGAACACATATATGCCTCTCCATCTCTTCTATCTTGGTAAAATCATAGCCATAGCTCAAAGCTATGCTTAATCCATCCTCACTATCAAAATCACAAACTTGCTACACACACTTATCAACTTGGTCATAACATGTGATAGAATAAACATTGCTATAAGGATATGTTATTGCATCATGAAAATTAAATTTAATTTTTTCATCTTCTACCTCCATAGACAAAGTATCCTTACCACAATCAATTTTTGTATTGGCAGTTTTCAAGAATGGTCTCCCAAACAATATAGGAGTGTTGTTTGATGAATCACAAGAATCATGTTCCATATCAAGAATATAAAAGTCACATGGAATGACCAAACTATCAATGTTGACTAGGACATCTTCTATCACACCAAGTGGGTAAAGAAAACTACGATCCGCAAGTTGTATTACAATGCTAGTTTTATTCAAAGGCTCAAGACTAAGAGAATCATAAACATGTTTAGGCATAACATTAATGGATGCACCTAAATCGCACAAGGCCCTTTTAAAACTACATTACCAATAACACATGGGATAGTAAACGCACCTGGGTCTTTTTGTTTCAAAGGCATATTTTTTTGAACAATAGCAGATACAACTTCACCCATACTTACCATTTCATGACCTTTTAGTTTGAAAGCTCTCTTGGTAGTACACAACTCCTTCAAGAATTTGGCATACTTAGGAATTTGCTTGATAGCATCAAGCAAATGAATGTTGAATTCTACTTTCTTGAAAACCTCTAAAATCTCTTTTTCTTTGTCCTCTTTCTTTGACCTAGAAGAACTCACAGAAAAGGGTGGAATTGTTTTAAAACTGGAATTCATTGAGTGAGGAGTTACCTTTGGAGTGTTGGTTGATGTTTCAGTTTGTAAAGGAGGAGGATGTTCCTTCTTTGTACTCAATTCGGTTTCTATCTCTTCTTCTTCCTCCATCTCAATTTGTTTCAACCTTTTCTCTTCAAGTTCTTTCCCACTTCGCAAAGATGATCACACTAACATTCTCTTTTGGATTCAATGTTTGGGAGGGCAATTTTCCATTCATTTGTGCTTCCAATTTCCTCACACTTGAAGCTACTTGCCCCATTTGCTTCTCCAAGTTGTGAATACTTGACCTTGTTTCCTGTTGAAAAGACATGACATTTTGTTGCAAGGTCACAGTGTTAGAAGCCAAAGTTTTCATCATCTCACAAAGATCATCACTGGATGACGACCCCATAACATTGGAGTTTGTGAATAGAGGAGGGGGTTGTCTTGCTTAATAATTTTGTTGGGGCTGAAATCCATGGGGATGGAATTGTCGGCTTTGATTGCCTTATTGAGGCTGGTTCCTATACTGTAGGTTGGGATGATCTCTCCATCCAGGATTGTACGTGTGGGAAAAAAGATCATACTTATGCTAAGGTTGTCCATTGAATGCTCCATCAACTACATTAGCTTGTTCAATGTAATCTTCTTACATTGTTGGGCACATATCTGAAGCATGTCCTTGTAAGGAGCATATGCTACAAACTTTCACTTGTTGTACATTGCCGCAAGCCAAAGAACGCACAAGAGAAGTAAGATCATTAACTTTATTCTCAAGGTTAGAAATACTTACCTTATTTACTCGTTTATTTGCGAAGTCTCCATGGGTGCCAAACTGTTTCGAGTTGGCTGCCATGTTTGAGATCAATTGGCGTGTAGCCTCGGGTGTCTTATCTACCAATGCCCCTCCACTTGCAGCATCAATGATACTACGGTCAGTAGGCATCAATCCTTCATAGAAATATTGAATGAGTAGTTAATCGGGTATTTGATGATGAGGACATTGAATGCAAAGTTGCTCAAATCTTTCCTAATATTCGGAGAGTGTCTCTCCATGAGATTGCCGAATCCCACATATTTCTTTTCTTATGTTGGCAACTCGAGATGCTGGAAAATACTTTTCAAGAAAGATCTTCTTTATGCCATTCCAAGTTCCAATTAAACCTGGGAGAATGGAGAAAAGCCATGCCTTTGCTGCCCCTTTTAAAGAGAAAGGGAAAGCTTTTAACTTAACATGTTCTTCATCAACTCCGTTCGGTTTCATGCCAACACAAACCATATAGAACTCCTTGAGATGAGTATGGGGATCTTCTCCTGCAAGACCATTAAATGTTGGTAGCAAATGTATAAAAACAGATTTGAGCTCAAAGTTTACATTATTGTTGATGTTTATGCACAATGGTTGATTTTCCACGTTAGGAGCAGCAAGCTCCTTAAGTGTTTGTTGTCGTGCAATAGCCATGGAGTTGAGGCGAGCTTCCTTTCGTAACCTGCGTAAAGTTTTTTCTATTTCGAGATCCAACTGCACTTGACTTTGGTTAGTAGAATGGGTTGTTGGCATAAATCATTAAGAATACTCAAAAGAAACCAACCACACAAGAGATCGAAAACAATACAAATTGTACGAAAATCCTACGCTAAAAAATTAAAACTGCCTAACAACACTAGAAAACAGCGGAATTTGGCCTCGATAAGATGGGGCTAGTGGTATACCACTAGTCCTGTTCAGAACATCGTTTCCCTTTAGGAACAAAAAGGCCGATACCTAATTCCACCAAAAAATCTATTTTGAACAGTACCGCTGCCGTAAGTGAACAGAACCGCCGCAAGCAAAAATTCTGTCTCTTTTTTTTTTGAATCACAGCAAATAAAAATAACAGTACAAGTACAAGAATCAACTAAAATTACTTCCCCGGCAACAGAGCCAAAATTTATTGCGATGTTGCGGTCGCACAAATTAATTACCCTAGCTTAAAACACAACACACAAGATAGTATAGAGCAAGTAAGGGGTCGATCCCACGAGGAAGGTTCAAGTTAGATTTTTATGCTAGATGATATGCAATTTCAGGGGGGTTTGGACGTTATCTAGGCTAAAGCAAAAGAAAACAGAAAACTATCAAACGAAATTTAATAAAATCAGAAAATTATCAAGAGAACAACCCTTGATTGCAAGCACACATCCACCTACAGAAATCAAAACTGATCATGGAAACGAAATATCAATTTATATTCTGAATATTTATCTCTTCTTAACATTGGTTAGTTACCGGATCCGCCGTATAACTAACCCTAACCATCAAACAACCACAGTGTCCGCACTAGTAATTTAATTCAATGACAGCCTTAAGAACTAGATAACTTGATTCATCAAGAAAACATAATTGTCCGCATTCTATGTTTGATTTGATTGAATGTTCTCCCTAAGATTAATAACGTAGATCCGCCATAATTATTAAACTCGGTTGCTTCACAAGTTCATATACCACAACTCCAGTTTTGATATCAACTTAGCAATAGATTGTCTACAATAATAACTTAGAGTCTGCTCTAGCAATTAGAATAAACAATCATAGGAAAAATAAGCATAGGAGAACAAACATATTCATCATATAAACTACAAAGAAAAGGTAAAATAAATCTCACAAGTCTTGAAATCCGAAGGTTTCCGTGTCCTTGCAACCAAGAAAAAGTGTTTAGCCTTGCATGTTTGTTGAACAACTAATCAAAAAGAAGGAAGAATGCATAATTTTGTGTTTCTTAGAGGAGGGGGGCATTTTTCTCCTCTTGGCTGGCTGCCCCCCTTCTCTTCTCTTATTCTTTTTATATCCTAGAAAACCCTAGTCTCTATTTTACAAAATAGTCCTCCCTTAAGTAAACAGTTTACATTTAAGTACTTCAATAACTATTTTCCTAAAAAAGAAGAAATAGCCTTGCATGAAATCTTCAAGCTTTGACTTAGAGGAGCTAAATTGCTGAAATAAAAACTTGGATATCGGTTTAGATGCTTCGGAACATAATTTGGACTCGTTTCTTCACGAAACTTGTTTGCTGGCAGAATTCAGTTGTCATCTTTGAAAAAACATATCTCCCTCATATGACATCTTTGTTTGCAGAAATGTTGAGCGTTGATAGGCCTTTGAGTTAGGAATCCAAACAAATTAAGTTTGAATCAATTGGACTTTTGTAGCTCCAGATAATCAAGTCGGAATGACCAAAGGTCAACACTGGCAGATTGCGAGATTTGACTTTGAAGGCTCTGATTTTCATGCTCTTCCTTATTTTATTTTCTTGCCTTAGATTTCCAGAAAGGTATAGATGTTATCTTTTTAATGTCACTAGAATCACTTCATTTCGACCTCTAGAGCTCACGCTCTACACAAAACATCGACTGAAGGTCAAATCTGCCAATTACCTCCAATTTACTACTTTTTGCATCTTTCATCTAAAAGTGCCTTCAAAACATAAAATAAAGAATATCAAGGCATTTTATATATAAAACATAAGCAAAACACTAGTTAAATGTGGGTGAAACTATCAAATAATATAGTTGCATCAATGTAAATGTTTAATTTCAAAGAAATGGGGTTATAGAGGGGGTGTTTCATAATTGAACGGTGGCCGTTATAGCCTTTAGAGTGGTTGGAAACACCATATTCATTCGCTTTAAAGTGACTACTTGATCAATCAAAAATTGAAAAAGAAGATACATAGTCTCCTGAATGGCATTGTTTTGGCTAAACCCTACAAATTAGGATTTTTGATTTGGGATCTGGCAATCTTCGACTTAATCCATATTCTTCCAATTTCGTTTAATTATACACATAATTTCCTTTTATACTCCAAGTTTCATTCAATTGCATTCCTGCCAGATTCAATTGCCAACCTTAACTTTGAGCGCCTTTTACAAGTTGGTCATTGGTCTCTAATTTGTTCAATTAAACCTTCAAATGACCATCAAACTTTTAATTTTCTTTAATTTTACCCTTGATTTCACCGATTTTAGTCCCTGAAGTTGCACGTCTTTTATAAGTTGGTCGTTGGTTCATAAATTATTTAATTAAGTCTCTAATTGCCCATCAGACTACGAATTTTATGCAATTAAGCCCCTGATTTGACCAATTAAACTTTTCAAAGTTTAATTCCAGTCCTTAAACTTCGATTTGTTTCAATTAAATCCAAATTAACTCCAAAAGCTAATTTCCCTTGTGATTAAATCTTTAATAAATTTAAATAAACCTTTCAAAATTCCAATTGAGTCCTTAAATACCCAAATAAAGCATTTTCACCAATAGGGCCCTTTGTCAATTAAAATTGGGTGGCATAGTTTGCCAATCTTGTATATTTTGGTCTACCAATTTTTACCTAGCGTTTTGGTCTTTCACTAACAAACTTGGGTGGTCTTTTTTAGGCTTTCTTTATGTGTATTTTCTTGTATATATTTTTTATTTTTATTTTTTCTTTATTTTTTATAGGGTTTTAAAAATGGATAGCAACATATACCCCCTCCTATTTACAATGCGTACGGAGCAAAAATCTCATCAAAGTTTTGTATAGTGAGCTTATAAAGAAAAAATCTCTACCCAACTTGCTTGGTGATCCAACCACCCGAAGAATGGTCTCATAATTATGAGTGAACCGTCCTCTTTCACAACCTGGTATATTTCTACAGGTGACTTACCCTTTTCAAAAACTGGTCTATTTTTGCAGGCAACCTACCCATTTTCAAAACTTGATCTATTTTCATGGGCGACCTCCCTATTTTAAAAACTGATCTATTTTCATGGGCGTCTTACCCATTTCAGAAAATGGTTTATTTTCACGAGCGACCTGCTCATTCAAAAAACTAGTCTATTTTTACAAGTGACCTGCCCATTTCAAAAACTAGTCTATTTTTATGGGTGGCCTACCTATTTTAAAAACTTGTCTACTTTACAGGCGACCTGCCCATTTTGCAATTTCAAACTAGGTTCTTCATCAAATCCCTTCAAAACTTTACCAAAACAAAAAAAATCAAAATGAAATACCCTTTCAAGGTTAATTCTTAAAATAAACGTCTGGTTTTGGGTATCCATACTATATGGGTAGAATTTCTTGACTTTCGTTCATCCATGTAGATTTCATCGCCTTTCCTCTTGATTGGTGAATCCTATATCAATATTATTTCAAAATTAAGGTTAAATCATATGCCATACATGCTTTTCAAAATATAGGCCCTCTTTATTCATAATCTCTTCTAGGGTTTATAATTTTTGAAGTGGTCATTCTTGCTATCTTTTCTTCCCAATTTACCCGAGTAAGTCCATGCAAGTTACTTTCAAAGCTTAAGCATTAAGTTGCCTCTTGTAGCCTTCACTTTTTTTGTGATTATTTAGACCATGATGAATATTATCCTAATTAGGAATGAATTAGAAACTCCTTGCCTTATGACAATGTTGTGTGCTTTTTTAAATACTCATGACACATGCTTTGAGTTTTTTATTTTAGGGTGTTTTCCTCAACAAAGACTTTGCAAGACTTACCTTGTCTTTTTGAAAATTTGAGATTTTTAATATTATATCAAATAACAATGTTTATGTATTAGTCTTTGAAGAAAAGTATTTCATCACAGCGTTTGGTGTAGGAGATGGCCCATTTTGCATTGGGTTCAAGAAAGATCAAATACTTATTTGAAGTCTTGTGTTTGAATATAAATTTGTATTGATTCTAAAAAGATAAGGTGTCGAGCACCCACCTCGATCTTGTGCATGTGTTGTTGCTCCCTACTACTTTCATATCCCCTCATCTTCCATTGTACAACCAAAGATACATTTATCATCAACAATGCAACCAACATCAACATTTCATTTCAATTCTCATTCAATCATCATTTTCATTTAAACCATTAGTAAGGAAAATCCTTAACATTCCTTACACATAAATTTTTCATTTTAATAATTATTCTTATCAATCTAAATATTAGAACCCTCAATCAACAATAAATTCCATGTAAACATTAGAGATTGATTAGTCCTAGCTAGTTTAGTCCACCAAACCTCGAATATTCTTTGGTGTTTTAATCGTAACTAAAGTTTCAGAACTCTTTTTTTCGCGTGCTTTGTCTCTATAAAAGCTAATACATATAACTACAACTTTCATGTACGACATAACACCCAGTTTTTTCATCTATATGTCTAAACTCACTCATTACAGTAGCATAAGAAATATGTCCAGTACTATATTAGTCTGGACCCTTACTCAGTGTTTTACACATATATGGAGTTATACAACTCTAAATATGGTAAGCCCAGTTCTATTTGAAAGCTACCATCAATACCAATAACCTTTATAAATACACCAACTCCAAATTACATCGTTTTAAGGCTCAAAATTAACTGTTACAATAACACTTAAAATTTGTCCAGTACTATGTCGGTTTGGACATTTACTCAATATGTTTCTCATATCTGGAGTTACATGATTAGTACTTAAAAGTGCATTTTTATCAAGGTTTTATATCATTATTTTGCACTTGAAGTATCAATAACTCCTTAACTAGAGCATGTTTTATTATAACAAGTCTGATAATATAAGATACTTTTAATTTATGGTAAATGTTCATTTTAAATACAAGCCTATCACATAAATTAAATGATTGATTGATGAGTTTAACCACTGAAATTGAGAAGACAAAGAGAGGGCTAAGCTTAGAAAAGAGATGATGGTTGAATTCAAATTGGAACACCATTCGGTTATTGGATCATAACTGGAGTTGTAGAACTTGGATTTAGGTCTTGTTTATAATGATAGAAGGCTAAGACATAGGCCTAAAACTTTCATGAGGAGTCCAAGATTCAAAAGGACTATTTTCAAGTTCAAATTGTAGCAACAATAGAGAAGTCAGAATTTGTTCTGCAGCCCAGACACTATTTAGTGTTTAGCCCATATCTCGAGTTCTATAAGTCCAAATGACCTCATTCTTGTTTTGTTGGAAAGCTGAGACAATTTCCCAGAACTTTCATGGGGACTATCTATTCAAATTCTGATGTTAGCAATGATGTTTTCTGCAGACAAGAAGATAAGGATGGTTACCAATTCAAGAGGTGGTCACCCACTCAACAATTAGTCATCAAATCAATAGTTTCAAATTTTGGCCTATAAAAGGAGGCATTTGCCATGCATTTAGTCATCTTAGTTTTCAGATCAAGATCATGTTCTTGCTCTCTCTCTTTTTGTAATGCTTAAGTTTTGCTTTCATTAATCTCTTGTTTATACCTTTCATTTCCTTTATTATTGTTATATAATCATGTTCTCCTCTTGTTTATCTATGTTTCTCTCTTTCATTATGTTTAGTTAAGTTTATTATATCAATGTGAAAAGGTTACACTAATGGTGTAAGAATAAGTATAGTATAAACTTAACATGGACCTTAATGCTTGATACTAACATGTTTTGTATTTGTTATCTTATTCACTCTTAATACTTTGCTTATTAAATGGTTAATCTAGATTTATGTTGTATAACCCTTGGTACAACAAATACTTGGTACTTTCATAGCCCAACCATATGGTATAACCGACACCTGTGCTATGAAAGGAACTTGATTTGTTGTTAACATAAGTTATAATCATAAATACCTGACAACATTTACAAGTATTAGCATTATTTGAATAAGATAACTAATGTAATCATGTTAACAATTTATAATCCGATTGAAACCTCCTTTCTATGTGGTTTCCAGTTGAGTAATAAAAAGAGTTTATACTATTCTTGTTTGAAATACCATTAGTGGATCCTCTAACATTGACAATTATTTTATCCTTGTTTAATCCTTATATCAATATCACATCTCAAAGCTCTCTTCAACTCCTTTTCTGTTATTATCTATTTCTTTATTTATAGTTTATACAGTTAACCTCCCTATGGTTCGACTCCGGTCTTGCCGGGTTATTTATTACTTCGACACTCCTACACTTGGGAGAAGACATCAACTCTTTGGTCGTGTCATTACACAACTCCAAATAAGTCAATATTAGTTTCATTTGAAATATAACATTCATACCTATGACTGTTATACATATACCAACTCCAAATTACATCGTTTTAACGCTCAACATTAACAATTATAGTAGCACCCGAAATCTGTTCAGTACAATGTTAGTCTTGACCTTTACTAAATTGTTTTTTCATAGATGGAGTTATACAACTTGAAAGAAGTCAAGATCAGTTTCATTTTAAATATAACATCTATACCTACAACGTTTATAAATAAACCAACTCCAAATTACATTATTTTAGGTCAATTACTATTACACCCCTACTTACCCCCTAATTTTGGTTTATTGTACTAACCTAACATTGTGTATTTAGTTTTAGGACTTTCTTGAACTCCAACGGATCTCAAAGTTTAACCCATGGTACAAAAACATGTCTTAAGACCCCACATAACATTTCAGCATGATCTAAGGGTTGGATTGGAAGATATGTTCAATGTTGTAAAATTAGACAGTCAGTAATTTCACGCCAAAAACTGAATTTCACATACCATGTAATTTACTTAAACCATCTTGGGTCTTAGACTAATTATTTGAAGATTCTTATTCATAATTATCATAAAATTTTCCTCGTAGTTTATTACCACTTTTAATCCCAATAGCGCGATTGTGCTCGAAAATTATATTGAAGTTTAATGTTTCTTGCACAAAGGTTCATATGTTGATTTATTTAAAATTTCCTTCTATTTTACACATAATAACACCCAATTTAAAAAATGTCCTCCTTCAAATTGTTATTTTTACCTGGTTAGGGAATTTTGCGATTTATCGTTAGTTAATATTTTGCATACAATTTTATTACTTTATCTTCTCTAAATTTTAAATTAATTTCCTGAAAATGTTCATCATGATTTATAATATTTCTCCCTAATTTATCACTTTTCAATTAATAGTCACCTTATTTAACCCAAATTTATCTATTTTTGACTAAGGGTTTACAAGGGACAAGTATTAGAAAATAATAAGAATGAAGATATTTGAGAATGTCCATTAACGATGAGAAAGTGGTTGAAAAACCCAAAAAAAAAATAGAATACTTGTGAACAAAATCCATGAGATCTTGATTGAGGACGCAGAATAGAAAAGCCCAACAAGCCCAAAAAAAGAGGGCTTTTCTAAATGACAAATCTTGAAAAGACACACGAGTATCTAAAAAACAAAAAAAAAAGCTTCTCCTACATCTTCAATGAATAAGAAAAAGAAAATCATTGAGGAACTTGCAAATGGAATAGAAAAGTGCTTTGATATCTTGATATGAGCAGATAAAAAGATTTCTAGAAAGAAAAGTTGATTAGGCGTTCGATTAAAGTTTTAGAGTGAAAAAAAACTGGAAAGATCCCTTGTTTCAACTTCTAAAAGTGAAGGTCCTTAATAATATAGCATATGTTGGAAGAATAGCATTTTATTTTTCTTTATTACATGCATTGAAAAGTTCATTCTAATCAAGCGAGAGGGAAAGACTAATAAATAGCGCTCATAAAATATAAAGAAGCATTTATAAGATTCATGATAAAGCGAATAATTATTAAATTTTGTTCATGTTGAGAAAATCAAAACACAAGACTTCAAACAAGTATTTGATTTTTTAAAACCCGGTACAAAATAGGCCATCTCCTAAACTAATCACCATAATGAAATATCTTTCTTCAATTACTAATACAAATCATGAGAGTAACATGAACATTGTTATTTTGACATGACATTAAACAATCTCATGTTTTCCAAAAGACAAAGTAAATCTTATAAAATCTTTGTTAGGGAAAATACCTTAAAATAAAAACCAAAGCGTGTGTCACAAGTATTTGAAAAAAAAAGCACACAAAAAAACCACGTTGTCATAAGACAAAAAAATTTAATTCATTTCTAATTAGGAAAAATATGAAAGCATTCTCCACGGCCTAAATACTCACAAAAGAATAAGGCTGCAAAGACAGCTCGACACTTAAGATTTGAAAGTAACTCGCACGAACTTGCTCGAGTAAACTGGAAAGGTGAACCAGCAAGAGAGACCACCTAGGAAATTACAACCCTTAATAATAATAATAATAATAATAATAATAATAATAATAATAATAAAGATTGAGAAGGGGGGACCTATATTTTGAAAGGCATGCATTGCATATGGTTTAATCGTAACTTTGAAATAGTGTTGGCGTATGATTCGTCAATTAAGAGGAAAGATAGTGAAATCTACATGGGTGAACGAAAGTCAAGAAATGGCAAACACATCCAATTCATAAGGTGTGGATAACTAAGGTCATAAGACAAGGCACTCATTTTATGAGTTTATCCTTGAAGGGTATTTTGTTTTAAATTTTGTTTTTGAAAAGTTTTGGAAGGATTCGATATAAATCCTAGTTTTTTGAATTTGAAAAGGGGTAGATCACCCGTGAAAATAGGCTAATTTTTTTAATTTTAAAATGAGTAGGATTCCCATTAAAATAGACTAATTTCAGGGAAACATAAAGGCTTGTTGAAATTCTTTTTAGAATTTGAAAAAGAGTAGGTCGCCCGTGAAAAGGGGCCATTGAATTTCAAAATGGACAGGTCGCCCGTGAAAATATATCAATTTCAGGGAAGTATGGAGGCTTGCTGAAACTCTTTTTGGAATTTGTAAAAGGGTAGGTTACTCGTGAAAATAGGCCAATTTTTTAATTTCTAAATAAGCAAGTTGCCCGTGAAAATAAATAAATTTCAAGGGAGCATAGAGGCTTGTTGAAATTCATTTTAGAATTCAAAAAAGGATAGATCGCGCATGAAAATAGGCCAACCTTTTAATTTTAAAAGGACAGATCACCCATGAAAATAGACTAATTCTTCAATTTTAAAAGGAGTAGGTCATCCGTGATAATGAGACCATTTAAAAAAAAATAGGTGGATCACCTAGCAAGTCCGACATACAGTTTTCTTTACAAGCTCGCTATGTAAAATCTTGATGAGATTTTGTTTCGTATGTATTGTAAAAATGGAGCAATTGTTGTTACCCACTTTTAACCCCATAAAAAATAAAGAAAAAAAATAAGAAAAAAATAGAAAAAGAAAATCCAAAATACAAGAGGATATACATGAAGAAAGCTAAGAAAATTGCTCAAGTTAGTGGTGAAGGACCAAAATGATAAGTGGAAAAGTTTGAGGACCAAAATATATAACATTGATAAAATTAGAAAACCCAATTCTGATTGACAAAAGGCTTCATTAATGAAAATATTTTTATTTCAGGTAAAGAAACATAAATTTGGATAGGTAAGAACTTAATAAGAATTTTCGAAGACTTAATTAATTTTATTATGAACTTAATTGCAAGAAAAAAAAATTTAAGTCAATTTAGGCTTTAATTAGAAGAAAATAAAGTTTAGGGGGTGAATTGAAATTTTAAAGAGTTAATTTGGTCAGATTAAGGGCTTAATTGCATAAATATTAAAGTTTGATGGAAAATTAGGGACGTGATTGAAGAATCTAAAATCAAGGACCAAACTGAAAAAGGCGTGTGAATGTAAAGGTTGAAATTGATTAAATCAGGGGCTAAATTGAAGAAATTAGAAGTTTGGTGATCAATTAAGGGTTAAAATGCACAATTTCATAACAAATAACTAAAATGAAATAGGCGGTTAATTTTAGGGCTGACAAATTGAGTTTGGAAGAGGTGGAATTGCATGAAATTAAGAGTTTATGAAGTAATTATGAGTGCAATTAAAAGCAATTGAAAAAAAAAGAACTAAATTACAATTTACCAAAATCTCAAATTACAAACCCTATTTTTTAGGTCTAGCTTAAACAATGTATCATTCGGCCACTATGTATCTTTTTTTAGCAGTTTTGACTAATTAAGTAAGCAACTTTAGGCAAATGAATATGACGTTTCTGACCACCTCCGGGGCTATAACCACCACCATTCAACTAAGCAACACTTCTTCTACAAAGATCAACTACTCTTATCAAATATTTGCATCTCATTTTCTCCAATGATCTCAACAACATGTTGTCCTCGATCAGCCTCACTGCATTGGCAGATTTTGGGCTAATCAAGTTGGCACCTTCAAGCGAATGGATGTGAAGTTATAGACCTCCAAAACAAGCAAAGTTGGATCTAAACAAAAAGTGTGCACCCCCCCATCAACTTCAGGTGGTCTTCAACAATGATGATGTTAGAGTTGCTTCGACGAAACCTCAAGAGTGAGTAACTCGGTCATCGATGGTTGTGATACCCATTTCACAAAACCACTAATCTTTTTCGTGTTTTCACACTTCAAACCTTCTCAGTAGGTTCTTATAAATGGTTGGTCATGTTTCTCTCAAGATCAAAAGGCTAGAAACAACCTCTTTGGTCTTCAAGTTTGGAAAAAACACCAGAATCTCCAAAACCAAGTTTGTTGCAAAACCACTATTGTAAAACCAATATAGATACAAAGCTTATAGCTATAAAACATACCCAAAACTCTCTTATTTTGATCAGAGGGTCAAGCTTTGATGAAGAAGGATCAATCTTTGATTGAATCCTTACTTGAAACCCTATAAATACCCTTGGAAAATCAAGGCAAAAGAGCAACAACGATGACAGAAAGAATAGAGAGGAAGATAGGATAAAGGAGTCCCAAATGTGAAGGTTTAAGAGCATAGTACAAAGATTTCCTCAACTTTGAGAGAAAGTAACAAGCTTGGAAAATAAAGGACAACATCCATTATTAGAGCTTAAAAGGTATAAAAAAAACTCTTCTAATCTAGCAAGTGATGTTCATGAGGCACGCCTTTAACTCTTTATTACATGTTTTAATGGTGTTTTGAACTTGTTTTTGGTGATACATTGTATTGATCTTATATTTTGATTAATGCATGAAATGTTTTTTTTTTTTGCTTAATTTTGATCTGAGTTGTTTGTTACTATTTACTAGATGTTTAGGAAATGTTTTAATGTTTATTTTGCTAAAATAAAATGGTTTTTGTATTTTGCCAAATATGGCAGTAGGTATTTAATGTTTTTTTTATTAGTGTATTTTCTTGGTTCCTGAGCTTGATCTGGGTCCCAAGTTGTTTAGAGAGTTAGTTTTGAATTGAGATTCGATGTTGTTGTTAGTTGTCATTGGGGTTGCAGTTATGAAGGTGGAGTTTAATACATGATTTTGATGATTTTTTTAATTAGTTATTTTGATTCAACTATGTTTGGTATTAATAATGTGGTTCATGAGGACCAAAATTTGTGTGTTTAGAGGCTTAAAAGGTCATTTCTGAGGTTTAACAGTATGCTAGGTTTTCTGGGTTGTTGGCAGTGTTTTTCATGTTTTTGGGAAGAACATTGTTTTAGCTCTATGATTTGGACTAGTTTTGGTCAATTTCTTTATACTAAACACTTTGTGATATTTGATTAATTAATAATATGGGGTTTATTGGCATCAATAACAAGTTTTTAATGGGTTTAAATCCTAGGGTTTCAGTTTAGAATCAAAACCCAATTGAACCAAATCGTGATGATTTTTTTATAATTGAAATGGATGAATGCTTTGGATTATTGATCCTTACATAATTCACAACATGTTTGTGGCCTTGTTTTGATCGTCTCTGGTTTGGTTGGAGAGTCGTGTTGCTGGAATTGATATGAATTTTCTTCTTCTTTTTTATTTTTTCAGCGTTTGATTCGTTTTTGATAAAAAAAAAAATTGAGTTTTTCTACTCTTTTTTAAGTTTGATTCCTTTTAAGTTATAGTTTCATTTTTGGTTTAGTTCTCGGGTCAAACCATGTCTTTGGTTCAATTTATGGTTGGATCAAAAATTTCAGGTCAGCCCAATTGAGTCAACCGGTCGAGTTAACCCGATCATGTCAAAATTAGGTCAAAGGTTAAGACCCTGTTTGGCTGACAATGTTTTTACTAAAGGTTTTTTTGGTTTAAAGGTGTGTTTAACAAATACCTCTAAGCCTATTTTGACTTTTAAAAAATGGATTTTTTTGCCAAATATGACTTTATAGAAATAAATAAATAAAAATATTGATTTTTGTTTGTTGCATACGGTTTACTCCTTACAAAAATTGTATTTTTAAAAAGTAGGTGAAATGTTTTTTATCACTGTTTTAGAAAATTTATATCCATTTTTTTTTTGGATTTACAATAAATTTGTAAAATTTCTTAAGAATTTTGTCAATATTTCAACAACCCTAAAAATTTTAATTCTTGAAAATTAATGGTCAATATTCTAGTATAAATGTTAGACGTACTAGTAGACTGGTATTTAAGCACCAGGAGT
The DNA here is from genome assembly GCA_019202695.1 of Populus x sibirica. Taxonomy (NCBI): domain Eukaryota; kingdom Viridiplantae; phylum Streptophyta; class Magnoliopsida; order Malpighiales; family Salicaceae; genus Populus; species Populus x sibirica. Next base: position 887,727 of record JAGMVL010000899.1, on the reverse strand, counting down.
TGACTATAAAATTCTTAGAATTATTTTGGATATTCACTAATTTTTTTTTTGGAGTATTTTTCACCACAATATATGAGTTATGGAAAATACTTTCGCTTTTCTGGATAGGTGAACTCTATTAGGACACCTATATGGATTTTTCCTATAAAATTTTACCACCACCACCATTCAACTGAGCAACACTTCTTCTACAAAGATCAACTACTCTTATCAAATATTTGCATCTCATTTTCTCCAATGATCTCAACAACATGTTGTCCTCGATCAGCCTCACTGCATTGGTAGATTTTGGGCTGATCAAGTTGGCACCTTCAAGCGAATGGATGTGAAGTTATAGACCTCCAAAACAAGCAAAGTTAGATCTAAACAAAAAGTGTGCACCTCCTCTATCAACTTCAGGTGGTCTTCAACAATGATGATGTTAGAGTTGCTTCGACGAAACCTCAAGAGTGAGTAACTCGGTCATCGATGGTTGTGATACCCATTATGTTATAAATCAACAATGATTAATGTTTTTTCTTGATGTGCCTTATCTATACAAATATGATAAATCTAAAAAAAGCATAAAAAACCTAATTGCACTTTCTATTTACATTTTTTTCCAAAACATCATTGGCTAACCATTCTGGATAGTTCACTTATCTAATAAACTTGACACTTATAGCTTTTAATTTTTTTTATAATTTTTTATCTTGTTTCTTTTGAATTAATAATTCTTTTGTATGGTTCTTTTTCAAGCATTTTTAAACCATTTGTTTAATTGAGACTTAGAGTGTGTTTGGTATTGCGGTAGCTGTTGTGGTTGTGGTTTGAAAAAAAGTTGTTTTATAGAAAGTACTTTTAGTTGAGGTTGGTTTAAAAAAATAGGTGTTTGGTTAAAACTGTGGTTGAAATTAAGGTTGAAGAAAAAATAGTTTAATGTGTTTGGTTAAGAATGCTTTTGAAATTGAAGTTATAAAATAATTTAAAAAAATATATATTAATATTGATGGTTTTAAATTTAAATATTGTAGAATTAATTACTCTTATTACATCATGAAATAAATAATACTTTATATAAAATATTTTTTATTATTCTATTAAAATATTTATAATTCCATTACGTACAAAATTCATCCGATAAGAACTACAGTTTTCATAATTTTTTGAGCGTGTAATAAAATTAGATAAAATATTATCAGGTATAAAATTGATATTACAGTGCGAGTGAATTTAATTCACTCTATACTAATTTTTCGGGGAAAAAAATATTGTTCACATCACAATGCGAATGAATTTAATTCACTCCAAACTAGTTTTTTTTTAAAAAAAAAAACTGTTCACGTGAATAGTGCAAGTGAATTGCACTGTTCATTGTTTTTTAAGTGAACAGCGCAATTCTCTTGCACTGTTCCCTTAAATATACACTGTTTATGCTAATTGCATTGTTCAGTGAACAGTACAATTAGCATGTACAGTGCGTGAAAAGCAGGATTTCCTTGCTTTTCATTAATAGCGTTTCGGACGCAAAAATTATGTGGAATCCATGAACAGTAAAAAAAATTTCATTACCAAACGGCTATAAACTGTATTTTAATTAAAACACGCGATCAAAGCATAAACAAACGAACTCTAAACTTAGCTCTAACCCTAAAGCATTTCTTTGTTTCAAATTTTTTGATTAATAATTAATCATTTTTTTTACGGGTACTAGGTGTACTTCTTCTCTCTTTTGTTGAACATCTAAAATATTAAAGAGTGTTGACTTTCTATTTTTAAGATCAACCAAGTTAAAATGCCATGATAGTGTTGACTTTCTATTTTTAAGATCAACTAAGTTAAAATGCCATGATAGTGTCTAGTAACTTTTTATTTGCCTAATTCATACATTAGCAGGGGACTTTACTACATAGAGGTAAGTTGAAACTCACACCTTTAATTATAGTTTTTAGACCCGGTCTAGGTTTTGAATTTTACTGGGTCACCGGGTTGCTCGGGTCAATTTTTTTTTTAAAATTAAAATGATGTTATTTTAGTAAAAAACAAAAATCAACAGGTTGCAACTGGATTTTTGACTGGGTCGTCGGGTCACAACAAGTTTTTTCTTTTCCTATTTTTTCTTCAACCCGGCCCGATTTCAACCCTAGATCGGCCGGGTCCTAGGTCGACCTGCCGGGCCGGACCGAATTTTAAAACTATGCCTTTGATACATTTAGCATTTGACATCCTAATATCATGTTATAAGGTATCGGTTTTCACCTTAATAAGAAACCCACCATTGTAGTATTCTATGGAGAAGAATCCCTTATAATGAGTGGTCAAAGTCTAAAAGAGAAACATTTGGATCATCTTTAACAAGTTAATGTCACTCTTAGGAAACAAAAGTTGTATGCTAATCTTAAAAATTGTTTTTTTATACAATTTCAATTGCTTTTCATACCACACAATATTTTTACATAACGAATTTTAATTGACCCTTTAAAAAGCTATAGTTATACATAAGTCTGGCGGTGAGGTGTGTATTTTTTTTTTATGAATTAACTATTTTTTATAAGAAATTCATAAAAGATTTTAACATAATCATTGTTCTTAATTATAAATTAATTATTTGACTAGGTAAAGTTTAAATGGATGAATTCAACTACTAAGGCTTTTGAGAGAATTAAGTTAAGGATAAGTAAATCATTTGTGTTATGTCATCCTAACTTTAATAAGTTTTAATAAAGCTAAACAAACCTATTTAACATATGATAATGAATTTTATTCTATAGTTTAGTCCCTTCATTATTAAAGATATTATTAATTTCCACATGACTTTAATTTTTTTTTTCTAACCATAATGTATCATGAAATTTGAATTTTCGAAAGAAATGAATCCTAATTGTACTAAATGGGTTAGATGCCTGAATGAGTACTCTTTTTTTCTTGAGTACTATTTTGATACTCAAATAAATTTGTCGATGGTCATTTGGGTAAAGATGATATGAAATTCATTAGCTATTTTTTTATATAAACATTTGGAAATTGTTTGGAATTTCATTGAGTTAATTGAACCTTAAGTGATTCTCTCATATGTTTTATCAAAGAAAAAAAAGTCAATTTGGATTTAATTTTAGCTATTATTGAATTTGCCTTTAATAACTATTTTAAACTAAAAAAGGAACTTTAGAAATTGTTCATGGTTATTTTTCTAGCACGCCTCTTGATCTTGTCTCCCTTTTAGTGATATTCGCATCTATTGAATCTCTTGCCAAGCACATGTATGATTTACATGTCAAGATTAGGTGAAAGATTGCATTAAGCAAATGTGAATTGTGAATAGTTTAATGGATTTTCTCTTTAGATGAATATAATTATTTGGATTTTTTTTTAATTTTATCATTAAGGTAAGCATGGCATCGTTGGCTCAAGATTTATCTGAGTTCATAAGAAATTATTCCTCACTTGTATGAAAAAAGTTTAGTAACGCAATTAAAACTATGTTTTTAAAAAATTAAATTTTTTATTTTTTATTTAAAATTAATTTTTTTATGTTATCAAATCATTTTGATGTGTTGATGTTAAAAATAATTTTTAAAAAATAATTTTTTTTTTATTTTGATGTATTTTCAAGTGAAAAACATTTAAACCACAACGATTACCACACTTCCAGACATTTTTTATTTATGAACTAGATGCAGGCGTAGTTGAACCACATAAGTGCGTGTATTTTATCACTCTATCTCTACGCTATTTATTTTATTTTATCATTTATTTATCTTATAAGCTCATCATTATAAATATACTTGTCAAGTGTTTGTTGCTTCAAGTAGTTTATATTTTCCTTATACATGTATATGAGTTGAATCAATAAAAATATTTAACCTTGTATATTCAATAAAATTATTAAGAAATAAAAATAGAAAAAAGATAAAATAGAGTTTTTTTTTATGAATTAAAGAACAAAGTTTCAATTTATTTTCTCAAGAGTTAGTTATAATTGAGTCCTAATTAATTAGTATGATAGAATACTTGTATTTGTTTTATTGAAACTAACCAATTGATTGATTATGTAGCATGAAGAAAAAACAAATACTTTCCACACTTTTTATTCAAGAAATTGCTTTGTACTTCATTGAGATTTTCCATCTATCCACCTCCTTGCTATTTCTTATTTATTTAAAAAAGGGAAATAAAATAGAAAAAAACTTAAAATTGAATGAAGAACTAATAAGTTATAAATAAACACAAAATAATAATGGAGAAATTCTATAAAATTAATTTTAGGGCAAGGAAGTTGATGGGGGCAAAGAAGAGAAATTAGAAAGATTTTAACCGTTGGTGAGTAATATGTTAATTAACCATGGAGTTCGGGGACTAATTTGTAACTTTGGCATGAATATCATCAGCATTGACATGAAGCGTAGAAAAGCAGCCATGGTATAGGGAAATGAATAAAGAAAGACTTGGGGCCAATACACCATAACGTGGCGCTAAGATGAAGAGAGTAGAAAACATTTTACACGGACGAGAGAATCTGTGAGAGCCGTTCGTTTTCAGTGATAAAAGAAATATAAAACGCGGGTTTGAAAGGAAAAAAAAAAAAAAAGGAAAAAAAGAAAAAGAAAGGCGAGAAAGAAAGGGAGGGGTGTCTGGGCTTGGATGGTTGGTTGGTTGGTTTTTATTCTCCCTTGAGTTTTTGTGGAGAGGAGGACACTACGCCCTTTTTCTCTCTCTCTCTCTCTGTAAGCAAAAATAAAAAATAAAAAAAAATACTCACCCCCGCTCTCTCTCACTAAAATTGAAAGAACAAAAAAACACAAATTCTTGGTTTTCCTGTTGGAATGGGAATTCCGGAAGAGAATGGAAAACTGAGAATTCGGTAGTATAGAGAGAATGATCAGAGTAAGAAATGGATTTTGATGCCGGAATCCCGATGTCTCGTGGTGGTGGTGGTCTACCAGCTGTGACCGAGGAAACTTCTCTGTCACCGTCTTTAAGCGAAGGTTCACATGTTGCTTCTCTATCTATCTCTCTGCTGTCTTTTATGATAATAAAGTAATAAATAAACATTGAATTTCCTGGTTTGTTTGCTGTCTTTGGTTTGGTGTTGGTCATTGGAAATTAATTAAAGAAATGCTGAGAATTCTCTGTTTTACCCTTCCTCTGTCGTAAATTTTGTTTGATCGTGTCTGAATTTGTTCAGTTCCAGCTCGTTTCTGTCTGAAGTTATAAGAATTTTGGTTTTTGTCGGCTGATGGGTCAGAATTTTAGACTCTGTTTCAAGCGCTCTAACATTGTCTTGCCTTTTGTTTAATGTTTTGCATGTAAATGTAATGAAAAGCAACAATTTTTTTTAACTGTCCAAGAATCTAACATTCGAACTGGTGTTTATAAAATTAACCCACGATTTTTGCATGAAATATTTAGCTTCTTGCTGCCCCCTTTATTATTATGCAAAATCTCAAGTATTATGCCGTGTACAAGCTTCACTTTTTTTTCCATTTTATACCCTTTACTTTCTGATTCGAGCAACTCTGCATATATACAGACAGGGAAAACAGGATTTGGAGAGATCCTTGTAGGAGATCATGGAGAAAATGAATATCGGGAAATTATTCTTTGTTTCTGTATGGCGAAGATTTCTCATAGATGTTTGACCTCACCTGTCCAGTTTCATTTCAGATGCAATGTGGCAAATGAACCTGAGATCGAGTGAGACAATGGAAGCTGGGCCGTATCCCGAGCGTCCTGGAGAGCCGGATTGTTCTTATTACATAAGAACAGGCCTCTGTAGATTTGGGCCTACCTGCCGATTTAATCATCCTCCTAATCGGAAGCTGGTATGAGCCGCAGTGTTCTCGGATCACAAAAACTACAGTAATATTACTACATTTTCAATTAGATTCTTATCTAGAATCGATGAACGCAGTTGAACTGAGCACCCGAGTCTTGGCAGATTGTGGTTTCTGTCTTATTGTTATAGAAATGCTACAGAACTATTGCATATGTTGCTATTTGGTTGTTTACAATTGAACATAATCAACTATATGTACTTAACTGTACTTATATGCTGATTTTCATTGTGTCTTATCAAATAATGTTTCTAAAAACTGATTTACTAGTAAGTTCAAGCAAAATGCATTGAACTCATCTATTGAGTTGTTTTAAATTAGGGAAGTATACCCAATATCCTAAAGAAAGCTTTCTGAACTTTCAGTTCTCCTTTGGTGCGTATTTATTTGCTTTTCCCTTTGTCAGTCTATCACACATCCGCACACATGGCCATGCATGTGTTTTTTGTTTGACTGAATGCAGACATATCCAATAATGATATGGTTGAATGTAGGAAGGAGGGATACTTTTGTATTGAAAAATGTTTTCTTGTATGCATATATTCAGAATGTAAACGCTGCCTTGCATGGAGTAGCAAAATTGCAATTCAAGTTTTGGCATGCTCATTTTCACTTAGCAGTTTTAATTTTCATGTTTCCTTGTTAAACAAAAAAAAATCTCTTAGATTTATATGTTGAACTAAGATTTGTTGAATTCTAGGCTATTGCGGCGGCCAGGATGAAGGGAGAATTCCCCGAAAGAATAGGACAACCAGAATGCCAGGCATGTTCCTTAGCTTACTTTATATGGACTTCATTTTTACAAATTTACCAGTCATGAACTATGTCGCTTATTTTACCAAGAGGAATTAATATCGGAAAATTGTTGTGTTCCTTTTTATTATTGTAAAGAATAAGGGAATTGATCTGATTCCTACCACATTATCACCATTATATAGTTTTCTTATTTTGACCTGAAACAAAGTTTCTCTGATAATATTGCATTTATCCAAGTGAAATGCTAGAAGGACATGTGCTCCTGGTAAAATACTAATATTTATTTTTGACATTTATTTAAATGATTTTCTTAAACAATGTTCAGATAATTTATATTGCAATGAATGGATTGTTTCAAATTTGCAACCGCAGAAACTGAATGTGATAGTAGTTAGCTTGCACTTTCCATAGATGGAAACACATGTATTACCAGCACCTGATAATGACAATTTTCCCACTATCAATCTTTTTTTTTTTTTATCACTGCATAGTTGAGATCTTATCTTCACTTTAAATAAATTAACAGGCCTCCATGTGCATCGTGCTTGAGAATATCTGTCAACGATATGGTAAAACTTTTTAGTACAAGGTAGTAATGTGGTCCCCTTAAAATATGAATGAAACATATAGATAGAAGCACTGTATTTGTGTATTGAGAAGGGAATGTTCTGAACATTCATTACATCGCTCTTAATGTCTTATGAAAAGTAATTACCTTTAAATTTGGTGAGAACCAAATGGGTGCATTGTGAGTTTTTGAATTGCTCGGATTGAAACATTAATCATGCTTCTGTTAGAGAATAATATAAATCATATCCTGGGGTCTCACCTAAAAGATTAAGCTTTTGGGTTGAGATGGTTCTTTGACATGGTATCAGAGCCTTGATGACCAAGCGGTCACGAGTTTGAATCTCACCATCCCCATTTATTTGATAAAAATTAAACACAAGGTAATGTGGGCATGTGCAAGTTTCAAGCTCAAATGGATTTCACTTGAGGGGGTGTGTTAGAGAATAATATAAATCATATCCTAGGGCCTCATCTAAAAGCTTAAGCTTTTAGGTTGAGATGGTTCTTTTACAGTTTCATGTAGATTGAATATGAGAATGAGATACTATTGACCATAGAGGAGGGACAGTAATTAAATCAAAGTTAAGATAATCACTGCAAAATTAATGCAACTAGAGCCAGAATTTCTGCCAGGGTCCAGAGAAGCTAGAAGAGTGGGGGATTGATAGTTGTCTCAATGGGAAACTACTATCTAGTAATCTTCAGTCCTCTTCATAAAAACTAGCTGTCTGGTAGAGCTTATTCAATATAGTTATTATTATGCTTATTGTAATTGTAGATTTGAGAGACTGGCCAAAACGAAATTGACTTTGCCTTTCTTTCCAGAGAAACTTTCATCAATTCAGACTATTCTGTTGTGAATCCTTTGAAGCAATTCATTAGGTGTAATCCCCCATTTCCTCACATGTTCTTGAATTTTTGTCATTAATGGTAAATGTGGACATGAAATTTCTTTTTTGGAGCTTTTCATGTGTATTTGCAGTGGTGAAACCTGTATCCTGTGTTTGTTTTAAGGATTAGATTTTTCCATTAGACCTTGAGAGATGACATTTGTCACACAGATATTTAGCTTCTCAATTTTATGGTTCTAAATTCTTCTGATTTATGTTCACGAGTTTTTTGTTATCCATTTTTTAAATGAAGCTCATTTACCTAAGCTGTGCTGTTTTCTGAGATCCTCTGGTTTTCTAGTTGTTTGATTGTGTTTTGGAGAATTGGTTGGTCAAGTTTGGGCAAAGTGTCTGCATAGAAAGTTTAATTCTTTGACTGTTTACTGTGTAATAGTTTATTCCAATGGTTCAATATGAATGTAAGTATTCTAGTTGATTTTGAAGCATTCTCTTTTACAAATGTCCTGGCTGGGTCCCTTTCTGGCTCTTGACCTATCTGCCACTTCGATCTATCAGAATGGTCTTATCCCACCATTAAAGACTTTTTTCATGACATTTTTCCTTCATAAGTTAGCTGGAAAGATATGGTTAGCTGAAGTTTATGTCTATTGGAAGGTTTAAAAATATTATGGGAATGCCTGCTAATTGTTGGACATCTCCCAAGTGATGTGTTAGATAATGTGGTGGACAGAAATTAGAGAATTAGAAATGTATGACATGTAATTGTATGGAAGTAAAAAAGATTAACTGGTTCTCTCCATTTCCTTTATGCTTTCATTATCTGTACTTTGAGTTTCACACCATGTTCATGGGACATCTCCTAAGTGATATTTGTTAGATAATGTATTGGACAGAAATTAGAGAATTAGAAATGTTGATGGGCTGAAATTGTATGGAAGTAAAGAAGATTAACTGGTTCTCTTCTTTTCCTTTATGCATTCATTATTTCTACTTTTAGCATTACACCTTGTTCATGGGCCATCGCAATAATGATGTATTAATTTCCAACAATCACAATGAAAGACCATAAATGATGTTGATGATTGAGTTGATATTTGTTAATTCTTGTATAATTGGAGACCTCAGTCCTCTACGTACTGATAGTGATGCAGGACAGCTTCGGGGCTGTTAGGGATCCAAGTTTCAGGTGTTGTTCGTGGCTTTGAGCAGTGTTTTAGGAGACTTCAGGCTGAATCCGTGATGGGTAATTGTTGTAGGGTTGTTAGGTATGCATGAGATGTTGTTAGCGACTATTGATGGGTGTCATAAGGTTAAATGAAGGGGTTTGTATGCTAGAGTCACGCTATTAGGAATTTTAGGAGACTCACCAATAGGATAGAAAACCTAAGCTTCACATCTAGGGCTCTTTAAAGGGTCACACCTATGGGAGATTGAGTCACACAATCAAAGCAAGTTGCTGGAAATTATTGCCATCAAAATATTGAAACTACATTCTTATTTCTAGAGATTTAGTAGTCTAAAATCCAACAAGGACTTATATTCTAAACCAGCATAACAATTCCTATTTAGAATAGGAAAACATAACAACCTTAAGAATAATAAAATAAAATACTAAACAGAAATAAAACCTAGACCTAGAGGACTTTCCAGATTTTCCATTAAATCAGGAAGTTACATAAATACCCTTGAGACATTAATTTTGCTTCTTTTGTTGTCTGCATCAGATATTTATAAGGATTTACACTTTACTCTGAGTATTGAGTTGGTTAGGTAATTGAAAATCCATGATTCCACCATTTTTCAGCATGAGAGACAGAAGTTTGAGGAATAAGTTAAATTCAGCTTGTAGTGCTTGAAGTTCTAGTTCATAGTTCTTATATGATGATGGTGAAACAAAAAAAGTACTTTAGGATTACTATTCTCCTATTTGATATTTTCTATTTGATCACTTGGAAGTTTTAGTTGTTCTCATCTAATCATTTGAGGACTTTGGTGTTAATTAGAAGTTCATTTTATTTTCTATCTAGTAGAGGTGATTTTTGTTTTTGAGTTTACCAAGTCACGCCCCTAATGGTTAGAGGGTGTAGTTTGGGTTCTTGGTGTTTTCTAAAAGACTAAAAGCTCTAATTCTGTGTTTTGGGTAGCATTGTTGATGATTGAGAATTGATGTCAAGATTTGTTTCTCTCTTCTCTCTACTAGAATTCTTGATGGTTTCACCCTTCTCTCCTACTTTGGGTCTTCTTTCCTTTTCTTCCTAAAGTCTTCTATCCTGTTTAATGCCACCTCTGATTCTTTTTCTGGTATCCTATAACTCAATCTAAGGATTTTGGCAATTTCCTTTTCTTGTAATTTTTGGTTTCTAAAACTAATGCTACACTTTAATTGTTTTCCAGTACTACTTGAAGACTGGAACTTGCAAGTTTGGAGCCACGTGCAAGTTTCATCACCCTAGAGACAAGGCTGGGGTTTCTGGAAGAGTGTCTTTAAATATTTTGGGCTATCCACTTCGACTGGTATGGATCAATCTTTTATTTTTTTAACTCAATTAAGTACTTTTTTTTTTTTATTGATCTGCTATCTCCATTTCTTTCACTCTTGTTGACGATGCTCTGAGTAGAACTGTTTGAAAAGGCATAGAGACTTGTGAAGGCTTTTGATGTAGGACAGGTTTGAGATGTATGTTCTACAAAGGATTTGTCTTTGTGGTGAGCTAGGGTTTTTTATTCTTGGAATTAGTGTAGAATAGAACTTGTTTAGGAAGAAATAAGGAGAAACTGGGATGTGAAATTCACCACACTGTAGCAGCAGAATAGAAAGTCAGAAAGAGAAGAGTTACCAGAAAATTGAAGAACAGAGAAAAGGAAAAGAAACCGTAGGTTCTCAGCCTTCAAATTGATATTAAAACTCAATTTATTTCATAACTCAACTCTGTTGAAAATTAAAACATAGCATCTCTATTTGTGGAGATTTAAGACTCCTTAAAAGACTAGGATTACTAATCTTTACTTGACTAGGAAAGAAACTAAACAGGAATAAAGTATTGAAGACTAAGACATCAAATTCCTAAACAAGACTAAACCTTCAAGTAATTCTGCAAATTTCTAAAATAACCCTAATTTGAAGGAATATGAGAAATTAGAATTCTGCCCCCACTTAAAAAATAACCCAAGACTGAAATTCAAACTTTTTTACTAAAAAACCTATCATTACAACTTATTCTAGAATAGAAAACGCCTTTGTTGATGAAGAATTGCATAGGTTAGTTTTTGGTTTCTTTAAAAATAACTTAAGTGCATCATCAGCTTTCTGTGCTGGCATTTGTACTATTTTGGCATGTCATCCGGAGTTTCCAAATTTTATTTCCATTTTCCTATATGATAATTAGGATGTTTCTTTAATGTGTTTCCCCTGCCACAACTCTTTGAGAAAGTTTCTCGAATGAAGGATAATGGATAACACATGAAAAAATTGGTCAGTAGCATTCACCTATTGTTGGAGTCTTTCTTGATTTCCTTTCTACATTGTGGACAGAAAAAAGCCAGGACTCAAATTCTTACATTTTATATCTTGAAAAAGTTAGGACACTTGCATTAAATGATAGGCGTATTCAATAAATATTATGTAGCATGTAATTGATGAGAAGCACAAAATTTTGACAAAATTATTTAGATATGATTTTGACATATAATTATCGCATCCCATTCAGTAGCCCTGGCTGTGTGGAACAAGAGGGAGAAATAAATTGGAAGCTAATTGCATGAGTGAAAACAAACTAAGATACGAAGAATATATATGAATGTGGAGAAAAGCCAATGAAATGTTTAGGATGGCGTGGAGTACTCTTATTGTCAATTTTCTTGAATTTACTTCCAAGACTTCCAAATTTAATAAGCTCTGTATTCCTTCCATTACTTTTGTATTTTTGCACTATCTATGTCCAGATGCCTTCTTGGAACGAATGGGAAATATCTCTTGTTGAAAATTGTTTGAGGGCTCCTTTGCTGAATGTAATGATCGGCTTGTTTTAAGTTTTTCTCATTCAATTCTGCAATGTTTCTGGTGGAAATAAGTAATGTCTTTGTCCATTTGTGGGATGAGATTGCCTTGCACATCCCCTGTCTCCCCTTGTCTTTATTGTATGTGTGCTTCCTAAGATGACATGCATTTTGTTTTTCATTTCACTCTATTCTTTTATTTCCTACAGAATGAGATGGAGTGTGCTTATTACTTAAGAACAGGACAGTGCAAGTTTGGTAGCACTTGTAAATTTCATCATCCTCAACCAACTAATGTGATGGTTCCTTTGCGTGGCTCTCCTGTTTACCCTACTGTCAATTCTCCAACTACCCCTGGTCAGCAATCTTATCCAGGAGGACTTGCAACAAACTGGTCAAGAGCATCTTTTATTACCAGCCCACGCTGGCAAGCTCCTTCAAATTATACACCTTTGATTCTACCTCAGGGAGTCGTATCAGTCCCTGGCTGGAATGCATACAGTGTAAGCTCCTCTTTATCTTTTGTCAGAGAATACAATCAAGTACAATTTTTTGGTTACTTTGGAGGCTATTGGACTTGGATCACACAACGAGGGCAGCTCTCCCCCTCCCTTAATAATTCTATCTCTAAAGATTTTTCCTAACATATTTTATCCCCTTTAAGGATGGAAAGCTTTTTCCCTCCATAAAGATGACATATCTGGTTCTCGTCTTCCAAATTTAATAGTTTCATTCCTAAGAAGGAAATTTTTGTTTCTTTCTTCCCTGAAAGTCAAAAGAGATTTCTTAACATGTCAAGTACTTTTTTCTAGTACCCAACAACAACAAAGAATCACAAACTGGTTGGGACCGGTTTTACGGATCCTCCAGTGCCAATTAGCTTGATCAGAAACCGAATCCACCAAAATATCAAATGAAATGTCTTCCCCCAACCAAAGTCTTAAATCTTGGATCCAAGCTGTTTCCACTGATTTATTTTTTTTGGCTGATTTAATTAGCGTGTCTTTTGTGTATGAGAAAATGGTTCTTCAGTCATAGTACTTAGTTGTTGATGTTGCACGTTTACATCTTTTTGGTACTTGTATTTCTTTTCAAACATTAAATTCGCTCAGCTTTTTGTACAATTTGCTAGTTTTATATAAATAGTGATTGACAAGCTTTGCTTTCAACTGTGATAGGAAAAATCTTTTAGTAGCCTTATTCAAATATTTTCTGTTTTGCAAAAATTTTTGGTTATTTTATTTTCTGGGACATCTGAACTTGTAAGTATCAGCTACCCTTAGTTGCATTAGGGGATGAGTCTGGAGCTGAAGCTTGGTCAAAGTTGATTGGGGTTGGCTGGTGATGAGTACTAGTGATGGTGATGGGGTGACTCTGCTTATTTGGGGTAAAAGGTACTAGTGTTTGTTTTGGGTGATGGTGATCTTGGACTTGGAGGTTGGGTGTTTTTGGTATTTTTTATGATAGATGTTGTGGCAGAGTTGCTGAAAACTTTAGGAAACTTTATTGAGTGAAATTTCAATATTTCATGTGCATAGGGCTGGTGTTTATGTCATTCACGAGGGTGCCAAGCCTACCAAGCTGACTGTAGTCCTGAAAATCAGAATATTTTTCATATTGGTCCCTATAATATTCTAGTCTAGCCTCCAAATAAATTCGTTTTTTTTCTTCAATATTCCATGTGCATAGGGCTGGCATTTACGTCTTTCATGAGGGTGCCATGCCTACCAAGCTGACTGTAGTCCTCGAAAATTAGAATATTTTTCATATTGGCCCCTATAATATACTGATCTAGCCCCTCCATATAATTTTTTTTTTCTCTTAAGTTCTGTAAACCCCTCAGCATTGAGCGTGCAATTGCTTGTTCCCCAGCTTTGAGTGTGCAATTAATGTTGGTTATTTAAGAGGTGTCTGGCAGTCTGCTATGCCTTCAGGCTCACGATTTTTTTGCATCAAGAGGAAATCTTGCCATTTGGATTTTAATGTATGGCATAATACCATTTTGGGATTACAAATTGCAGAGAAGTTTCTAAAATATCCAGCCATAGCTGCAAAACTATGAAAGTATCAAGATTTCCAAAGAGCAAAATGAAATGACAGTTAATGTTTCCACCAAAGTGAGACCAATCTTTAGCTAGTGCATTTAAACTAAGCTATTTACTTAACTAGTATTATCCTCTGAAAATCTTGGCATCTATATGGAGTCTAAACGAGACCAACAAATACATCATCTTGATCTCTAAGATTGGTTTAGGTGCAATTAGAACATTTCCAAATGTTTCTGGAGTTATTTTGGGCTGTGGTCCAACAATGAATTTGTAGGAGGCTCTGACATCTGCTTTTACAGCTGCATCAAGGGCATAATGAATTTTTATTAATGCTCTTTTGTTTTGCAGTTGACATTCACTTGCTAAGCTTTCTGTGTGCATGAGTTGAGTATCAAGAAATGTGACATGCTTGTTGAACTATTTTCCAGGGTCAGGTTGGGTCGGTATCATCTCCGGAGAGTCAGCAACAAACAGGAAACAGTCAGATATATGGAACCTCACGCCAGAATGAATCAGTCAATGCAGGATCTCAAGGGACATTTTCTCCATACCGTTCTGATTCTGTCCCCATGGGATTTTATGCCTTGCAAAGAGAGAGTGTTTTTCCTGAGAGACCTGGTCAGCCTGAATGCCAGTTTTACATGAAGACCGGAGACTGTAAGTTTGGTGCAGTTTGTAGATTCCACCATCCAAGGGAGAGGCTAATTCCTGCTCCAGACTGTGTCTTGAGTGCAATAGGGCTGCCTTTACGTCCGGTGAGTTCAGTTTCCACCATCCCTGTTTTACTTGCATGTAATTATCCCCATTTAGTTTGCGCAGTGCACTTAACAAAACCTGAGCTTAGGAGGAGGAAAAACTAAGCTTCACACCTAGGATTCTTGGGAATTACACCCAAGAAAGATCGTGGCTCGTAGTTACAAAAACAAAATTGCTGGAAATTTTTATTTCATTGACACCGAATCCTTATAGAACAATTACATACCTTTGTATAGAGTCTTAGCACTCGGAGTCCAAGAAAGACTTGGATTCCTATATAAGAAGATAGTAATCCTATTTAGAATAGAAAATCCCTAATAAGACTAGTTACTTTAGGACAGAAATGCTAAATAGAAAATAAAACTTAGAGCTACAATATTCCAAATTTTCAAGCAAACTTGGAAATTACCAAAATACCTCTGCATTCTAGAATTTAAATAAAAACACATTAATTCTGTTATTATGTTGCATGAATTTCAAAAACAAAATGATAGCAAATCAGACCTAATAGGGTGTAATGGACCAAAGAATCAAATTCTTTTACCAAAATGCAGTTCCAATTCCCGCTCAATATATAATCAATGTGAATAAATTGCAATTCTGCTCCACCTAGAGCAAAAGTTTTTCTTTGTATTGGTCGAAGTCGACAGGGTAGGGACTGTTTTGTATTGAGAGGTGTAGTGGTTGGATTAGCTAATTGTTAACTGTGTTATATAGAAGTCCAAGAATTACATGATTTGAAGGTGGCTTCCACTGACAAGGAAGCTTTGAGATTGAGTAAAATTTTGGCATACAATAAAACTAATGAAAATAGGAAGGGAAGAAAGTGCTTTTAAAATTTGATGTGAAGCAAGCCATACATGGCTAATATTGATAAATCATATCAAAACCTAAACACCTATTTTTATAATAAATCAAGTTCTCCATCCCACGTTTAACTCAACTTTTGTTTATAAATGATCGATCACACAGGAATGTATCAACTTTGTTTTCTGTTCAAACATGCTTGTAGGATCTGTGCTTCAACTCTGATTTTTTACTTTATAATTATTGGTTGGAGCTTATGTCTTGTTCGTGACAGGGAGAACCTCTATGCATCTTCTACTCTCGTTATGGCATCTGCAAGTTTGGTCCAAGTTGCAAGTTTCACCACCCTATGGGAATTTTCACATACAATCTCACAGCATCATCTTCAGCTGATGCCCCTGTTCGACGGTTATTGGGGTCCTCATCAGGATCTGCCGCGTTAACTTTATCATCGGAAGGGCTTGTTGAAGCCGGATCAACAAAGCCAAGGCGACTTTCACTATCAGAGCCTAGACAAATGCCACCTGGTGATGATAATATTGACACGGGGGGATGAACGGTGACAGTGCCCCAAGATATCGTCCAGTTACTTTTTACAATCTTTTGGACGATAGAGAAAGTCCTGTCTGTAAATTCATTTCCCATTGCTGGAGATGTATAGAGTTCATGCCAAGTTGATAATGCAATTCATCTGACAGACTTGACTCCGAATTTCATATTGCAGCATTGTATAAAAATATGCAAATATTGTCACATTTGGTGAAACCCAAAGTGAATATTTCATCTGTCTGATTCTCATTTTCTGATTTTCCCTGTTCAGTTTGTTATTTAAAGCATTTCCTGTTCAAGTGGTCTGTTGGACTTGGGAAAATCTCTAGTGTGGTTTAGTTGGAAGGTGTTTTCATGGGGTCGATTGATAGACATCAATTTTAAGAATCTTTACAACAGATCATTTCAGATAATACAAGTCTTGCAGCTCAGCGCCACCTTGTGGTTAAGCCTCCAAGTTAATTCCTAACTTCCAACGTAAAAAAAAATAAAGGGTGTTAGTGATATGCATGTGTTTTCGGGTATTAAAATATATATATATATATATATATATATATATATCAATATTAAAACTGGAAAGTTAATCTTCCTGTGCAGATATTTAACCCTAAATATCCTTTTTATTCTACACTTTTATTTATTTATTTTATCTAAAAGGTTAATTTCGGTTGATAACAACAACAAAAAAATTATTTTTTATAAATGCATCATGTAAATATAATTTAAAGATAAATTTACAATAATCTCTTTCAAATATTATGAAATTAAAAATAAATAAAGTATTAATTACCATTTAAAAAAAAGTGAACTAAAATTTATAAAAAGTAAGAGATATGGTTTTAATTAAAATTTAAAAAAAAAATAGGCAAAGTAAAAAAAACAAAATAAGAGGATATTAATTAAGATTTAAATAAATAATTATATAAAAAATTAAAAAAAAAAAAAAAGGAGGTCAGGAACAACTAGGGTTGGAATCCTAAGCCAACGCCCCTAGCTAGGGACCCAAAATCCTAGATACATTTGAGCCTAAAAGCCTACATGCCTAGCTAAATTATTTTTTTATGAAGCTTTAATTTTTCTAAATGAACGACAAGTGGTTTTGTGATAGATGAGATGACCTGTCATTCATTACACTACTTTTGAATCATTTTTTGTGACAAGAAAATCAAGGTTACAAGTTTTTATACCTCTAAATTTCATGTTCAATTTGTTTTCACCAAAAACACATAAAAAATACATTTTAAAAACCTTACTAACTTCATTTTTAAACCCAAAACAACCTCTAATCTCTAAAAAAAAAAAAAATCAAAAAAAATTAAGGACCTTGATTTATTTTTTCCAATAGTGAAACCTACCTTCATTGAATTTATCTCTCAAAACAAATCCATAAACACCAAAATCAAAGTTATTGGTAATTGAAATCTAGTCACTCAAAAGCTTTCTCCCTTCTAAATTTTTATTGCATCTTTCTCTCTTCTCTCTCAAGATTTAAGGATTGAAACGTGAGCAAAACAAAATTTATGATCAAAATAAAAATATCTGAAAACAAGGGATCAATCGTGAAAAAATTTAAAATTTTATGGCCAATATATTGTTTTGCAAGCCTTCTATTATAAAAAGGCTTCTATTTCATCCTTTGATGTCAATTTTAGTCCTTTATCTTTTTTTTTTAAAATAAGTTAAAATTCAATTTCATAAAATTAATTATTAATTTAACGTACGAACATGTCATGACATACAAGGCAAGCGAGGTAAACAAATTTGGAAAAGATATGAGTGCATAAAATCATGAGAAATAGGTTTTAAAAGACTGAATTGAAAGAAAAAAAGGTTCGGTGACCGAAGTGAATAACAATAAAAATATTCAAAGACCAAGAAGGAAAAAAATTGGTTACGAGCAATGGAGTGAATAAAAAAATGTGTAAGGGTTAAACAGTGGGTACATAGTGAAACACTTATTATAGTTTATTAACTAGGGTTTTAAGTTAATTTTTGTTTTTTTTAGTTTAACGTGGGTGTTCGGGTCAGCTTGCGCGCACCTCGACTAATCCCACGGGCCCTGAAGTTAACGACCATGTAAGCCTCCAGTGGCCATCATATGAGCAACTACAGGGCTCGAACCTGAGACCACAGAGGGAGCAAACCTCTTGGTTCCAAGCTCTTACCACTGAGCCACCACCTAGATGGTTAAGTTAAAATTTTATACAAGAAGAAAAGGTGTTGATATTATAAACGTGCTTTCGAGTATGATGATTTTTTTTAATTAAAAAACAAAATTATATTATTTATTTTTAATAAAATAAATCAAAATATATATGAACTAATAAATTGAAAAGGAGTTGTTAACATTAATTAAAAATCAAAATGAAAAATTAATTTTTCTAATAAAAATAAGAGATAGATGCATATATAAATATTTAACCCTAAATTTTCTTTTTATTTGATATATATATATTTTATTTTATCTTATAAGCTAACTCTAGTTGTCAAGAACAAAACAATTTCATTTTTATAAATCAATCATGCAAATATAATTTATTTATATAAAAAGAAGATAAATTAAAATAATCTCTTTAAAACATTATAAAATTAAAAAAAAAATAGGAGAAAATCACCATGATCATCTTATAGTTTATTTACAAGTTATGTGACCCGTACTCCGTCGCGGGTTAAATAATCAATTTGTTTTAAAATTGCTCCTAAACAAAGTAAAAAAAACGATGTTTTGTCTATTTTTTTAGTTTCTGGTTTTTTAACTCATCATGCCACTTTATTTTATATTTAAACCAAAAAAATTTATTATCTCACATTGATCAAATATAAATATACACTAAAATGCTTCAAATCTCATATAACAAAATTATATTCTTCTAATATTTATATAGTGAATTATAAAATGAGTTGTCACCCAACTGGAAAATATGTTAACCAACCTGCTCTCTGTTTCTCTGAATTCCTAGCTTTCAAACCAGCCTGCTCTCTGAATTCTCTTTTAGTTTCAGTAGACATCATGAATTCGACCTGATCTTTATTTTGAGTATGTCTGCATAGAGCTAAGCTCTTTAAGACATTGTCTCTATATTGTGCTTTGAGCCTAAATTACAATATTGACAGATGTCAGGTCAAGTTGAAGATTGTCTATGAACACATATGGGCTTTGATTTCTGCCTTAAATGAACACCTGAATGCACGTATGGCTTTCTCAAGCAATTTCTTGATAAATTTAAAGAGAATTGTTGAACTCTAATAGCATGAATTCTTTTTGTAAGAAGGACTTGTCTGCCTCGCTGTTTCACACGCCACAAACCTTTTACCTTGTTTTAAACTGGATCCTCAGTTGGGCGTTTTCTAGTCCCTAGGCAGACATGGTTTTAGGAATAGGGTTCAACTCAGTGCCTATTGGAGTGCCACTTCCAAGCATTTCTGGTTCCTGTAAGCCTGTAAGAGGCTTGTTTATAGCCTGTGTAGTTGCTAAAATGAATTGCTATTGAGCTTGTGTTTCCGATGCCTGCTGCACTATCAAGTGCCTTTACGGATCAGGACCCAATCGTTCTTGATATGGCAACGCATATTAGGTCCTACTAGAAGGCCGAACCCACTGTTGATGGATCTACTGCTTGGCATGGCTCAAGCTATTGGATCCTGGTTACATAATGGCCCAACAATGTTGGCTATGGAGGCAGCAGGGCTCAATTAAGCTTTGTGTCATGTTGATCTAACGCAGCCATGATTCTAGCTACGTAGTCACACCCAATCTTAATATAATTTTTTGAAAAATAATACAAAAATATTAAAAGAATATTAATTTGAAGCAGAGAAAAAAATTTAAAAAATTTACATTTCTTGGGTCTCGCTTCTCAACCAGACACAATCTTAATATATTTTAAAAAATAATATTTAAAAAATAATATAAAAACATGAAGAAAATATTATTTTGAAGTAAAGAAAAAAATTAAAATTTTTAAATTTCTTGGATATAGCGTCGCAGCCGGACACAATCTCAACATTTAAAAAAAAATACAAAAACATAAGAAAAATATTAATTTGAATCAAAGAAAAAAAACTGAAAAATTATCAAAAATTTTTCAAAGAATTTTCAAAACGCAAAATCAAACATGATTTAATTAGAAAATTCAACACAACCTAAAACGAAAAAAAAATTATCATCACCTAACTTTTGTACAATATAAAAAAATATCTCATCAATTTATTCTGAAAAATAAATTTAAATCAGAGAAGGCAATGACAGAGAAATTTAATTGGGTATGGCTACTGGCTGGGTCTAGAAGTCAGTCGTCCTTATTGATCAAAGGTCTTCCATTAATAGTTAATGGTGGTATTATATTGTAGTGAAGAATATATATATATATATAGACACACACACACACACACGAGGTGCAGGGGCATAAAGAGGCATGGGGGATTGAATTCTCACGTACGAGATAACATGGATTCCAATCCGTCTACCAAAGGCAATCAATTTTTTTTTACAATCTTTCTATGCCGATGTTAGTGATCTTATTACTTTCTTGAATTGATTAACTTCAATTCCTTGTCGATAAAGGAAAAGAGTGCGTGCGCGTGTGTATGTAGATGATAAAGATGGCTACGTAGCCATACCCGTATGAAAAAGAAAAAAAATTACAGTCTTGGGCTTGCTAGGGCAGGACCCAACTCTAATGGTTCTAACAAGACCCAACGCCATTGGGTCCAAGTGGAAGCAGGACCCAAAGCTATTGGATCCTGCTGCAACGACCCAAAGAACCCTTTCTGACTTATAAGTAGAAAAGACAATGCCCCTACAGGCGCTACAGTGACGTTCATAGTCAAATACGTTGTTGGGTCTCACTGGAAGGCAGAACCCAATGTTATGGCACCTTTTGGAAGTGTTTTGGGTCTGGCTTGTTTATCAAAGCCAGACCCAGCGGCTTTTGGTAGAGAATGTCACACCCCCAACCTCAATTCTTAACTAAAAACATAGGAAAGGAACGCCTCCTAGGGTGCTACAGTATCGTCCACAGTGCAAATCTCTATGGCCATAGTGTCGTCCAAAAGGCAATGTGTCTGTGTCCACAGTAAATAAATCTACAGTGTTTCTATAGTGTTTTTTCCATACGTTTTAATTTATAGCAAAGCAATCATGCAAGTTCACAGTTAATTGTTTCTTGGTCCACAATGCATACATGTACAGTAAGTCCATAATTAATTGTCTCTTGGTCATGCATTCATGTACAGTGCATTCCTATACAATTAATTTAAAGTAAAGAAAAAAAATTATTTTTAAAAGTATTTTTAGAAGATAAAAACAAACATGTTTAAATAAAAAAATACAACTAAATCTCAAATGGAAAAAATTCTCATCTGCCATTTTTATGAAAAAAGGACAAAATGGGATTCGATTTCCACGCATATGGAAGGAAGGTTAGATACCTTTGACAGAGTTGTATTTTTGGTTGAAAAGGGATGGTGTTCAAACTCCCAAAATGCAATCAACAGGCCTTCCCCTTTAATGACTAGACTGACTCGGGGAAGGGGTGATCTCTTCCGAAGCATGCTGCAAGTGAAAAAGAAATGAGATTCTCTTACCCAATTGTGCGTTAAGCGATTGACATCCCTTCCCCAAGCGCTACAGTGTCATCCACAGTCAGACAAGACCTAACGCTGTTAGAATTTTTTAAAAGTGTTTTGAATCTAGCTCGTCAACCAGACCCAACAATGTTGGGTACAGCTGACAAAGCCAACCTAGCAGCTTTTGGCAGATCCCCGGTACTGCTACCTTAGCTTCCTCTTTATTTACTCCTATCTCTGTGTTTTTTTGTTTGATTTGGTTATGATGTTGTTCGTAGTGCTTATTGCCATGCCATTTTATTTGCAGCAATTTCTTTTACTGCAATCTACAGGTTAGAAAAGCCTTATTTGATGGCTAGATATCAGTAGGGTGAAAGGAGCTGTGCTGAAGAGTGCAATTTGATTTAGCGGTGGTCTAACAAAAAAGTCGGCAAGTATGGTACATAGTTATGAAGGTTCTCTGCAAGATCTGCAGCTTTAGCTGCTTTTGTTTTTTACTGTTCTTCTCATGCTCTTTAACTAGCTGTTGATTTGGATGAGCATGTTGTTTTTTATGAGAACTTTCTCCTTGCTGTTTTTTGAGTGAAAGAAAATCAGGGGTTCTGGGAACTTGCTCGATTAGATTACCAGATTTTGTGTGCTGCAAGAAACCAAGCTTTCTAAGCATTTTCAAGCTCTACTGAACCAGCTCTACTCTGGGAACCTGCTCGACTAGACTCTTTTTTTGAGTTCATTGGATTTGTCTTTCCATAGTTTTTTTTTTTTTTTGCTTTGCCTTTGCAAGCTCAACTCTGCTGCTGCTGTTTTTTTTTTACATCGGCAGTGTTTGTTTGTGTGGCTGGACCATGCTTTTGAAATTTTTTTTTTTCTTTAAATTAATTTTTTTTTTGTTGTTTTTGAATCGTTTTAATATATTAATTAAAAAAATATTATTTTAATATATTTTATAAAAAAAACAACTCTACTGGAATCCCAAACACACACCGGCAGCAGTACTACTCTCAGTTTTCTATGCAGTCTGTGATTGCCATTGGAAAATGTCTTTCATTTATTCGTATTTTCCTTTTTTGCATTTGAAACTTCGGAAACCAAGCCAGAGACTGCACTTTTTCTGTCTGCTTAGAAGTATTTTTTTGCTGTTAATGGTGTACGTTAGAAAGAAAGCAGCAGTTGCTGTCTTTCAGCAAACCAAAAAAAAATTGCTTGGTTTCTTAGCATTGCTTACCACCCAACTAACATTCTGTTTTGCTTTTGATGGTGCAGCCTTGACTATGTCATGGAGGATGAAACTGAGACAGATGGATTTTAAATCATTAGAAGGACAACCAAAAAATTACTAAGAAATGTTTATTCCTACCAGGTGGTGCATAACGAAGATAAATCTGGTCCTAAAATGCTTCCCCATATCATACTTGATTTGCTGTGCAAGACAGATATATCAGTTATGTTTTGGCCCTCCAAAAACTGAGATGTGCAGAAATGCTTTGATGGTGACCAATATATTTCACCTGTGATGAGATCGAGGCGATTCCACTCCCCGATGAGCACTCCTATACTTTTTCCCAACGTTTTCTGTTACCAGAACAGCATCTCCGTGCACCACTCAGCCACTTGAACAGATCCCCATACCTGATCTCCATCTTCATAAAACACATCTGACATCGGTCATCATTGACAACCACTCCTCCTGCCAAGCGCATTTTGTTTGTTGAAATCCAGGCAACTTAAAGAAGAAAAGGAAAACTCACGCTGGAGTTAGATGAGGCCTCAGGAGCAACTCGATGGTACGTTGATAGCTCTAGCAACTGTTAGTTTTTCCATCTTTCCTCCAGCTTTTCCTCTGCATGCAAATTAGGCAAATGCCATTCCCATTTATTAGTTTCCTTCTTCAACTTCATCAATTATAGTTGCATTGCATTTCAATGAAAAAACCCCCCTTTTTTTTTAACTCATATAGTTGTCAATGTAGCTTTTTTGCCTGCTGTGAATAAATATTGCAATGCTTTTCACGCATTCTTGAATATTGTCTTTGTAGAATGAACAGTAGTGTCCTACATATCCTACCATGGTTCTAAACTATCAAGCAAGTGATTCGCATTGCATGTTTACAAAAATCTGCTTAATAAGCTCGTTTTTTCCTTGAATAAAAATGAGTTTTTGTGATCATTAGGTTGACAATAATGATTTTGTATGGATGCTGAACAACCCGCTTTCTTATCTCATTATTTCCCTTAATTTAGGATTCAAGAACCAGGAAACACCGCAGCGAATGAACCTGAACAACCCCTGTTTCCATCGAACTCGTCTCGTGCACCATCCCAAATGTTTACAAAGGCCAAATAGCACGAACGCAAATCACAAATCAGGTACAACCTTAAACAGCCTTCTCCATAACATGTCAAACCCTGACCCATGCGAGCACAAGTTTCACTAGCCATACAGATGTACGTAGTTCCAATCTATTTTAGCCAACGTCCACCAAACACCAGCACATTCAAAGACTGCCAGAATGGTGTCGAGAGCAAACAAGCTTGCTCGGTCATTTTGCCATCCAAGAAGACACCACATAGCAGCAATCTTTAGTGCAGCTAGCCTCTATCCCAATATTTCACAGACTTGTATACTTCTCCTTGCATGTTGTATGCACTGTTAACCAATCATGCTTGCTTGACACGTTTGGATAACACGATGGTTGTCACGTGCTGCATTTGGAATGGTTGTCGTTTGGACTTCAGATTTGCTTTACTTTTGATGTTTGTTAATGGAGCAGCAATCCGGGCTCTGCCTTGCAACTTAAACTCCAGTAAGAAAAATATTTTGTTTTGTGCTTGAACGTTTGCCTAACCAATGGATTTACAAACCTTATCCATGTCATGCTTGCGTGCCTACTTTCCTACTTTATCCATCGTTAAGCATACGCAGCGGGTCATAAATTATTTTCTTTAAAAAAAAAAAAAACTTGAGTGTATAGGCTAAATTGATATTTTTTTACATAAAAAAATTATGAGTATAAATTAAAAAATTCATCTAGAAAAACTGGAAAGATTGAGAGATAGATTTAGATCAAGAGATTTGATCTTGTAAAATAAGATATTTATCTATTTATGTTTATCGAACTTGTTTTTTAAAATTAATAAAATATAATAGAAATAGAAATACATGAAACCGAGTAAATAAAATAAAAAGAAAAAAACTATGCATGGCCGAACATATTATAAATATTATTTTAAAATAATTATTTTTCTTACAAAACAAAACTTATATTTATAAAATAAAATAAAAAATATGTAAAAGTTAAATACAAAACAAAATAATTTCTTAAAAAAATCTTTATCCAAAAAAAACTTGTAAAACTTGTGCTTTAGATAATGAGATCAAGACAAACCGATATAAAAAAAATTAAAGGTAACCACAAAACTTTTTTTTTTTCTAAAAAAGGAATGTAGAATAATAAAATTATAAAAGAAAATGAGGAAATAAAGGATTTCTAACAGTAGTAACTCTTAAAACTTGTGATCCGTGTCATTAGATCGAAAGCATGGAAGATGAAAAAAATCATGAAGCTTAATCCCGAACAAATCAAACACTGAAGGATGTAACCAAGAAAAAAATCAACCACATAAAAATTATAATTAAAAGAATGAGGGTGAAAATCGAAATAAAAAATAAATTTTAGGGCATCAAAAATTAAGTTGAAAAGAAAACGGAAAAAGAAATCAAAAGAATGAGGGCTAAATTAGAAAAAATAAAACAACATAAATTTTGATTGAAAAATAAAATTGAAAACCAATAAACTTTAACAAAAGAGCCTAGGGTGAAAATGAGAAATCAAAAAAATAAGGAGCGAATTGAAAAAAAAAATATGACAAATTATAATTTAAGAACTAAATTGAAAACATAAAATTTTCTTAACATAAGGACTGAAATAAAATGTTAAGGAACCATCTCAACCCAATAGCTTAAGCTATTAGGTGAGACTCTAAGATATGATTTATATTATTCTCTAACACCCCCATCAAATGAAAGTTTTTTGAACTTAAAACTTGCATAGACCCATATTACTTTATGCTTAATTTTTATTAAATAAATAGGGATGATGAGATTCGAACTCGTGACTGCTTGGTCATCAAGGCTCTAATACCATGTCAAAGAATCATCTCAACCCAATAACTTGAGTTATTAAGTAAGGTCTCAATATATAATTTATATTATTTATAAAAAAACAAAAATAACAATCATTTATTTTCTGTCGGCTTCCATTTTTCCAACTAAATAAAAAAATAAAATTTTTATTACAGCAATTCACAAAATACCGTGTCTACTTAACATGTTTGCTCAAATGTGGGGGGGGGGGGGGGGGGCTGTTTTTCCAATCATTGATACAGTTTTTTTTTTTTTTTTGTGTAGATAGCGAGGTTTTTGCCATTCTTTTCTGTGTGTAGATTTCGATTCGGTTATTTTTTTATTTATTTATATGAAATGTATAGGGTTAATTTATATGTATTTTAATTAATTTTTATAAATTCTAAAATTAATGATTAATTAAGTCTCGATTCGGTTATTTTTTTTATTTATTTATATGAAATGTATAGGGTTAATTTATATGTATTTTAATTAATTTTTATAAATTCTAAAATTAATGATTAATTAAGTCTCTCGTGATTTTTAATATTAATAATTATATAATTCGAGTTTAAAATTATAAAAAAAATAAATTTATTTATGTCACCTACTTGTCATCCTTGCTTAGCTGTGAAATGACAATAATTGTGGACCCCGGACGCATTGACTTGTAATATGAATGCATTCCACGGTTTCCACCGTCAAAAAGCCATGCCAACTTGCCAAGGCCTCAAATAAACTTATTTATTTATTTATTTTGAACCTGGCAAAAATTCTCTTAAGAGGCCCAAAGTTGGGCTTGGTGGGCCCTAGCCAACAGAACCTGATTTAGGTTCGGCTGAAACCGAGCCCGTTCTAAGCCATGAACATCATGACACTTGTTATCTAGCTTGATTGATAAGAGAATATCAGATGCTCGCCAGAGAATCCAAGCTCAGTGTTTTTTTTTTTTAAAAAAATAAAAAATTAAATTAATATTCTTTTAATATTAAAACTAAAATGAGATTTAAAAAATATTATTTTAACTTCTTTTCTTAAATAACACATCACTGATTGTTAAATTCCATCCAACACTCATGAGTTTTGCCTATATCATCCGGGTTAATTTTAATTTTTATTATAAATCAAAATGATATTATTTTAATTAAAAAAAATATAATTAATAGGTGATAACTGAGTTTTTAACCGGGTCTTATCATATCAAATGGATCACCAGATCAACTATCAGATCAACCAAATTTTTAATTTTCTTTATTTTTTTTAAACCCGATCGATTCTTGTTCTAAGTTAGTCGGGCCTCGAATCAACTTGCCAGATCAAGTTTTAAAATTATATATATAATGATTAATAAATTAGAGACTTTCTCTCTTTATGCGAACTCTCGTTTTATTTTTGTGTTTTAAAGATATTTTTTAAAAGAAATTTAAATTCTTTATTTTAAATTATTTTTTAAATATTTTTAAATTCTTTTAACGTATCAGTTGAAAATAAATTTTAAAAAAAATATTATTTTAATATAAAAACATTTTAAACCTTAATCGCGGTACCAAACATCCCGTACTCCTTAGCAGCTGGAAACCAAAACAAACCCATCAACCGTAACACCAAGTAACATTTAATGATGCGCCAAATCAAAAACTTGTTCTAGTACATATACAACTCAAAACCCCAATTGCCAATTCCCACATATTTCAAAAGCCTCGTGAAAAACCCATCTCATCATGTCTGCTTATGGGGTCTCTTTGCCTCTCATGCTCCTCCTCCTCCTCCTCCTCCTAGCTAATGTGATCGATTACAATGAGGCAAGTACAAGCACAGGCCAGGTGAGTGTTGTTTCTTTCCATATTCCCCTCTTAATTCGTAGATCCCTTTGCTTTTCATGTCTAAATTGGTGTTTGTGGATTGAATTTTTGTTGATTTGGAGGTAAATGGGTCTGCAACAACAAGTAATGAGATGGTGCCGTTGATGGAGCCACTGAAGGTTACGGAGATAAGAATGATGATGAATGAGACCAGGAGAAGATTGAATGGTTTTCAGATATGTGCAATGTGCACTTGCTGTGGAGGTGCTAAAGGGGTTTGCTTGCCATCTCCTTGTTGCTATGCCATCAATTGCAACATTCCAAACAGGCCCTTTGGTTTCTGTTCTTTCACTCCCAAGACCTGTAATTGCCTCAGATGCCATCTCTAGTTCTTCTGCTTTTTCTTGATCCTGTTGCAAGTGTGAGCGGGGGGAGGAGAATACCTGTTCTTAGATTTGTTTGTTTATAATTTTGTTTATTGCTGCTATCATACCAGTATATGATAGGGTCACTGTTAGTGTTTGGGTGTTGCTATTTCCAGGTTAAGCGTTGTTGCTATTTCCAGGCAAGGTAAAGGGTTGTTGCTACTTCCAGTGGGAAGTGTGTATAATTTTTTTAGGAAGTTGCAGCAACGCCTTCTGAGTGGAAACAGCAGACGAGGTTAGTATTTTAGCAATTTATGGATATTTGGAGAAGCATTGTTCTTATGTTTACCAAACCATTGGGGTTTGTGACAATCCAAGACTCCAAGTAGTTGCCTTTAAGAATATATTAAATCTCAGTGCTCAGTAGTGCTGGTCTGTTATTCTCGACAAAGGATTAAGATTCACCATATCTTAATTTATTTGTTAATTGCTTATTATTATTATTATTATTATTATTTTATGTTTGTTCTCTGTCAACGTGAAAAATCTCAAATGCCCACTAATGTTTTTGCTGAAATATGTTGGTTGTCGACCTATGGCTGGCTTCTTTTGTGTCTTCAGCCTCTTCTTTGATCTTGCATATGCTGTTTTGTTTGGCGGAAAGAAGATTAGCAGTTGCTTCTTCTCCATGGTTAAGCATACATGAACAGCTCGTTAACCAATTAGCATGTTTGTTCTGGCAATGGCCCTGTAGTGGGGCTGGCTATATAAAATCATTCTGTATATTTTATGCTCTTAATGCCCTGCTGCCAGGCTCCAACAGATAATGTCGGGGTGCCCTCGAGCGCATGATGGTCTTGAATTGCCAATAAATAGGTTAGTGCTAATCGGTGCTGTAAAAGCTCTTATGTAGATAGGGTTTTTATAGGGGGTTGATATGATGATATTAATGCATGGAGGTGCTGATAGCGATAATAGCAAGGTGGGTGGAAGATGGGTGGGAGGCAATTAAGTCTAGTAGCAACTAGTTGCTGAGATTTTAAGGTGGAGGGGGGCCTTATGAGTTATAATCATAGATTGACCATTTATAATGTATCCCTTTTTACATAAAAGCAGAAATATTGAGCTGAATTTTGTTTTTTTTTTTTTTATTTGAACAAATTTATTAAGAGCTGTTTCTGTTTGGTTTAGTGGTGCGGCCATGAAAAAAATCTGAATTTTTTATAGTGTTTTTTAATCATTTTAGAGTGTTTGTTTTTTTAGGTAGTTTTTATGGTTGTTATTTAAAAAAAAAAAAGTTTTAAAAAAGTATGATCAGTTGTTGTTAGCTGAATTTAGATATGTTTTTGGTAAAAATTATGCTTGAAGTTTACATATAGTAAAAAAAAAATATATAAAATATTTAGCTAATTATACTTGAAAATGTGATTGAAAATGTAATTATGGTTGTTTTTCAGATAAAACAAACACAAACGCAGCCTAATTAAGAGCGTGTTTGGCAGTGTGGTTGCGCGTGATTTTCAAATAACTTTTCGTGTCAAAATGCATGCCAGATATTTTTAGCACATCAAAACGATCTAAAAAGTATAAACTACACTTAATTTTAACAAAAAAAAAATTAATTTTTTAAGAATGCAGCCGCAATCACGTTCTCAAACATCCCTAATACTCTTAGGAAAAATAAAAATCCAGTACGCAGACTGTAGGGCTCGTGAGCATGTAGACATGGCAGTAGGGTTTGCAGCCACACCGGCGTTTGGTGCATTGAGAAGAGTGTTCTGAGAATCTTATTGAGGTGATATATGACGAAACCCATGTGCTGTTTCAAGGGCAAACAGCGATGAAATTGTTTCTTATGAAAATTGGATGATTTAAGGCTCCGCCGCATGGCATGCGTGCCCGTCTCATTATTGCACTCTGCAGGCACACACTACACTATCATCAATTTATAATATTTTTCCTGCTTGCCTTTCCCTTTCTTCTTCTTCATGAAATCACAATTTCCTTGAAGAGAAAGCTATGAATCAATGCTGAATCATCATCATAGGTTAAACCACTCCTCCTTTTTTTGTATTTTCCTTCTCTTTTCCCTGCTATTGAATTTAAGATGAGTTTGTTGTGCAATTAATTTCATGGAAAATAATTGTTTTTCAAAAAATATTATTATATAAAAATTGGATGAGTTTATTGTACAGTTTATAATAGGCACACGGCATGTAGGTTTGAGTTTATTTGGGTGAAATTGAAAAAAAATAAAAAAAACATCCTAAATTAACTGAGGATGAAATTGATCTAATAGTTTTTTATTTTAAAAATCAGTTTTCATCTAAACAACAAAAAAATATATATATTTTTTTGAAAGTCTATAACGAAAGGAGGATTTCTTACATAAAGCAAAAGAAAAAAAAATATAAAAACCAAACGAATAATAAAATGATTAATTAATTTTTTTTAATCTTAAGAGCTGAAAAAACATCAAGTTTAAAAACTTTTTCTTATAAGAAAATAGACAATACACTAAATCAAATAATATTCTAATAAAAAAACCATAAAAAATGTAAAAGACTTGCCTAAATTTTATTTCACAAAGCAACTAAAAAATTCAATAAAAAACTAAACTTGAAGGATGAAATCGAAAATAAAAAAATAAAAAGTAATTCAATTGACTAAAAAAAGATGGCTCGTACACGCTGACTTGAAAAATCAAGTTAGCATAGTAAACTCGTGACTCGGGTCATGAGGTTGGACCCTCAAAATTATTCAAATATTGAAGGATGAAATCAAAAATAATAATTAAAAAAGGATAAAAAAAAAGAATGAGGACCAAATAAAAATAAATAAAATAATGGGGGATGAAATTGAAAAATGAAAGTCAATTAAAAAAATAATATAAAAATAGTAATTAAAAGAACGAGGACTAAATTTGATATAAAAATCAAATTAAATTAAATTTCAAGGAATGAAATTAAAAAGAAAAAAAGTGCAATTAAAAGAATGAAGATCAAATTTGATATAAAAATCAAATCAAATTAAATTTTAAGGGATAAAATTGAAAGAAAAATCGATAAAAAAAATCTAAAAGAATCAAAGATTAATGAAAAGAATGAGAACTATAACCGAAATAAGAATAAAATAGGAGGAAACTTTTTTTTTTGCGTAGCCAGCATAAATCCCTAGAAATGAGAGAGAAAAGAGGAGGAAATTTTTTTTGACATCACCCGACAGTTATGAACCACAACACACGCGCCATCTCATTGGAAGCGCCTCCACTACATGGTTTTGTTGATATAATGATCAGACAATTTTGGCCATCATAGTAGGGCACATGCGTCGCTTAAATGCGAAGACCCTCTTCTACATGTTGGCACGTGTTCCTTAACTATCAACCACTTTTTTATTTTTTATTTTTTATATTGCTAAAAAGATTTAAAAGAAAAACCCTCATTCACATTACATATAACAAAAAACCACAGTGAAAAGTCCAAATACCCAGAATAGCTTTAAAAAATTTGGTGTCAAAAGCAATGTAGTGATTACACTTTCATAAAAAAAAAAAAAAAAGACCAAAAAACTCCTCAATGCTAGGATTTTTAAAATTTCTTTAAAGGGAATTGGAGTAATTACACTTAGCATCAAAGACTTCCATGCTAGTGAATTTTTTAATTTCTTTCAAGAGTAATATAATCATTTTAATATTTACTTTTATAAAAAAAGATCATTTTATCTCTTCCAAATCAACAATTATCAATGGATCCCTATACAAATAAAAATCTACTCTAAAAAACAAAGATTAATATTTTTAGTGGAGAGGTGAGGTGAAACAGTAATTTCACTGTAGGTAATACAATGAAAAATCGAGGCCATATATATATTATACTCTATACTAAACGTCATTAGTTTTTCACTGTATAAATCCATAGTGAAAGGCGAATACCTTTTAGTTCTAGTTTTTTTTTTATTTTTTTTTTAATTAATCTTTTTTTTGTTTAATTTAGTTCATTAATATTAATTTTTTTTATTTAGTTATCACATTCTTATGACACGGATCCTAGGTTTGACGGGTTAACCTGGTTTGGCGGATTAACCTAGTTGATTCAGATTTTTTTTCTTTTTCTTAATTAGTTTTTTTCTTCCAATTTCATCTTTTAATATCGATTTGATTGAAATTAAACTTTATAATTTGTTTTGTTTACTTTTCATTAGATTATCATGATCTCATGAGGGGATTTACTGTACCTCTCCTCGCAAAGCACTATTCATTGGAATAATGCTTTGCTTTGTTTTTTCCTTTTCAATTAATCTTTTTTTGTTTAATTTCATTCTTTAATAGTAATTTTTTTTCCTATTTAGTTGTCACATTTTCATGACACGGCCTTGCAGCCAGACCCACATCTAAGGCTCTTGAGTCTGGTGTTGCAGCCAAACCCACTGAAACTTGAGTCATGAAAATTTAATATTATTATTAATATTAAAAATATTATTATTTGTATTATAAATATTATTATTTTTATTATAATGAATATTGTTAATATAATAATTAATAAATTTTAAAAAAATATTATTAATATTAAAAAACAACCATAGATTTGATTTGAAAGGTAAAATTAAAAACTATAAGAACTTGAGTCATGCATGTTTAATATTATTATTAATATTATTAATATAATTATTACTAAATTTGAAAAAATATTATTGTTATTGAAAAAAAATCATAGATTTGATTTGAAGGATAAAATTAAAAATTATTGTTGTTGTTGTCGTCGTCGTCATCGTCTTCATCTTTGTTATTATTCTTCTTATTATTATGATTATTAGTATTATTCTTATTCTTAATATTGTTATTATTTTTATTATTATTAAAATTGAAAAACAATATTATTGCTATTGAAGAAAAATAATAAATTTGATTTAAAGGGATTAAAAACTATAAGAACTTGTGTAAGACAAGTTTAATATTATTATTAATATTATAAATATTTTTATTTTTATTATTATTAGGGGAACCAGACTCTAGAAACTTGGGTCTGGTTGGGACACCAAACTCACGTTTATAATTATTAATATTATTCTTATTGTTATCATTATCCTTAATAATTTTTTTTTAAAATATGATTATTATCGAAGGAAAACCATAAATTTAATTTCAAGTGATAAAAAACCTATAAGAACTTGGATCAGACAAGTTTAATATTATTATTAA
Source organism: Populus x sibirica (assembly GCA_019202695.1). Lineage (NCBI taxonomy): Eukaryota > Viridiplantae > Streptophyta > Magnoliopsida > Malpighiales > Salicaceae > Populus > Populus x sibirica. Next base: position 854,524 of record JAGMVL010000899.1, on the reverse strand, counting down.
TATTAAAATTATTATTATTTGTATTATAAATATTACTATTGATATTATAATAAGTTAGGAATTGCAACCAGATCCAAAGTCTCCAAAGTCTCTTAAATCTAGTTTTACAGGTAGTCCTAACATTCTTAAATCTTAATTTTTTTTATATATATGTGGTTAGTAGGGAAACTACAAAGCAAAAGGCTAGTCAATTCTTACAATTTGAATTCTTGGGAAGCAAGTGCTGTAAAGCTAAGCATTGTAGAAATTATTGATCCACGGTCTCCCAGTATGAACATGTTCACTAAAATCAGTCTCCATCACCTGTATTCATCAACTTTACAGCTGCCAAATTACAAGTCTAGAAAGGTTGGTTTCTTCACATCAGTGTGAATGCTCTTTGATTAATTAATGCCTTGCTTGTACGTATCCTTCATCATTTACAAGACCTGACTCGCACACCACAATATACAAACGAGTACAGATCCCAAACTTTGCTTTTATTTATATTGCATGTTGCCAATAATTCTCCTGTCAATCACGACCCCGGAGCTTCTGATCTCTGTATAACTTCACATCTTGTTTGTTCCAGCCCTCTTGCCTCTGCAAAATATAATATATATACATAGATAATGAATGTACGATGGAGCATAGCGTCCACAGCTTCATGGACATGCAGCTAGCTGCTTTCTTTCACTGCCTCTTTGTATGGATCTATCCAGCATTGATCCTCCTCAACCGCCTCTTTCCATCGCTTTTGAAAAATTCTCAGTTCGATCAAGGACTGCCTCCTCACCTGCAATGGGTATCGGGGATAGGTTTATGTTCCAGAGATATGTTAGAATTGGTACAACCTGCAAGTTCTGCCATCATCCTGCTTCTTCTTTTTTTTCCGACCCCTCTTCCTTTTCATTGTAACGTTAACTGCATTTTGTGCCTAAGACGCCTGATAAGTGCTTCTATTTTAATGTACATTTTCCTTTAGAAATGGAAGACATGGGCAGTAATCTCAACACCTACCTACATTGATGAAGACAATTTCTAAGAATAGAACAATGTCCTACTAGGTAGAGAAACGTTTCTGAAACTACGAGGTTAATTGGCTCTAGACTTAGTGACAGGCTGCATGCCTAACAAGCTCTGGAGATCCACTATGTTTGTACCTCCGAACGAAGTCAACGATATGTCAAGTGAGGAAATTGAAATGAAGAGGGATGATTTTCAACCACTCAACAAAAATAGACAATTTGAAATCATTTACATTGATATGTACTTACTTCCAATCTAGGATCTGTTTTCTGTGAACGAGAAGGCTCCTGCAATACAGAGATGAAAAATCCATTTATATAGAACGATCAAACAAGGAGAGAATACACATCAAAGGCATGGTATATGTCACACTTGTCAGATTCTCAGTTTCAGGAGTAGGGCAATCAAGGATGGTGAGGAGTGATTTTAACTTCTAAAACAAGAGAAGTGGTATTTGCAGTTACAGCATAAAGAATCTCTTGGATCCTCTGGCATGCTTGTAGCTCTAGACAAAATCAATATTAGGTCTAGGTATAGAAACTTGAATAAGAAGGGATTCTTTTCAACTTCTCGTGAAACTAGACAATTGAAATCATTTTCAACAGATAAATTTTTCGTTAAAACTTGCTTTCATTCCATAACCTGCTTTTTTGTGAATGAAGTGGTGTCTTCAGAACAGAGACATAAATACTACATTCATGTCAATGATCAAACAAGGAGTGTGAAAGTTCACATGGTGAAGACTCATTCAAAATAGCCAAAAGAAAAATTTCTATTGTTTGTAATGGCTTGGCTTGGCCATGGCACAAGCACGCGAGAGAGCATCTGCTTGTTAGGAGGGATCCTACGAATCGAGGAGCACACTCGCTGTGAGTATTGGACCATCAAAAATTCGAAGAGAACATGTAAATTCATCCATGAGAATCATAGGTAATTTACAATTTCGTTTATGATGAATGAAGAAAATTTACTAGCAAGGTAATTTACCATTTCATCAGTACGACAATTCTTAATTCATCATTTTCTGAAAATTATAGGTGCAAGTTCAAATCCAACCCACAAGTTTCTCAGACCAACCTTGCATTTCTTTGTTCTGTTTGCTCTAATTTTTATGAACTCTGGAAAGAAAGACTGGCATCCGTCGAAAAAATCATACTACAACTAAACTTGTTCTTTAAAAACCGTCTTATGCTTATGCTTGCATATATGTGTGTGCCCTTGAAGTGATTTGATGTACCAGATGTGGCAATAATCTCAAGGAACACCAAAAGCTTAGACGAGAAAACTCTAGCAACAAAATCTGCATGACCGTGTAAGATTTCTAACCTCGTTTTCAACCACACCTCCAAGTGTTGGGTGACCATAATGGACTATGTACTCCGCATCCACAATACCAATATTTTTTGTTCGATCACCCTATCAAAATGTTGGCCAGTAGGATTTCTGGTAAGTATTTATGTTGGAAGGAGCAAAAGAGAGCGTGTAGATAACGTTGAGAAAGGGAAAAAAGAGAGTAGCTTGCCTGTGAACAGTATCCAAGCTGATAGTCTAGACCCCATGCATGGATCAAGTCATTCTGCAAAATAAATTTAGCATAAAAGATGTGTGATAGCATCAGAATCCATGAAACCAGGTTACAAGTGTGATAAAGAATATAAGAGAGCCCATGAAAAGTAGCAGTCCATGACAGCATTCATCACTTTCTGAAATGAATAAGCAGCCCCTGATGCAATACTGTGATATTTCTAGAAGACAGAAAAACGGAGATACATATCCACATACTGATGTAAGAACAGAATAACCAAAAAAATAAGCTCTTCAATAAAACACCTGGATCATATACCACACACAGCGCCAAGCAGCTCTTGAGAAAACAGGGGCCATCATTTCCACCCACCTGTAATTTAGATCTTCAGCTTAGTTTTGTCAAGAGAAACAATTAAATCCCATGTAAAGGATGGGATTATTAGCTTCCTTGGAAAAATACAAATGAACTGCTCACAGATATGTAACATAACTGAATTTTTTTACCCTGTGCATGGAGGAGCTGTACTATTTCCATCACAAATACCAGGCTTGTAAGTCCTTCTGATAACAATGAACATATGCCATCAGAGAAGAATAAGCACTGCAGTACAGAAAATTTGCATATGTACAGTTCAAAGTAACAGAAACATTTCAAAATGAACATATTCATATCCCAAAATAAAGGAGCTCATGGTCCAACATTGTCAAGAAAAATTTAACCGATCAAGGTCAGATGGTAAGTACCGATTACTGCACATAATCATTAAGAGGAGGAAAAAAGAGGTTACACAAGAACCTGTGCACTCCTGATTTGCTTGCCCGGACAGTAATTTGCTGATGTACCAGAGATTTATAATCAAGGGCTGGCTGTGATATATGAAGCCCTTCACTTTTAACAATTGAAACATACCTAGCAATGTCAAATAAGTTCAAAGAAAAAAGATGTTTGAGCATTGGAAATATGAACTGTCATATCATGAATTTATAGTTTGTTATCTCTGCATGCATCCAACTTTATCATTGATCACAAAATGTCCTTTTTTCCTTTAAATATTGTATTTAAAGATACAAAGCAGCAAGATGGTGGATAGCTATGAGCTGAAGATAGTGGGCAAAGATCACTACTTGAAACTATCAAAGCTGAATTGTGATGACCAACAGAAACATAGGTATTTTCACCTTATTTTATTTACTCGTTTAGTCTTTAATAAGGAATGCCTTCTTTTTACTGTTCAAGCCTTGTTTTTCTTCTCTGAAATGCTTCTCTCATTTGCAATGGAACACACATCATGTACACATGCACACACAGGCAAACAAATTGCTAAATTTGCATAACGCAAAATAAAATCACGTTCCTATTCCCCAAAGCATGCATTTAGGTGATGCTAAATAATCTCACAATGAATAGATAATCACAGGCAGCAAATAAAGGTAAATACTCTCTCGACTCCCACCTGCATTTAGATGATGAATTACTGCATCTCATGAAATCTAAAAAAATGGAAATTCAGTTGGCAAAACACACTGCAAATTGAACAGAATAGGCATGTATCATTTGACAGGTTCTTAGCCTTCACAAGAAACTTGTGATCTTGTCTATGTTGAGTCCTAGAATCCTGCGGAAGCTCCTCATAACCCCCAAAAGATGGGTCTATTGCAATATGATACCCATGAATATAGCTAATACCCTTCCTGAAGCCTTTACTATTTGATGTTCATGAGAGTAACCATGCAGCTAGAAAAACTATGTTTTCAGGCACCAGGGAAAAATCATCATCTGAATCCTGTTAAGCCCTTGAAAAAAAATCAATAGCTGAAGGCAAGCCTTCCGCTCAGATTTCTGTGAAGGACATCACACCACATTAGCAACTGAGGCCAATATTTCTAATCATTCAATGTTAATGTGAAAAAATGTCGAAGCTGATAACTATCCTCAGCACCTAATGGCTTGTGTTTCCTGAATGCTTATAAAAAAAAAGAAAGCAGAGCTTATTGTTTCATATATAACCAGTAATCAAGTTTTGGTCGATAATCATGAGATTTAATTATTGCCTTTAAATCTGATGCATGTTACGGAAGACATAGAAGAATCCAGTCACTTTATCAAACTCAGTGCATATGGCCATCATTTCCTTGCATCTAGGAATAAACTAAACTCCAAAAATGAGTAATTGACTCAATTTCAAAATATTCAGACACAGAGCTGTATCTCAGCCTTTGAATAGGGATATCTCAGGGGCTTTGCAAACTCTTTGAACTTTTCCAGGGGCAGTAAGACTTCTCGCCTTCAAGCCATCTAAAGTTCACGAGACAGAAGGATAAACACTTCCAAGTTTGAAGATTACCGGCTAGAAACTTCAATAACATTTTACCTGTTTCACTCCCTCTACAATTATGGACAAGCTTCAATTACGACTACATGATTACATGGTAACCGGCACACGACTTATTTCAACATTTTGTCCACTTCAAGCACTGGAAAGAGTTAATGTTCAGATGGAGACTAGGATTTTATTGGTCCTAGTATTAAAGCCCTTAAAAATTGAGGTTTTTTTATATATACAATTTAAAGAAAAAAGGGAGACATGCAATTAACATACTGTTTAGGATTGAAGTTTTCAACTCCAAGGTCCTCGTCCCAAAGGAAAATGTAATTGCATGCAGCAACTATATCAGGATGCAAGAACCTCTTTGCAAACCACCTAGCCATCATCAAAAACAAAAACCCAGTAAAGATATATTTAGGTAATTTAATTTCTACAAGTAATGATCAATGGATTCCAGGGCCAAGACAACTCACCATTTAGTTTGATTACGGGCAGAAACGTGTATAACACGATCATTCCACTCAAAATCTCTCCATTCATCAACAATACCATCATAATGGAAAAGCATCACAGAAAAGTTGCTCGAGAGAAACTGAAAAATTGAATAAATATTAAAACAGAGAAGTAAGAGAAAAACTACGAATATAAAAGTTGACTTGTAGTATTCATACCTTTTTTACCATCTTATTGACAAGATCTCTTTGCGTTATTCCAACAGCCACAGCCAATAGGTTTATTGAAGAATTTTCATCATTCTGTCCAAACCAGATGCAATTTTTTATCATGTTGAAATCAAAGAAACAACAAGGCAAAGCACAACAGGCAAATATTAATCAAGCAACATCAGCAGCAAGAGAAAATTGATATTATATGTTTCCATTAAGCAAACATTTTAGTATACCAAATATCTCCAGCTTCCATTTCCAGCGAAATGGAGAAACACGTATTCTTGTTCAACCAAAAAGTGTATCTGTGATAGTACTTATACATGTAATAAGTCGCATTTAACAGTCAAATAATCATCTGTGGTTGCTCTAGCTTTACAGCTAGTAAGCTATATATGAACTGAGAATTAGAAGAAAACACGCTAAGAAGTCTCAAGATCTATGAGCCACATCTGAAACATTTATTTTATAAAGTTCATTCGTTATAGAAGTTAACTTACAGCATGAAGGTTTTAGAAAGTTGCAATTCTAGGAAGATTATGTTACAGTCCCTAAACAAACGTATGGAAACACATTAAACTTTTCAACATTCGTGCAACCAATGTTGGCAAACCCATGGCAGAGTTGATGCAGTCAAATATAAATGTCCATCTTGAAAACTTGTTGAGATGAGATTAAATGGTGACAGTAATTAATGATCAGTCACAAGAATTGACTTTCTGAGAAATGAATGATCAGTCACTCCGTCATGGAGCTCATAAACTTTTACCTTTGGAAAGCCCCATAGCGGCCTCATTTGAAAGTTAGAAGTCTTTGAGACAATCCCTTCAGGTAAGGACTCACTTCCAGGAGGCCTGCACTGATTCTAAAATATACAGAACCATGTAAGAAACAAAACCCATCAACTATTTTTGAAGGAAAATTATCTAAACAACTAAACTTGCAGGAAAAAAAAATGCACAACCTTGCAATTGCTGAATTTAAAATTCTGAAAATTATCAGCTATTCCCCATCTTGATAATCTCTGCAGGACAGATTCATAAGCATCCAACAAAGTTAATACTTGTCTATTAGGTAGAAAAAAGACCATAAAACAAGAGAATGAGAAGCAGTGGGATTACAAATTAAGGATCCATTTTGATATATCAACGCAGAACGATGGTAACAAGCAATGGTTAACTTGAAGAAATATTGAAAATTCAATGTGAGCAGTACTAAACTGATTACCTCTTTGTAATCTGGAGCTATGAAAGCATATACTGCAAAGAAAATAAGAAAAAGAAAAGAAGCAGCAGGAAAAACGCTACACCAATGTGATCTCCTACTCTTCGAATCCGAAGGCAGGGATACCTGAAAAGATATATATACAACAAACAAACAAATAATAACAAAGTCATTAAAGAACAACGAGTTCACTACACACCACACATACATGCATGTAATTGTAAAGCGATATGTCTTTATTTATTATATACATGCATACAAATATGGTACAGAAAGCCATTAGTTAAGATCCCGCCAAAGGGAGTGCTCCATAAGTTATATTATGTCGCCTCTCTTGATGGTCAAAGGCAAGCCAAGTTACTTCTCATTTCCCTGAAACGAGTTTTTGAGCTACAAATTCATGATGATGATGATGATGATTGTTTTAATTCTTTCCTTGAATTTGCTTTGATTATGGCAGGAAAGGAAAAGAAAAAGAAAGCTTTTGGTAAAAGGGAAAAGCTTATAGAATCAAGATATTCATCCATCATCATCATCATCATCATGATGCCTTGTTGAATCCAGCAGTATCCATGACCCCTGCCCCTCAATAATACATAACACGATGTTTTCTTCTTCTTAAAAACCACAAGAGAGATCAGAGATAACTACTTACAGGAGGAATAACGAGTGCCTTCATATTTCGTTTATTTCACGAGAATCAAAATTAACAAAAAGCAATATCCATGAGCTCGTTCTTTATATGTTGTTGGGTGGTGAAGGCATCTTCAATTTAATGTTTTTCGATCCATCATCAAAGAGCGTGAGCGTGTGTTGTGCTGCACAGACAGTTTCTACTTTCTCTTCGAAACCGACAACAACGAATGTGAAAGGATAGGAATAACTGTTAATCTAACTAAGAAGACATGATGAGGTTTTTTTTACAAGGTTTTGTTTTGTTTCAGTCCACGACGCAGACACAGTAAGAGGGAGTGGACAGGGTGAGATAAGTTAAAATGCAGCAAGACAAAAAAGGGAGCCACGCATGGTACGGAGTGGTGGAGAATATGCGTTTCATTTATCATAAAATCACAGTTACCGCTACCTCTCGAAAGTCGAAACCGCCACCCGTGGCCCTCTTTTGCTGTTTCCTTTTTCTTTTTCTTTTTGGCCTCAATTTTGAAACTGAATCTTCGTTTTTTTTTTTTTAATGGGTTAATGTTTAAGTAAGTCCTTGTATTTTAATTTGTATTTAAAAGGTATTTTTATTTTATTATCAACCGTATATGTCATATTCTTGTCGTCCTTACATTCGTGGTCTCTAAATCTTTTTAATATTTATTGTTTGGTGCTCATACTTTACAACAAATTCAGTTTGGTCCCTAAATGGCTTATTCTTTCAATCCTCCCTATATGTCAAGTTGCTAACTTAATCAATAATAATCAAATTATTTCTATGGGTTGACCGAAAAGGTAAGAATGGGATGGATTTAAATACTTACACATATCAACAAAAATAAAACTTGTATCATAATTTTTTTTTATGTTTTTACTTTGTTTTTTTCTTATATTATCATAAGATATTATTTTTCAATAATTTTCTTCATAATATCATATATGTATTATGATGTCTTTTTCCTTTTCTATTATTTTAACTTATTTTATTATGTTTTGTCTTAATTTTTAAGGTTAAAATCAGGGAAATAAATGGAAAAAAAAATTAAACATCATAGAAAATAAAATTTATATTTTTGAAGCGGCATACCTACTTAAATCCACTTATCCCTTACTTTGCTATCAACCCATTTAATTGACATGCAGGAACGATTGAAAAAAAATCATTCAAGGACAAAATTGTTTTTGCTGTAAAATATAAGGATACAAAACTTTCCTTATAAGAAAAATAAAAAATAAAGACCAAAACAATTTCTAAGAGTTTAGGGATTAAAGTGTATATTAGCAAAAGCTTTCATGCTTTAATATTTTTTTAACATTAGTAACATTCAACTGACAAAATGAATATGCAATGGTAAAAATGTAATATATAGGGTTGATATTAAGATAAAAATTAAGATAAAAATAGTAAACGGATGTTCCCAACAAAAATAAAAAGCACAAGAATATATAATTTATTGTTAAAGCCTTCTATCATGATCTTATAAAGATAATTGTTAATTGAACTACAATCTTACTGTGTGGGAATTTGGACTCCTTATATTTATTGCACTAATTAGATCAAATCAAGGGTGATAGCTTCATTATTTTCTTTGATCCTCAAGTTAATGACTTCATAGTCTTAATATTATATGGATTAATTCAAGCTTCGTGATGTTGAAGGTTGGACTTAAGGTCAAGTCGAGGGTGATAGCCTTCTATCATATTGATGTTCGAATTAATGACTTCATAATCTTAATACATATTAAAAAATAATGTATGCGTGATCATACATAAATGTTTAATCATCATCATGTCATTTTTATGCCATATTAAATATAAATTCATTATTATGTGGAGTTTGATTAATGTTTTGGAATGGAAAAGACAGAAAGTTTGGGATAGAAGGGATATGCTCTTATATTTGTTCTATTTTAAAAGAATAAGAATTCATTCTAAAACTTTTATAAAGGTACTTGTCATTTAACCAAACACATTTCAATTTCTTTTTATATTTGTTTCTTTTATCCATAAACACTAACTAAACACAACATTAAAGAATGTACTGGTAGTCGAGTTTGTGTTATGGGGGTTATTGTTTAGATGAATGTGTTTATATACCTTTTATTCTCTTATTTTTAATATATTTTTTTGCATATTAATTTGTTAATCTTACCTCTATTTTTGTTCAATATTTCAAATTTCAACAAAATTTCATCAGTTTTTTTTCTCTATGACATTATATTACTAAACTATTGATCACCTAAAAACATTATAATTTTTGTTTGTTGTTAGCATGAGTTTGGATGGAAATATGTAGTAGCATCCTATTGTAATGTTCAATTTCATACTTTTTCATTGGATAATTCTTAATAAACACAACATTTGTTTTGTATATTTATCATGTTCTTGTGCTAGCCATTTGAGAGATTACAACCACAATAGCTATAATTTTAATGATAAAAAAATACTTGGTATCACTAATATATTATGCTCAAGTGTGTTGTGATGTTAATATATATTATTCAAGCATATAAAATAAACAAGCTTGTTAATCAAATGCAAATTGATTAATTCAAGCTTTGTGATGTTGAAGGTTAGGCTTAAGGACTTGTTTATATTTGGAGTTTGATTGTACAAAATTCATGAAGAAAATATGTAAGAAAAACCAACTAAACAAAGGAGAAATTAAAAACTAAATAGAGGCCTAGAATCTACTACCTATTCTATCCATGTGTGGACCAGCCAAGGAAGCCCAGAACCAACCAAAGAAGCATAGAATTGGCTAAGATAAACAGCTTAAAACTAGTTCTTTACTTGGATAAATTCTTTACAATGGCTATTTTTATATTAAATGAAGGTTCTTTACAATGGCTAATTCCTTATTTAGATAATTCTCTCCAAATAACTATTTACAACATCTAATTTCTCATTTAGAGAATTCTCTTCAAAGGATAATTATTTATTTATCCAATCGCTAGATTTTCATTACATCTACAAATGTACTTGATGAGCTTTCTTTTGAAGGTACGAAAAGAGGGGAGTTTAAGAAGTAGCATAGAAAGAAGAGGAAGATAAAAGATAAAATCCTTGCATTATTTGAATAGAGTTAAACCTGCAAATACTATTCATTGGTATTGAGTGAGCTTGACTTGTATCATCTACTCTTTCAAGAGAGTATTGAGTTTTATATACTTGTAAAAGATAAAAAGAAACACTATAACAAGTAGGTTGTTTGTGAGTCTCGATGGAGTGGTTATAAAAGGTTTTATCATTTGCTTGTTACAAGATTGATTAGAGTGATCTTTACACAACAACAAGTGAGTTGGTCTTGAGAAAAAAAAAAAGAAGAAGTGGTTTTAAAAGACTTGTTCCTCATTGTATAGATACAAGAGATTAATGGATTCTAAATCCCAAATGGAGCTTGGAGACATGATGCAGATATGGCCTAATCATGATAAATTATTGTATTTTATCATTTGGCCTAATCATGATAAATTATTGTATTTTATCATTCTATCTCCACATTATTTATTTTATAATCATGTGCTTATTTATTGTATTTTTTTACTTTTGTTTCACCTGTGCTTATTGGTTTAATATAGACAAGTCTTGATTTTAATTTGTCAAAAGTCTATTCACCTTTTCTACATTTTGTTCTTGTTATATTTTTTAAAACATTTAGGTAGGGTTTGGTTACTGGGACAATAGGGACAAAGATAATAGAAACAAATATGTGTTTGGTTGAAGAGGCAGAGATATAAAAATAAATCTATCTCTAGTATAATCTTGGAGTGAATTTTTGTACTTTCAAAACAGGAGGTACAAAGGGTACATATCTCCAAAGATAATATTTATTATTTTTTTATTTCTAAAATATCCTTATAAAAAAACTCTCAATTCAAGATTGTCTAACTAAGAAATGTAAGGATAAAAATGGTTATTATTATAATTTTAAAACCCAACTCGGGGATCGATTCGAGGCAAAGCTCGGGTCACTAGTCAAGACTTAGGTCATGGTACAGGCTGACCTGAGTATTGTCGCACATGTGCGGCGTCGCGGCGAATATTCCACTTCATCTAATGTATCTATCTGGCAAACATGAGGAGACAAGAAATTCTTGTCTTTTATCGGTGGAAAATGGAATGGGAGTCGCCACCTAGTATTTTGGTCACAAGGAACCCTAACTGGTCTCAGAGATCGGGTACGGGATTGATTGCGTAAAGGGAAAGTATTAGCACCCCAAATACGCCTTACCTAAGGTAAGCTGCATTGTTTGATTGTTTGATAAAAAGCTAAGGTGCTATTATATTTCTAATTGTTGGTCCGTTTATGGTTCAAGAAAAGTCCTCCTCAGTAAGGAGGTTCTTATCTTATCGGGTACAAAACCTAATTGTTCCAACGTTTATATAAAAAAAACTACATTTTTAATATTAGGAATACGTATAAATTCGTAATCCCAGATACTAAAAGAAAACAAAAATTTTTTTTAGAATTTTTGAAATATTGGCCTAGTTCTCATGGCTCTAACAAACTTGTTATTAAAGCCAAAGTGCATGCTAAGACCTATTCTTGAATTTTTTTGTGTTTTATGTATAAAGAAAAACAATATGATTTTTTTTGTATGAAAATACAATGTGATAATTTTTCTTATCTTTGAAAGACTTGGCCGTATGCATGAAAAACAATTTTTTTTTTGTTTTATAAATGTTTTGGCAATGTTTTGACGAAAACCAGATATTTTAATACCGGATTTGTATCTTTACAGTATAAAAATACAAACTAATATTAAGTAAAATTGATTAAAAAAAAATATGCAGGAAAATCACAAATTTTTGAAAGGATTTTTCAGAAATTTTTTAATTTATATATATATATGTTAAAAATATTATAATTATGTGGGGCGGTCGGCCCAGCTAACTGGGCCAGACTCAGCCTAAAAGGGTTGGGCCAATCTCAGCCCAACAATCCTCTCTGTTTCTTTGGGTCTAGGCCAGACCCGGCCCAGACATCAGGGCTGGGCCAGAACTGGCCCGACTCAGAAAAGAAAAACGTGGGGGGGGAATTATTTTCCCCCTCCCATCCTCCTGCATGCAGAACGATATTCATTCTGCATGCAGGAGGAGATGCACCTGAAGACGAAGGAAAAGTTGGAGGGGAAAGAGAGTTACATGTCGCGGAGGAGGTGATGCCTAGCTGGTCTGGCTGAGGATGTGACTCACGAACAGAAGCTCCGGGCGGCGGTGCTGCTATTTCAAACGACAAAGAGAGAGGTTACTGCTCTACCCTTCTCCTCTGTTTTCTTTCCTCTTCTTCTGCTATATTTCCCTTTTTTTCTTGCTCCTCTCTATCTGTTTTTCACCTCCCGTTCCTCTTCCTGTTTCAGTCTCGTCCCTCTCACTTAGCTCTCACGTCCTTCTCCCCTGTTTCAAACTTCCCCGTCTTCTTTCCTTCCTCTCTCTATCGTCTCCTTTCTTTTCTTTTCTCTCGTTTCTCCTCCCTCCTCTGCTGGCATTGAGAATGGTATTTATAGGGCAAAGTGTTATGATGTTAATATATATTATTCAAGCATATAAAATAAAGAAGCTTGTTAATCAAATGAAAATTGATTAGTTCAAGCTTTGTGATGTTGAAAGTTAGGCTTAAGGACTTGTTTATATTTAGAGTTTGATTGTACAAAATTCATGAAGAAAATATGTAAGTAGAACCAACTAAACAAAGGAAAAACTAAAAACTAAATAAAGGCCTACAACCTATTTTATCCATACGTGGACTGGCCAAGGAAGCCCAAAACCAGCCAAAGAAGCACATAATTGGCTAAGGTAAGCAGCTTAAAACTAGTTCTTTACTTGGATAAATTCTTTACAATGGCTATTTTTATATTAAATGAAGGTTCTTTACAATGGCTAATTCCTTATTTATATAATTCTCTCCAAATAACTATTTACAACATCTAATTTCTCATTTAGAAAATTCTCTTCAAAGGATAATCATTTATTTATCCAACTGCTAGTTTTTCATTACACCTACAAATATACTTGATGAGGTATCTTTTGAAGGTACGAAAAGAGGGGAGTTCAAGAAGTAGCATAGAAAGAAGAGGAAGATAAAAGATAAAATCTCTTGCATTATTTGAATAGAGTTAAACCTGCAAATATTATTCATTGGTATTGAGTGAGCTTGACTTGTATCATCTACTCTTTCAAGAGAGTATTGAGTTTTATTATACTTGTAAAAGATAAAAAGAAACACTATAACAAGCAGGTTGTTTTTTAGTCTCAGATGGAGTAGTTATAAAAGGTTTTATCCTTTGCTTGTAACAAGATTGATTAGAGTGATCTTCACACAACAACAAGTGAGGTGGTCTTGAGAGAGAGAAAAAAAAAAGGAGTGGTTTCAAAAGACTTGTTCCTCGTTGTATAGGTAGAAGAGATTAGTGCACTCTAAATCCCAAATGGAGCTTGGAGACTAGATGCAGATATGGTCTAATCATGATAAATTATTGTATTTTATCATTCTATCTCTACACTATTTATTTTATAATCTTATGCTTATTTATTGTATTTTTTTACTTTTGCTTGACCTATGCTTATTGGTTTAATCTAGATAAGTGTTAATTTTAATTTGTCAAAAGCCTATTCACCTTTTCTGCATTTTGTTTTTATTATATTTTTAAAGATTTTTAGGTAGGGTTTGATTACTAGGACAATAAGGATAGAGATAATACAAACAAATATGTGTTTGGTTGAAGTGGCAGAGACATAAAAATAAATTTGTCTCTAGTATAATCTTAGAATGAATTTCTGTACTTTCAAAACATGAGATATAGAGGGGACATATCTCCAAAGAAAATATTTATTATTATTTTATTTCTAAATTATTCTTATAAAAATACTCTCAATTCTAAGATTGTGTGACTAAGATATGTAAGGATAAAAATAATTATTATTATAATTTTAAAACCCAACTCAGGGATTAATTCGGGGCAAAGCATGAGTCACTAGTCAAGACTTGGATTATGGGATGAGCTGACCTGAGTATTATCATAGTTGTAAAGTGGTTATTATCATAACTCTAAACTTGATTCAATAGTCGATCCAAGACAAGACTCATGTCACGAGTGGGGTTGATCATTGATCCAGGTCAATATAATGATAAAATTAGTTATTATCATAGTTTTAAAACTTGTTATGAGGGTCGACCCGAGGTAAGACCCAGGTTATATCTCAGGAGGGTCAACATAAAATAAAAGTAATTATTATTAAATTTTTTAAACTTGATTCGGGGATCAACTTAGAGCAAAGCCCTGGTCATGGATTAAGAGGGTCAACTCAGGTTGACTCAGGTCAATGTAAGGATAAAAGATGTTATAATCATAGTTTTAAAACCAAACCCATGGGTCAACTATGGCAAGGCTCAAGTCACAGGTTAAGAGGGTCAACACAAGTCAATGTATAAATAAAAATAATTATTATCATTGTTTTAAAACTCGATTCAGGAGTCAAATTGATGCAAGGTTTAGGTCATTGGTCGAGAAAGTCAACCCGGCTTCCTAAAAATATTTTTTAAAATTATCACAACCTTGTTTTGACCAATTTTTTCCTTCAAAAAAGTGAACGGGTTTTTGACCCATGTTTTATCCCAGGTTGACCCAGGTATTTGATTAGGTCAGGTCGAGTCAATCCTTCCTCTATTTTTTTTTAAACTTGAACTAGTCCAAACCCCAAGTCAACCAGTCAAGTCAGCTTTGGTTATATAACTGGAGTTATTATAATATTATTAATCTCAACACTCAATATAAACTAAAAAAAATCTAATTATTTTTTTAAATATACAAGTTTGACAATATTATATATTAAGGGTAAAATAGATATTTTCATATTTTATTATATTTTATCCATAATAATCATATAGGATACAGAGATATTTATTTTGTCTTGTACATCATTACCAAACACAATTTTGTTTCCAGTTTTTTTTCTTGTCTTCTCTATCTGTACTGTCTCCATCTTTTCTATCTTAGAACAGTAACCAAATATTACCTTAAAGTTACGGGTATCACATGATATCTCATTATTTAGATAATGTTGTCATTTTTAATGGGGATCTATATTTTGAGCCTATTGCAATTTTGGATTTTTATAATCTACATATTTGAAAAACTAAAGCCCATCATTATTTTATCTGGTCTAGATTGTCATGATTTGCCTCTATATGATTGGCTTTAATGTGTTATGCATTTCTCCTTGTTTATTGCACCTATGTTTGTTTATATTCCATCCTTGTATGGTTATATTTTGTTTTTGTTATTACTTTATGGTCAAAATACTCCTTCAATATTTAAAATACCATTGCATGTTGATTATAATTCCTACATGTGAATTAAAAAAGAGACACTTCTAGAAAGTTTATCAAAACAAACTATGGGATAAAGCTTTAGTGAATTATGAAAAGTTTTTCGATACTCTTGATAGATCATTAAGAGATATTCTTTGTGATGAAAATGATAATAAAATAATGCAACATTTTTATGGTGTACCAATTTTACTTGATAGAGATTTTTGAAAATCTCAATTGTCATTTTTATTGGTAAAAAGATAGAAAACTTAAATGCAACAATAACACAATATATTTATGAAAATAGTTTTCACAATAAATGAAAATATGATATTGAAAAGTTCATACAAACTTGCTGATAGATTCTAATAATTTTGAATTTTACTTATTATGAGCCACATTAAAACTCTTAATTTAACGTTAAGTTATCCATTAAAACTTTTAAATTTAAGGAAAAAAATTAAATTGTTTATCACACTATAAAGACTTAAATGTAATAGACCTTATAATAAGAAATAAATGGACCCACAATTTTGAAGGATATAGTATCCAAATAATTATTTTCAGAGAATATGACTACAATCTTTAAGATTGTGACATATGCCCTTATATATTTGAAATAATTGATTATTTTAACTGTATATCAACAACAAATTATATAGAAATAAAAGAAAATAAAAAACAACTAAGATAATTGTGTAAAATACTATTCAATTATATAAGTAGTTTGAGTTTTATTATAAAACAATTTTTAATATCAAGTTTAGAGTAAACTTTCAAAAATTCTCAATCAAGACTTTCATCTTTTCTAGAACTTTTTATCCAAATTATACTTTTTTATATAATAAAGGAACTCAATTCTTAACGGGTTTTACTTTCCCTTTTAAATAACTCTAACAAAAATTATTGTTTAAAAATAAAAATAATTTGAAAATAAAATCGATATAAAAATAGTTTGGATTTAAAATAGATATAACCACAATAGCTTGGGAGTAGATGATTCAAACAACTAACAAGCAATTGAATATTTGGTAGTACTGCTATCGATATAATTATTATTCCATCTGACTAAATAATTAATATGTTAGAAAATAATGGATTTCGCAACATGATATGAATTAGAACATCTAAAAATTAAAAGGAAAATTATGAAAAAAATAAAGTCGTCACCTAGTAATTAGAGGAAACTAGAAATCCTAAATTATACATAAATTTCAGAGATTCATATAAAAATGTTAGTTACACTAGTTTGAATCATCGAGTTTTGGGTCCTTCACCAAATGATGACTACTCTTCTAAAATAGCTATTTATTAGCTTTTTCCTAAGTTGTTTCTTTCAATTATAGCTACTTCTGTAAATTAGGTTTTGCAAATCCAAGTTTCTAAGAAGATGAAATACTTTTATGAATTGTGTTTTATGATTGTCCTCTTAGCAATGATGTTCAATTTTGTTGGGGGTTTAAGAGATTTTAGTGTTTGTGGTTATTTGTCCTAATCTTCTCAAACATATATTATAATTGTTTGGTTTTCCACAATTTTTTCCATCCTTATGTGTATATAACCTAATTTTGGTTTGCAGTCAATAACATCTTCACCATCTAGACTAAGGATGAGTCGAAGAACGCCATGCATTAATGGGTGGTGGGGACCCATATTGACTATCATAAAGTCCTTTCTTGTAGCTGGTACATTCATAGGGGGTTCCTCGATTTATTTTTCCATGAATTACTAAAAACAAAAAAAAAATCATCAAAATTCAAGTTTAAGATCTAATAAATCAAATAATAAAAAAAAGACTCATCAAATTAACGAATTTTTTATTCCCAAATGTTCAATAGTCTATTTGTCGTTATTATTGTTGTGATCAAGGAAGCACTCCCCAATTCACCTCTAGAAAGATCTGAAGTGATCAAAGCTGTAATTGTGCGTACTTCTAAAGAACTCAAACGCGACAACGGTATGATAATACGATATGATGACAACACTGCAGTTGTAATTGATCAAGAAGGAAATCCAAAGGGAACTCGAATTTTTGGTGCAATCGCTCGGGAATTGAGACCGTTAAATTTCACTTAAATAGTTTCATTAGCACCTAAAGTATAATAAAATAAAGAATTATAAGAACATTATAAGATATAAGATGAGATATAAACCATAATTTATAATATTTGATATTTGATATTTGAAAGAAATCAATTAAATTAAAATTAATTATTAGATTGTGTTTCATGCATATACCTTTAATAAAAATGAATATTTAATAAAAATTAATAAAAATAAAATAATTAATTCATTAAAAAAATAAAAACAAAGTATATTGATTATATCAAAATTACGAGGCAACAAAATTTTTAGTTTATCATGGGTAGGGACACTCTTGCTGACATAATAACCTCTATACGAAATGCGGACATGGATAGAAAAGGAACCGTTCGAATACCATCAACTAATATCACCGAAAACATTATTAAAATACTTTTACGAGAAGGTTTTATTGAAAATGTGAGGAAACACAATGAAGGTAATTTTTATTTTTTGCTTTAACCCTATGATAGAAGAAATAGGAAAGGACCATGTCAAACGAGTCTAAATTTAAAACGCATCAGTCGCCCTGGTCTACGAATCTATTCAAACTATCAACAAATTCCAAGAATTTTAGGTGGAATGGGGATTATAATTCTTTCTACTTCTCAGGGTATAATGATAGACCGAGAGGCTCAACTAGAAAGAATCGGTGGAGAACTCTATTTTTGGATTGCCCTTCCTTAAACATGTATTCATATTCTAATTAGGCATGTCTAGGTTTTTGAGCACTTTGCTTCTTCTTTTTTATTATGAGATAGGTCATTTGAAAATTTTAGAATTGAGGTCTATTCAGGGTAAATTACATTCTTTTCAAAGTTAATTGCAATATGTGCATTAGTTACTTGTGTAATGTGATATGACTTTTGACCCCCATTTAACATCTCTTATTAATAGAGCTACTTAACTGGTAAGTTGATCTCTTTCCTCGATGATTTAATCAAACTAGATATGGATAATAATGCTTGAGGAAACCTTAGTACTATGGGTTTTGATGGTATACTCAAGAATAATAGTGGTACTTGACAAATTTTTCTCATGTCATATAGGATTTGGTACAAAGCTACTAATTGAGCTTCTAACTATTTAATATGACATTGTATTAGTTAGGTGTAAGAGGATTAGACATTAGTCACAAAATTAGATTCTATGAAAGCTATTCATTTAGTTAACTTAGTTTGTGGTTCTTTTCATGCTTTTATGGTTGTTATAAATGAAATTCGAGCATTATTGAGTTATCATTGGCAAATTACTATATGCCATATTATATGGGAAAGGAATTGGTGTGCTAGTTGTTTTAGCCAAGATGGGTGCTCAACAAGATAAGTTAGAAACTGTTTGGGTAATTTATCCCAGTTTGCATATTTCTTTATTGGAGACATTGTTGGTTCTATTTTTATATTTATTAGCATAAGGGACATTTATACGAGCAAAGGTGTAAAAAAGAGATAAAAGGATGAATCATGTAGTTTTAAAGATAACTAAGATATCTAAAAACTAATTTTGAAGAGACTTACTCTATGGTAAGGAGTTAGTTATACCAAAGAAAAAATAAAAATCACCATAAAGTATTCTATTTAAGATAAGCTATTATATGTTTATTTAACTTAAAAAAAAAACCATTTTAAGAATCACACTTTTATGCCAAGCTATCTAACATGTTATATGTATTTATTACTAGCTCAAAAACTTACTAATCGTAAAAATGAAATAATTTTTGAAATAGGTATAAGAAAAGGCTTCATTCCTCACTTTTAAGTATCATTGGACTTTAGACCCCTACTAAGACTTAATAAACCTATGAGGGATTAAAATAACCCAACTCAAATTCGCTCATATAGAAATAAATGATGAAAGAAGGTACTTCCACAATACATATAAAAAAAACTACTTAACGAGCAAACATATACAAAATTTCAAATAAAAATAAACCATGCAACATTAGAAATCTAACATTTTGAATAAAAAAAATATTATAAGAAAAATATTTTCAAATATATCAAATGTTAAAATGTCAATAAATAAATAAATAAAATCATAGTGACCTAACTAACAAAACAATAGTTGACTAGAGAACCTAAAAAGCAAGTTAGAAGGGTATTGCAAGGGTCATGTTTAAACCCACAGAACCAAATACACAAACCAATTCAAAAGACTTAATAACACTAATTAAAATAAAATAATACATTATGTATTTATCTATCCATGCATCTTGGGGGGTGAATTAGGTATTCTAAAACTTTATCCATCAATCTAGTTTTGTATCAAGACACAACAAGGAACATAATAACACCCCTAACAACCTTATTAGGGTATTGCAAGGGTCATGCTTGAACCCACAGAACCAAGTACACAAACCAATTCAAAAGACTTAATAACACTAATTAAAATAAAATAATACATTATCTATTTATCTATCCATGCACCTTGGGGGTGAATTAGGTATTCTAAAACTATATCCATCAATCCAGTTTTGTATCAAGTCACAACAAGAAACATAATAACACCCCTAACAACCTTATTAGGGTATTGCAAGGGTCATGCTTGAACTCATAGAACCAAGTACACAAACCAATTCAAAAGACTTAATAACACTAATTAAAATAAAATAATACATTATCTATTTATCTATCCATGCACCTTGGGGGGTGAATTACGTATTCTAAAACTACATCCATCAATCCAGTTTTGTATTAAGTCACAACAAGGAACATAATAACATCCCTAACAACCTTATTAGCCACACACAAGCACACAACAATGACTTGTTTATGCATACAATCTACACAACAACAAGAAGTTAATAATAGTGTAAAAAGTAAAGAGAAAAGGAAGAGATATATGCATGAATTTTATAATGGTTTGGCATTAACCACCTACTTCATTTCCTAAGCGGTATGTGTAGGCTTCTACTATCATTCTCAATCTATTACACAAGCTAGACGATACCTTATAACAAATCCTTTTATAGGTTTAGAATTCAAACCTTTACAATGATCCTTTTACACAAGGCTTAAGATCAAACTCACCTAATCTTTTTCACAAGACAAAGATTGAAATCAATTGAACCTCTTACACTAGGTTCAAGATCAAATCCATCAATATTTTTTATAGGATAAAGATTGAAACAAACAGACCTTTTTACGCAAGGAACAAGGTCAAACCCAATATAGTCTTTTTCATTAAGATAAACCAAAAACCATATGAGATCTCATAAAAGCTCACAATCAAATGGTTATAATGCCACTAACACTTTTACAATAAGTTTCACTCAAAATGAATGAAAGCAATACTCATTTCCAAAAAATTTATTATAATGAAATAAATTCAAGTCTTTAGTAAGTGTAATCTAACTCTTTTTAGGTAAGGCATGAGGTGCAATCAGTATGTAAGAGGATAACCAAGATCTAAAACAGAAAAAAAAAAGGGAATGACTATGTAATAATATGAATTATAACTCAATGATTGCAACAATCTTTAAAAGGTATAAAGAGAGGATTATTTATAGGGAAAAAAGACTAGTTATTTGTTTAGAGTAAGAGAGAGTAGGCCAAGAATTTTGAATTTTGAGAGACTGGTATACCATATAGTCCAAGCCAAATAATATAAAGATATGTCCTTGTATATCACATGGTTCAAGTTTATTTGGTAGAGGTGTCTAATTTACCAATATTTTATGGATTTTTTATATGGTTTGGTATGTCCAATTTATCAATTATCAATGGATTTTTGTTTTTGGTTTAGTTAACTAATATACCACTTACTGTTTGACTTATTGTCTAGCTTACTAGAAGAATTAAAAAATATGTATGGTATGGTCATCTGGTGTACGAGAGGTCTTAGGCTTTTTAGGTGTAGAAAAAAGGTGTTTTAAGGAATTTTAAGGCTAAATATTTATGATAGTATTTTGGATATAAAAAGTTGATTTTAAGAGTTGATTAGTACTTAAAAGTGCATTTTTATCAAGGTTTTATATCATCATTTTACACTTAAAGTATCAATAACTCCTTAACTAGAGCATGTTTTATAATATCATGTCTAATACTATAAGATACCTTTAATTTATGGTAAATGTTCATCTTAAATGCAGGCCTATCACATAAATGAATGGATTGATTGATGAGTTTAACTACTGAAATTGAGAAGATAAAGAGAGGGCTAAGCTTAAAAAAGAGATGCTGGTTCAGTCCAAACTAGAACACTGTTCAGTCATTGGGTCATATCTGAAGCTATAGATCTTGGATTTCAATTTGGTTTATATGGCTAGAAAGCTAAGACATTGACCTAAAACATTCAGGAGAGTCCAAGACTCAATTATGCTGTTTGGAAGTCCAAATCTTAGCATCAAAAGAGAAGTCTGAATATGTCCTGCAGCCCAGATACTGTTCACTGTTCAGCCCATATCTCGAGTTCTAGAAGCCCAAATGCACCGATTCTTTTTTTGTTGGAAAGCTGAGACAATTTCCTAGAACTTTCATGATAACAATCTATTCAAATTTTGACGTTAGCAATGACGTTTTGTTTAGACAAGAAGATAAGGATTGTCACCAAGTCAAGATGTGGTCACCCACTCAACAATTAGTCATCAAATCAATAGTTCTGAATTTTGGCCTATAAAAGGAAGCATTTGTCATGCATTTAGGCATCTTGGTTTTCATATCAAGATCATGTTCTTGCTCTCTCTTTATATTTTTGTAATGTTTAAGTTTTGTTTATATTAATCTTTTGTTTATGCTTTTCATTTCCTTTCCTTTACTTAGTTAACTTATATTTTATTTATGTTCTTATCTTGTTTATTTATGTTTCTCTCTTTCATTATGTTTAGCTAAGTTTATTATGTCAAGGTGAAAAGGTTACACTAATGGTGTAAGAATAAGTATAGTATAAACTCAACATGGACTTTAATGTTTGATACTAACATGTTTTGTATTTGTTATCTTGTTCACTTTTAATACTTTGCTTGTTAAATGGTTAATTTAGATTTATGTTGTATAACCCTTGGTACAACAAATACTTGCCACTTTCATAGCACAACCGTATGGTATAACCGACACCTGTGCTATGAAAGGAACTTGATTTGTTGTTAACATAAGTTATAATCATGAATACCTGACAATATTTATAAGTATTAACATTATTCGAATAAGATAACTAATGTAATCATGTTAACAATTTATAATCCGATTGGAACCTCCTTTGTGTGTGGTTTCCAGTTGACTAATAAAAAGAGTTTATACTATACTTGTTTGAAATACCATTAGTGGATCCTCTAACCTTGACAATTGTTTTATCATTGTTTAATCCTTATATCAATATCACATCTCAAAGCTCTCTTCAACTCTTTTTCTGTTATTATCTATTTCTTTATTTGTAGTTTATACAGATAACCTCCCTGTAGTTAGACCCTGGTCTTGCCGAGTTATTTATTACTTCAACACTCCTATACTTAGGAGAAGACATCAACTCTTTGGTCATGTCAAGAGTCAAATTAATTCTTAAAAGGAATTAAGGCACATATAATACTATCCTTAGAGAATAACTTTGAATAATAATATCCCATTAATATGGTTCCATACTTTAATGTAGCTTCAAGACTTTATTAATAATCTTTGAGATGTAATGCATAATAATGAATCTAAATCAACATAATTTCAAAAGAAATTTTAGTAACTTTTTAATGGTTTGTTTCATAAAAACTAGGAACAATGAATACCATTAGGCCAACATTCTTCTATTTTTGTGACGATGACAAACCATTAATACTTTCACAAGTATTAACATGTCAACAACAATAATGATTGATTGATTGCATTTTCTATTAATCATATTATACTCCCTTTATCAATTATACTATATGACGATGAAATACATGAGAGAATTCGATAACAT
This sequence comes from Populus x sibirica, assembly GCA_019202695.1. NCBI lineage: Eukaryota > Viridiplantae > Streptophyta > Magnoliopsida > Malpighiales > Salicaceae > Populus > Populus x sibirica. The sequence goes on along the minus strand of JAGMVL010000899.1, from coordinate 830,831 downwards.
AAGAATTTCAATATCAATAAACACAAGTTCATGAAATATGACATATTATATCAAGATATAGAAGCATTTTCATGCTACAAAAGCAACCATTTAAGATGATATACAAATTAATACATGCTACCCATTTCTCATCCTAGCAATAGAAATATCATATAGATAAAATATCAATATTATCCTATAAATATCTCTTTGTTTTGACATCACCAAAAAGAAATCACATGTCTAAATAAATTAGTTCAAGAGAAATAAAATGCATGAAATAAAATTGATCAATCATGATAATAGGCAAACAATATAAAACTACTTAAGATTCATTCAAATAAGGATTGATGGGATCTTTTTTTTTCAACTTTTCATCTGAAACATACTCATTGTTCAGTCAAATGAGATTTGTCACTTTAATTTGAAGGTCGGAAATTAGTTCTTATTGCTTACTCACACTTTTAGTTGCTTCATCAATCCATGCAACCAATATTGCGATATCACGGTCACACAAATTAATTACCCTAGCTTAAACAAATAAGATAACATAAAGGAAGCATGAGGTCAATCCCACGAGGAATATCTAGTTCAGATTTTTATGCTAAATGATTTAAAGTTGGGGGGTTTTGAGGTTATCTAGGCTATACTATGATAAATAAAATAAAGTAATCAAACTAAACTAAATAAACTAAAACTTATTAAGAGAAAAACCATTGGTCTCAAGAAAACATCCACCTACAAAAATCAAAACTGATCATTGAAACAATACATCAATTTATATTCTGAATCTTTATCTTTCATTAACATTAGTCAGTTAACCAATCTGAAGTGTAACTAATCCTAACCATTAAACAACCACAGTGTCCGTATTAGTAATTTAATTTTATGGCAGCCTTAAGAACTAGATAGGTTGATAAATTTAGACAACATAACTGTTTATAGTTTATGTTCGATTTAATTGAATGTTTTTCCTAAAATTGACAGCATAGATCTGTCATAATTATTAAACTTAGTCATTTCACAAGTTTAAATATCACAACTCCGGTTTTGATAGCAAACTTAGCAATAGATTGGTTAAAATAATAACTTAGAGTTTGCTTTAACAATCAAACTAAATAATTATAGGAAATAAGTATAGAAAACACTCATCATATAAACTAAAAAGAAAAGATAAAATAGATCTCATATTTTTTGAAATCCGAAGATTTTGTATCCTTTTAACCAAGAAAAATAATTTAGCTTTACATGTCTATCGAAAAACTAAGGAAGAGAAAGGATGAAAACATAATTTAGCTTTGAAATTTGAAGATTTTTATATTCTTTCAACCAAGAAAAATAACTTAACTTTGCATGTCTATCGAAAAACTAAGAAAGAGAAAGGATGAAAACATAATTTCGGATATAGAAAAAAGGGATGAGAGTTTTCTTTCTTCTTTCTGGCTGCCCCTCCTTTCTTTTCTCTTTTTTTTTATTTGATAGGAAACCCTAATCCTCACGTCCCTCCAATCCATTTATATCCTCCAAAATAATAATAGTCCTTTCCAGAGTAGACAATCTACATTTAAGTAGTACAATAACTACTTGCCTAAAAATAAGAAAAAATATTTGTGCATAAAATCTTCAAGATTTAATTTTAGAATTAGAGAAGTTAAATTTCCCAAGTAAAGACCTTTCCCATATGAAGAAATAATTGTCATGTCGGTTTGGATGCTTGGGAAGTAAGTTGGACTTGAGCTCTTTTCTACTGAAATTTGGTAGGTTAATAGATTTTTGAGTTAGGAATCCAAAAAAATTGAGTTTGCATCAAATGAACTTCTCTAACTCAAGATATTCAAGTCGAAATGGCCAAAGGTCAAAACTAGCAAATTACAAGACTTGTCTTTGAAGGCTATGATTTCCATGCTCTTTCTTTTCTTCTTTTTTTTTCTTTCCATATATGTATAGAAATATATGGATGTTAGCTTTTTAATTCCACTAGAATCACTTCATTTCGACCTTAACAACTCAAGTTCTGCATAAAATATCGATTAGAGGTCAAATTTGCCAATATTCGACACGGGTTGGAACATGGTCTGAATTTTATCTTCAATTTACTTTTTTTTTGAATTTTACATCTGAAAGTGCCTTCAAAACATTAAATAATATTATCAAGGCATTTTATATATAAAACATAGACAAAATACTAGGTCAATATGGGTAAAATTATCGAATAATATGGTTACATCAAATACCCCCACACTTAGCTCTTGTTGTCCTTTAGAAAAGAGAGATAAAATCAAACTTAAAGAAGTCCAAATTATAAAAACAAACAAACAAATATATAAATAAATAAAATAACTATGACTTATTTCTTAATTTATCATCAATGTCTAAGAGTACATGCATTATAAACAAGAATACAATCAAAATAAGGATACAAACATAAATTTTCATGAATTTATTTACATGCGAACATTAAAACTCAATTAATCGTTGGGATTTAAATGAAATCTATGTCATGCCAAAGTGATAGGTCATTTTATTGATATACACTCAAACACTCACGTGTTTAAAGCCTATGTGTTTAAATCTTTCTAATTCAATCAATGAATATGTTCTACTATAAGCTTGCTCTTTAATCTCATCTCCATTACTAAAATATTACAAGCAATACATGAATTAAAAGGTCTTAGTTTTTTTGTTGTAATAGACTAATGTTAAGGTGAGGTAAAAGAAAGAAAAGGAAAATGTTAAAACCAAAGGAAGTAAAGCAATCTATAAAAAAATAATTTTGAAACAAGATATCTCATCAAAGCACACAAATTCACTATCTTTAAGCACCAATACTTATTTTGATTTCAAGCTCCATCAACATACAACTTTTAGAACACAATGGAACAACTTTTATTTTCCTTTTCTTTTTCTTTTTCTTTTTCTTTTTCTTTTTGAATGGTCTACCTTTGCCAACTTTGCCCATTCTTTTCATCCAGTATCACTTTTTCACATAATTTCCAACCATAATTTCATGAAATATCAACAAGTATATGCTCTAGTAATCTTTGGCTAGGAGAAAAGAAAAACACATAAAAAGTTAAGGCAACATAGGTAAAGCAAATAAAAGAAAAAAAAAAGCTCAAAAGGGCTCATTAAGGATAATATGCTTTGAGTTGGCTTTTTGGCTCAAGTGGTTAAAATTTTTATTACCTTTATCATCGTACACATGTAATGTGAATATAATATCAACAAGATATGAAACAAGTTCTAGAGATACATATCATTGAAAGAATGCACAATCAAAGAATATAATGTTGAAGGCTAAAAAACTTACAGTAGTACAACACTATTAAGTCAACATGATATATTTTCAAAGTCAATCCCTAAACTAATTAAACTTTAAAACTTGCATGCACACCCATTCATTCAATTTATTTTTTCATCTATCTCAACTAATTCTCATACATAATACTAATACTCATAAATCAATGAGAGTTCAATAAATAAAACTTAATACATAAGGTTTGAAAAAATAAATTTTTTTTTTCAAATGTTTATGGGTTCTTCTAATTCTAATAAAACACATAGACACAACAAAGAAAACTAAAATTCTCCCTCTTATTTTAAACACAACATTGTCTTCAATGTTGAAATAAAAGAAAAGAAATAGAAGAGGATGACAAACATAAAGTAAAATGCGAAAAATAAAAGATAAGGGAAAAAAAAGCAAAAATAAAATTTTTTTTATGGGGTTGCCTCCCAGTAAGTGCTTTTATTTTATATCATTGGCTTGACATATCACATGCTCATGCCTAATAAATTGGTTCAGCTAACTTAATGAAAGTGGTGAGTTCTGTCGTCCAACCTTCATAGAAAGCTTTCAATCGATGACAATTAACCTTGAGCACTTTGTTTGTTTCTACACTTGTAATCCCAACTACACCATAAGGAAAAACATTAGAAACAACAAAAGGGTTCAATCCAACGAGAACATAAATTTCCAGGAAAAAGTTAAAACATGAATGATAAAGAAGGACTTTGTCTCCAACATGAAACTCATTTCTTGTAATCATTCAGTCATGAAGACTCTTGGTCTTTTCTTTATAAATCCTTGCATTCTCGTAGGCATTATTATGTATCTCTTCCAACTCTTTCAATTGCAACTTTCTTATAATCCTAATAACATCATAATCAAACTTGCATTGCTTAATAGCCCAAAAAGCTTTGTGTTCAAGCTCCATTGATAGATGACATGCTTTTTCGTAAATCATCATATAAAGTGACATTCCTATAGGTGATTTATAAGCAGTCTGATAAGTCTAAAGTGCATCACTAAGTCGCAAACTCCAATCTTACTGGTTAGGTTGCACTATCTTCTTTAAAATGGATTTGATTTCTTATTTTGAAATTTCAGGTTGGCCATTCTTTTAAGGATGGTAGGCTATGAAAGTCTAATGAGTTACATGGTACTTGTGTAGTAATACTTCTATTGAATGATTGCAAAAATGAGGGTCATGATCATTAATGATAGATTTGAGGGTTCTAAACCTATCAAATTTGTGCGTCCTGACAAAATTTAAAACAACCTTAGCTTTGTTAGTTTGTGTGGCTTTCACTTCAATTCTTTTGCAGTGGCCCAGTTTCATTTTACTGTTATCCAAACTTAACCATATCCCTCAAAGACAAAAATATCTTGCAAAGTATGCTGCTAAAAATAAAGACCTATAATTATGATATGTTGGAAGGATCAATCCATGTTGCTCTCATATTCAAAATCCACTACAAGGCCATGTTCTCAGCCTTTGCAAGCAAACACAAATTCCAATCCCGAAAAGGAGAAACACTCCTTCTACAAACAGATTTATCCCGCTCAAACACTGTTGTCCCAAAAGCAATCCAATGGAAAAAATATATCCCTTCTAGAAGATTGGATCCTTGAAGGAGCATCACAACCAGAATTACCCCAACCACCTCAACCCAATGTCCAAATCAAAAATATTACCCAGTACACAGATGGCAAAGTTAAACTATCTTTCCATCGACACTCTACAAGTTCCAAATTCTCTGAAGACTCTTCTTCTTCCAGTACAATAGATCTGGGAAGAATTTCCAAAATCCCTTCTGCTATCAATATCCCTTATCATGCAAATCCTCCTAGAAAATCTACATCTGATATCCCTTCTGCTAGTTTTCAAAATGCAGATTATACTACAAATGTACCAAAACCTGTTTATACAGACATTGAGCAACCATTTCCTCCAACATCACTAACCTTTTCAACTGTTACTGAAAACATCCAAAACGAGCTGAATGTTTTGACTTGAGATAAGCATTTTGTCATAAACAAAACTCTTTTCAAAAGAGATTTGTACGGTGACCATAATTCTGAAAAACGATCTTGGTTTTTTCAAAACTTCCTCCAACATAGAAATAATATCTAAAAAAAATTTTATGCTTACATTGAGACCCATAAGGTACAAGTTTTATTCTTTGATTGGTTTGAATTTCATTATGCACCAGCATAGCATATTACATATCCATTTGCATCTATTAAACATGCATGTCTTATTACAATCTGTTTCAAAATTCCTGTATGGAACCTCATCAGTGGACCTATATTTGAGTTTGACCATCCACCTTTACACAACATACAACTTACTCACAAAGACCAAACAATTGATGCAGCTCCATACAAAATACCCGGAGAAGATACCCTCACAAATACCAAACATACCATCCAACAAAATAATTTCACAAATATCAACCTCAATACCATAGGTGAACAGCTTACTAGACTGGAAAAACAAATACAAAAGAACCCAGTCAACTTCATGATTGATAAAAACCCATTCGACCTCAAGCTAAAAAACCTAGTATTCAAACCATACCAAGTTACCAAGACAAACCAAACACAAATTCAAGAAAATCAAACAGATTTTCTTAGAGCCATTAAAACACACTTACAAAACCTTGACCGAACAACCTTGACTGTCCCACACACACCTCAACAATCCAACCCTTCATCCTCTACAAATCAAGTTAATACTCTTCAAAATAACCTCATATCAACCTCCGATACAGATACATTTCAAGAACAACCTCTTGAAATAAACAAACTTATTTGGAAAAACCACAAAACAACCAGTGCTCCTAATATCTCCTCGCCTATATAACCCAATGTTCTGAACCAACATAAATACAATGCCTCATCCCTTTATGAATGGAACATAGATGGAATGTCTAAATACAATATCTTAAACACCCTACAACAAATGACCATGACAGCTAATGCCTACAAAACCCAAACAGGAACCCTAAACAAAGTTATAGCCGAACTCCTTATTGCAGGTTTCTCTGGCCAGCTTAAAGGATGGTGGGATTACCATCTCACTGAAACGGATCACCTACATATCCTAAACTCCATACAAACTTATGAAGACCAAACACCTATCCTTGACCCTTCAGGAAACACCATCCAAGATGTTGTGTCCACCCTTATCCTTACCATCTCCTTACATTTTGTCGAAGATCCTTCCCATTTGAAAGACAAAAATGTTGAACTTCTCTCCAACCTTCGGTGCAAAAGGCTCAGTGACTTCCAGTGGTACAAAAATACCTTCCTTACTCGTGTTATGCTTCGAGAGGATTCAAACCAGGCTTACCAATTCTCTTAGAAGAAAAGGTTCGAAACAAAATCAAAGATACCTTTACATCCAAAACCATACCATATAACCAGCTTACATACGATGAACTTGTGAGTTTCACCAAGAAAGAAGGACTTAAGATCTGTCAGGATCACAAACTCTAAAAACACTTAAAGTGGGAAATGAAACGTACCAGGTAAGACCTTGGTAGTTTTTGTCACCAGTTGATCTTTCCACTAAAAAACCCTCCTGCAGTGGTAATTGTCCAAAACCCAAAAACTATTCGAGCCAAAACCCTCTTTACAAACGATCAGCCCATAAATACCGAAAACAGTTTTACTTCAAACCAGAACAAACCTACTACAAAGAGCCCTATAAGAATTTTACCAAACCCCATAAGCCTTTCAAGTCAAAACCCAAACCAAAATTTGACCCCAAAAATATTACCTATTACAAATGTAACCAGAAAGGACATACATCTCGTTTCTGCAAAGTCAATACCAAACTCCATAAGCTCTAAATAGATGAAAAAACCATCAACTAAATATAAAACCTATACATTGAAGCCACAAACACTGATCCCTCTCCTTTAAACACTTCTGAAGAAGAATTTCAAATTGATGAAATAGCAACTACCAGTGCTACTTCAGATACCTCTAAAATTCCAAACAAATTAATGTCTTAACCCAAGACTAAGAATTCATTCTTGAGGCCATAAAAAGACTTGATGATCCTCAACTCCAAAAAAACCTATCTAGATAAACTGTTGAACGATTTCAACCAACCAGAGCACTCTTCATCCAACCTTCCAAACTGCTCTATATTACCTTCCACCAACACCAATACCTATGAGCTTACAAAGATCCTTAACAAGAAGAAATTCAAAACCACAGTTACAATCCCAGAATTACATTCTGAGATTAAAACCCTTAAAACCGAGTTACAAACCCTAAAACAAGTCCAACAGAAAGACTTTGCCATACTACAACATCTTCTGTCCAAAATTAAGAGTCGGTCTAACACTGAGTCTGAATCAGAAGATCCAATCATTGAATCCCATGCATTACCACATGCACTTACAAATCTTGAGCATATTCCAGATGATTTCTTAAATATGTTAACCCAAATATCTCCCAAAAAATATTTGATTAAAATTACACTAATTTTTTTTAGAAGATTTCAAACTTGACACTATTGACTTATTTGACACAGGTGCATAATTAAACTACATCAAAAAAGGCATGGTTCCAAAATAATTTTTACAAAACACCTCTGAAAAACTCTCTGCTGCAAACAATTCAAAATTGCATATTGCAGGCAAAACTCAAGCCTCTGTTTTCAACAAAGGTATTTCTCTTAAAATATTCTTTGTCGTTACAAAAGATATTAATCATACCATCATTCTTGGCACTCCATTCATCAACATGATCACTCCATATCAAGCACATTATGATTGTATTACCTCCAAAATCAATAACATCAAACTTGTTTTTCCATTCTTAGAAAAATCTAAGACTATAAATTTGAATTTGATTAAAGCATGCTCCATACATACCTATCATATTAATGCATTAATTCATGGAAAACAATTCCATCTACATGATTTACAAAACCATGTTTCCTTCTGTCGCATTAACAAACAACTACAAAACTCTGATTTACAACAGAAAATCACTAATTTACAAAGTAAGATTAAATAACATATCTGTTCAGACTTACCTAATGCTTTCTGAAAAAAAAAACAACACATTGTTGATCTTTCATATGAAGATACTTTTTCAGAAAAACATATACGTACAAAAGCAAGACCTATACAAATGAATGTTGACTTAGAACAGCATTGCAGACTTGAAATCCGCGATCTCGAGTCTAAAGGTCTTATCCAAAAGTCTCGATCACCCTGGTCGTGTGCAGCTTTTTATGTAAATAAAAACTCTGAAATTGAAAGAGGCACACCTATACTTGTGATCAATTACAAACCTTTAAATTCTGTTTTAAAATGGATTAGATATCTAATCCCCAACAAAAAAGATTTATTGCAAAAATTGCATTCTGCATTCATATTTTCTAAATTTGATATGAAATCCGGATTTTGGAAAATCCAGATTAATCCCAACGATATATACAAAATTATTTTCACAGTTCCTTTTGGCCAATACGAATGGAATGTCATGCCCTTTGACTTAAAGAATGCACCATTTGAATTTCAACGCATCATGAATGACATCTTTAATGCACATTCAAAATTTTGCATTGTCTACATTGATGATGTACTTATTTTTTCTCATTCCATATATCAACATTTCAAGCATCTACATACATTCTTTCATACTACAAAACAAAATGGTTTAGTTGTTTCTAAAACAAAAATTTCTCTATTTCAAACTCGTGTCCGTTTCCTAGGCCATTATATCTGACAAGGTATTGTAACACCGATAGAGAGATCTTTAACCTTTACAAATAAATTCCTTGATAAGATTACTGATAAAACCCAATTACAAAGGTTTTTAGGCAGTCTTAACTATGTTCTCGACTATTATCCCAATATTAGTCGTCTTATCAAACCTTTACATGACAGGTTAAAAACCAACCCCATTCCTTGGTCTGACCTCTATACCAACCTCGTCAAACAGATTAAGTAACGGGTCCAAACCATTCCTCTCCTTCATTTAGCTAACCCGTTAGCTCCTAAGATCGTCGAGACTGATGCCTCCAACCTACGATATGGTGGGATTCTTAAACAAGTTCAAGATAACAAATACTCCAGTATACATCCGCCTATTGGAATAATTATCAGAAAAATTACTCCACTAACAAAAAGGAGATTCTTTCAATTGTTCTTCGCATTACTAAATTTCAAAGTGATTTATTTAAATCAAAAAAAAAATTTACGTGTTGATTGCAAATCTATAAAAGTTTTACAAAAAGATGTCCAAAATCTTGCTTCAAAACAGATTTTTGCCTGATGGCAAGCTATTTTAAGCATTTTTTATTTTGACATTGTCTATATTAAAAGAGATTCAAATTCCATCCTTGATTTCCTAACCCGCAAATTCCTTCAAAACAGGTCTTGATGCCTCCTAAAGCAAAATTCAAAAACAAGGGGAAAGCTCCCCAAACCCAGTCTACAAAACCAGAGAGCCCAAAGCCTTCTGCAAAACTCAAGTCTTCAGCCATCGTAGCAGTCAAACCTATCAAATCCCGGTATGAGGCAGTCATTGAAGAAGAAGAAACTACAAAACCACCACAAGTATAAACAGACACAGTTCAATATTGGGTTGACACTATATCCAAATCACCAGAATTACTTCTAGCGTTACAAAAGGTGTCCCAACAGACCTTCATATCACAAACAGGCAGTATTTCCAAACCTATTTCAAAACTCAATGAGGCATTTCTGCTTCAAAAACCCTCCTTTCTTTACAAACTACACCAACCAGTTTTCCAAAAACCAAATCCAAATATATTTTCAAAACTAATTTCCAAAATATTTTAACTATGGAAGAAGGATTTTATCATGAAAACCCTTCTATTGCTGCTTCCAAAATTTTTCCTCCAAATTGGTACTACAAACCCTTGAATTTAGCCAAACCACAATCTTACTATGCCGTCATCCTTGACATTACCAACTCTATCAAGTTCAAAAACTTCAAACTTCATTCAGATCACACTGAACCGGCATATTCTACATGCATCATTCACAAAGGTATCCACCCTAAAGATTGGGGGCAACCCTTACACCAACCTCTCTCCTTCCCCCATACACCTCCGTACAAATTACCAAGATTTCAATACCTCCTATATGTATTGGGATTACCAACAGGCATGGTTCAATGCCTTCTTCCTACAAAATCAAAATCATAGTCATTCTTGGCTTTTCTACTTCCATGGTGTCATGAATACTACAAACCTCCCCCTCTGGTTCCTTCAATGATGGGACTACTTTGGTTGTCATGTTGACTACCTTAAAGAACATCCTCTGGTTGAAAATGGTTACCTCCATTTCAAAAATAATTTTCAACCAACTTCTTCTGAAAGGAAGTTTCCTTCCCTTCTCATTGTCTGTACAAAGTTTTTTTGTTCCATGGGTATGTTCATGGTTCTACGATTACAATCTCCAAAATGGACATCCAAAGACTAGTTCGCAAATTCAAAATCAAATGGTGGGATTCCTTTGCAGCTGAATCTAAAAGTTCCAAATTAGCTGTTACAGAATGGTTACAAAAGAATCAAACAACTCCCATCATTGATCATCATCCTCAATCCAAATTTCTAGCCCGGAAGGCTCAAACGGCTGCTCTCCTTGCCTCCGCTAGAACTGAGGAAGAATACCTTCAAATAGTACAAGACATTATACAAAGCCAAGACCCTAAAACAGTCTTGTCCCAATCCAGCTCATCTGGCTCGACATCTCCTGCCATTTTCCTTGGAGACGATAATGAAGATGACTGCTTTGGCATTCTGCCACCTATTAAGAGGCACTAAAAAAAACTATTTCAGGCTCACCTGTTTAGAGCCCATATCATTTTGACTCAACTATTTTAAGTCCCTTTGTTTTAGGCCCATTGTTTTAGGCCTTTTTCTACAAATATTACACGATACTACAAACAGACAAATTAAGTGTCAGTGGCAAAAAGATAACAAACGAAAATCCCATAAAAAATATGGGCAATTTTCATTTTGTAGTTGCCTAATTATGGAAGACAATAGCACATGGATTCTGGAGGAATCTCCAGGCTTTTCAAAAGCCATTTTGGCCTCTGCCGTGGCAACTCATCTATAAAAGGGGACTCCTAAAGCCTTAAAAGGCAGACTATCATTTTCCCTCAGAAAACTTTACTCTCCTATTTCCTTGTAACCATTCTCCTCTATAACCAATATCTCCTGTATTGATTTACCATATAAATTTAAGTAAGATTCTATTTCTATTTACATTATTTACATTATTGCAAAATTTATATTTACGCACATATAAGTATGCTCTGTGTTTGATCAAAGATCCTGACATTGTTGGTCTTGCCTTGTTTATTCACATCAGAAATTTGTTTTATTTTCCCAAACTCAGTATGTCGGCTGGAAACCCGTGACCCGATATATATGTGTTTGTGTGTGTGTGTGTGTGTGTTAAGGTATAAGAAATACTCGGGACTAATATATAGGTGCTTGAAGATTTTATATAGAGATATTATTCAATTATATAGAAAGACTCACATGGCAATTGTGTAAATGATCTTTAAACTTGAAATCACTAAGTTATATTTATAAAAAATATATTTTGATCTTGACTAGACATTGTCTTAATCAAGGATAACAAATGGATGGTTACTAGGTATAACATAAACTGGATGAAGGTATTTAAGCGATCAAGAGATGATTCATCACCCTAAATGAATTGATTTTTTTTTCCATATGTTTTCAAATAGTATTGATTATGAAACCTTGCACAATATATAATGAGATTTGAAAAAATTTTCAAATCTTATTCTTAGAATCAATGACAATGTTATTGAGAACAAATATGATTTGATAGAATAGACACTTTATGCTCAAATATCTAAATCGAAATATTATTGATAAAGGAATAATAGTTACACTAAGAAACTATTCACTAAAAAGTTAAGTCAAACCATATATATGTATTCTAATATTTAGGGGATGATGACATATTACCAAACACGGTATCTAATCTTCAAATATAAATCAATCAATTTATTGATTTAATAATAAGTTAAGTTACTTTATTTATTTAATCATATTTTGATTATGATAAATAAGTCTTAAAAATGAAGGAAATGAATGTAATTAATATAGAGAATTACAATTATAGACCTAAAAAAATCAAGTAGGGGCTTGATTGCGTAAATTTCTAAAACTATCATGAAATAATATATATGATATTTTTTAAAGGAAAAAAAAATAAAGAAAGAGCTATAATATATATATGCATTATATTTTTTTTAATGTACTATACACACTATACATATAAGGTACACCTATACAGATACGTAGAGTAGAGAAAAGAAAGAGCTAGCACGCATTGTATAACAATCTCCTCTCTTCTAAAAATAGTTTTAGGAGTTTATGATTAGGTGATTTGTGTTGATTACTATTAGAAGCCGGAGAATTGTACAATTTATAATTTGCGACAACCTAACCTTGAAGCGTTGATTAAACCTCAAAACTAAGAATTAATTTTCATATAATTTTTTTTCAAACCCTAAATAACGCTAAATTATTTAATGAGATTCTTGAAACTTTAAATAATTTTTAAAATTATTATTTTCATTGCTTTTATATGTTTCAGAAAACTCAAGAGATGCATATCACCATAAAAATTGGCAATCGGGAAATTGAATTTGACACCACATGGAAAAAAATCATTCCTATTGATATGATTCCTAGGATTGCTTTGGGTGCTCCTCTTTACCTCACATGGCGAAACAGAAATTTAACTAACCGAATTGCTTCATCTAATAGTATAATACAATCCATACTCTTCTCCATAATACGTAGGCTAGAACGTGTGCGCGCGCGCGCGCGCGTGTGTGTGAGAGAGCTCTTAGAAAACTTTTTTGTTTGAAATTTGTTATATTTATATGTTTGAAAATTTAAAAATATATTAAAATAATATTTTTTATTTAAAAAAATTATTTTTTATATGAGCGTATTAAAATGATCTAAAAATATTAAAAAATATTAATTTAAAATAAATAAAAAAATAAAAAATATTTAATTTTTTTCAAAAATATTTTTAAAATATAAAAATAAATAAAATCTTATTTAATTCAGCGGGGATTGGTTCCTAGCTATTTGTTTTTCTCTGATTAACGAGAACTTTGGACAGAGATTGTATTTTCTGAAAGACGGTTCGTATTTCAAGAAACACGAAACAAATACTGTAAAGCAAGTTGGTTTTATCAACTACAACTGTCAATATCTGCATCAGGTTAGTCTCGCCTTGCCAGTTTGTCCTTTACTTGCCATAGGGTCTTCGCAAAATGAGTTCATGTCCTTGCTAAAACTCCCTCTTGCCGGATTCCGACGACAAGTATTAGCAAAATGTTAATATATGGTAAGCATCTCAAACTTAGTTATGCATGACAATCATATATATTATCTTGATAGGAAGAAAAATGTTATTAACAAGTAAGATAATAGCTAGGATATATAAAACGCCTTGATTGATTGGTCAATGTACGAAGTCTAAAATTGCATAATAAGCGATTAACACCGGAAGAGCTACGATGGTTCCGAAGATTACACTGCAATAGAAACATGAAAATAGCAATCAATCGAAGAGTACTATTCCGTTTTTGTTTAATAAAATCTAGATAATTTATGAAGAAGAAAACAGTTGCAATATTTAACTTACGCTGTGCTTAGCACCTCTGCATGTAATCCGTATTCTTGAGCAAAGATGAAGGATATAATTGCCTGTGGGAAAGCAGCCTGCAAAATGATTCCGTATGAATCAACAGCTTTTACTTGGAGTCTTTGATCTTGGATCGTTCCAGACCGTATCAAAAATCTAGAAAATATTCTTCTTCTTACTTTTTTCAGATGGATAGATTTAGAGAAACTCGTCAAAACATTCCAAATATTCTAGATAGCCATAATTAAGATCCGAAGGATGATTGGAAATGAGGAATTTTATGGTATGAGTGAGGACTATATATCTTCTATGCGATTTTAAACTTCTTGTGGGTCTTAGTTTCATGTGTAAACATAGAAAATAAGGGGATGCGACTCTATATTATGTGTTATTTGCTCATCGATCTTGCACTGTACCTGAATGATAGCAACACGTAAGACATCGCCGCGCAAGCCCACAGCGATTGATCCAATAGCCATAGCAGCGGGTCCTGCTATAAACCTTAAAACCATCCCAATAACAGTTAGACTTGCGCCACAGGCAATCACTTTTTCCTGCAAAGCCATGAAGATCCCTGCATGCATGGTGGTTTCTTGCTCAGAAATATAAATAAAACCTTGCTGGCTATAGCAAGAGATTAATGTAACATAAAAAATTCATAAAACGTCATCTAATTAATATTATCGAAACCCTGTGATCTTGGCACCAAAACAAGTCTGGGAGCCCATGGATTAGGGAATAACAAGTTGAAATTAGGGCAGAAAACATATGAAAACCATGGGCGCAGGGCAGGCATATATTTTAATTAAGTCAGGGAGACAAACCCCACTTCCGGTTTGCCACAAACTTATTTATCGATTATATATTTGCTTGCATGTTGGTATCGTACGTGATGCAAGCAAATTTGGATTTGTAAAGCTTAGTTTTTTGCTATTCCTTCTTTTATAGTGGAATGTCTACCAGAGTAAAAGTCTTTTTAATGGCTTTAATTAATAGAGTTAGCTTTTCGATGCAATAAGTTCAATATTTCGACATTTTTTCTTTCTAATTTTCAAATAGTTTCATAAAATTGAAGAGCATTTAAATGCAATTAAAAAAAATAGCATTAACGTATCTGTTTTTGAATTTAATTTAAATGTAATAGGATATTTATTTGATATTATTATTAAATTTGATATAACAGTTCAAATTTAAAAGATTACAATTTAATTAATTTTTTAGTCTGATTTTAAAATTAAATCATATAAAAATTATCCTATCATGACCTTCGTTCACTACATAGATCTAGCTAAAGAAAAAACATTAAATAAAATAAATAAATAAACTATGTTCACTCAAGTCAACCTGCAATCCAAATTATGAACTCTACTAGCTTTAATTTTTTTATATAATATGATAAAAAATACAAAAATAAATGCACAATCAACCTAATACTATATGATAAAATTAAATAAAAATTTAATATTATAGGATGAGATTGTAAAAAAAAAATAAAAAAAGCCAAAGAAACCTATTATGGGGTTGCATTATTTTTTTTATTATTTTATAATATGATAAAAAATAAAAATCGATTCACAGTAACCTTATTATTAAATGATAAAATTAACTTAAAAACTCAATATTAAAAGATAGGATTGGAAATATATCAAATAAATAAATAAATAAACCCAAAAAAAAAAACCAAAAGTCCAATTAAAAAAACTCATTCTTCATGTCATGCTACGCTCGGCCTAATAAAAAATCCCAAGCATACGACCAGATATAAACCCACACACCTGAGCTGTATTTATTTTATTGTTTTTAATTATAAGAGGCAGACAACAATCGTTCAACCCTTTCTTCTTTGAAAGAAAAAACTATAGATGACAACCACTATGACACGAAACTATATATTAGCTAAACAAATAAAAAATATTTTAATTTGATTTATTATTCATATAAATATTTAATATTATCCTACACCTTTTAGTTGTTTAAGTAATGTTTATATAAAAATATTTTTATAATATATTTGAAAATTAGGTTAAATGTATAATTTTATTGATAAAAAAAGAAAAGGAAAAAGGATTTTATTTACCCAAAGCAACACAAGTATTAATAACTAATATCCTATAAACTCATGAAAAAATAACATAGAAAACTAGAAAAGAATAGCTCACCCATGCTAAACATGGCAGTTCCTGTGCCAGTTTTCGACATGATCAATATAGAACCTTCCATTATGCTCGGCATCTCAAAACGCCACCTGAAAGTATTCATAAAAGGAAAAGCTAGCATTAAATAAATAGATGAGGATTCAGAAAACATAGAACAAAAAGCTTAGTACTCTTACAGACCTCTTAGCTATGAAGGCCCAAACAAGACCAATAATACAAGCGTATGAATTGGGATTCATGGCAAGTTTCACCCCCACAGTCTTCATCAAGCACCAGAAAGCAGGCCTAGAGCTTACCGTGCTGTCTGCATTTCCTTCTAAATCATTGTCAGGATTGCTGGATGAAACGCCAAGTACTCCTGTTCTTCGAAATTCTAATACGAGCAACAACATTGTAAGCCATATAATAGATTGGATGACAGACGATTGAACAACAAGATCAACTGCCGTCGGCCCATACATGGCTTTAATCAGAGGAACACCCAGAACAAGAGAATTGGTTAGGGTACAAAGAGAGAAGCTGGTAATGGACCAGCTGTAGCTTCCCTTGCCACTCCACTTAGCCCAAACGGCGAGCACAACCACTATAATGAGCTTCGATATACCATCGGCGCCAATAAATAGGTAATTCATTTTGAAAGGATCAACATGAGCAGTGAACTCAAAGGTGAAGAATGGGAGAGTGAAATAACAAACAAAGCGGTTTATGGCGCCGCACTGCTCTGGTGTGAATACCTTCCACCACCTGACAGAACCATACCCTAGCATCAGTGCCACATAGAGTGGCACCATGGCCACCACTACCTTGTAAACATCTGCCCACCCGATCATCTTTCTTCAATATTTAGCTACGTCTGAACCTTCGGGCTTCTTTGATTTGGATCTCAAGCATGCATGAACGCACTATTCAAAGAATGAAGAATGTCTTGAAGTGGTTGAAGAACTAGCAGGGTTATGTATTTATATACATGCAAGGTTTATGCATTTTACATTTTGTTTGTTTCTCGTGGAAGAGAGAGTCTTGGTGGGTGTATACGATTCTACGCCGTGGGTTCTTAAAGGC
Organism: Populus x sibirica; assembly: GCA_019202695.1. NCBI lineage: Eukaryota > Viridiplantae > Streptophyta > Magnoliopsida > Malpighiales > Salicaceae > Populus > Populus x sibirica. Next base: position 813,642 of record JAGMVL010000899.1, on the reverse strand, counting down.
GTGACATAACTCTTTTTGGTGTGCTCATGGAAGTGTGATGTTGCTTCCACAAATCGGTTCTGAGTAAATTTCAGCGGTCGTTTTTTGTACAAGTAATGAGGTCCAGCGATTATTCCACCCACATTCCCGAATAGGGTTCATGTTCTCGTGTACTTATATATTAATTCTAAAATTATTATATATTCCTAGTGCTGCTTTTAGCGATGATGGCCAGCATAAGACTTTCATTCTTGCAATATTGTTGAGATCGTCGCAAGCTAATAGTATTACAACACAAGGAGTGATCAAATTGACAGCCCGCAAACTTCCATTATAAATTAGTCAATTTTAAGCTACGTGGTTTTATTGCTTGTAAAAGCTCTGTGTTTTTTGCCTGGTCTGATTTCAAAACAATAATCGAATAGTTCTCAAGCTTGGTTGTTGGAATATTAGACTCTACCCACTGTAATGCAAAAAGTTGAAGCGCTTGCCCTAATATAATTTGAGCACATAGAATAACTAAGTTCTTTTGATGGATTACCATATGCTGGCCTTGACACAATCTCTAGCTGGTAGACAAATCCATGAACAAGTGCGCATGTGCTCTCTGTATATTTTTGTGAACTCATGCATTCCACTTATTATATTCCTCTTCCAAAGCTTTCTGTTGATGGTATGTGAAATACGATATTTGTTGCAAGAGATAGCCGCCATAACGCGTTGTCTTAGGAGGAAAGCCCCGTAGAGAGGTTTCCAGTGACACTACGGAAGATCGCTGTTTGATGCTGTAGAAGGCTGCATGCGCCATTCAAATTTGGCAGCTCGCCTGCACACGCCAGACTAATTTTTGGCCCATTTGTTTAATTTAGTCCTTGATTCCATACTAACTCTTCAATTAAGTCCCTAATCTCATTCCATCCGAGCCCACACCCTCCTTTCAATTTAGCTATTTAATGTCTAATAACTATTCAATTTAGTTAGGATTTTTATCTGACCAAAGCCCAAAGAAAACCCAAGCAAGGAGAGAATAAGGAAAGAAAGAAGAAAAAGATAACTAACTGATTGAGTTAGCACATTATAGTTGTGTTATTCATGCTCTACATCATGAATTTGATTGTTAACTTCGGTTAACTAAGTGTAATTTAACATGTCATCATCTAAGTATTAAAAGTATTAAAGCATAAAAAAAATATCATCATGATTTTTTTAAAAGTTATTATGTTTTGACCAGTTATCCAAATTATCTTTGAATCGTTTAACTTCCATGCGCTCTAATTTAAATCTCAGGTTAGGCAAGCAATGAGGTTAAGATGTTTCAAATTGATTCACTAGGCTAGGTTTAGTGATATTATCAAAGAGTTTACCATGGCTTACCCATTTTTTTACTTTCAAGAAAACGTCGTTTGTATTTTTTTTATATTTCTTAAATGAAATTTGGGTAGCATCATTTTATACCTTTTTTTTCAGGTCGGGTTTTGACCAAGTCAACCTGATATGTTATGAGTTTACGTCAATTGTTTTTTTCGTAAATGATACCTCGAATATGTGAAAACAAAACTAGTTTAATGTTAAATTAGAACAAAAAATTTTACTTGTTTGTATATAATACTTTATAAATGATGTTATTTTCACTCCACAATCTATTATTTTCACTCCATCATTTATTTTAGAAACTAAATAACTTTATGTCTTAATTACATTTTAATTTTAACTTTAAAAAATTCCTTTTTAATTTATCTTTTAAAATAATAAAAAATATATATAAGAAAAGAAAAAGAAAAACCTATATCTTAAAGATTTTATTTTATCTTTAATATTTGATTCAAAGTTTGTACTTGAAAATAAATAATTTTTTAATTATATATTTTAGAGGATCTAACTTTCCAAACGAAGATCGATATCTCTAAAGCTTTGAAAAAGTAAACCAATCACTTGAAACGTGGAATAGGAACATGATCAAGATCCAAACGCCAAAAGTTTTTAGATGCATTATTTTGTGTTGAACATGCTAAAAAGTTCTTTAAAGAACATTGGTAGACTCCATTTTGAAGTTTACCTAAGCTAATCACAACCTGGTTTTTAGGTTCTAAAACACATAAAAGTCAAAGAGGAAAATGGTAACAGAATTCAATTCTTTGGTAATTTTTCCAACAAATAATATATTGCATGTGAAATTTTGAACACATATAACATTAAAAGTTTGAGATTAGAAATCAAGGTCGTGCTACCAACATGAGTAACAAGTAATATATTTTCATTAAGAATTTTAACTAGTATGCGATTGTGAACTAGTTATATATTATTTAATAGAGTTTTTTATCCAACCATATGATCAAGCTCCACTATCAACAATCCAAGTATGAGTTGAAAGGTTTTTCTTACCAACATGATTAGTTAAACTTAAGAAATTGTTATTGAAGAGTTGTATCGATTGATTATATTGACCCATATTGAGTCCAGATATAGGTGAAAAGCCTATCTCACTTGATGTAGAAATGTTATTTAACATGACATTATAGGTTGAATTATTCTTACTTGATGATGCCTTAATATATTTTATTTGTTCATTCCCTTTGATTTGCTTTATGTTGCAGTTTGGTTTTCAATTTGGTGGATGTATTACTAATTTATAACTCATCTTTTATATGACTTGTATAATTAAAATGCTTGCATCGCAGCTTCTATGTGTCTTTAACGTGGCCTAAATTGGTTTTGTTAGTAAGAGTAATAGCTTCTATGTTTAGGATACGCCTCATGAAAGAAACTTGTTGTTTTTTCTCATAAGTTACCATAGCATGAACCTTACTAAGTGAAGGAAAAGTCTCAAAACTAAGGATTTAGGATCTTACAATTTTGAAGTTTTCATTTAATCCAATAATAAATTAATGGACCTTTTCTTGCTCTCTTGCCATTAGAAATTTCTTTGCTACACCACATATGCACTTGAGAATTTTGTCAAATAGCTAAAATTAATCCCATAAAGCTTTGTTTTTGGTGTAGCAAGCCATTACAAACTAATTAACTTGTTGTATGATATAAAAAACATTTTTTAATTCATAGACTCGTGTAACATTACATTGTGAAAAACCCTCCTCAAGATCCTACCAAAAATCTTATGTTGTCTCTATGTATGTGATGCTTTTATGAAGGTCATGGGATATGACATTAAAGAGCTAGGAAATCACCATTGAATTGCATTACTTTTTTTCAAATATAAAAATTTAGAAAGTGAGGGCTTGATTTTGCAAGTGTTCCATCAATAAAGGAGATTTTGTTCTTAGCATGAAGGGCCTTTTCCATTGCTTTTCTCCATATAGGATAGTTATCTCCATTGAAAACACATGTAACAAACATAATATCTAGATTGGGTGCAAGTAATAATTTGAGTTAGAATCATTGAAAGTTTGTGTTTGGAAATCAACTGAGATTTATGACTTATTCTTTTCCCCTCTCAATTGAGTTCGAGTTGTGGTGATGTCACTACTTTGTGCCATTGTTAGGCTCTGATACCATGAAAAGTTGCTCGTGTAGAAAGAAAAATATTCTCTCTTTCATTAGTCTTGTTTATATAGACACACACACATACATTTTATGATGAGGAGGTTGTTATGGTATGTACAATAAAAGAGAATCAAGAAGAGATGCAATAGAATCTTCAATCATAATTGAAGTGCTTGATATACTATGAAAGTCCTCCACTCCGATTAGCTTTTTTAATATTGCAGAAAATAAATACATTAAGTGAGATTGAAAAATTGTAGAAAATAACAAGAAAATATGGAATATATATGCTTACAAAGACTCAAATATTATTTATTTATATATAGTATAAAAAAATATTATTTTTATATGAATAAGATAGTTACAAATCTGCATCAAAATTAAATTGCGACTAACTTAAAAAAAAATACATCAAAAATTATAACATCAAAAAATAAGTTTCTAGTTAAATCAAATTTTTTCCATCTAAACCTCCTATGTGACTGATATCTAAAATCATTTTAGAAAAAGAAAATAATGTCCATATAATCTAAACCTTCTTCATTGTTGTTATTGCAATGCAAGTGCACTTATTCTTGTCTAAGGTATTTGACTTTCAATCCCAGAGCAAAACACCTCAAGATTACTAATAAAACTTTAAAGTGTGTGGTATGTTAAATCCTATATATATGTTGATTAAGCTTGGAAAAACTATTGAATAACCCGTCAAAAAGTGAAACTAGTTGAAGAATGGATGATATTTGTTATCTTTGTCAGCTCTGACAAGGCCACCCAACACCTATGATGTTGCAAGACAGAATAGGGCAATGTCAATGATCTTGTGCAATGCATGTTCAATTACATGAGACTTTTTTCCGTGAACAATCGCAGTCAAAAATCCACGAGGACCACCAAGAGTATAGACCAGAACTTGACAATTAGTTAAATAAACAATTAATATAAAAGAGATCTGATAACTATATTCATTCATCTAATTTTAGTTTCACATTCTTGTAAGCAAACAAGTTACTGAAACAACTAATAAAGGATAAAATTGGATCAATTCTGAAAAGTATAATATTTCTCATGTTGTTTTTTGAAGCTGAATAACAACATCAAAAATGAATTTTTCATCTGGTTCAAATGCATCTTCAAGACTTTTTTCGACTCTCAAGTAAAAATTACATGGGAATGATGCGGGTATCATATATAGAAGTTATTATGGAGGGAAGAATCATATACCAAAAGCAAGATTTTCACAAACTAGAAAATTGTTAGATATCTGCTAGAAGTTTATCACTTTATTCATCACTTCTTTATAAACTTTTGAAGATCTAAGAACTTGTAACAAAATATCTCTAGGTATCTATTGGAAATAACAAAACAAAATTGCAATTACTCTTTAATAAACAAAAAGATTATATATGTTGTGTGCGTGGAACAAGAAAATTGTATATGTTGTGTGTGTGCAAGTTTTCATACATGCATATGTATAGGAACATGACTCCATGAATTTTCTTATCAACACAAAAAAAAACTCAAGAAATACAGATCAAACACAAAAAGAATGAAGAACACCAAGAACATTCATCAAGAACCCAAAGAACACAACTCTTAAACCAGACCAGATCTCGAATAAAAAAAGACATGGTTTTATTCGCAAACATGCATAGAACAAGAATCAAAATTCAAAAATCATCGATCATCACTTAAGAACCACGATTTAATCAAAAAAGTATTCCAGACAGTCGAAAGAAACCTAAAATCTAAATGCACGAATATGTATTATTGATGCATTTTAACCATAAATAGTTTGCTAAACAAGTTGTCCGAAGGTTTCTGTGCAAATAATTGGACTAGAGTTGGTTCAAATCATGGAGCTAAGACAATATTCTTTCTAAGAACACGAAACATATTGTCTTAGAAAACCCAGAAAATGCAATAAACCCGGAAACTATAGCAAAAGCTATAAAACCCAAAAACAAAAAAACTTACACTTAGCAACCCTAACTTAAAAATGCTTACACACATTTTAAAAAAATCAAAAACATCCATAAATCTCAGGAACCAAATGCAACAGCATCATACATAAACCCCGTAACAAATGCATCTGGAAATCTAATAAACTAAAAATATAAGTCCATCACAAATTCCCAACCACAAATACATAAACTTATGGTGGCTATAACCCCAAAAAAACAGACCTATGCAACAAAAATAACATGCATAAGAAAACCTTCAAAATGGCCTAATAAACATACTTGTAATAAACAAAATAACATCAAATCTTGGCAAAATAGCATCTAAACCAAACTTCAACATTAAGATGACTACCATAACATAACAAATTATGCATTATCCAAAAATAAGCATATATATGCTTATTAATCCAAGAATAGACTGAAATGCATTTAGACTCAAGCATTAGCACATCAAAGCAAAAACAAAACAACAACACTGAACTATCAAATAACAACTATAACATGAATCTAAATAGGAGGGGAGGGGGGCGTGCTCATTGAGCTCCACCCCTCATCAAACTTGGGAGGTTTACCTTGTAAAATGATAGTTTCTTCTTTGGATTCTTAGCTCTTTTTCTCTTGATCTCTCCCTCTTTTTTTGGTGATTTTCCTTGCCTTTTTATAGCCTCTTAAGGTAGGGGGTTACAAAACTACTTGTGAATTTTTGGTTGGTTTTTTAAAAACTAGGTTATATAAGATTATTTTCTTCAATCTGTTAAAAGTTGTTTCTTTCTTCTTCTTTTTTTTCCTTGTCTTTAGATGTCTAACAAACCATTGAGAGCTTCTAGAAAAGGTTGGAAAGTTAATGGCTGAAGTTTTGGCAAAAAATGGTTGATCGAGGCTGCAAGTTCTATGAATTAAACGTGAACAATGAGGGGTTATTTGATCGAAACAAATCATAGACATTATAGAGGGGGTGTTATTCTCCCACTAGGATCAAACCACACTTTATTTGGTGGTTTGTAGCTTCCTTACCACCGAACCAAAATTGGATGTAACACTGTCGAATTTCTCTGAAACAGTCAAGGCTGACTTGGGACAAAAAGTTGAGGGCTTTCACGTACAGGTGAGGTAAAAACATCAAGTAAATGTGGCACAACTTTGTGGAGGGGAACCTCCTCTAGCGCACAAGGTAGTCGAAGATGTCATGTTTATTCGCTTAAATATTGCAACTCGATCAGCTTATTCGGCTAAAGAAAGGGATGCACAAAGAACCTAAACAATGTCGTTTTGGCTAAACCCTACAAATTAGGGTTTTAAATTTGAAATTTGATAAACTTCAATCTAATCCCTATTCTTTCAATTTCTTTTACTTTCACCCATAATTTTCTCCTGAACTTTTAATTTCATGCAATTTTACCCCTATCAAACTCAATTATCAGCCCTAAAGTTAAGTGTCTTTTACGAAATGGTCCTTAATTTTTTATTTGTTCAATTAGACCTTCAATTCGCCATCAAACTTTTAATTTTATTCAATTTGGCCCCTGATTTCATCGATTTCAGTCCCTAAAGTCATGCACCTCTTGAAAGTTAGTCCTTAGCCTTTGATTTATTCAATTAAATCTCTAATTACCTATCAAAGTATTATATTTATGCAATTTAGCTCTTGATTTGACCAAATTAACTCTTAAAATTTGCAATTCAACCCTCGAACTTTAATGAAAGCCTAAATTGACTTCAAGAATCAATTTTTCTTGCAATTAAGCCCTCAATAAATTCAATTAAACCTTGAAAAAATCCAATTAAGTCCTTAAACATATAATATTAAATTTTTCTCCTCAAAAATTGAATTCTCTTTGTCAACAAGGTTAAATTTTCCAATTTTGTATATTTTGACTCTCCTCAACCAATCTTTAGTAATTTCCTGGGAGTCCTAGTATGTTCTTCTCAACTTATAGATATTTTTTGTTTTTCTTCCATCATTTCTTTTATTTTTTTATTTTCTCTTTTTTTTGTTTATGTGGGGTCCCAAAATAAGTAATAACAGTTACCTCGATTAAGATAACATGTAATAGGATTAAAACATAACATTCTCTATATAAGATAACTTAGTGGTCTCAAGTCTAAGAATTATTTATACAACCGTCATCTGAGTTTTTTCATATAGACATAGGTGATCTCTCCCTATAAAAATTGTATGCGGGTCAGTTCAGTGTACATGTTTTATGATAAGCACATGCATAATAGTTCTAAGTATCATTTATACCTTAACTTATGAGAACAGTTACTTCTTTTTATATAAAAAAAAATATAATATGTACTAGTCTTTACAGCTCTAATAAATATTTGGTATTTAAGAGAGTATCGATCATAAATATTTCAGAAACAATGTTTGGATGCAATAGGAATCTCATAATTATAACAACTTTATAATTTTCTTTGCAAAGCATTTTTATCCCAAGGACTTTATCCTTACTCTAGATTCATAAATCAAATATTAGATTTATTAATCAAATATTATATGAATATTAAAGATAAATTAAGCATTTATTAATAATAAATATGTATTTACATGAATATAATAATGTCATATAGAATTAACTAATTAGCTACAAGACATATTAAACTAAAATGTTGTTCATCCCGTGTTAACTTGCCAACCCTGCAACTATAGGCATGGAATTCTGATAACCCCACAGAAAAAAAAGTAAGAAAAAATCATGAACCAATATAAAAAAAAATCAAATATTGAATAATAAAATTTTAAAAAATAATAATAATTTTATAGAAGGACCTAAAAATCCAAAGTCAATCTTCAAAACCTATGGTTCTAATCATGAGGCCTGGACTAACTCCATAGAATGCTAAAAAATAAAAAGTAACATCCTCCATAACAAAATTATTGATGCATAAAATTACAAAAAAAAAATGCAATAAAAAACGACCCTAAACAAAATAAACAACAATAAAAAAAATAAGGTCCAAATTCAATAAAAATAAATAAATTGAAATCAAATTCCAGGGATGAAATTGATAAAGAAACTCAATTAGTAAAAGGATAAGAAAAAAATCAAAAGAATAAGAATTAAATCTGATATAAAATCAAACTAAACTAAATGATTATGAATGAAATTGAAGAAAAAAATAAATCAAAAGAAGATAATAAAAAAATAGCAATCAATGTCAAATGATAAAATTTTTATTTTTAAAAAATAAAATTATGTCAAACGATGAAATTAGAAATTGAAATTGAAGAACTAAATTGAAAAAAAATAATTTTTTTCAAAAGGATCGAGAATAAAAATTAAAAATTAAAATAATAAGGACTGAAGCTGAAATATCAACAATAAAGAGATTAACATGTAATTTCTAGGGGATAGGAGAGAAAAGAAAAGAAAAAGTTCATCAACAACAAACCGTTCAAGCATCGTCAACACACGCTGCACTAAAAGAAAAAGGACTATTGAGTTTCCATTGACAAGACAGAAAAGCAGTCCTGACCACCCAAAAAGGCTGCATGTGCTGCTTACGCGCTGACACGTGTATAGCATACACCAACAATTTTTTAAATTTAAATATTAATCAAATATCTTAAGAAGACCAAATTATCCTTCATGGCTATATAATTAAAAAATATATATATGTGTGTGTGAGAACACCAATAAACCTCTGAATTAATTGTTCATTTTTTATTAATTTTAAAGGTAAAAATATCTATTTTAAAAAATAAAAAGACTTGAATAACCTTGATCGTCAATCATTAAACTTATTTTGATATCAAGATTAAATAAGTTATTTTATTGTTTCTAAAAATTAAAAAAAAAAATCGTATATCTTATGTCAACATGTAATGAAAAAACAAATTACCCCCGAATCATTAGTTTTTTTTTAAAATGGCTAAGAAGTCATTACGTAAATTTAGAATAGGTGTACAGTGTTTTATACAGTATTTTTTGACTACGCGATTTAAAGTTTCTGTTAATTTTATTTTTAAATAATAAAAAGGCTTGTAGAGTTGTAGTTGTTGCAAAACACCACCGTTCAGACTACAGATATTAAAACATTATTATTCAACTCATCAACAATTTCCCATAAGCTTATATCTCCACTCTTCAGTGTCTTAACTACAATCACAGAAAAAATACAATTAATAAAAATTTAAAAAAAAAACTCAGTTGCAAAACCTTCGTTGTTCAACACAAAGTTGCAAAAGCCTCAGGTCGATTCACATGAGTAACAGATGCAGGTTGTTTTGTTACCGCAGCCAAGATGTCAGCATAACCAACCACCCCAACTAAAATGTCATCACTATGATCCTCGATCACCCATACATGGGTTGCCCTGTGAGACAGCATCTGTGCCATCACTGCAGCCAATGAGCTCGTAATTTTACATGTCAGGGGGAGCACTTCGACCCCTATAAACACTCCTGCCAATTCCGATTGAGTTTCCTGGATTGAACCCAATGCTCCTACTGCTGAATTTCCTCAGCCTTGTTGAACCAGCCCCATTAGCTGTATTATCATCATCAACTGCTGAATTAACTGCAAAATCCGGTAGTGATCTTGATGTGACATTATCCTCAACCCCCATCACAAACTGCCCGGCTGAGAGGTTTGCTAAAGCCCATGCTGCAGCCAGATAATCACATTTCCACAATCTAGAGGCTGATATTTCCCCTATGATCTTACATTGACCATTTGGAATGGGCTCCACAACAGCTATCGCACTGGGATCTTCAGGCAGCTTTCTTGTTGCTTCAATGGCTGGGAGAGAGGCTTCTAATGAGTTGTAATTTGCCTTAATGGCTCCAAGGGAGGAGATGGAGGAAAGAGGGAGCGGAGCTAGAGCACCAAGGCATCCAATGAGAAAACGGATGACATCTTCTCTAGAGAGACAGCAAAATTTGTCGCGGTTGGAAGTGCCAGAAGATGAGGAAGGATGGTTGGGGTTGATTGTCAGGTTATTATGGCTGCTGCTGTTGGATGTATCAGCATTCTTGAGCCACTTACCATTGTAGAGAATTGAGAATCTCTTGCTCATACCTTTCCATCCCATGCTTTTTGGAACAATAAGGCGCCTTACACCTTGCTTCATCATTTCCAAGGCATCTATCAACCTACCACAAGCACCAAAAAGTCATTTCCTATATGAACTCTATTCTCAGGAATGCATTACAAGTTTCTGTATGTGGTACCCTATCAAATCACATGACATTTTTAAAATCTCGAAGAATCTAAATTTTATTCTCTTGTACATATATAACCTGAGGAAGAACAAATTTACAAATCCCTTGGGATTTCTCCACAAAAAAAAAAAGGCTCAGTTTACAAGATGATTAAGGAAAAGTATTTTCCAATAAGGATGCACTCTGGCCCGGATTATGTGCTTGTATCTAGATGCATACTAACACACAACCATACAAAGAGAGAGACAAGAAACAAAACCTGTCAAATAGAACATGTACAAATATAAAGATTATTTATATGGAGAAAAATTATGTAAGGAGCCCCAGAATAGTGCTATATACAAACCACTAAGAAAACCATATCCAAAATGAGAGAAAATCTACCACAAAAAATCAAATTTCAAATTTAGATTAACTTCCTATAGTTGCATGAAAAAAATTCTTTTCAGCATTTACTCTTTCTTTCATCTCCTCTTTATTGCACATGAGTACGCAAGTCAACCAAGAATGAAGAAACCAAGTTTCTCCACCATTTAATATTACAAAACTACAACTCTTCATAAATCCCAGATTAAATCATCGTGCCTCCAGCCTCTTCAGCTTAACAATCCCCACCAATCTCACCTTATTTAGGTTGATACAATCAAGGAAAGAGGTATTTAGATCACACCATCCATTAACAAGGCATGCTTTTTAACTTAGAGGTTTATAAATTTTAGAGAACTTCTTTATTTAGGTTGATGTGTGTGTGTGTGTGTGTGTTGCGCATTTTGGTATTATTATGAATTTTATGATAATTGATGTTTTATGCTCTTTGTAGATTAGGGACCTTTAGGACGTGTATCAAAGCACACAAATTCTCTATTTGGAGCAGCCATATGATGAATGATTTGAGATTTGAAAATTAAAATTATGATTATAGAGATCAATTTCCCCATGGCCTTTAAGATGGATTCCTAGTGCTCAGAGGATGGATTCTTGTAGAAAACCTTTATTTTCTACTTTTGTCCAATCCCAAGTACCCAACTCTGGAGACACTAATATAAGAACATGTCTAGTTTATTTATCCAATGACCAATTGGTCTACCAGCCCTTCCCCTTTACAGACAGGTCAGCCTGTCGAGCGGATTCTGTAATGCCTAATTGTGGGAAAGGAGTTAGATGATAGATTACAAAGGGAAAGTGACACAGGAGCTTTAGAAATAATAAATGCTTTCCATAGTAATTTGACATTTCTAATTTAGTTTATTATTCTAACACTAGTTTGATTCTATATTAAATAAATAATTTTCCATAAAGATTCCTTTTCCAATAAGGATTTGGCTTAAGGTCTAGAACTAGTGTAAATAGAGCTACCTAGCTTATTTTTCATACATATTATTATTATTATTATTATTATTATTATTATTATTATTATTATTATTACTATAAGTTTTCTACAAACTATAAACCTATTTGTCTAGTTCCAACTTCAAATTTTCTTCTATTTAAGCCATCAATTTCCTATTCTTTCTTGTTTTGAGTTGATTTCTCTTCCCATGTTACGTTATGCGTTATTGACGCTTTGCAACAAAAGAAACCAGTGGGAGCCCGAAAGGAGATTACTGAAGGTGACCGCAACCATTTAGACAAATCATAAGGTAGTCACAAGGATGAAGACTCCTTTCATGATGCTGGAGTTGTAAATCATTTGGTGCGAGGTGGACCGGAAGAGAGGAACAACACCGCACTTTAACAGAGAAAGAGAGTTGATGAGCTCCAAGCACAAAACACTTTATTTCTAGAGAAATAAGTAGTTATGGGTTGGAAATATTTGTCCATCTATAATGAAATAGATATTGATTGGGATTGTGTATAATGTTTATTTTGATGGTGATTATGATGTTAACTATGTTGTTATAATTAACATCATAATCACCATTAAAATAGACATCATAGACTGGCAAAAAAATCTCAATCCAAATCTATTTTGTTATAGATGGGCAAAGAATTCCAATCCATTACTTTTTTATTGAGGAATTGTTCATCTTTTGTATTTGTTGCTCTTCAACTCTCTTCCTCCATTCAAGTGTAAAGTTTTTCCACCCTTTCAATCCTCCTTCGCACCATATGGTTTATGGCTTCATCATCATGAACAAAGTTTTTATTCTTATGACTACTATATACCTATAAAGGGTCGTGGTCACCTTTTGGAATCTCCATTCGAGCATTCATTAGTTCCTTTTGTTGCAAAGCATCACTATCACACAACTAATGTTCAACGATACGACTTATCTAAACCAATATTATTTGGCAATCCTGATTTCTCCATCTACAACCTATAACATGTCCTAACATGGTTAAGGGATTGAAACCCTAATACAAGTTTGAGGATTGTTTCGCTCTTATACAAATTTGACATAGTGTGGAAAGAAAAATCAACTCAAAACTACAAAGAATAGAAAATAAACGGCTACTATAGAGGAAAATTGAAATTGGAACTAGAAGAATAGGTTTAGGATTTGTATACAACCTCTTAGCACATATTATGATTGATAAAAATAATAATAATATGTCTGAAAAATAAGCCAAGAAGCCTTACTTATACAAGTTCTAGGTTTAAATCCTAATCCTTATTCAAAGAGAAATACTTATTGAAAGTTATATAACTAGTATAGAATCTAAATAGTATTAGGATTCCTAAACAAAAAAAAAAGTCAAATTACTAGGAATACATTTATTCTTCCAAAAGCTCTTGAGACGGAAAGGGTGTTATCCAACTACCCAACAACCACAGTTAACAACTTGGTCCATGAGATCAAACCTTCTATTGAATCCTACCTGGACACCTTGATGCATTAGGATGAAGAACATGTGAGAAAGAGTAGGGTGATCATTTTCGGTTCGATTCGGTTTTTAACTATAAAAACAACCAAACTGAAATTTTGTAAAATACAAAAAATAAAACCAAAACCGGTTCAAACAGACCGGTTTCGGATCGGTTATTTTATATTAAAAACTGAAACCCAACCGACCGGTTTCAGTTCGGTTTTGGTGCGGTTCGGTTCGGTTTCGGTGCGGTTCGGTTATTTTATATTAAAAACCAAAAACTATATTGTTTTTTTTTGGGTTTTTTTGGACTTTCTAATGGGCTTGGTTTCGGTTCAGTTCAGTTTTTTTCGGTTTGGTTTTTTTATTTTTTAAGTTCGGTTCGGTTTTTCGGTTTCAAGCTTATGAAACCGAACCGAATATTTTTTTAAATATTCTAATCAATTTTTTTTCATGGTTCAGTTTTTTCGGTTTTTTTTTTTTTTCAGTTTAATCGGTTTTTCGGTTTTTTTGCTCACCCCTAAAAAAGAAAAGTAGTATTTCCCATAGGATAAGGTAAGTACCCAAGTAAGTTACACATCACTTGGTTTCATAGTTTCTGGCATCATGATTACCATCAAGGAGTCATTTGAAACGTACATGAGAAAGCAATGGATCTGAATGGATGGAATCCAGACCATGCTCCTTGGAGCAAACACAAGCCTATCATGGAGAAATTGTTCAAATACAGTAGTGAACACCCAAGTCTACTCCCACTCTACAACCCCCCACCCTGTCCCATCTCAAAGCAGCACGTATACAGCACAAAGCAGATATACTAGATAGATGGAAAAGGTAACAGGCCAAATAGAGAAGAAACAATACCCTTAACACGAGAACAAGTGTGATATCAACAATCAGATGTTGACAAGAAACAAAAGCAAAATGGAGTAGGAAGGGGAGTATGCTTATACTTTGTTATTAATCATAGTATTTTGATTTCTTACTTTGCATGCGCACAAGAGAGGAAACAAAGATAGAAGAATGGAATGAACATGATGATTCAAGTGCCACCATGAAGAAGATCAACAACGTTGATGACAAATTCCACAAGCATAGCATTTGCAAGAAGGCAGAAACATAACCACGAGAACTGATGCATGTATCTGAGGGTGAAAAAATAAATTAAAAGGGCCACGCTAATTTGCAAGCACCAGGCAACTTTATATGTCATAAAATAAATGAAATACTTCATGGCATACTCCGAATTATTCATTATCATAGCAATGGCATGTTGGCATGGTCTTGTACGACCAACCTCACTGTACGTTAGCTTGTTGGCATGCTGTTGTACATCAAAACTCTCGAGTGAAAGGTCTAAGGCTGGTGATCAGAAAGTTTTTCGGTACAAAAAAGAGAAGAAAACAGACCGATCAATTAAAGATAATCAAAGAATTATAAACAACTTAAAAAACAGTAACAACAAGAAGAGTGCATGGTTATAACAACCAAAAATTCAGATTCATAATCATAATCACACAACCACGAATCCATGTGAATGTTATACTAAGTGGCGTTAGGGAAATTAGAATAAAGAGCTAACCTTGTAGCAGGATCAACCTGTTTGAGAAGCGAAGTATTAGGAACAACAACCTGAGAGACTGGAGTCTTGATGGCCTTATCCCGATCCTCTAAGCACTCAGTTGAAGCCAAAAAAGCCACAATATCAAGCGAATTAAGGATACCAACAAACCTCTGTAGTCTCGTTTCACTGTTCTCAATCATGCCCACATGAGATTTCCTCTTCCAAACTGGAATCCCACACTCTGTCGATTCTCCTATTGCCCGAATCGCAGATTCTACCGTCTCTGTCTCATAGAATTCCACCATCTCTGGCTTCCCCACCGTCAGATCTCCCACCACATGATAAAGAAACACAGATGGCATTGTTGATATGTGGTTTTTTTTTCTTTCCTTGAAAGCAACCAAAACGAACAGAGAGAAACAAACGGAAGAACCAGGTTGGCTATAAGAGGGAATGGAGGAGAATGAGGAGAAGGTGAAAAGGTGTGATTGGTGATCTATGGAGAATCCGAAGATGTACAGTGTTGTTTATAGGTGCAGAGATAAAGAGAGATTTGGCCATCGATGAAGATGAAGACAAAGAAAAGAAAGAGGAAAGTTAAGGCCCATCAAACTCGGTGACTCTATTCCCTCTTTCGAGGATCACTGAGAGGAGAGCCTGCGTGAAAATTGGTCAGCTTGTGCCTTGTAGAGACGGAGAGACTGAGTTGTGGATGAGATTGAATAAATAAAATCAAAAGTAATAATATATATATTACAATTTGATAATATATTTCTTTCTTTTCTACTTAAAATGCATTTGATCCCTAAAAATTTATATTTAATTAATTTTATTTCTATTATTATTATTTCAACCGTTATTTTTATGAAAAAAATAAAGTTATTTTAATTTAAGCTGAGCAAAAACTAACTATTTTTAATTTTTAGAAGCTTATTCCATTATTTTATAGCAAAATTCATTTGATTTCATAATAATAAAAATAAATTAATTAAATATAAAAATTGAGGGAAGTAGGTAGAAAAGAATAAAAAGAAATGGGTCGGCACAATAATTAAAGTAGGTGAGAGAATTTAGAAAAGAAAATGAATCAGAGCTAAATTGATGATACTTAAATCTTGACACGGCGAATCAATAAACATCGAAAAAAATTAACTTTGGACTTGGAGGTGACTCCCACTTACCGTCTACAATTAACAGCATCCTCACATGCAGCGCATGTAATACACTTTTTTTTTAATTATTAATATATTTACAGTATTTTAATTAATTATATAAATTTTAAAATTAATAATCAGGTAAATCTTCAACACTCTAAAAAAGCTGGGAAAAATTCTAGATTCACCAGATAAGTTTTTCCATTACATGTAATATAACATTTTAACCGTTAAAAATGTTGATCTATTGACACGTGTGCATCTTAAGTTGTGCAGGTCTGGCCTGTGCAAATAGTCAGACTATACTAGTTTAGAAATAATTTTTCACCTATGCTGCTAGTTTGGGAAAACTTTTTCCCTATTATGGAACGTATGGTTTTCTATCATAATAAAATAATCAGGTATTTATTGAATGGGATATTATTATTATTATTATTATTATTATATAATATTTTAAATGGTCTCCACACCTAAATTAAATTATTGCAGATTACAATAGTAATTTACAATGATTTTTATTTTTTTTTAATTTTTTCTTTTTTTCTTTTTTTTTCTTTTTTTTCAAAATTATTTTTTTTGAAAATTATTTTTTTTCAACTTTTCTATTTTTTCTTATTTTTTTCATTTTTTTTTTCCAAAATTATTTTTGTTGATTTTACTTTTTAAATATTGACCTGGTTAAAATTTTTGCTTTGTAATTTTTTTCTTTAAAATACTGTGGATTGTCATGATGTTTTTCCACATAATTTTTATATTTTATTTCTTTATTTTTCAAAATTATATTTGTCGATTTTTTTAATATTGAGCTGATTGAGAATTTAGTTTTGTAATTTTTTTTCTTTAAAACATTATTGATTGCTATAGTGTTTCTCCGCACGGTTTTTTTTATGATTTTCTCCGAAATTATCTTTTTTTATTATTTTTTAATATTGAGCTGGTTAAAAATTACACTTACAATATGTGAGGAAAGCACTGTAACTTTCCTCGAAAATTATTGTTGATTGCTACAGTGTTTTTTCTCACATGGTTTTTTTCTGTTTTTGTTATGTTTTTCCCTAAAATTATTTTGTCAATTTTATTTTTTAAATATTAAGCTGGTTAAGAATTGCATTTACAAGTAAATACAAATTTTTCCTCACAAAACACTATGGATTGATACAGTTTTTCCTCACATGGTTTTTTTCTAGTTTCTTTTGTATTTTCTTTTTTTGTAATATTTTTTTCTAAAATTATCTTCGTCGATTTTATTTTTTTTAATATTGAGTTGGTTAAAATTTAACTTTGTAATAAAGCTTAATCATGTGGGGAAAGCATTGTAGCTTTGCTCATAAAACATTATGGATCGTTACAGTGTCTCTCCGCATGGTTTTTTTTTGTTATAATTTTTTTCAAATTATCTTTATCAATTTTATTTTTTTAATATTGAGTTGTTTGTGAAATACAATTACAAGTCATTACAAATAAGGCTAAATCATGTGGGGAAGCACTGTAGCTTTCATCACAAAACACTGTGAATTGCTACAGTGTTTCCAACATGATTTCTTTTCCTTTTTTTGGTGTTTGTTTTGCTATTTTTTTTTCTAAAATTATCTCTATCGATTTTTTTTTAATATTGAGCTGATTAAGAATTTAGCTTTGTTATTTTTTTTCTTTAAAACACCGTGAATTGTTGCCTTGTGTTTTTCCATGTGATTTTTTTATGATTTTTTTTCAAAATTATCTTTGTCGATTTTTTTTTTGAATATTGAGTTGGTTATTGCGTGTTTTCCCATGTGATTTTTTTATGATTTTTTTGCAAAATTATCTTTGTCGATTTGTTTTTTGAATATTGAGTTGGTTAAGAATTATAATTACAATAAAGCTAAATCATATGAGGAAAGCGTTGTAGTTTTTCTCACAAAACACTGTGGATTGCTACAATATTTCTCTAAATGGTTTTTTAGTTTATTTTATTGGAAAAAGAGCTATAGTTTTCCTCACAAAACATTGTCAATTGCTGCAAGGTTTTTTCTCATGAGTTTTTTTCCTTCCAAAATTATCTTTGTTGGGTTTTTTTTAATATTAAGTTGATAGAGAATTTAGCTTTGTAATTATTTTTGCCTTTTATTAACTGAAAAGCTAAATCATGTGACGAAAGCACTGTATCTTTCCTCACAAAACACTGTAGATTGCTACAAATCATTTTGTTCAGTCTCTAAGTTTTTGATCACCAACACAACTTTTTTTTCTGTCATAAAATATTTGCTCCTTCATACCTTTAATTTCTATTACTTATCTAGCACTGGTTCACAATTATAACACTATCAAGTGCATTTGTTTTATAAGCTCGCGGCAGCACGCGGCCATCTCATCTCGTTATTATTATAAAAAAGCTAAATTTACTGTACATATAGAATTCACCGCTATTTTATAACAAAAGAGCAACAATGGAAGGTAAATTTACTGTGCATATAGACTGTGTATGTGATTGTCATTTGTTTTCACATTCTCATCAATCGCTCACCTGGAGACAAATAACACGATATATCTTCTATTCTTAGAGACCTTTGATCCTTTACATTGTTTCGACTCTCACTTTCATGACCAACTCCTAAATATGGGTGAATAAAATACTATTTAGTGTAGTTTAATTGGTTAGATTCTGAATTTTTTTTTAGAAATTATCAGTTCGAGTCTTACAAATCTTAAAACCACTAGAGGTTTACATAGTCGTTAACTTCAGGGCCAATGACATTTGTCGAGGTGTGCGCAAGCTGACCCGAACATCCACATTAATAATAAAAAAAAGATGAATAAATTTATACAAGTTTGATGGATTAAAAAGTAATTAGATCTAAAAAATAAAAATAATTAAGATTTTAAGATATAAAAACTTAATTAATAAATTATATAAAAAAAGAACAAAACGTAAGTGAACTAAGGTGATTAAGCGAGTGTTTAGGAGTGAGTTTTACCTGCTTTTCATTAAAATTTGATTTTTTTTCTATAAATTAATTTTTTTAATATTTTTCAATCGTTTTGATATACTGATGTTAAAAATAAATTTTAAAAAATAAAAAAAATATATATTATTTTGATATTTGTTTTCCAAAAAAAACACTTTAAAAAATAATCACTACCATATTTGCAAACAACATCTAAGCCAAGCAAGCAATAAAGAAAATAGTAAAGAAAAATATAAGTTAAAAGCATTATCTTAACAATATACTAAAGGCGTGGGGAAAGCACTGTAGCTTCCCCACGCCTTTTAATTATACTTATATATAATAATTATTATAATTATTATTATAGTATTATATTATAATATTTTTTTTTTTTCGTTTTCATTTTTTTTTTTTTTTTTTTTGTTTTTTATGCCTTTATGGGTTTTTTTTTTTGCTTTTTTCTTTGTGTTTTTTTCTTTTAATGAATTTTTTTGTTTAATTTAGTTTGTTAGTGGTAAATTTTTTTTATTTAGTTATCAGACTTTCATGATACGGATCCCGAGTTTGACGGGTTAACCTGGTTTGACGAGTCCCGGAATTTATTTTTTTTTTGCTTTTTTTCTTTTTAATTAACTTTTTTCATTTAGTTTAGTTTGTTAATGTTAAATTTTTTTCTATTTAATTATCAGACTTTCATGACACGTATCTCGAACTTGACAGGTTAACCCGTGATTAATTATGGGTTAACCCGTCAAATTTTTTTTCTATTTAGTTATCAAACTTTCATGACGCGAATCTAAGGTTTGACGGGTTAACCTGGTTTGAAGGATTAACCCAGTTAATTCATATTTTTTTTCTTTTTCTTCATTAGTTTTTTTTTCCCGTTGATTTTTTTTCTTTGTTTTTTTCTTTTTAATTAATCTATTTAATTATCACACTTTTATGACACGACCTTGCAGCCAGACCCACATCCAAGGCTCTTGCGTCCGGTGTTGCAACCAGACTCACTTAAACTTGAGTCATGTAAGTTTAATATTATTATAAATATTATAAATATTACTCTTGGATCAAATGTTGCAGTTAAACCAAAGGCTCTTGGGTATATCTTTGCAGAAAGACATAACACTCTTAAATCTTAGCCTTTTTTGATATTTTTTATGCAAGAAAAAAAAATAACCCGTGGCGTATGCCTTTGTTTTGTTTTTTCTTTTCTTTTATTTTTTAAGCCTTTTACTGTGGATTGCACAGTGCAGTCCACGGTGAAAAAGCTTATGCCTTTAGTTTTTTTTTTGTCTTTTTTTCTTCTTTTGTAATTATTCTTTTAATTTAGTTTCTTAATATTAAATTTTTTCTGTTTAATTATTAGACTTTCATGATACGGATCTCAGGTTTGACGGGTTAACCCAATTGATTCAGATTTTTTTTCTTTTTCCTCATTAGTTTTGTTATTCCGATTTCATCTTTTAATATTGTATACAGTTCACAGTGAAAAGGCTGATGCCTTTAGTTTTTTTTTTGCTTTTTTTTCTTTTTAATTAACTTTTTTTTATTTAGTTTGTTGATATTAATTTTTTTCCTATTTAGTTATCAGACTTTATGACACGGATTTCAGTTTGACGGTTAACCCAGTTGATTCAGATTTTTTTTTTCCTCATTAGTTTTGTTCTTCCGATTTCATCTTTAAATATTGTATGCAGTCCACGGTGAAAAGGCTGATGCCTTTAGTTTTTTTTTTTTTTTTTTTTATTTTATTTTTAATTAACTTTTTTTTATTTTGTTTGTTGATATTAATTTTTTTTATTTAGTTATCAGACTTTCATGACACGGATCTTAGGTTTGACGGGTTAACCTAGTTAATTCAGATTTTTTTTCTTTTTCTTCATTAGTTTTTTTTCTTGATGTTGGTTTTTTTTCTTTGTTTTTTTCTTTTCAATTAATCTATTTAAGTATCACACTTTTATGACATAATCTTGCAGCCAGACTCATATCCAAGACTATTGTGGTGGTATTGCAGCCAGACCCACTTAAACTTGGGTCTTTCAAGTTTAATGTAGCGTTGCAGTCAAACCTAAGACTCTTGAATATAGCTTTGTAAAAAAACCTAATACTTTTAGATCTTAGCTTTTTTAATATTTTTTATGCAAAAAAATTGATTCGCGGCATCGCGCGGGTCATGTAACTAGTATAAAACTAAAAGGTGTGGGGAAATCACTGTTTCCCCACACCCAAATGCACTGTGGATTACAACAGTAATCCACAGTGCATTCCTCTCTTTTTTTTTTCCAACTTTCCATTTTTTTCTTCTTTTTTTTTTTTATTTTTTCTTTTTCTTTTTCAAAATTACTTTCCTTTTTTTTCCTTTTTTTTGTTAATTTATTTATTTATTTATTCAAAATTATCTTTGTTGATTTTACATTTTAAATATTAAGCTGGTTAAAAATTTTGCTTTGTAATTTTTTTCCTTTAAAATACTGTGGATTGCTACGGTGTTTTTCCACATATTTTTTCTATTTTATTTTTTTATTTTTCAAAATTATATTTGTCGATTTTATTTTTTTATATTGAATTGATTGAGAATTTAGTTTTGTAATTTTTTTCTTTAAAACATTGGTGATTGCTACAATGTTTCTTTGCATGGTTTTTTTTTAATGATTTTCTTCGAAATTATCTTTTTTTATTTTATTTTTTAATATTGAGCTGGTTAAAAATTACACTTACAATATGTGAGGAAAGTACTGTAACTTTCCTCGCAAATTACTGTGGATTGCTACAGTGTTTTTTTCCATATGATTTTTTTTTCTATTTTGTTATATTTTTCCCTAAAATTATCTTTGTCAATTTTATTTTTTAAATATTAAGTTGGTTAGAAATTGCAAGTTTTTCCTCAGAAAACACTATGGATTGATACAGTTTTTCCTCACATGGTTTTTTTCCAGTTTCTTTTGTGTTTTTTTTGTAATATTTTTTTTTTAAATTATTTTCGTCGATTTTATTTTTTTTAATATTAAGTTGGTTAGAATTTAACTTTGTAATAAAGGTTAATCATGTGGTGAAAGCACTATAGCTTTCCTTACAAAACATTGTTGAGAATTACAATTACAAGTCATTACAAATAAAGCTAAATCATGTGGGGAAGCATTGTAGCTTTCATCACAAAATACTGTGAATTGCTATAGTGTTTCCAACATGATTTTTTTTCCTTTTTTTTGTGTTTTTTTTGTTATTTTATTTCTAAAATTGTCTCTGTTGATTTGATTTTTTTAATATTGAGATGATTAAGAATTTAGCTTTGTAATTTTTTTTCCTTTAAAACACTGTGAATTGTTGCAGTGTTTTCCCATGTGATTTTTTTATGATTTTTTCCAAAATTATCTTCGTCGATTTTTTTTTGAATATTGAGTTAGTTAAAAATTATAATTACAATAAAGCTAAATCATATGGGGAAAGCGTTGTAGTTTTTTCACAAAACACTATGAATTGCTACAGTATTTCTCTAAAAGGTTTTTTATCTTATTTTATTGGGAAAAGCACTGTAGTTTTCCTCACAAAACACTGTCAATTGCTACAATGTTTTTTCTCATAGATTTTTTTCCTTCCAAAATTATCTTTGTTGGTTTTTTTTTAATATTAAGTTGGTAGAGAATTTAGCTTTGTAATTTTTTTTGCTTTTTATTAACAGAAAAGCTAAATCATGTAGCGAAAGCACTGTATCTTTCTTTCCAAAACAATATGAATTGCTAGAAATCATTTTGTTCAGTCTCTAAGTTTTTGATTATCAACACAACTTTTTTTTCCGTCATGAAATATTTTCTTCATCATACCTTTAGTTTTTATTACTTGTCCAGCGCTGGTTCACAATTATAACACCATCAATATATTTGTTTTATAAGCCCGCAGCAGCGCGCCGGAATACCATCTCTTATAATATAAAACTTAAAAGATAAATCGTATAAAAAAAAATGTATTGGGACTGGCTCAAGAGTTACAGGCAAATGCTTCTCTGTTTATAAAAATATTAATTTAGTATTAAAATAATCTTAGAAATAAGTAAGATGAAATAGGAATATAAGTCCTACTAATAAGATAATATTTTTTTAATTATGAATACTAAAGCAAAATAGATTAATCTAAGGAATTAATACGATTGCACGAAATGTCAAGAAATTAGTAAGATTGCACGGCTTGTCATGAACATCAGCCCATCCCTGCACAAAGCATGAATTACCTAAAACATCAAGGAAATAAACAATGAAGTTAATGATTCCTTTTAAAATAAAAAAATTCTTTTTATTCAATTCAGTCCCTTTCCAGCCTAATTAGATGAAATTTGCCTTGAATTATGGTAGGTCTATAAAATTAAAAGACAAATGACTAAAACATTAGCCAATGAGATAATATATACCTTATACTAAATTTGTAATTTTTATTTTAACTACATAGTTTATTTTTGTTATTATTCAATCCTTGGATGAGAGAAAAATTCATAAAAAATGGTGGTAAAGAAATGGAGTATTTGGTTATCACAATTTTGGCGGAAAAAATGTTCAAGTTTGATATCAAAATATTTTATTTGATGAGAAGTGTTTTATAGTAATGGTTTTCGGTTCTCATCTTACTGGAAAAAAAGTAGATTAAAACTTTGAAAATCTTGCAGTCTTGGTTTGATTTTTTAATTTTTAACTGATTTTTTGCTACTTTAAAGCATGAATGGGTTTATTTAGGTTTGTAGGATGTTTTTTTGTGTATTTTCTTTGAATTGTTTTGTGAAAAATGACTAGCTTGTTAAAAAAAAAATTGCTTTTCCACCCAATTTTCTCCCATTTTGGTGTTGGAAATTGGACAAGCCTACGATGCATTATATGCTCTAATCGATGACACTTCATTCATTTTAATTTTTTTAAAAAAATAAAAGAGAATGAATAACATGTCATCCATCTTTTAATAATAAAAGAAATAAAGCCAGACACATGGGTCTAACCTCTAGACACGTGCATGCCTGGCCTATTTTTAGGGGACCCGACACTAGACCTAACCCTTTTCTATTGTTTTTTGTATTGTTTTTGTACTTTGTTTTTTATACCAAAAACATATTTACCATGTTGTTTCATTTACTCTTCTGTTGTTCTTAAATAATATTATAAATTTTTATTTGGATTTTGATAATCTTTCTCAATTATTATATATTTGATATTAAAATAATAATATTTATAATAAATTGTTCATGAAAGATCAATTCAAATTGTTTTTTTATTTTTAAATAGATTTTGAATTTTATTTTATCATATTTATGATTATTTTTGTTTTTAGATTTCAATCACACATAAAATATGGATATGCTATTTGAATATTTTTTTAACTTGCTTTAAAAATCATAAAATGTTTTTTTTTAAATGATTCCAATAAAAAAACAATTGTATTCTCTAAGATAAACAAAAGATATATTAATAAGAAAATTGATTTTAGACTTGAAATATATATGTTTTGTACTTATTTAAAATGACTTGCATTTTTAACAAAAAAAAAAAACTATTATTCTATAATTAGATAAAAAAAAAACTAAAAAATTACACGTGGATATCTTAATATGCACTATTATGTTAGCTTCCTTACTTAATCATTGGTTTAGATTAACATATTTGTTATCATTTATTAATACATATAATTATCAATTTATTTTATTGAACATGCTTATTAGCTTTATTTTGCAAGTTGATTTGCTCTGAATGTTGCTTGAAGTTACAATTTAGCTCAATCCATCAAAAGTTTAGCAATTTAGACCAATGAATATCTAGTGTTAAACTGTATAAATATTTACTGAGTATATATAGTTTTAAACTGTATTAATATGTTGGATATCTAGTGTTGTCCAATCCAATTCGATTATATTTTTATCTAATTTAAATATATAGTTTTAAACTGTATTAATATGTTGGATATCTAGTGTTGTCCAATCCAATTCGATTATATTTTTATCTAATTTAACAAGTAAAATTTAACCCAATTTGGCCATAAACAGGCGAGAAGTTCACCCACCCCATCATCTATCCTCGTGATTTTGGAAATTATTTTTTAATCCTTATATTTTTATGTTTATTTTTAAATTAATATTTTTCATCAATTTAATTTTTTTAATTTAATTTATTTTTTATTTAAAAAAAGGGTAAAAACTAATTAAACAAGATAGGAATTTTGAGAAGAAAAGAAAGTATCTTTTTAAATAAAATACTATTAAATTAAAGATAGTCAACCCTAGTCAAGGGACAATTTAATTATTTTTTTATAAATTATAAGGACTAAATTATAATTAACTCTTTATTTTACAATGTAGTGTATGGGTTTTTGTTTTATGATTTATGAAGAATTTTTATGATTTCATACATGAATTAGAGGTTTAGACTCTGTTTTATAATTTTATGATTTATGGATAAAGATATGGTTTGTTTTTTAAGCTTATATATTATTTTTGTAAAATTAATTTTAAAAAAAGAGATTCGAATATTCGGTAGGTAGCAGTCGAGCCAAATTAGCGGAGAAGATGAGCAATGTATTTAAATACCGAGAATCGAGGGTAGGTGGAGGAAAATCCAACCGGTTCAATCGAGGGTAGGTGGAGGAAAATCCAACCCAGAACCGGGTAACATAATATATATTATCTTGAAATTAGCAATAATAATAGATTCCTACAAATTTTTAATTGTTTATTGATTTTATGGAGAGAAGAAGATACCGTTTCGTTTCTAGTTCCTGTTTTTTTTTTTTCCACATAAGCACATAGAAAAAACTTTATTTGGTTAGAAAAATAGTTTTTTTTATACACTGGACAATACTCTATATATAATTGTATTTTAAATTTTATTTTTATAAAAATTAAAATAACTCGTTTTTAATTTATAAAATTATATTTTTCATTTATTTTACATGTAAAAAATACATCTCACAATAATTTTACCTAAACATATATTTTTTTTAAAATAACAACTAAAAATATTTTTTAACCTATTTTTACTATTACAATTATCACAATTCCATATTTATTAAATTGTTTGTTGAACTACTATAACAAGTCTTTGCAGCTTAAATTGATAAGGATCCATTTTGGTTTGGTTTGCGTTTCTTAAAGAGAGACCTTCCATTTGATAAATTGTTACTTAAATTTTTTTTTAATAGAACTGAGCTTCTATATGGGATTGTAGTGCGTTAAAATTCAATTTATTTATTTTTTTTAAAATTATTTTTTTATATTTTTAATCATTTAATATTCTGGTATAAAAAATAACTTATAAAAAAATTTAAAAAATATTATTTTAATATATTTTAAATAAAAAATTATTTTAAAACACTCTCAAACCACAGCATCAACCTAAAACTTCCCTGGAACAAGTATAATCTATTTAGTGGTCCTCTTCCTCGCATGACTTTGTAATTGGAATGCATGACATGACGACACCATCTCTTAAATTAGAACGTGTAGTTTGATAGAGTTCCTAGATCACCGGGAACATGGGTAAGAACCAAAACAAAATGGTATCTTCATCCTGATTGTTTGTTTTAGATTTTTGAAAAGAAAATTTTTGAGAATGAATTTTTTTTTTATGTTTAGCAGTATAATAAAAAATAAGTTAGAAAATATTTTTTAGTGTTTAGTTATGTTATGAAAAATAACTTATTAATATTTTTTTTTTCAAGTTTATTAAAATAATAATGAATAAATCTTACAAATTAAAAAGTTGAATGAAAATGAAATTGAAAAAAAAATTAATTTTATAAACTATCTCAAATAAAATAAATAATAATCAAAATAATAGAGATTAAATCTAACCAATAAAAAAATAAAAAAATGATAAAATTAAAATAATAATAATAACAATTTCATAAATTATTTCAAATAAAATAAGTAACAATCAAAAGAATAAGGACCAAATTTGATAGATAAAAAATTTCAATTAAAAAAATAATATGAGAAAAGTATAATAATCATAAAAATAAGGACCGAAGTTAATATAAAAATCAAATTAAATTAAATTTTAAGGGATGAAATTAAAAAAAAATATTCAAACAAAATATATATATCAATCAAAAGTTTGAAAACCAAATTTAATATAATCAAAAAATAATATAATATTTTTAAATTTTTCACAACTTCTAGAAAATGTTTTCCGCTTAGAATTAAAAGAAAAATACTTTTAACCGGAAAATATTTTTCATTGATCAATTTTTTTAATAGAAAACAAATACAAAAAAATTTAAAAAATAATCTCTAAAAAATTACTTTTTTAATAATAAACAAATAAAAAAAAATATTTAGAGTACTAAGCCTCTATAAATTCACTTTTGGTTAGACTCTTTATAATTTTTCATCTTATCTCTTTCTTTCTATTAAAAATTTATCATTAGAGTAAGCATTAATTATATATGTTTTATAATTTCTCTTATAAATTTATAAAATAAGTATTAATAATTATTTCTTGAATACTCTGAAATTTCTTCAATATCTCAATCACTTTCTCCAAGAAATCATACCATTAGTTCTTGAGTTATTAGCGCAATAATTACCTTACCTCCTACAATCTTCATATGCAGCAAGATCCAACTAATGAAAGATTTTCCTTTCGGCCTTACTCTGTTCTTACAGAGGCAAAACTCAATTTTCTTAAGAGAGAATAGAAGGAAAAAAAATTAATTTCCAGGCATAACAATAGATACTTTAGGTTAGATTTTATATCATTTATATTCAAACTTTAATTCCTCAAACTACATAAGGTATTGATTTTTAATACTCCAACTTTACCCAATCACATTTCAAATATCTATACCTCAAATCCTTGTATTTTAATTCTCAAACTTGACTAATTTCAAATATCTATAACCCGAATCCAAATGTAAATGTTATAATTTAAAACAATTAACCTGATATATATATATATATATATATATATATATATGTGTGTGTGTGTGTGTGTGTGTGTGTGTGTAAATTAAAGTTAATTATTATACACAACTTAAAACCTAATATTTTAACCATGATCCAATCGTATCTAAAATTTTCTTACCTGTTCGGTTGGGTTCGCCTTGGTATCCGTCGATTTAGTTGCCATCCCTAACTACAATACCATCATCAAGGGCACCACAAATAGCCACGTCGTCTCTCTCTCTGACAATACACATCTTATCATAATAAAATTATTAATTAATGCATTTAAGAATATTACAAGCATCGTGTTTTACAATATTAATTGCAGAGCAGCTTTATACTACTTTCAGCTTCTGTTTCACTTTCATGCACTGATTTGGTGGAAATCAAGCTAATGAGAATATGGCTTTGAAAATCCCTGACCTCTGTTTCGGGCTTCAACTATCAGCCACTCTCCTGATGATAACAGTGGCATAATTGGCAATTGTTGCTTCTGGGGACTGCCGAAGTCTTCCAATCACCGGAAACAACTCAGATGAACGGAGGAATTGTCTGCACGGCAGATGTGCACACATCTTTGCCAATGAAAAGAGAGCTATCTTTAATGGTGATTCATTCACAGCATCTTTCCTCATGGGGTTTAGGGCTACTGCTGAACAGTCAGCTACCAACTTTAGTAAAGCCTGAAGAAATAAAACCACAACCACCCATGTAAGTCAATTTAGCACTGTTATCAACAGTGATATCTATATATTTATATATATTAAAAAAAAAAAAAAAAAAACTAGCAAATATCTTTGTACTACTGCATGAAATAACAAATCCAAATACAAGTGAGGTCTACGAGGTCCTTCGCAATGTTTACACTAAGAATTTCAAATGATTACTTTCCCTCCAAAAAAGTATGCAGATTGTAACCAAACAGTGGAATAAGTGAGCATAAAATGGATTTATTTAAAGCAAATTAACATTCGAGGCTCACAGTAAAAAAGCATATCCTTGTATGGTATTTAAGTAAGCTTCCTATATATAAAAATAAAAAATAAAATAAAAAGGAATGCATGTTTGATAAACCATACGATATATAATGCTGTTTGAAAACATGCAAATGCTGTAAATTATGAAATCTCTATTGCTGTAAAACTCAGTTCCGCATATCTCCAAACCTGCATGGCTCCTTTAGACACAATGTCATCACAAAGGTTGCTCGAGTTGCGAACAAGATTGCTTAAAGCACCAGCAGCATTTGCTTTAGTCTTGTCTTCCTCTGCTGAGAGCAGCAAATTTGCTAGTTGAGGTATAGATCTTCTTAGCTCGTCATACAGCATGTCATTATGGTAGGCAGCATTTCCAATCTGGAGAGAGTATAACGCCACATTTATAATTACTATTATAATGCTTCTTCTTTATTTACATGAGTTTTACTTTTCCTTGAAAGTACACTAATCAATAGTGCCCAGAAAATCTCAAAGTAAAAATGAGCTTTCATGGCAACAAATTTAAAGGATAACAGAGCTTTAGTAACAGTTCTTACAGCAAAGCATGCAAATTTCCTAGTGCGTTTGTCTGGATCAGAACATCGATCAATGAGAAGACTTATGATGCGAGATCTTGCCTAGAAAATCAAATTAAACAGTGAGAAAGAGCAAATTATTCGTAACGCAATGGTTCGTCGTGAGTGAATCCCCAATAATTTCATTTATTTCTCACACAATTCCAAATAGATCTATGATCTGTACTTACCAACGAACCGTAGAAGTAGGAGCTGTGCCGACACATATTGCCTACAGCACTGCAGGTTTTTGCACGCATATTGGGATCTTCATGTGTGAGAAACTTCTTCAAGAATTCCAATATAGAAGCCCCATTAATGTGTTCATAGAAACCCTGCAAGCCCACAAAATCCAAGCTAATAAGACAGGATTTGAGCAGGGAATTTCTGTTTTTGACGTTAGATATTACCCAGAACTCGTGACCTGACCTGAACGTGCCAGAACAAAATATATAGGCTTTCTGTTGACCTTGCCAGAAACACGAATGTTCTTGCAGGTTACCAATAAGGACGAAAGGACATCTCAGTTTTAGACTCAATTTCTCGGTTATCTTTTTTTTTTTTTGTTCCTCCAGGAACCTGCAGCCATTATTACCTTAATTGTTCTCGGATAATTTAAATACACCCTTGGTCTAACCTTACCTATTCTATTATTTAGTTGTGATTCTAATCTACAGGCTTAATGGCGTAAACCACGAGGTTTAATCAATTTTACTCAATATAATTAACCTTTACAAATGCCAAGGGGCATTACGAAAGGAGCATGCGGGGCTAATTTCTTTCTTGTAAGACAAAATGTAACTGTGAAGAAGAAAGGTGCACCAAAAGAAAGTAACGAGTAAATAAAGGAAGAATTTAAGATAAAATTAAGGGCAAGCCTAAAGAAGTACCCAACCTTCAGGGTAATCTCAAATAGATTCTCATATCACGTGGTAAAACAAATTATAGAAAGAAAAGTAGAGGTTTTGTGATTCTTTATATAGCTTAGTCTATTTTGTGAGTTTGTTATTATTGAAAATGAAGATCTTAGATAATTCACTGGTTTTTCATTAAAAAAGAAAAATTATGTGAATTTCATACTACTTTTTAATAGTTTTGTTGACTAAAAGTGAACGAAAGATCAGATTGAGAATTCAGTAACACGTTGTGGACGTCAACAAGATGAAAAATAGGTTAGGGACCTAATAGAGACCCTTAAACGTTGAAGACTTTTACGAGTTCGCCCTACAATTAACCTGTGCTCTAAATGCAGGCCAAAAATGAGATAGGAATAAAGAAACTTAAGGAATATAAAGTTACTTCAGCAGCTTGCAATCTGCCTGAGAACAAAGTCGATTATCCAGCAAGAACTTAAGTACTAGGCAAGAATCGCTCATAGGGTTTAGGATTGATAAGAAAGTGGAAATAACAAAAAAAAAATGAGAACGGAAAACGTTCAAATGAGCTAAACGCTGGAAAGAGAGCTTAATATCCATCTTCTTTGAAAATGTTCACTAGAAGAGAAGCAACTTCTTAGATAGCTTCTCCAAAATTGGAACTTGGAAAACGAGAGTGACTACTATAGGAAGAGGACAACAATATACAACAAAATTGCAATAGAATAATGGCTAAGTGCCCGTTTGGAAAACATCAATTTTTGGGCTTTTTTTTTAGCTTCCATGTTTGGTAATACTTAAAAGTTAATATCTCAGCTAATTTCACATGACTTTAAGAGCTATAATTTATAGCTTTTAAAAAGCCACAGTCATAGCTAAAAACCACAATTTTCCAACAGATCCTAAAAAGTAAAAATAGAACAGAGCTTAAGTTGAAATAAAGTTTAGGGAGCATTTGATATAAGGATTCCTAGATATCCTTGTGGCATGTGATTTTTGCATTTGGTTGAAAATGAAAAGTATTTATATTGTGTTTACTTCATATAATGAATCCATGAAGAATTTATACAAATTTATTATTTTACCCTTAAAACTTATTGTTTTTAATGTTCCATAACATTAAATTTTGACTTTATAAAATTATAACTACTAAAAAATAAAAAAATATATACCAACAAATTATTTAACATACATATTATATTAATAATTACAGTAATATAATAAAACAAATAAAATACATATTAATTGTTCAAATAAATTATAAGTCTATAACAATTATGTTATTATTAGTAAAAACAAGGGTATATAAGTCTAAAAGATATAAAATAGGGGAAACTAAGTAAAAAAATAGCATTCCCTCTGTTATAGAATTTGAGATTTCCCCTTTTAGAAGGGAACCAAATTCTCTAATTTCGAGGAAATGTAATGCCCTAGCAATGTTTCCCTTACATTTAACATTCCGTCCCTAAATAAACACAAGATATTGAATTGTTTGGTATAGGGAATCTAGGTCCCCATACCAAACGCCCCTTTAAGGCCCGTAAGAAATCTGTAGAATCCTAAAAGGTTTGATGAAATAACAAAAAGACAACTACAAAATAAGCTAGCATTCTATTTTGTATTAGTTAAAGTACTAGATCCTTGTAAGAAAAGATTCCTATTCTTAAATAAAGCTACTTAACCTCTGTGAAAATATTTTAAAAGGAGTATATATGAAGATTAACACTCATAAAAAGAATACGAAAAGAATTACTTTAAAACCTCACCTCATCCATGCGTGCTAGATCAGAAATAATCATCAAAATATCAAGCATGACCTCTCTCGGACTCATGTTATCGAGCAATCTTTTCATCATGTTTGGATCTAACAAGCCTCTGCCTATTAATTGAATAGCAAAAGGTCGGTGGCCGATCATTTTGGCAAGAAATGCAACTGGCCTTCCCAGATCTTTCAACTCCATGTATTCTACGCAGCGAAGTATAATGCCAGGCAATCCCACCTGAAAAGTAGTAGAATGAGTATCATTAATACTAGAGACGATTTTAGGACAGGTAATATTAACAGGTTCTCTTACTTAAGGCAGAACACGTGATAATAAAGATATGCCTATGCACGAAAATTATCAGGCAAATTTGCTAAGAACTTTTAAAAAGCAACAAGAGTCTTAAGAGTTCTACGTATCGTACTGTCCACTTTCATCATAACATGGTAAAAAAAAAAACATGCATTAAAAGGGCCCATTTTAACCTCTGACCGAAAAGAACTATAAAGGAAAAAGCAAACAGAAGATCTAACCTCTAGAAGTATTTTTAGATACTTTCCCATGTCTTCCTCAATTGCTTTAGCCATGTCCTTGTCTTCGATGAATATTTTTCCCCCAGGAGAGCCCATATTGAGAAGGAACCCGCTATTTACGGAAGCGGTAGGTGATGGCAAGCCAGGAGTATTTTGTACAGCAACAAAAGGAAAAGCTAAGATATCTATAACTGCATTTACAGCATCTCTGACACCATCCTTGCCTCCACCTGGCCCACTCCAGCTTTTCACAAGCTTGAGATGCACATCTGAGATCAGTTCAGAGATATCCTTGACATGTTCACTCCTGAGTAAAATCTGACGAAAAATCGAAGCGCCTCCAGAAAGGCAGTGACATATTGAAGAAACTGCCCATACAACCCCAATGGGGGATAACCCGACTTGATCCTTTGTGCTATCAATTCCTTGATGAGAGGTAATTGAACGGTTGTTGCTTAACAAATCAATAAGAAGCAGAGGCATGCCACTTGCACATGACTGTTTTACAGCTAATGGACCTCCCCATTTCAATCTGGATTCCAACAAGCCCACACAACCATCCCTAAGGCCATGCCAATATGAGAGAACGTTCATGTTGCGTGGACCTAATTCATTTCCTTCGACAGGTGAAATCTTGAGGTGTTCGCAAAGCGTGGCACTTCGAGGAATCAAAGGCACCGCAATTTCTGAGATGGAAGATTCAACAGAAGCTCCACTTTCAAGAGATAGAATTGATGCGAGAGCCAGCATAGCCGATGCACAATGAGGTTCCAATGAAATTTTCATTTTGTCGTCAGGAGAGAACTGATGGCCAATAATAGAAAGCCGGGACAGCTGATTCTTTGGAGAGGATGTCAGCATAAACAAGGCTGAATTTCTTCCCGTTGACTTCAAACATTGAGCAATGATTGCAAGGAGAAGGCATGAATTTAAAACCACCGTGGAAGAATTCGCTAATTTACTCTTTAAGTTGCTTGTTTCAGGATCTTTATTAGATGTACACCAAGATAAAATGGCGAATATTTCTGAAAGAATAGTTTTTTCTCCTCCACCACTGACAACAGTTGTTACAGGAAGAGAACTTGGCAAGCCGCAAAGAACACCAGGAACCATAGCATTATGTAGACAACATCTTGACAAGATCTGTAACATTTTAAAATGAGCACACTTTATGGCACCTATATGTAGAGCGACCATCATCCAAGCATATGATGTTAAGAAGTTATATTTGAGACCACTAACTTTTAAAAATGAGTAACTTTTTTAGAATAATGTTGTAGAACAGAATAAACTGAAAAAGAAAGAAGAATACCAATGATGTAAGAAAAACACCTGAATACTAGCAGAGAGGGCTGGCTCTATACGTTGCTTGAGGCAACAGAAAATTGCCACCTGCACAGCTTTCGATCTCAAGAATGCTCTTGTCACTGCTTCAATGATTCTTGCTGAATCTGTTCCAACCAATGAACTTCGTTCCTGGTCCCGAATGTCAAGACAGGGTAAAGAATGGCTTTGCAAAGAATTTAATGGAAATAAATAGAGATTCTCTTTCCTGAAAAGAGTTTCCACCGCATCTATCAATGACCACGTAGCCCTGCAAGCTTCACAGGCAGCACGCAACATGCTCAAAGAACCTGAAACGAGACTAGAGCCTGATGTTGCTAAGCAAAGAGATAAATTTTCAACTAATCCACATGTTTTCGCATGATCCAAAATCTGCTTCATCGCTTCATGCATTACAGGAGTAGGAGCTGCCTCAGAAGTCAGTGAAGTTGCTTTAAGACCATCATCTACAGCAGATAACATGGTTGCAATGCAAGCACAGGACTCTAACAGAACACTTCCCGAGGTTTCTTCATGGCCACCAACAATCTATATATTTTACTATGATAAGGGACTTGAAAATTAACACTTAAACTTGTATAAGAATCAACAAAGAACATAATTACCTGTGAAAAAATTTCAGTTAAGGCAACCCAGTGCTTGAAATATGAAGTTGAAATGGCACTCCCAATATTGTCTAATTGTAGTTTTATTATAGAGAAACTCTGCAAAATTAAGAATATAGAGTTGCCAACCAGCAATCATCAGAGAGTGGAAAGTTATAATGGCAACAGCATACAGTGATCTACAGCACTTGGATTTTAAATAATGAACACTATTCCAGAAATCAACAAAAAGAAATTTTCGAGAAAAAAAACATCTTAGCATTTGCAATAACTTCAAAGGTCAGTTGGGAAAGAAGAGAAAATATCCGAGTGAAAGAAGAGAGTGGACTGCAATAATTAAACAAACAAGTGAAATAAAACATTGTTACAATTTTTTGTTTGTATAAAAATTATATTACTTTATCATGTGGAACACATTTATCAATAACTCAATTTTAGATATTACAAGAATATAAGCATGGCACATAACAGAATTAAAACTACTATAAAGGCATGAATAAATGAAGTCCTACTACCTTTGCTAATAAGTCACTAAGTTCAGAGGATTTCAAGCTGACAACTTTGGCAGTGAAATTAAGAAGTTCACTAAGTATTTCATTAACTAGGCCACCAGTTGCACCAGCTGCAGCTAAGTTTGAAATAATTCTCAGTGACTGCTTTGTAGTAAGAACATCTTGATCCCTGCATGAGTTGAAAAGGCAAATAAAATATTATATATGCTGCTTGCCTAAATTCAGTCAACATTACAAGTGTCAGCTATTGAAAAAATGATTGCTATCTAGAGCACTAGATGAGGTAAAATAATTGTAGTAGAGCACCAAAAGAACCACCGCCCTGGTCCCCACAATATGATGTATTCATAAGGCATAGTCCCCAATGTATGATGTCTTCGTAAGGCATATCTTTGGTGTGAAATAACACCAGTTTATTGCATCATCAGAAAAACCTGCAGTTTAACCTATGCCAAAGTCTGATTTGCATTTCAAAGTCTTGCTCTGTCTTTCCATGTCTTTGGAACACTCTACCAAATAGCAAGTGGTTACTTGTTGCAATCATCCAATTGATACATTAAGTAATACTAAAATGATTAGAAACTAAATTCCTTATGGATGGGTTTAGAAATCCCATTATATCAGCTTATCCATTCTTTTATCCCATTTGTAATAAACAACTCAGGTAGTGTGCACTGACAGAGTTGTTGTCTTTGGTGATCATAGGTGTCTGTGTTCACATGGTAGAATCTCCAAAGAATTGGTTTCACATGCATGGATATCCTTAGGAACAGTTTGAGTGAAAAGTACTGAATTATTTCAGAGATCTCATATCTTCTTGGTGGATTTCGGTTATGAATATTTTTGGTTAAAGAGAGATGAAGTGAGGGATGCTACAACAGTTCTTCCAACAGAGGGTCATTATTTCATCTCCAAGGAAACTTCATTTTTCTGAAAGCTATTAGTGTCTGGTTTATTATTAGAAAAGGTGATTTCTAGCATATTTTTCCTTCTTTTCCAGGTTTAGTACTGATTCTGCGTGCTGCTTAACATTCATCAACACAACATAGTTTCCAAACCATGTCACAGGACTTTGATGAGTACCATGCAAGGAGAAATTAAGCAAAAAAAAAATCATTATAGAATGAATCAATATTATTTTAAATTTTATCGAAAAAATTCTATGAAGCTTTAACTAATGCAATGTAACACGATGAAGTATTCCCTCATGCATGTGAATTTCAACTACTTCAAAATTAATTTAGATTTTATCAAAATATCTACAAAGCTTTAATGCAATGTAACCAGATGAAGTATTCCCCTATGCATGTGAATTTCAACTGCTTCCATATATTTTTCTCAGTCTTTTCCAGTAGCGAAGTACGGCATGATGCTTCTATGAACAAGCAACAATATTAGAATTTGTTTTACCAAAACCACAAACTACCAAGAGTAAAAATGTTTTAGTCGTATCTAATGCTTCCCACAAAAGGTAAGGTTGATCATGCAAGTAAAAGGATGTTGAGTTTCACCTCCAAGAATGCAGAGATTCTTTTGACCATTTTCTCAATGGTAGTAGAATAATCGTTAATGCTTCATTATCCTGACCAATTATATTGGCACCTTTAACTGTAAGTGAATTGCTTTCCAATCTATCCAATATCTGATTGCCTGAAGAGAAATAACATGTCTCAGAATCAACATTGTCAAGTTAGAAAAAACTACGGGAATAACTTTCAGGTTTCAATCAGTAATAAAGAGATAGAATCACAGTTATACACAAAAAGAGCTATAAATATGATACAAATTTACATTTCATTTTTACATATATGTGTGCATGAACACTCATTAGCAAATTCTGCAAGACAGCTAGCTCTTGTTTTCAACCAAGGAGTATCCCTCGTTTAGAAGAAAACAACTTCGTACAACCAACAGATAAGCACCAACAAAGCAACGTGCATTCCTATGCATGCTGTCATATAAACATAATTCAAAACTAAAATACAATTTAACATTTTCATGAACAGGGGAATACAAACGCAGGCTGACAGCAATTGCATGTACTAAAGAAGATTAGTAAAAGTTCAATAAGAACAAGAAATGAATGATCCAAGCACCATAATTTCCAGGTTTTTATGACACTTAAAATGAGACAGAAATTCAGGCTTAGAGTCATCCATTTGATAGCGATTTTATGATACAAGACATTACTGCAAGACTAGATAGAACAACAGAGAGCCTTCTTCTATAAATAACATTCTTTTTTCTACAGCATCAATGGAAAAACTGGACAGAAATTATGATAGCCACAAGTCTGTCTACCTGATTGTTTAACATCATTAGGACTTGCAAATCCAGGGAACTCCTCCTGTGGTGAGGAGCTGCCTGTGACTGCATTAGGACAATTTAAATCAGCATCACTGTGAAACTTCGGAGGATTACAGTTCTCAAAAGCAGCAACAGAATTGCTTCTACCTATAACAATAATTTATGATTATTTAGCACATTGAAGGTTTCAAAACTGAAGAACTAGTGAAGGCTAAACCACCAGGATTTGAGGCAATCAAACCAGTTGATGCTTGCATATTATTTTCTTCACCCCTCCGTGCTGCATCACATTCTCTGGATGCAGAAGTTGCAGCACACATTACCTGTAGATTCTTTTATCAGGTGCTAAAGTATTCCATATTCTACTGACAAGAATATCAGCAAAAAACATATAATATATATGCATATACAACTGTAGAGAAAGATGAGTTTATGCAGCTTTTTTACTGGTAATATAAGTTTGTAGCAAGTTCCAGTTCTTAATTTGAATATTAAGAAAAACAAGGTGAAAAGAGAACGAAAATAATTGTGAGTGTGCGATCACATTACCCTGGCATCCAGCTCCTCTGAGGTTTCTTTAACAAATGGATGATCAAGAAGCATAGGCCAACTCAATCTATTTTGAGGCACCTTATTGAGCAACCCCTTAAGAAAGCTTTTGAAATTCAGACTCATGTCATCAGGATATTTTACTGGATCCTGAGATTTTGTATATAACATTAGCTTCCACTATCATACACCATAGTTTCAGGCATGAACTAGGAGAAGCATTATTAACCTTAACAATATGACGGATGAGTGCATAAACT
Source organism: Populus x sibirica (assembly GCA_019202695.1). Taxonomy (NCBI): domain Eukaryota; kingdom Viridiplantae; phylum Streptophyta; class Magnoliopsida; order Malpighiales; family Salicaceae; genus Populus; species Populus x sibirica. The sequence goes on along the minus strand of JAGMVL010000899.1, from coordinate 775,373 downwards.
GAATTCGTATAAAATGGAGGCTGGCCAACAAATAATTCATACCTGTTGGGACCACAACAAACTAGTTTCAATTAAGGATGTATAGCAAAAATAGAAGACAAGAAAAAAAAAAAAAAAGATGCAACACTTCAGTAGACACAGGTTCTGTGATAGAAAATACTCATAATGGTTGAAATTTTTTAGCAAAACCCTATATCTTTAAGTCGTATTTCAGTTTGGAACATTTATGTGAGGAATTTTATCAATATATATTTTTTCATGACATACCACTCTGAATTCAGAAAATGTCTCAGAAAAAATGCCTGAAATTAAAATCCTTGCAGCATGAGATTTTGAAGAAAAAATTGCAACACTGATACCATTCAGATGACCACCAGAATCAAATTCAAACATGGCATGAGATCAACATCTAAATGAGAGCATGCAAGCACACACAAATACACAAAAAAAGGGACGCTGCACGTACAGGATAACTCCAAGGGACCATAAATCAGCACTGTGATTGTATGGTTGCTCCCGTACAAGTTCTGGAGCCATGTATAGTGGTGTGCCTGGAAATGATGAATAAAAGTGCAAGTGAAGTGTGGGATAAGAAGGAATCCTCAGAAGTGGTAAAACACCAGACCTTACCTTTTATGGATCGCAAAACCACAGTATTTGTGGACATAGCACGTGCAAAGCCAAAATCGCAAAGCTGTAACAGAACAAAAAAAAACAGAGCATATAGAAATTCACCTCAAGATACATTGCTCTTTGAAAGCATGGCAAACGCTAAGTATTTGATATACAGTGGCATTTAAATGAAGCAACAGTAAGACATGATGTTACCATGAAAGACTCCCCTTGATAGGAAAAACAAAGCAAGACATTAAAAGAAAAGGTCACCAATAATACCTAAGTGGAAAATAAAACAAGAACAAAATAATCTCTATCATATCCGACCTTGACAACTGAGCCAGCACCAATAAGTATGTTTTGCGGCTTCATGTCCCGATGGATGATACGATTGGAATGCAAATAGTGAAGTGCTCTAACCTGAGGAGCAATTTAGCAATCAGTTTGAATCAAGAGACGAAGGGGAAAATCAGGGGAGCTCAAGGAATTACCAACTGTTTCGCAATCGCTTGAACCTGTTCTTCAGGAAGGGACTTGTCATCCTCTAGTACCTCAAATAGTTCACCCTGCACATCAACAAATCTTAGCTCTTGCCTGGTCTGAAAAGTAAAAATCCATAACAAATAGATGTTTGCTTGTTGTGATGGATAACGAACCTGCGCAAATTCCGTGACAACACAGAACTCTTGTGGGCTTTCAAAGGAATCAAGCATTTCAATAATATTTTCATGCTTCAGCTTTCTTAGAATCTGCACCCAGTAATAATAATAATGATAATAATAATAACAATGCACAATTTTATTTTTTCCAGATAATAACACTCCATATCATCAAAAAAAGAAAGGAGGGATCACCTCAATTTCCTGTCTCAAATTATGAATATCCTTGTCGCTTTTCCCATGTTTCATAATAAATTTCATCGCAACAGTCTATCATTTCATCATTAAAAAAAAATAAGATAGGATAAGAATCAAGATTAATTATTAGTAGTGAAACACAGAAGGATTGAAGTAGCTACCTGGCCCGTGTACTTGCGCCTTCCTTTGTAAACTTTGCCAAACGAGCCTTCACCTACTAGCTCTATCACGTGATAGTTCTCAACTCCCATTTCCTTTTCTTTTTCCTTTAATTAAAAAAAATATCAGAAATTGAGATTTCTTGTAAAACCCTAAATTTAGCCCAGCTGATTGCAATATCGATGATTGATTTCAATTCCTATAGTAATCAAGATATGGTGTTGATCAATGTTCAAGAAAAACTGTAGTGAAGAGATGGAGAGAGTACCTTAAGCGTCGCAGAAATGTAGTGAAGAAAAACTGATATCTGCAGATCTAAGAAAACAAACGGGAGGGGAGAGAGGGAGAGGGGGAGAGAGAGAGAGTTCTTTTGAAATAGAAAGAAAGAGAGACGAAAGTGTAAATTCTTCCCGCTCATGTTTATTTCAATTTTAAACAGTTCTTCTCACGCTGCGGTGGGTTCAGCTCGCTTCGCAACACGTCACATCACACGATCCCGTGCTTGCTCTACGATTAATTGCCACGTCAGAATCATAGCGCAACTTTTACAAATTGAATTTATCAATTTGTCGTTATATCAGAGATAACGAGAAACAGACTTTTGCAAAATCATTATGGAAAATTATACTGAGCATCTGGTCTGTTTTATATTTTACTGTGGTAAATTACGGAAAATATCCTCGGTGAATCAAGAAGTTAAAATCACTTAAAATAATAAAACTAGCACTATATATATATATATATATATATATATATACACACACACACACTATATCCAAAAACTCATTGTACAACTCTATCTAATTTGTAAAAATCCAAAATTAGAGAAAACCCTTATAAAATCCATGAAAGCTACTTCAGTCATGTAGCTTATAATGAATATATCTTGCACTTGTGAATAGCTTGAATACCTTAAAAAAAAGTTGAATTTTTTTATTTTTTATTTTAAATTAATTTTTTTAGTGTTTTCATATCATTTTGATATGTTGATATTAAAAATAATTTTTTAAAAATTAAAAAATATATTATTTTGATATATTTCTTAATGAAAATTATTTTAAAAAATAATCGTTATCACACTCTCATACACCCCTGATTTCTTTTCTCATCTCGCAATAAACTTTTTCCTTCCCCTCTTGAAGAAATATGATTATCATAGTCTACATTGTCATCCTTCAACTTTAGCAAATTTTGTGTCTCTCTCTATGCACTCATGATGGAATTAGTATTGTAATCTGTCATAGTGCTTATCGTACATAGAAACCAAAAAATAGAGAAAAAATCAAAGATGTGAACATCTTGGTTGGCTAGAATTTGTGTTAGGGCTAAAGATCATAAGCAGCTATATAATTCAGGAATGTAAAATTTTCTTTTCTTCTGATCATATGGATTTATCGTATTGTTCAGTTGAATGACATAAAGTTTTTGTCTTTCTAGATTTTTGTTGTCTTAGGTTAAATCCTATAGTTTTTTATCTTTCTTAAGAGAAAAATCAATTTTCTTATGGGATTATTGTTTTGTGTTTCTCTAATGGTTGTAGATCAATAATTGTTTTTTTTAATTTTTGATTATTTCTCTTTTAGGTTTGATTTAGAACATTGATGGACTATTTCTCATGATATTGATGTGCTTATAATTCTCAATTTTTTTCATGAAGTTGTTTTATATGATGAAAAATTCCATAAAGACATTAATAGTTATTATGTAATGGTAAATGGGTGATAAGTTGTCACTAAGTATGCTAAAACATTTGTTATTTTCATGCATTATTTAGTCATTGAATAAAAAATAATGGCAAACTTGTAGATAATTAAATAAAGGCAATTTTCCCTTTTAATTTAATTTTGTTTATTGTTTAGTTTATATTAGTCTCTTGACTCGCGTCCCGCTACGAGCCGAATCAAGATAATTCTAATTGTAGAAAATGAATGTGTAAGTATTGTCAATGTGTTTCTTAACACCAAGAAATTTTTTTAACTATAAATCAAAAGGTCGATGCATACTTCTAATAAAATAAATTAAGAATTATACGCATTAATAAGTTCAAAAAAGAGTTGTTAATGTAAACTCAAAATTAAATTGTAAAGGTGGAAGACAAATGCATATTAAAATATATCATCCCGCAGAATTAAGAGCTCTTAATCTTTTTCTCCTTTATTATATGACAATTAAATAATTTCTAACAAAATAACATCTTAAATATAATACTATCTATTTAATTATAACTAATTCTTATTAAACTTTAAAGGAAAAGAAGAAGAACAGTTTAGAAAAAAACATTTGCTAATATCAAAAAATTATTACAATGGTATTTGAAAATAAATTTAAAAATAAAAAGCATTTAATAGAATAATAACATAAATATAATTATAATTATATATTTTTATGATTTTTTTTATAAAATTTAAAAAATTCATAAATTGGTCGAGCACTCCTTAGCCTCAAAAGAGATGGTGAGGCATGTGTGGAGACATAAGGCTAGGTCTCTGCATTTGGCCATGTAGTTTTTTTTTATTTAAACTGGGTCATTCGTCCATTTTTTTCCACAAAAAAGAGAGCTAACAACGCATCACTTGTTATGGTAACTATCAAAGGATAACATGCCATCTTAAAAATATGAAAACAAAAGGTGTAACAGACAACCTGTTGGTTGCTGTAGAAATTTCATGGCCACCTTTGGTGGTTGAAAAATCAGGCAAGAGGGTTTTTGACATTTGATGCTTATTTTTAAGCTTAAAAAAAAAAAAGCTCCGAAACACCCTGTAAAACCTCTATGACTTCTTTTTAAACCCCAAAACAACATAAAACCTCTTCAAAACTCAAGAATCAAAACGGATCTAAAAATACTTTTTGAGTATGGATTTAATTTATTTGGTACTATTGATGAAAAAACCACCACCAATGAACTCTTATTTCCAAGAGAAACACATTGATATCAAGTTTTTCCTTTTTAGAGCTCGAAATGTGAATGAATAAACATTTTCGCTTAACACATTATTTTCCATCAATTTCTCTCTCTTCTCTCTCAGCCCTGAGGGTTGAGAATGAACAAAATTGAGTTTTCAAAAATTAAAAAGACTATAAAATAATGAAAAGAAAACTTTTAAACCAGAGATAACTTTTATATGCATAGTTGTAATTGGCCACTTGGTTTCTTCGTCTTTTACACTGTAGTCCTCTAACTTAGGATTTTGACTCTCAATTACAAATTATAAGAAATTGGTTTAATTGAGCAATAAAAGGATACAATCGAAGAGAAAATAAGTTTGAGCATCAAAATAGAGTAAAAAAGCAACGAGCAATAGATAAATAGTGAAATGTGCCTTAATGCGCAATAAATGAATAGGGATTTCCTTTTTATTTTAGTTTTTTGTGTTGATTTTTTAAATCATCAGTTTTATTTTATTTTTTTTATGTAAATTGTAACAAAAAAGTAAACAAGGATGTATACATATTATCACAAAATAAAGATTAAAAAATAATTTAACATATAAATTCTTAATACACATTCCTTTTTTCTTTTAAAATACCCTTAACTTTTGATTAAATTCAAACTCAATATTAATACATTTTATCACATAATAATGATTAAAAATAATTTAATATATAAATTCTCAATATACATTCCTCTCTTTTTTAAAATTACCTATACTCTAGTTTAAAAAAGTAATAATACACTTAGTCATATTTCAAGCTTTCATGCCAACAAATCTTAACCATATTCATTATATGTTATAGATAGGCATATAAGTGTATTAACTTTTAATATTTATGCAATTGAGTCTCTTCTTTAATTGTTTTTAAGCACATGTTATAACTTTAAGATAATAAACTAAATGTCAAGTTTCTTCTATTAACTACTTGTATGGAATACATTTAGGGTCCTATAAATTTTTAAGCTCACATAAAAAAAACCTAATAAAAAATTAATTTAAATTGAAAAAATAAATAAGATGGGAGAATTTTACATCCACGTCAACTCATAATAAAAATACAAGGGATAATTACAAAAATCCTCGTATAGTTTGATATGAATTTTATTTTCCCTCTATATTTTCATAAACCATGCTCTTCATCTTATAGTTTACATGTTCAAAAACAATTTACATTCTCAACATTGTATTTTATTTAAAATTTTTGTTTAACACATGATGTAAAGTATAATTTATAAAAACACGGAGACAAAAAAAAAATCAGATCAAACTATATGAGAATTTGTATAGTTTCCCCAAAATATAAAAAACATCAAGTTTTAAAATTTTCATATTTGTCACCCATTCTATTATAGTCAACTAATAATTATTATCAACTGTAATAACCTGTTATATACTTTAAAACAATTACTATCATCATCTCCATCTTATCATACACAAACAATCATCAATGATTTTGATCACCATCATAACCACCACATATCTAATATAAATAATTCCCAAACCACACTACTTTATCTTTTATAGATAAACATTAATATACTACAACCATAATAAAAGTTGAGATATTTAGATGTGTTTTCTTATATAATTGGACAAGTCTCCAATATATTCTTATATTTTTAATTATGTATATTATATTCTTATAAATTTGTTTATTTTCTAATTGATCCATTAGTTAGCTTTTCTTTCCATTCAAATTAAAAGAATTGTATTTTTTATTTTCAAAATATTAACACAAACAAGTGTTTCATAAAGCATCAGACACTTGAGAAAACGATAACACCACTTAATTGCAACTAAGCAAAAGTCAATGAACTTTGCACGTATTGCGAGTTGCTCCTTCTCACTCCAATTCAAATTTCACAAACACTCAATAATAGTCCTTTTTGTTATATTTTGGTCCTCAGATCTTTTCCTCCCTCGTTTTAACCATCATTCTATTACTGAGATAAGCTCTTGATCCTTTGATTTCTTGTTTAATTCTCACTCATATTTCATAGCTTGCATAGTTATTTTGATTTTTATATATTTTTTATGTAATTAATATAAATTTCAGGTTATGGATACTAAATTAATTAATTGGGTTTGATTTTTATATATTTTTTATGTAATTAATATAAATTTCAGGTTATGGATACAAAATTAATTAATTGGGTTTAATTAAATATAATTTTCACATGATTGTTTTTTTTTCTTTAAAGGGATATTAATTGAATAAAATCTTGTTCATTGTGATTGTGGTGATAACCACGGTTCAAATTTTAATCACTAAATGAGTTATTTATTCAATAAATATTTACTTTTTTAGAATCTATGCAAGTTTGTAATGTAAAATAGGATGGCAATAATATGATATGTTGCATCTCCTTTAAAGCTATTATACATATCATAATCTAATTTTTCCCTCTTGTTTTTTTAAATGTTTTTCCAAAAAAATTCAAGAAATAGTGAAAAATAAAATTCAAAAAATATATTTTTGACGCTTTTATGTTGTTTTTATCATCTTCAATGTTGTTTCAAAAGAACTCAAAATCCAAAAATTTGTTTTAAATGCGTTCAACTATTAATGACTTCATTCAAAAATCTTTGATTAAATTTTCTCATAAAGTTGGCATTAACGTTTTCTTTTTTTTTTTGAAAATATCAAAATACAAAAAAAAATAAGAAAAATAAAAATTGATAAAAATATATATAAAAGGACAAAGGGACCAAAACGCAAAGTAAGAAAATAGAGGGATCAAGATAAAACTAAGTTGCTTGGAGACTAAACAATTAGAAGGAAGAGACAAAATTACTTTGCCAATAAATAGTAAAAAAAATAGGAGGGGGAGGCTATAAAAAATATCCTAAAATGGATTGGGTTTTTTTTTATAAAAAAAATATTTGATTTGAAAAGGTAAAAGGGTTGGGCTTTTTTTTTGTTTTGATTCAAGCCTACTTGCTTTTTTTGGACAAAGCCTGCAAGTTTTCAAGCTCGTTTTTTTAAAAGCATGTCTTTACTTTGTGCAAATGGGTTGATATGTGCCTTACAACAATTTGGATTTTAGTATGGGTTATCGATCAAGCTGAGAAGCCTAGTCCATGTGACTGGCTGAGCCTTTTAAAATCTAAAATTATGTTTGACAAAGCTGTAAAAGAGAAAAGTGCATTTTTAGATTATTAACTCGTGTTTGACAAACATTCCTTTAAGGTAATTTTTAAACCTGTGTTTTTCAATTAAATGACAAGTATGGTAAACTCACTCTAACACATTTTTCACAACTTTATTTTTTGTTTATTTTTTGTTTCATCAAACATGCCCTAGTTTAATTTTAAAATTTTAGAGGATCATTTTACAATTAATTTTGGGTCTTTTATACCATTTTTACCATTTTATATTTAACATTTGATATTGTAAACTTATACATAAAGCATCTTTTTAGTATTAAATAAACCATATTTTGAAAAAAAATTAGAAAAACAATAAAAATACTCTTTTTTTTAAAAGGACTTGTCTTTTAAATTTCATATGGACAAAGTCTAAGGTAATTTTCATGCATGTTTTTTTATAAAATAAAAAATATTTTCTTTATTTTATTTAAGAAAAATCAATTAATTGATTTTATAACTAGTTTGTAAATATCCATTAGAAGTTGGCCTAAATTTCAAAAACACAAGAAAAAAACTAATTTGATTATTTTTAATACCAGGATTTACGAACTTACATGTAAGGTGTATTTACAATATTAAAAAAAGAAAATTAAGCCCATAATAAAATAATCTCCTCCCCCCCTCTCCTTTTGCTTACTTAGAATATATGAAAATTGCAAACTTATACGTAAGATATATTTCTGGTATTAAAAGAAACAAAAATAAAATTATAATAAAATTTTATTAGACTTTAGAATGACTAAGTTTGACCCATGAAGTTATGATTCACCTTACTAAAGTGGATCCGCTTTAACCAATAGATAGACCAATGAATAATAAAACACAATGAGACCTTACAAATAATCAGACAAATAAATAATGCAACTTAGGTTAGGTAGGGTGTATTAGGGTGATAATGTCTTTCTTATATACAACTAGTCATTTTATTTAGACTCTGTAAACCAATTAGGGTTCTTAGTGCAACAAGATATGTAAATCGTCTTATTTAGGTTAGAATGATAGGCTAGTAAAGCATGGAGTTTCATCCTTGAAACAAAGAAATATATAGAAAAACCAAAAGATTGCCTTGATTATAAGCAAAACTATTTGAAATGATACGATTCAGGCTAAGTCAAATTTGGATTTTAACGTAAAAAGTGCAACTATCCAGTTTAACGACATTAGTCAATGCCCAGCAAGCTTCAGAGAGAGAGAGAAAAAAACCCTGCCATGATGATATACAAAACAGAATGGCTGCTACTTTCATCCAAAGTTGTTGGGGACGATTGTTGGCAAGAAAAGAACTCTAAAGGCTTTAAAAAAAGGCTAAGGAATTGTCCATTCAACTTGTTGGTGATTCGAGGATGAATCATCTTGAAGAGAGAGGGAATGATATGATCCAGGCAAGGTCAAATTTGGATTTTGACGTAAAAAGTGTAACTATCCAATTTTGACAAAGATAGTCATAATTCTCAATCCGATTGTTGGATCGGGTCTCAATTTTACGTGGAGTCTCCTGACATATTGTCCTATCTTGGGTTAACATTTCAGGTCAATTGGAGTTTGGGAAGACATCTCATTATGGGTCAACAGAGGCTGTACAGATTTTGTTATTTACTTTTTTTTTATTTGTGGACTTCCTATTTGGCTAGGATTCTTTTCCTAAAAGGATGTGATGGCTTATTTTAGAAATCTACTAATTCTACAAAGATTTTTAATGGGCTGCAACACAGTTTCCAAGTGTGGCAATGATTCATAATTATTTCAGAATCATTTTCCTTACAAGGATTCCTTATTCATCCTAGCTACAAAAAGGAAAGAAAACTTCAGAATAAATTCAACCTTCAGATCAGATTTCCTAGTCTATTTGGGACTTATTAATGGCGACAAATGTGATTCTAGCATATTTAGGATGGTAATTTTTGGATTTTTATTATTTTTAATCATTTTCTTCTTAGTCTTTGGGTTATTATTACTTATTTGGGTCAATTGTAAGTGGGCTTAATATAAGTCCACCTAAAGGGGGTCCATTAGGGTTTCTTTAAGTCTAGAGTTAGTACAAATAAAGGCATAACCAAACATGTAAGTTAGACAATTCAGATTAATAAAACATCTTGTTTGCCGCACTTTGTGTGTGTATGTTGGTGAGATAATCTCCCTTCCATGATTCTCTAAAGAACTGAAAAGGCTTATCGAAGAACAACTGGCTTCGTGGCGTCATCCCTATACTTCTCGTTCACGAATCAATATTCGTTGGGTAGGGGTTTCCGTTTTCAATAGTGTTGGTGCCTAGGTACAAGTTATCTTTGTGTCACACTCCTATCAAACCTGATTTACTTGGCTTTCCGAGAATTGATGTCTTTGCGTGTGGGTTGTGTGACCATGTGATCACAAGATTCGCATCATCGTAGGTATAAACATGAAGTTGATTGACCATTTCCACCATAGTAGCTGTTGAAAAGTTGTAGAAGGCTATAATTGCATTAATAACCTGGATTAAAGGTAGTAGTTTAGCCTTCCTGGAGTTTCAGTTCTCCTGCAAAAGATAGATGATGTTGTTTTTAGATATCAAAGACATGAGAAAAGGGAAAAAAGTTTTTTAAGGAAGAAGAACTTGTAATCTATCATAAAAAATTCATGATCCCCATCAACCAACAAAGTTCTTCATTAGCTTTAAACCCATAACACAGGGTTTATTGGAAATTAAAAGTTTAGATTGTTTTCGAACCCATTACAAGATTGTTGAAAGTAAAGTAGTAATTGAATTAGTTAAAAACAAACAAACAAATTAAAGTATTCATTTAAAAATACTGAAATAAGAATTTTTTATTGAATAAAGATGAACTTTCATAACGATTGAAAAAAAGCAAAATGAAAATTTTGCTAGAACATGCGATTGATTTTGCTCAAGTCAATTGTGTGATCATCATTGTACCAACATTACATCATTTATCTATCAAGATTAGTATTGGGACATGTTTTATTTATGTACTTTACCCATGAACAGAACCTTATACAAAAAGAAGAAGAAAATGGAAAAGAGGATGCTAGGAAAAGATAAACTTGTTGATGTAATAGCAACAATAGGTGTAGTAGCTAGGTTTCAATGTCCATTAATTACAAAAAAAAATCCCTTTAAAAGTTTTTACATAGAAAACATCTTTATATACCAGGTGCTTTTTCACACAAATGTTAAAAGAAGGTAGCAATACACTTGTTCTAGACAATAATTTCCTTGTTGAATGTATCTAAAATATGACACCAAGCTGAATTGCTTCAAACATTTGTGGACAATTGCTTTAGAAAATAATTTTCTAGCTCCAAACTGAATTTGATGTTATCCCACAATCACAATTAAATCTTGAACCTATATAGATAATTATACATTAACTTTTTTCCAATTTGTCGTGCCTTTAGGGAATCATTTTAACGAATTAAATCCTTTTGAATGTGGCTGTGTATCAATCATGGATAATAAAGACCATGATTAATTTTCTAATATGATAACATAGCAACAATTAACCTTTGTTTAATTCCTTGCAATAAATTAAAAACAACATTCAAATAGGAGAGATTGCATAACTATTTATGCCCATATTAAATGTCATAAAGGACAAAACTACTAAGCTTTCACCATTAAAGGATTCTCGGGCATAAACTAAGAGATATGTCCCAAAAACTTTGCAAAGGATCCTTTATAGGAAGAAATCAAACTTAACAAGTACAAGTTTATGGAAAAACGAACAAAAATAAGGTTTCGATGTAGCACAAACCAAAAGTAACGAGGCATTCTTTCTCATCAGTACTTAATCCTCTAGTTTAACTATGATTAAAAATAAAAGAGTCGTAAATGATTGCATCAGGAGTTGATAATTTTACATCATCTTGTGCCAATGGTTTGCTTTGTGCGAGATTAGTGTTGGGCGGCAATGCATTACTATGGGAAAAGTTGTCCTAAGAATTATAATCAGTTGTGATTTTGCTATAAGATTGATGCACTTGACATGTCTCGATTCCTTACATTTCAACATAAAATTCATAGTTTTTCATGTACTCTCATCTATTAATGTTTTTACTTTTAGTTTAATGCCGAGTATATTGAAGATGTGACCTTGAAGAAACGGTTAAAGGAAAAACCAAATAGAGCAGCGAAAAAGGTTGATCAAATTTCAACAACAGCTGAATGAAAAGAAACATAGAGTAGAGAAGATGAGGCAAAAACTAGTGAAATAACAAAATGGTAAAGATATAAAGTCATCCAAAATAGGTCGTATACTTAAAGAATTGATCATTTACCTTCCCATTATCGAGTTAAGGGGAAATATCGATATATTATGCAATCTATTATAATTTACACAACATACACTTTTACACGTAAAGTTGACATTGAAAATCTTTTGTTTTAATATGTGCTACGATAATCACTAAACACTCCTTATAAGTAAAAAAGTATAAAAGAAAGACTCTAAGAAATCTAGTCAGTATAAAAACTTATTTTTGCTCTATTTAAGTAATTGTGATTTTTATTGTGCTATCTAGGCATGTTCCTTAGACTTAAAACCGTAGGTTTATCCTAAGGTACGGAGTCATTAAACTTAGCCTAATTTAACATGAATATATACATTTTGGCTTTCCTCATTATCAAAGCATGTTTTCTTATCTATGTCTGATAGTGTGTGTACGTGACAACATAAGACAAGAAATTTCACTATGTTTTTCTTTGTTTTTATTGCTATAGACCAATCCTATAGGAAAAAAAAAAAGAGACACAAAAACTAACAACCAAACTGGAAAATAAGATAATCAGCACATAAGCAAAGATTATTGCAACAAAAAAACAACACTAAAAATATACTATAGAAGGGTCTAAAAGGAAACATACCAAAGAAACAAAGGAAGCAATGACAACTACAAAACATGAGACCAAAACAAAACTAAGACATAGCATGTTCTTGGCTTGTCATGGCAAGAGTGTGGCTGTCTTTAAAAATAACAAAAAGAAAAAACACAATTCCTTAGCAAAGCAGCAAGCACAAAAAATAAAAGAATATTGATTGAAGCAAACTAGAAAAAAAAAAGAATGTAAAAAGCATAACAAATAAAAAACTAAACAGGATAAAACAATCACTAATCAATGAAGCAAAGTAGAAAAAATTAATCATCATAAAAAGACATTGATCTCAACCCAAAACACAAAATGAAAAGAAATCAAAAGGGGTCTATAAATGTTATACAAGCTAAAAAAAAATTTATGGCATCATCTAAAATACTGCTCAAACCACTCCAACATGACATACTTGAAACCAACAAAGGACGAAAGAAAGCTTACAATCCATAAACCAACATAAAAGAAGATCAATTAGTTTGTAAAGACCAAAAACTCCGATCACTAATATAGCAGTGGACAAACCCAACTACCCTCCAATAAATAACAAAACATGAAATCACACCAAAAAAGACTTCTAAAAGTGACCAACTTAGGAGACAAAGCTTCTAACCATGATAAAAAAAAAACTATAGAACCAAAATTAACCCAAGACATAGCGTATTAGTGGCTCGTTGTAGTAACTCTGAATGCCTTTAAAAAACCAAGAGCTTAGGATCATACATGAAAAACTAACAAACTGAGTAAGGTAGCTAACAAAAGCAAGGAAACCTCGAGGAAAAGCAACAAAATAACATAATAAAAGAAAGAAAAATAAAATTCTATAGTAATCAAAGGAATGATAACACTAATTTCAATCTCAAAAGAAAAACAACCACGATAATTGAAAGCCAACCGAAGAAAAAACTTACTAATAGAGAAAATAGGTGTTGAAATGCTAATAAAAAGAAGAAAGTATTATAAATAACCTTTTAGTAGGTCTCTTATAGCACTCAAATACGTGATCCTTTGCAAATAAAGATAAAAAAAAATGTTAACCCAACCTAACTTAAACCTAAAAAACATGGCAAGAAGTGGCTAAATAAAATGATAGGGAAAACAATAGTAACTGTTAAAAGTACAATGAAAAAGAAGAAAACAAAGCAAGATTATATCCCACAAGCCATCTAGTTAAAATGCAATTGAAAAATGGCTTGACACAAACAAATATCAAAATCAACAACCTTAAAAACTTAACAGAAAAGGAAATATTCAATCCCATAAAGCCAACCACATCCTTATCAATAAATCATAAAGAAACCTACCTGTCCTAGTAAGATTAAAACCTAACCCTATCAATAAATCACAAAGAAACCTACACATATCCCTATCAATAAATCACAAAGAAACGTACCTGTCCTAGTAAGATTAAAACCTATATGAGCAAGTAGGGATTGTATTTAATGTATATTCATTACAACCCATCGAATTGATAAGACAAGACACCTAAATCACATTGAAATAGATGTAATTGGAGCCAATTCCAATAATGTTAAAGAAAATTTAACGAACACAAAACCACAATATCCATGAAAACAAACCCATCCTCTTTCATCAAAATTAAAATAAGTGAAAACCATTAGAAAATAAACAAAAAAAGCGCAAAATACAAGAACCAACAAAGAAAAACTAGTGTGAATAAGCCTAATTGTTAGGCTACTTGCAATTAATCTAACCATCTAGCTATGAAGCATTGGTAAGAGATAAGATGTGTATCTTAGTGATTCTTTTCAACTAGAACTGATACAACCATATTATTCGACAGTTTCACCCACATTTAACTAGTGTTTTGCCTATGTTTTATATATAAAATGCCTTGATATTCTTTGTTTTATGTTTTGAAGGCACTTTTGGATGAAAGATGCAAAAAGGAGTAAATTAGAGGTAATTGACAGATTTGACCTTTAGTCGATGTTTTGTGTAGAGCGTGAGCTCTAGAGGTTGAAATGAAGTGATTCCAGTGGCGTTAAAAAGCTAACATCCATACATTTCTGGACATCTAAGGCAAGAAAATAAAATAAGGTAGAGAATGGAAATTGCAGCCTTAAAAGTCAAATCTTACAATCTGCCAGTGTTGACCTTCGGCCATTCCAACTTGAATATCTGGAGATACAGAACTCCAATGGATGCAAACTCAATTGTTTTGGATTTCTGACTCAAATACCTAGCGACGCTCTAAATTTCAGCCAAAAATGATGTCATATGAGGGAGATATGATTTTTCAAAGATGACAACAGAATTCTACCAACAAACAGGTTTCGTGAAGAAACGAGTCCAAATTATGTTCCGATGCATCTAAACCGACATCCAAATTTTTGTTTCAGCAATTTAGCTCCTCTAAGTCAAAGCTTGAAGATTTCATGCAAGGCTATTTCTCCGTTTTTAGGAAAATAGTTATTGAACTACTTAAATGTAAACTGTCTAGTTAAGGGAGGACTATTTTGTAAAATAGAGACTAGGGTTTCCTAGGATATAAAAAGAATGAGAGAAGAGAAGGGGGCCAGCCAGCCAAAAAGAGAAAAACGCCCCCTTCCTCTAAGAAACCCGAAATCATGCATTCTTCCTTATTTTTTATTAGTTTTTCAACAAACATGTAAGGCTAAACACTTTTTCTTGGTTGCAAGGACATGGAAATCTTCGGATTTCAAGAATTGTGAGATTTATTTTACCTTTTCTTTTTCAATTTATATGATGAATATGTTTGTTCTCCTATCCTTATTTTTCCTATGATTGTTTATTTGAATTGCTAGAGCAGATTCTAAGTTATTATTTTAGACAATCTATTGCTAAGTTTGATATCAAAACCGAAGTTGTGGTATATGAACTTGTGAAGCAAGCGAGTTTAATAATTGTGGCGGATCTACCTTATTAATCTAAACATTCAATCAAATCAAACATAGGCTATGGACGGTTATGTTTTCTTGATTAATCAACTTATCTAGTTCTTAAGGTCGCCATTGAATTAAATTACTAGTGCGGACACTTTGTGGTTGTTTGATGGTTAAGGTTAATTATACGGCGGATCCGTTAATTAACCAATGTTAAGAAGAGATAAATATTCAGAATATATATTGTTGTTTCGTTTTCATGATCAGTTCTGATTTCTGTAGGTGGAGGTGTGCTTGCGATCAGGTTTGTTCTCTTGATAATTTTCTGATTTTATTTAATTTCGCTTGATAGTTTTCTATTTTCTTTTGCTTTAGCCTAGATAACGTCAACCCCCCCCAAATTACATATCATCTAGTATAAAAATCTAACTTGAACTTTCCTCATGGGATCGACCCCTTGCTTGCTCTATATTATCTTGTGTGTTGTGTTTTAAGTTAGGGTAATTAATTTGTGCGACCACGACATCGCAACAAGAACCTTGGTTTCACAGCTATTAGGAGAACTGTATTCTCACAACTATTCTCCTGTGTAACTATTTGGTGGAGTTTTGTTATTTTAGCGACTTTTATTTTCAGCTCAGTTGACCTAATATCCTACATCTCAGGGATTCCTTTCAACTAGAACCTTGGTTTTGTAGTTACTAGAAGAACTATATTCTCATAATTATTCTGCTATACAACTATTTGGCAGAGTTTTGTCATTTCAATGACTCTTATTTTCAGATTAGTTGACCTGAAGTCCTATGTCTCGATGATTCCCTTCAACTAGAACTATCCAAAAGCGTCTTAACTATTCTGATTGAATCCGAAACATTTTTATTGCAAGGCTAGTTCCTTTTCATGATTATAGGGTTAACTTTCCCCTTTTTAATTACCTAACCCAAGGATTTCTTTTTTACCAATATTGACTCATCCAAGTCTAATTTTAAGGATTTTTCCTGTAAAATAAAACATTATCCAATGCTTTTAGGGTTAGATGAATGCATCCTTACCTAGTTTGGAAACATAGCCCTCCCTTTTCGATGCTCCATCATTATAGAGTGCATTTGCTTGCTATCCAAAGCCTTTTTAGTCTTCTGATTCACCAGCTCATTCGAGTTTATTGTATGTCAATTCTCTACTTAAATATAAGTGCCCATCTTGGGTTGTCTACAATGATTATTGCTCTCATTATTTATCAAGCTTGACTATGCTCAGAAGTGTGCTATTGCTTGCTTTATCATGAAGAAGTTTAAAAAATAACTCAACTTCCTGAATTATTTCAAAAATTGTCTTCTAATTAGCTATATGCATCCTGCCAACAATTATCAAAAGGATTTACGTATCGACCTCATCTTAGATTGTCAATTAGCCGTGAAGTTGCCTCTAGTTGAACCATACTCTTCAAGCATATATTATCATCAACATTTATGGAACGTCAAGTCATGTATTATCATTTTCATGAATGCATTTTTCTACTTATAGCTTACAACAAAGGATCCTCATTGTATGCTTAATGTTCTTCACAATAAATTGCTCTCAACCCGTTTAATCTTATCGAACAACTCATATTGATCGAAGTGCACATTTCTAGCAACCATTATAGGTACTTATGTAGCCATTAAGTTGTCCTTAGTTGGGCCATGCTTCTCCAATATGAGATAATTTCCTAGATTCTTGAAGAAAACCATTACAGTCATTCTTTACTAATGATCATGAACATCTCTTTAACTAATACGACTAGGTTTATCCCTTTAGACCAAATCTATCTTTAGAGATTCTCCTTTATTTCAAGATTTTGTAATCAACTAGACTCAATGGTTTAGAACTTTTGCATAAGAATTGTTATTACCCATTTTTGGGTCCTCATACAAAAAAGGAGAAAATACCAAAAAAAAAGAGAAGCCCGAAACGGTGATGTTTTGAACGACATTCTTCTTCTTCTTCCCTTAAACGTGCAGTAGGGGAAGAAGAAGGTTTTTGAATTTGTTTTTTCTCCACGCTCTCTCTCTTTCTCTTCCCCAACTTGACCAAACATTAACAAGTTGTATCACCTCATACGCCTTACTATCACGCTGAAGAAAAGAGAGAGGAGCCATGCTTTGTAGAGGACACCCCATGCCACCCTACGCTGTGCGATAACAGGACAGGACAAGGTGGCCCCCTCTCCTCCTGCTTATAAATACGGGGAGGCAGAGGAGAGTAAAAAAAGGGGGAGAGGGGAGGGGAAAAAAGAAGAGAAAAGGAATGGGGGAGCAAAGAAGAGAGTTTTTGAGAGAGTGAGAGAGAGAAAGATTTTGGAGAAGGACAACACAGAGGGAAAGGACGGGCAAGGAGAGAAAATAAAGGAGATTACAGAGGGAGTAAAAAGATTTAAAAAAATTTAGAGAAGGTGGGGGACATTTTGTAGAGGACTAGAGGGAGAATGAAAAATAAAGGACCAAGAGAACGAAAAAAACACAGGATAAAGAGGAGAGAAACAGAACAAGGAAAGGGAAAGAATAGGGGAGAATAAAGACAGAGAAGAGAGTGACAAAAGAATAGATGAAAAACCAAGCAAAGAAAAAGGGAAACAGAGAAGGGAAAGAACTGAAACAAAAGGAAGAAGAAATACAGAAAAACAAAAAAGAGAAGAAGAAGCATCATCGTGAACCACCGCCTGCCGCCACAACACCGACACCGTGAGCCACGAGCACTGCCAACGTCGTCAATAGGAAAACCTTCCTTCTCCCCCTTTTTCCTACCTTAATTTTACCCAGTTTCCATTGTTCTGCAAAGTGAACAGTAGATGATGAATTAATTCGCTCTCTACTATTCACATGAACAGTGGAGAGCCGCTCCACTATTCACTGGATCGGACCAGCGTCGGCCCAGTCCAAAAAAGAGAAGAAAAATATCTTGTGCGCCAAGCCGGTCCAACCTTGTCTTGGACTGGTGTTGGCCCAATTCCTTTTAGGCTGATTTCGGCCCAGCCAGGATGGGCTCAACCCAATATAATTCGGTCAGGCCCATCCCAATATATTAATATAATAATAATATATAATATAGTATTATATATTAATAATAAAAAGCAAAAAAACAAAAATTCCAAAAAAAATCCAAAAATTCTTTCAAAAAAATATGGGATTTTCTCGTGTATTTTTATAATTCCAATTTTGATTAAATATTGGTTTATATTTTTATACTATAAAGATACAAATCCGGTATTTAAATACCAAGTTTTCTTCAAAATGTTGCAAAAAAAATATATAGAAAAAAACAAAAAAATATATTTTTATTTTCATGCATACAGCCAAGTCTCTCAAAAAAATAAAAAAAATTCATATCATGTTTTCATACAAAACAAAAATTCAAAAAATGTCTTAACATGCATTTTGTACTTTAATAATCAGTTTATTAAAGCCATGAGAACTAGGCCAATATTTCAAAAATACCAAAAAAATTATTTTGTTTTCTTTTAATATCTTGAAGTACGAACTTACATGTAAGATGTATTCCCGGTATTAAAAAGGTAGTTCTTTTATGTGTAGACTTTAGAATGGTTAGGTTTTACCGAATAAGATAAGGATCTCTTTACCGAGGAGGACTTACCTTAAGCTTTAGACAGACCAACAATTAGAAAACACGACAATACCTTAGCTTATATCAGACAATTAAATAATGCAGCTTACCTTAGGGAAGATATATTTGAGGTGCTAATACATTTTCTTTACGTAACCAGTCCCCGTACACGATCTCTGAGACTAGTTAGGGTTCCTAGTGACCAAAATACTAGGTGGAAACTCCCATTCCTGTTTTCAATGGATAAAAAATAATAAATCCTTATCTTCACCATTTTCTCGATTACCTATATACAAAGAGTGGACAATCGTCGCGACGCCGCACATGTGCAATAAGAATTATGTTTTCATGATCAATGACTAGCAAATCAAACTATATGCGATTATGCATACAACTAAAATATAGCCAAGGAAACACGGGGCATGAGTTTTTATTTTTCATGTATTGATTCAAAGTTGTTTGGTCATATTAAAATAGGAATTGCTTGAATGACTCATTTGCCACCTTATAAAAAGGTGTTTAAACGTTGTTTTAAGAAAACATTGAATTATTCTTACTCATTTGGCATGTCGACGGTTCAACTTCTCTTGGCTTTTAAAATGTTTCAAGGACTCATGATCGGTATGGATCATAAACTCTTTATGCCACAAGTAATGTTGCCAGGTTTCCAAAGTTTTTGCCAAAGCATAAAGTTTCTTATCATATGTAGGATAATTCAATGTTATTCTATTGAACTTTTCGCTAAAATAAGTTATAGGTCTTTTTTCGTGCATTAAAATAGCTCCAATATTTATCCATGAGGCATTATATTCAATCTTAAAAGTTTTTGTAAAATTAGGCAATGATAATAATAAAGCCAAACCTATTTTTTTTCTTTAATAAATTAAAGCATACTCTTATTATTTGCCCCATTTAAAACCCATAGATTTCTTAACTATCTTAGTTAAATGTGTGGTTAGAGTACTAAAATTCTTAATAAATCTCCTTTAAAAACTAGTCAAACCATTTCTCTAATCAATCTTATAAAACATATAAGACCCATACAACTCATCTAACATATCATTAAGTCTAGGATTTAGGTGTCTATATTTTACCATAATATTGTTGATGACACGACAATCAACACACATCCTCTAAGTCTTATATTTTTTCAGTATTAACAACACTGGAACAGTACATAGACTAAAGTTCTTTCTTATATATGATTAGTACTTAAAAGTGCATTTTTATCAAGGTTTTATAATAACAAGTCTGATACCATAAGATACCTTTAATTTATGGTAAATGTTCATCTTAAATGCAGGCTTATCATACAAATGAAAGGATTGATTGATGAGTTTAAGTATAAAAATTGAAAGGATAAAGAGAGGGCCAAACTTAGAAAAGAGATGCTGGTTCAGTCCAAACTAGAACACTGTTCGGTCATCGGGTCATATCTGGAGTTGTAGATCTTGGATTTAGGTTTGCCTTATATGGATGGAAAGCTAAGACACATGCTTAAAACTTTTATGAGGAGTCCAAGATTTAAAAAGGCCGTTTTCAAGTCCAAATTGTAGCAACAACAGAGAAGTTTGAATCTATCCTGCAGCCTAGACACTGTTCAGTGTTTAGCTTATATCTCGAGTTCTAGAAGTCCAAATGACCTCAACTTTTTTTTTTCTGGAAAGCTGAGATAATTTCCTAGAACTTTCAAGATTTAAGTTTGTTCAAATTATGACGTTATCAATGACGGTTTTGGCAGAGAAAAAGATAAGGATTGTCACCAAGTCAAGATGTGGCCACCCACTCAACAATTAGTCAACAAATCAATAGTTTCAAATTTTGGCCTATAAAAGAAGGCATTTGTCATATATTTAGGCATTTTGGTTTTCAGATCAAGATCATGCTCTTGCTCTCTCTTTATATTTTGTAATGCTTAAGTTTTGCTTATTTTAATCTTTTGCTTATGCTTTTCATTTCCTTTTCTTGTTTATTTATGTTTCTCTCTTTCATTATGTTTAGCTAAGTTTATCATGTCAAGGTGAAAAGGTTACACTAATGGTGTAAGAATAAGTATAATATAAACTCAACATGGACCTTAATGTTTGATACTAACATGTTTTATATTTGTTGTCTTGTTCACTTTTAATACTTTGCTTGTTAAATGGTTAATCTAGATTTATGTTGTATAGCCCTTGGTACAAAAAATACTTGGCACTTTCATAGCCCAACCGTATGGTATAACCGACACTTGTGCTATGAAAGGAACTTGATTTGTTGTTAATACAAGGTATAATCATGAATGCCTTACAACATTTACAAGTATTAGCATTATTCGAATAAGATAACTAATGTAATCATGTTAACAATTTATAATCCGATTGGAACCTCCTTTGTGTGTGGTTTTCAGTTGAGTAATAATAAGAGTTTATACTATACTTGTTTGAAATACCATTAGTGGATCCTCTAACCTTGACAATTATTTTATCCTTGTTTAATCCTTTCATCAATATCACATCTCAAAGTTCTCTTTATTACTACTATTATTATTATTGTTGTTGTTGTTGTTATTTATAATTTATACAATTAACCTCCCCTGTAGTTCGACCCCGGTCTTCTTGGGTTATTTATTACTTCGACACTCCCGCACTTGGGAGAAGACATCAATCTTTTGGTCGTGTCAATATACCTCTTTTATCATAAGTTATTCCACTAGCCTTTAAAGTTTCTTTGTCCTCTTGGGATTAATTCTGTAGGCTGGTTGATTAGGTATAAAAGCTCTAGGTATAGGATGAATTTGGTGTTTAATTCCTCTAATAGGTGATAACCCACTAGGAATCTCATCAGAAAAGATATCCTCATAAACCTGTAATAAAAAAACATAAACACTAGAAAGACAATGATCAAGGTTATTAGTGTTAAAATATGTCTTCTTATACAAGCGTAAATTCATAGGTATGTTAGAAAAATAAGTATTTTTAATCTCACTTCTCTTTACATAAAAATTAACATGTTTTTTTTAATTTTTCTACACTTTCTTCTTTTCTCTCTTGATCGAATCCCAATCAATTCTTATTTTGAATGATTTTAACCTTCTTCTCTTAGGCTCACTTTATTTTCACTTTTCCTTATGTCCTTACATTCTTACATAGTTGATCTTTTTTTTTTTCGGTTTCACTTTTTTTTTCTTTTAATTTCAACTGATTTTCATACAATTGTCTAAGGGACAATGATACAAGTATGAATGCCTTCCCATCATTCTCAAAAGAATATTTGTTCTTAAACCCATTATACTTGGCTTTTCTATCAAATTGCAAGATCTTCCCAACAATAAACGAGTAGCGTGCATAGACACAACATCTCCTCCTTATATTTTCAATAAAAAAAGAAATCAAAACCTACTAGTAACTCTTACTTCTCCACAATCATTCAACAATTGAAGTCTACAAGGCTTTTCATTTTTAATAGTGTTCAAATTTAATCTTCTAACAAGTCTAGTACTAGTAATATTAACATAACTTTCACTATCAATAATCATATTACATATCTTATTATTTATGTGACATCTAGTACTAAATATGTCATTTCTTTGTTGCTCCACACCATCTTTCTTAATCTAAACATTAAGTGCTCTCCTGATCACCAAAGCCTCTTACTTAATTAGATAATCAATATCATTACAATCTCTAAGTGGTGGTATCTAATCCTTCTCGGATTTGTCACTTTTAGATTCAATCTCCTCATGCTCCCTCTTAACCATAATCCTTTTGTTTGGATATTATGAAGCTATATGTCTACTCCCCAAACACTTGAAACACTTAATATTGTGGTTATTATTAGATGAGATCTCAATTTTATCTTTTGTTTGAGTGGTCAAATCTTTCCTTCAAGTCTTATATGATTTGGCTTTATTGCCCATAATATTTGGCTTTAAAATGACAACCTCTCTCTCTTGTAATTCAGCCTCCAAGCTTAAAAGGAACCTAAATTACCTCATTGACGTGTATTGTCCTATATCTTCGACTACCTCTCTATCTTGATAGTCATATGAACCATATCTTCAAGCTCAATATAATACTATAACTCAACCATATTATTTATTTCTGTATTCAATCCATTCAATAACCTTGTCATTGTAAATTCTTTATCCTCTAAAACATTAGATATGTAATTTTTGATATAGTTCCTGATAGTAATGACTAGTTCCAAACCACTTCTTATAACTGCTTTTATCTCATACCAAGTCTCTTTTTATTCCTCTTCATTCTTAAGACAAGTTAATTCCACAAATAATAGCATAACCATTAAACTCAATAATAATAAATTTCACTTTCTTTACCTTAGAGTAATAATGACATTAAAACATTAACTCAATTTTCTTTTCTCATTCCAAATAATCTTCCAAATTGTTTTTGCCTTGAAAAGCTAAAATCTTCATCTTAATACTGCCCAACTCTCTATCCAAACCATCTTAAAATCCATCCTCCCTATCTACCTTATTATGGCCAAATTGCTCAAGTGGTCGGAATCCCTTAGGCCTTTGGTTTATTTTACCGAAACTAATCACCATGGTTATCATCAAAATCCTTGGCCTTCTTATCTGTATTTTTAGCTATAGATTCTTCTGGATGTGAATTAACTTGTCTCGTATACCTTTTTTTTTTTTTCCAAACCCCTACGATCTAGCCCATCTCAAAGACAAGCCACTTCGGTTCTCAAACTAGCCATCCCACTCATTACTTTGGTAAACTTTGAATTCATCAACTCCAATTATTGTTGCATGACCAGATAACCCTATTCAGGATTATTCCTATATTTTGGTGGTGGTGATCCACTTTTAGTTGACATTGTCAAGAACTGAAAATTAAGTTAGTAGCAATATATATATATATACTAACTTATTAGATGTCACTCCTCTTGTGTAATTTCTTGGCTTTTCACTCCAATATACTCCCCTTCACCTTTTACAACTCAATTCTTAAAATTTCAGTTCTTTAAGAAACTAGTTCACAACAAGTCAAATATTAATATTTTAATGGTGCAATCAAATAATATAAAGACTCAAGAAGTAATAATGATTGAAAACTATCAATAAGAAATTATGAATATGAAATCGCAAATATTAATATGAATTCATGCAAAAAATGAATGATACAAAGACTCGAAAAAAAGACTATGAAAACTAAAAAAACTAATTAAATAAGATTTAAATGACTAAAAATAACAATAGTGCTTTAAACTACCCGTTTTTTTTTTTTTTTGTAATTTTCAAGAAAACCCAACCAAGTAAACCTAAAATATTAAAAATTAAGATTTATCTCAAATAAACCTCAAGAATCAAGATTTTTACAGAGTTAAAGTAAGTGGCCAAACTCTATATTTCTAAAATAACAATAGTGCTTTAAACTACTTGTTTCTTTTTTGTAATTTTCAAGAAAACCCAACCAAGTAAACCTAAAATATTAAAAATTAAGATTTATCTCAAATAAACCTCAAGAATCAAGATTTTTACAGAGTTAAAGTAAGTGGCCAAACTCTATATTTCTTTGAATTAAAATTTGCAGCGAACCTTTTTTTTTCTTTCGATTTTATTTGTTCTTTTTTTTTACAAAACTTTATTTAATCAAGAATACAAATAATTTTTTTTTAACTTGATGTCGCAACTAGTTTTTAGAGAAAATAAAGAACTCAACAACAATGAATTATGCGAAAACTTGAAGGAAAAAAGAATATAAATTGATTTGGAGGTTTTCTTTAATACTAACTAATGTGAACCTCATGGATTTAAAAATCCAGAAACCCACAGAAATTGACTCTTTCCAATAAAGCTAAGATCGAGTTTGGAATTGAGCTTGATATAACAATAACCTATATTGAGGGATCAAAACTATAAATAACTAAACCCCCACCCAATACCTATAAAGAGATATGAACAAGAAGTGTAAAAGACGCCATGAAACTTGGTTAATTCTTCGATAAGTCAGAGTGGTTCAATGAAAAATAAAAAACAATGAGCAAAACCTCTCATACACAATAGTAATTGCTGAAATTAAAGTCTATAAAAAAACCTAAATACAAGCAAATTAACCCTATTTATAATAGGTAAAAAAATCTTAAACAATGCTAGAAAAATAATAATAAAATTCTAAATAAAATAAGAGAAAGAATAATAAATTAACTAGGAAACTAATACAATTCCCTCACAGCTTGTTGACCTTATTACAAGGCCTTCTAAAAGTCTTATTGCCTTAAAACTTTAATCCAATATAGAACAAGACATCTGAAAAATTATGGTAAACTTTCAGCCCGATCTACAAGTTGAATAAAAAATAATACTTGTTAGAGTAAAACTATGCATTAGGAAAAAAAAGCCTCTAATTGCTGAAATTAATTAGCCCATGACGTAGATGGATCATGCTCTTTTTGTGTATGAATTATATTGACTAAATTCTGATCTTCACTTGTAGATATTTCCTCTTTGAAATCCACCTTGATCCAAATATTATAAATAAGCCTACTGAATGCTCTTTATAACACCACAATCCAACCATACATATTGCAAAAGGCCATTACATATTTAAGTGTGTGTTTGAAATTGTGGTGCGAATTGCTTTTCAAAAGTGTTTTTCATTTGAAATTGTATAAAAATATTTTTTTTTTAATTTTTCATATAAACATATCAAAATTATCGAAACACACTAAAAAAACATTAATTTAAAGTTTTTTCAAGCCAAACACACTTTTAAAATATATTTAAACACATACCAATAATTGAAGCCCTTTTGGTTTGAATTTCTAGACTTGTGTCTTGGTAGGATCAGTAAGCTAGTAGATAATTACTTCAATGGTTTTTGGTGTTTTGGTATTGATTTTGCACGAGTCTTTGTTTTTGGAGAGATTTTATGTTGATTATGGAATGAAATTGAAGCTGAGAAATAAAATATGATAAATTGTTTGATGGTTTCTGTTTTAAAATTGTGGTAGCGGTTGCGGTTTAAAGTACTTTTCATTTAAAAATACATCAAAATAATTTTTTTTTGACATTAACACATAAAAACATAAAAAAAAATAATTTTAAATAATATATATTTTTTTTAAATTTAAACCAAACAGGTCATAAAGACAATCACATTATGTAAAGAGAGAACATAAATTTTATTTTTAATTAGAAAATTAAATGTAAAAAAAAAAAGGCAGGATTGTGAAGGGAAAAGATGCGTAAACGGTGGTGGGAGGAGGAAGATATACGAATCACGAAAGACATTTCGTGGCATTAAATTAATTATAATGATAAATTTGTAATATTTCAGGTTTTTTTTTTGGTTAATAGTTCCTTTCAAAAATAAAAATAAAAAATAGTAATAATAATAAGCGAATATAGAAGGCGTTCTTGGTCCGAGTGGCTGTAACCTAGGTTCCTTGCTACCAGTGCGAAAAAGCAACAGAGATATATAAAATATCTTCTTCTCATCACAAATAGTAGATATGGAAGCGCCACCTTCAATTGCAAACGAAGCTGCTGCTAACACCATCCCCCCTCGCAATCTCGATGAAAATCCGGAGGATGCGTCCTCCATAAATCCTGGGTACTACTTTCTTGTAATTTCTGTTAGTTCCACTTGGATTTCTGGAAAAGAAAAAAGGAGAAATTTATGTTTGGTCATGAATTATTTGTTTTTCTTCGATTTGCAAAGAAAACAAACCAAATTATTGGATTGAACTCTTAAATTAAATATCAAACTGCTAAGGCACAGGCCTTCATGTCCCTATTGTTGGATTGTACTCTAGGCATTGAGCTTTTGAACCTTTTTGTTTTTTTGGAACGTAGAGAAAAAGAATCCAAGCCTGAGATTGCTGGAGAAGAAGACGAAGAAGAAGTGAGAGGCATTCTACAAGTTATTGCATCTACTGGCAAATTTTGGTACTGCACTTTTGATGTTTCCTTTATTTTGATTTCAATACATAGATTTGGTGCCTTTTGTTTTTTCACATCCTAGATAGATGCAACTGTACAAAAAATTTAGTTACCCCTGCTTGATTTTAAAGACTAAATCCGTCACCGTTATCACATAAACCACCGGATTCCGGAGCCATAGCAGTTTCAACATACCCATTAATCACCGTGTCATGATGCTCTTTTCTTGCGTAGTGATGGAAATGGATACCCATGGGTCAAGTTTTGCACTATCCATACCTGAACCCGAACCCCAAATAACTATGCAAACCTGACTGGGTATGGATCTTTGATACCCGAACATGACCTGATCGGGTTTTGACTACTCATCTGTTATCCATAACCCGAACCTGATCCGAGCCTGAACTTGAATGCTATAATTTACAACTATTAAGTACACAATTAGCTTGGTATATCTATCTTTTTCAAATTTAAAGTTATTTATTTATTTCGGGCCGGGTTCAAGTTAGGGTTTAGTTTAGGTAGACCAATATCTGTACCCAACTTGAAACTTGATTTTTGCCTTCGGCATTTACCTGAAACCAGCAGGTCTAAAGATTTCCTATCCATTCTGGTCAGTATCCATTGCCATCCTTGTTCATGCCTTTACCACCGATACCATTCTGTTATTGGATGGTTATTTTCCATGATGTTATTACATTTTTTCTTCTCATATATCATCTCACAAGCATGCTTTATACCTACATATGAAACACCATAGTTTGTTATAATTTAGGCTGTACTTGTACTTTTACTCATCACCGTGAACCATTTCCAATTGTTTTTTCACATCATCCTCATAAATAATTCTTCAAAGTTCCTAAAGTAGTCATATCTCCACTCTCCCATCAACCTTCTTGAGCAAATTGATGGAAAAATGGTTTCACCACTTGTCCATTAATGTATGTTTATGGATATTTATTGAAAATAATTTGAGCCTTGTGTGAAGTCTTGCAGTTGTTTCATTACAGTTTTTCTTCTAGGCATACTTTTCCATTTTTTTGTTGCAGGGATCGTTTGCCTTCCTTCACCCCTTGGGGGGCCCAATGCATTGCATAAATACATCATGGATTCTCTAACTTAATAACACATTTTCCTTGATAATGCATTTTCATTTCCAAAATAAATGTCTTGACTCCTCATCTGTTCTTTTCCTTGTTTGCACACCAAATTGGAAAGTCCAATTATTAATCTCCTTCTTTTCTCTTATGACTCTTAATAATAATTTTTGATTTAGATTTCCAAAATAAACTTCAAGGATCGAATTGAATTTTTTGGGAAAAAACACTATAGCAATCCAAAGTGTTATAGTGAAATGAACAATAACTTTGAACAATAAAAATCCCATGTCTTTTAGTTTATAGTGTAATAAAAGCAGAAGAATACATGCTTCCCTTATAATGAACATGCCTGCTTTTTTTAAAATAATTCTCTACCAAAAACTTCTACTTTTAAAAGTTGGACCAAAAGTTGCTTAATAACTGTGCTAAACAGAGGTAAGTGTCTTGGTTGTTTCCCCTTCAGATTATGCAATTGTAGGTTACTAGCTCAAGAGGTTATATGCTTCAACATTGTGAGAGTATTAGAAAATATGCACTCAATAGTCCAGAAGGAGGACTTTTAACAATTATTGTAAATTTATTGTGATTTTAATAATTTTATAAATTAAAATTTTCAGCATGATTTAGGAATTTCCTTGTTTTTGTGATTTGATCTTATGTAGGATCTTTGAAATAAAGTTTTATTTCTTTCCTATTCTTTTTGGGAGTTTAATGGCTCTTTAGATATGCCTACACAAGAGAAATCCAAAAACTGTATTTTGTTGTAAGCTATATTTTTATGAACCAGCTTAGTTAAAAGTTCATACAGTAGTCATCTTTCACCTATTGGGTGTGCTTTTTACCCTCTCCTTGTGGTTTCAAGGAACTCCTAGTGATTTATATGGTCTGTGTAGTTTCCTTAATCCTTTCCTTCTTGTTCCACTGACTACTCACAAAATAAGAAAAATTACACTAT
Organism: Populus x sibirica; assembly: GCA_019202695.1. Lineage (NCBI taxonomy): Eukaryota > Viridiplantae > Streptophyta > Magnoliopsida > Malpighiales > Salicaceae > Populus > Populus x sibirica. Next base: position 746,376 of record JAGMVL010000899.1, on the reverse strand, counting down.
ATATTGAATTTTTTCCATTCTCTCATCAGTTAAAGGTTTGTCATGATTGAATTAGCTCTTTAGGTACATGATCATTACATTCATAATGAAATCCAAAGGGAAAAAAATAAGATACTATCTTATATAGTTAGTAAACGTTGAATTTTTAAATCCATCATTGGATATGAATAGTCTTGGCAGTTAGATGTCAACAACATATCTCTTACTGTATCACACTCCAACTAGCCTTAAGCATGTTATAGTTTAGAAGTTAATTGCTTCATGTTCTTTTCTTCTGCATGTTATTACTGTGAGAAGTAAAATGATTAATAAAATTACTAACTCCCATTAATATCATGTGTATTTTCATGATTTTTATCTCAGGCATGATTGGGAAAAATTGAAGAGTGTGCTATCCTTTCAGCTGAAGCAGGTATGGGGAGGTATGCTTGCATGTGGTCCTCTTCTTACTTTGCAATGGCAAGATAACTGAAGATATCTGTTGTTTCTAATGATAGTGCATTGTCTGAATGATATCTGTTTCCTTGGTGTCGATGCTCACCTCCCTCTCTAATTTATGAAGGTTCTGTCAGAATATCCCGAGGCAAAAATGACAACTAAGGAACAGGAGGAAACTTATCAAGAGCTGGTGAAAAAGTTGGATGAAGGTATCTCATCTTTATCCTTGCTTTGCTTTTCTCAGCTGTCTATAAGGTTCGCTTGCGTTTTGATACAATTTGAAACTATGAATTAAGGATGGGGATAATGACTATGCTGCACCAAGCCTCTTATTGAGTTTGGCTGGGAGCAATTATTGTGGACTCAGATGCATGGTTCTTGGGGCTATAAATCCCAGAAATGGCTTTGGTTTAGCCTTAAACAATTCTCTCTCTCTCTCTTTTTTTTCTTTTAAACATTTGCGTCTTTTTTTTTTACGGAAAGATAAAATGACAATCAACAAGAAAACACCGAGAAGTCCCTAAATAACTCCACGCAAAATGTCAAAGTCTATGACAATGGTCTAGCTGGGTCAACTATGCATATGTTGGGCATGGGCTGTTCTTCTGAGAGTGTGAGGTCAAATTTAATGTTTAAACATGTAGTTTTATGGCCCATTTTATTATCCAAAACAAAGTAAAACTGACAAACTAATTAACAAAATAAATGAGTGTGTAAAAGACATTAACATGATGTAGTGAGAATTTTTATATTAGTGACCTGATGGATTGCTTGTAAAAGCACTGGTTACAGCAAACTCACAGATGAACTAATTCTAATCTATATGGTCGAAAGTTTCCAACTAAGACTTGTCTACCCCTTACTGAACAAACCAAATGAGTGCAGCTGAACATGGACAAGAGAAGTGTATTTTTGTTTTTTGATTTTTTGTGTAGTAAAATGTTATTTTTTGTGTTTCTAAACCAACAATACAGTTCATTGCATTTTATAATGTGCTGACGTTACCGCTGTGCTCATTATTCTCCCCTAAACCTTGCTGAATAAATTTGAACCATGCTAAAACCTCAAAAAATTACAGGCATGTCATGATGTAGGACAGCTTTGGATTTGTCCTGGAAAAGAGTTGGAAGAAGCTAGGTTAAGATAATTAAGGATTTTAGGTGGGTTAGAATTGATGTCTAAGGAACTAGAATTGTTTAGTTATGTGTTTTAGAAGAATGTGGGACTGAATTCAAGGCTGTGAATGGTAATTGTGGGACTGTAACAGCAAGCAGACTTTTAGAAGCCAGAAGAAGAACAAGGGGTATATAGAAGGAAAAGAGAAGGCAAAACCCTAAGCATGAAGCCTTCAAGATAACTCAAATTCTCAATAATGTTCCATTATCTAAATCCTTACAATCACACAAAATAGCCTTTTCTTTATAGGCACCAAAGCCCAACAGTTCTAAACCAGAGAGGAAATATGATGCAAGACAAATCTTTAGTTGTTGTTCACCTGACTCTAGCTGCTTTCTCATAATTAGGGATTTTTCCTTGTTCATTTGTGTGCTGCTTAATATGGAGTTTTGGGCGACTAGGTTTTGGTTATTTTCAAGGGCCACAATTTCTTTTTATTTAGGGTCTTCCTTAGTATTTAAGGCTGCTACTGCTGTAAAAAAGAATGATATGATATTTTGAGAATTTGATAAAGAGCTTTGTTCTCTTTCCTGGCTGTACAATCCAAAAAACTATCCTTTGGCTGCATTTTCTATTTTCCTGTGTCCTACATCAAATAGAAAAGCCAACAAGAAAAGGAAATCATAAAATAACAGAAGACTCCAAATTAATATGCCAATTTCCCAAGCAAACCATAATTTCTAAATAGTATTAAGATTCTTAAGTAAGATGAATTCCTAAATAGACTAGGTTCGCAAGAAAGAAATCTAGAGATTTAAAGATCACTTTTAAATAACTGACATCGCTTTTTTTGTGGTTGGAGCAGTTTATTAAGCTAATATGCTATGCATAAAATAAGAGCCTAGTTGCCTTTCAAAACCACAATCTTAATTGAAACAAATGTACCATAAAACTTAGTCACTAGTTGTTTGCATGCAAAACTTAATTTAAATTTATATTAGTATTATGATTCGGTGAAAGGAGACGAAATTGAATCCATGGGTTTTGGAAGAGATGTAGATCTAGAGCAGGGGGATATGGTGACTACATGGCTTGTCAATGTGGAGGGGTTGCCACTGGGAATGTAAAGGTGTAGTTGATTGCAGTAGAGATCGTCAGTTGTATGCGTGATGGGGTGGAAGTGGAACTAGGATTTTCTTGGTGGGTTTTGGCCAGTTTGAGTGGAACTGGTTATGCGACAGATGGTGGTTCTTAGGTACAAATGTCCCTGAGGACTCAGCAGTGTGGCCAATTGCACCAGTATCAGGTGAAACCCCCCTCCTCAGGTTTGGTAGTTTGGATCTCATAAGCAACCCCCTCTATCTACCAGTGCAAAATCCCAAAGAATCCCAGCTTAACATAAAACACTTCTCTCATAAGTTTCTAGTATTGAGCTTTTGTAGCCTAATATTCTGTTACCCAAGTTCTCTTGATCTTCTGATCAGAAAAGTAGCAACTGATGCTGGAATGCTTGGAAAAACAACCATCTTTGGGGTCAGTTTTTATGTCTCCAAACTCTAAATCTTGAAGGTTGAATTTAACTGAAAAAAGTGATTTTCTAAATTGGCCATATCTCTTGGATTAAGTAGCCCTACACATCTTCTGGAAAGAGTCTTTAGATCCTTCAAAATCGAGTTTGTGCAAAAGAACCAGGGGAGCCATGGCCACCAACCAAGTTCTTGATAAGCAGTGAATATATAAAGAAGGTGAAAGATGTATAAAAAGAGAGCTTTAGCCATTAAAAGAGCTCTTTTAAAACTAAAATGAAATCTGAGGGGTACAAATGGTTTAGCAAAGTAATCATTTGTCCATTTCGTCAACAAATTAGGTAGCCCATCACATCTTCTGGAAAGAGTCTTTAGGTCCTTCAAAATCGAGCTTGTGCAAAAGAACGAGGGGAGCCATGGCGACCAAGTTCTTGATAAGCAGTGAATATATAAAGAAGGTGAAAGATGTATAAAAAGAGAAAGCTTAGCCATTAAAAGAGCTCCTTTTAAACTGAAATGAAATCTGAGGGGTACAAATGGTTTGGCAATGTAATCATTTGTCCATTTCATCAACAATGTTTTATATTTGTGTCGACTTTTGGAATCTATCAAATAGGAGTTCATCAAGAAGGAAGATCTTGGCAGAGAAGAAGATTGTACAAAAAAAGACTGTCAATTAGGGATCAGAAGAATAGAAGTGGAGAAGAAAGTGTCTGCATCAAGCGTGTGGCTTTATTGTGCAGCGTCTGAATTTTTTCATTATTTCTATAAATCAAAGTCTGCAAAAAATGATTTGGTCCAATGATTTTTTTTTGGGTTATCCAAGTCATTGCAAGACGGACCATGCAAGAAAATCTTTTAAATTCCCCCCTTTTACAGTGGTGTGGAATTAAAATACCCAACATATTTAACACATCATGGCTATCAAAAACTTTTTGCTTCATTCAGTTTATAAAATAAAATATTCAAATCCTTTTTGCATGATTTCAGTTTCGTAGACCTAAAACTGTATTAGCGTAGCTAATTGCAAATTTGAATTTCTGATGTTACTGTTATTAAAACTTATGAATTAGTCTAATAATGCAATTATGTGGTTGAGTAAGAGGTCAACCTCGCTTGACATTTTCTAATGCGGGAATTCTCAGCATCATGCATGTTAGGAAATCATCCCTCATTTCCTTGTTTTTACATTTCATGCTTTCTTATTTGACCAATTGTAATTTACTAAACATACTAGCATGGGCAAAGAACTATAAATTTGTGTCTATGTGGCATTAGATATAGGTTCAACTCTGGAAGGCTGCCAGGAATCTGTATTTGTAACACATGGTCCTTGTTTTCTTGCTTCAACTTTCAGACTAAGTTTGTAGACCGAATTTTTGTACCCTAAAGTTCTTTCTGATGGAAATTTTGTACAAATATTATAATGATTTTTTTCTCTTGTTTGTCTTTTATGATATTACTCTCAAAGTAAATAAAAAAAAGGAAGCATCAACTTGTTGAAGATTGTTTGAAAGGAATGCCCTTCTATCTGATCTCTTTCATTATAAAAGTGATCATGTTTACATGCATGATCAAATGTCAGCTATTATATTGTTCCAATTTCTATTTATCCTAATTTTAGCCATTATGCTGCTTTAATTTCTGTTTTCTACTGTTTTCCCCTTCCCACATTATTACCTTTTATAAAATGGCATTCCCTGATGTTGACTTGGGCCTCATGCATTAATATGTAAATTAAGCGTCCAATTATAATTGGGTTTATAGAAACTTTGCTCCATAATTAGCCATAGAATCAATTTAACTGATGACCGCCTGAAATTTTATATTTTTCAGATTGTTCCAGTCTTGCTTAAATGTAGTTTGGTTAGGGGCCACAAATTTGTGATGCAAATATTGTGCACGAAGTTTATGGAAGAATGGGGAAACATAACACTAAAGCAAGCAAATCTATTTGGCTCGAACCCCAGCTGGAACCAGCCTATGTAGTGTTTTCCAGCCTATGTAGTGTTTTTCACTAGCTCTTATTTTGGGATTCGGGGGCCTAAACTGCCTTGCAGTTCTATAATATTTGTCTGATATGTGTAATGTTGTAAATGTTGATGGTCAACAACTACAGTAATAATAGCTGAAAGGCTAGATGGCCCCACCTAAAGAGCATCTCCTTAGGCACCCCCATAGCGCACCTGTTTACCAGGTGATGTAATTTAAAGATCCTGCAATTTGAAACTGAAATTTGCAGTTCTGAGAGAAATATCTCGAAATTTGCACTATTGACTAAATGTGTGCTCCTACATTTTTTATTGTCTTTCAACTTAAATTGCACAAATTTGAGTTGTCACAACAACAAGAGCTTGAAAACAGAAAATTAATTTCATAAACATGTAAGAAATGAAAATTGTGAAGGGAAATGAAGAAATTAAATGCTATGGAATAGCTAGAATAATTTGAGAACTACATTATATTTACGAGCTCTTCACCATAAAACTATTATTTAAATATCTACCTTTTATCAGAAGTGAAAACAGTGAGAAATCTAAATAATAGATGAGAAAGTCTTAAGAGAGCTTTGTTGCAATGAGCAAACTGTATCTCTCAACTTCCATGGGTGTTTAATGGGTTGGTTTGTAGCTTTACTATAGACGTGGTGCTCACATTTGGTTTTTTTTCTTCTTAATCTGTGAATGGACATGCAATTTGTCTGGTTGTGATACAGGGTGTTTAATTAGCTATATTGATAGGCCTTGTGAATATTCTAAATTATTGAGTCTTATTATTGCCCTTGGATGAGATAATTTGTAATTTTTTTGTCTCTTGTTCCCCAGCTCTCCACAACTTCGAAGAAGGTCCTCCTTTTACCCTACAGAGGCTTTGCGAGGTGCTTTACTTTTTATTTTTGGGCTTTATGTTTCTTTTGATCTTTCTTTGCTGTTTGCATCTCTCTAGTTTACCAAGTGTAGTCTTGCATTGGTTATGGCTTCAAAATTGATGTGTACCTGTAATGGGTTCTTTAATGCGAGGCCCAGGATAATGATGACTTGATTTTAATTTGGGTCCACGATAATGATGAAAGTTGACTATTCAGTAGCTTTTGTTCCTTTTGACTTGTTTTGGCCATTGTTTGAACACATGAAGATTTGTGCGTCACCTAAACCTATGTAAATTTCAGAAATTGCTATGATTAGAATATTTTAGGTTGGGTGATTCTTAGGGTACATGTATGGTGATTCATGAGTATGGAGAATAAGTATGACAACTTACTCTTTGATTGTCGCACTTAGCTTTCAGAGAGAACCTTCACACATTGTTTGGGAACCAAAAAAGACAAGCATGAAAGTGGAAGGATTGAAATTGAGGGAGATAAAGTTAATGGAAAGAACTCTCTTTTTTTGTTTGGATAGAAATTTTTTTGAAGGGAATGGAAGTGTAGGGTAAGTTTATGAGATTACATTCTCATTCTTTATTTTTGTGATGGAAGAAAATTTATTATGAGGTAAATTGAGTAATTGTATTTATTTTCCTTGCACTTATTTGGCGAGTCCATGGAAGTATATGCCCTTCACTTCCTTTCCTCTCATCTTCCTTCTTTCCCAAACAATGGAAGGTAACTTCCTCCCCCTCACTTTCCTTGCCCCCAAATGTTTTCCTTCTACTCTCCATCCTCATAAAGGTAGTGAAGATCTTCAGAATTCTTTTTCTACATGAAAGATTGAGAAATACTTAGGATGGGCAGATCATCCTTGTTCTAAACTGATTAATGTCTTTTAAGTGCATTTATGAGGTGGTGGTGGCAGTGGTGTTGGTGGTAGAGTGATAGGGTGGTGGTGGTGGAACGGTGGTGGCAGTGTTGAAGGTGGTGGTGTGTTGGGTGCTGGCAGTGGGATGGTGGTAGAAATATTTGTATGATATTGTGAGTTGATCACTATTAGTAAAATATTTTATGCAACTTCCTATGCTGAAAATATTGTCTAAGAAATGAACCAAGTTTATAGGTTGATCGAAAAAGTAAACAAAAAAAAATCATGGCATTTGGAGGGCCTTTTCGATTGAGAATAGGAATATCAAATATTTTTCATTCACCAATTTTAGTTACAAAATACTTTATGCCAAACAAACATGGGAAAATCAGGAAAACATAAAATGTTTCACATAAAACAAATGCCACCTTATATAATACACATCTTCTCAATTGTACACTTGTATGAAAAAAATCTATGAGTCATAACCTTTAGATATCCATATTTTCTGTGATATATGCTCATCTATCGATTTTTTTCTGTTAAAACTTGCTCATTTAAAACATTCGTTGTTTCCTTTTACATACTCTTGAAAGGGAATTTACGTTGATTCATAAGAAAGCTACCATGTGCAATGCCTATGATTATTAATTTTTAAAAAAAAAGTTGATCGAATGAGCATATTAGAGAATATGGATAAACTAAATGTTGCAATTGATTATTTTTTTCACAAGGATATAATTGAGTAAACATGTATCATATAAGGGTACATTGATAGGTTTCCCTTTATGTTTTTGTTATCTAAACTAGCAATTCAATGAGAGTTGGATGTGATGGAGTTAGTGAAGTATGGTCCATCAACTTTTTTGTTGCTATTTCATGTTATCTATTACACGATGAAATCCTAGTTATTAGTCATGTGTGATGTATGATTTCACTCATATATTCAATGTTATCTTTGTGGCAAGTTGATCTTATCGAATAAGAGACAGAAAGGTGCATCAGTTGATACAAATCATGATTTTAAAACTATATTTCCTTGTTCTTTCTTTTGCACCTGTTCATCCTATTTATTGCTGGTCATTCTCCAAATACTACTGAACAACATCATGTGATATAATTCTATGCTTTCAACAGATTTTGTTGGCAGCAAGACACCTCTATCCAAATCTCTCAAAGCTTGCCCTAGCCCTAGAAAAGGTGTGTTCGTTGATCTTTGACACTTTGTTTGTTGAATATAATGATTTGCTAGAGGTTACATGCTTTCACGCTCATGTTAACCTCTTTTGTAGTCCTTTCTTGATATGTAGAGTGAATAATATTTAATCCCCAAGTCTAATTGCATTATTCAATATCCTGTTACCTGTTTCTAAATTATGCTTACCTGTTTTTTATTATTATTTTGATCTGTTGTCGAAGTGTAATTTGTGCACAAATAGATTTCTTGAAGTCTAGATTTCATATGAACACGACTGTCATAAACCAGAGCTTAACTTGCAAATAAGTCAAAAAAAAAAAAAATCTAGTTCTTCAACCTCCGTCCTTTATAGGACATGTTTCTGGATATTCTGGACATAGTAGAATAGGGAGGATGATGCATCTTTCAAATTATTAATACAAAAAGCTTTAATAGAAAAGAGCTCGTCGATCTCATTCAACTTCCACCGAGGAAAACTACCCAAGCATTAGAAACTGTACATCATAAACAAGCCCTGAAACAATGCTATATCCAATTAGGTGCATATACTAACTAGGATTCTTCAAAATATTCGTACTTTAGGTGAGAATGTAACTGAGGACTCCCCTTTGCCCTAGATGGCTTCTTGTTTACTGAAAAGCTCCTATCTGGATTGCAAATGGAGGTGATGAATTTTGATTGAATAAAATTGTGGGAGAGCCAGTTCTCATTCACTTTACTCTTTCCTTTGAGCCCTGGATGTGGGTTGTTGTCCTCTCATCTCCTCTCATTCTTCTTTTTCTCTAATCAGTTTCCAATTATTAGTAAACCCTTATTTGGCTGGTTGCATAAAGCTTTGGATGGATTGGAAACATTTATAGCAAATTTGTTATTCAGGAAGGATATATTCAACAGCATTTTGTTGGTACAATGACTTCTGGTAGACTGGGGAGTTCTTGCTCTCTTCCATCATCACATGCACATCTTGTTATGTACTTGATTGGCATGTTGGATATGGAAGTTGTGTTGGGAGAAATACTGGGAAATGGTATCCTTTGCATCCATTAGATGATACAAAAAACATAAATGAATAAAAGAATATATGTTGATAATTTGAGATTATTTTCACCTCAAATGTTTAATATGAAAAATTTTCCTATCAACTGAATGCTTTTTTTTTTTTTTTTTAATTTTGTTCCTTTATGCTTGTCTTCCCAATGCTTAGATATGCTAATATTCCCCAATTCCTGTTTCTAGAATTTATTGGTTACATCCACATTGGCTGTCTGTACTGATCCGTATCCACAAGCATTAGAATATCCACAAGCATTAGAAAAGCCGGGTGAATCTGATAAACCAAGTGAAGAACTGCAGGTGCAATCCAGCGCGGTACAGAATGGGGTTGAACCTGTGGTAGGAGATGGTGATGAAATAATGACTGAGGTAGAGGAGGCTGACATTGATGATGATATGACCATTGACATGGAAGCCTTGGAAGAAATAGTTGCATCATCAGAAACAAATTCTACATCAACCGGAAATTCTTGAGTTTTTTTGTCTTTATCAGTCAGTACAAGTCAGTCCACTAAGCTCACATTGATATATTTCTCTTTAGAGAGGGAACTTAAAGACAAGATTCACATATATTTTGTGGACAATGAGGTGGGCCATGGTTTTCTGCTCATGAGTCTCAAGTCTGTCCATGTTAGCGGCTGTGAGGGAAAGCATAGACCTGCCATTTGAATTTAATGCAATGTTCGAGTCTCTATCTCTTGCTCGAGTGCTCTATTTATACTCAATGTTGTAAACACCACATAGGTCGGCATATCTGAAAACTTGTTTGAACTGTCATGAGAAATTCTGACTGGTATTATTGGTGGAACTACTATATAGCTGCGCCTAAGCACATTTTTATGCATGAGCCTGCCAGTGGACTCTGGAGTTGAGGAAATTAATAGGCAGTTCGTTTTTATAAATTACTCTTATGCGGTCATCTTTTTCAAATAAAATTGATCAACAGTTTGAGACATTTTTAAAAGTGTTTAGGTAATATTCCTATTGCAAATGCTTGCATAGATCCTTGCCTATACAAAGTTCTTGAAGTAGATCATGTCTAAGAAGAGGAAATTAGAGGATTTTAAGTCCGTTGCCTTGACAGAAAAATGCAGTGCCATTATCCAAAATAAGCTTCCACCAAAGCTTCCAGGGAGTTTTTCTATCCCTTTTACTATAGGTGATGTTAGTTTTTCTAAAGATTTGTGTGATTTAGGTGCTAGTATTTCACAAATGCCCTTTTATGTGTCTACAAAACTTGGATTAAAGGAGTTGAAACCTACAACTATCTCCTTACAGCTAGCTGACCCATCGGTGAAATGTCGTGTGGATATTCTTGAGAATGTGCTGATCAAAGTAAAGAAGTTTTTCATTCCAGTTGATTTTATCATGTTGGAGATGGAAAAAGAAACCAAGATTCCTATCATTTTAGGCTGTACTTTTCTAGCCACAGCTGGAGCTCTCATAGATGTTATGAATGGTAGGCTGATCTTAAAGGTTAGTGAAAAAGATGTTGAGTTTAATTTATTTGAAGATGTTAAACATCCTTCTTTTAGTGATCATGTTTTTCAAGTTGATGTTGTAGATGGGTCAACTAGTCAAGGTTTTCATGAAGAAAATTTATCAAAGGCTCAAAAAGAAATGTAAATGATATATTTGTTTTTAAATTTGAAAGGGATAACAAACATGATCCTTTATCATTTCAAGGGTAATTTATTAAAATTGATAAATTTATATCTCATCTAGTGTAATGGTTTGGGTTTGTAAAGAAATATATTTTGCAAGTCTATAACTACTGAATCCACTACATACCATTATTCATACATCTAAAATATAACCTAAAAGACATGGTGTGTGTGGGTGCTTACATGTTTTTTTCTTTAAATTTCATGTCTTTTAGTTTAGGTTCGTTGATCATCTTAGAGTGGAGGCTGTCTGATTAATTGTTTTCCATCATATGAACAAGATACTAAAACATTGTTTTGAGAAAACATCAAATTATTTTTGAAATCAAAAGACAAGTTTAATTTTTCAGACTTGTTTTAGTGAAGGATTTTCACAATGCTAATTTGATCACAACATTTTGATCAGAACCATAGATCATGCGAAGTTATGAGGGTCAATTTTTCTCTTATCATGGAAACTATTTTTTTAGCTTTGATAGTTACCGACATTCCATTCATGATATATTTCAAGTATTGATGTAATGAGAAAGCTATCACTTCAGTCGCATGGATCCAAGGTCTTCCTAACAATATACTATAAGAAGGATGAATGTTCATCACTTGCAGTGTCATCATGAACACTTGCAACCCCACATACAACTTCATTTACATGGTCTTTATTATCTATCTTGGTGAGTCATGATATTCTCTCACCATCATAGTATTTGGCCTTATATGTGATTTAATGACAGACATCTCTTTCTGCATGTGTCTTGACAACACATTCAAAACCGAACTATTGTTGATCAATACCTTTCTTATTAAGACATCTTTGCATCGTATTGTGATGTACAATGGTTTATTATGCCCAGTATCATCGGGATCCATCTCATCTTCAATAAAATATAGATAATTTGAGGCTTGGATCCTGCCTACCAAGTGCTTTATGGTTTCTTGGTTGATATCGTGAGGCATATATACCTCGTTTGGTACCTTTTACAGAGCCTTTCGATATGGTTCAAAGCTCTAAATCAAAGATAACATTGATATTCTAGCAAGAGTTTTCTTGAGTTGCTCAACAACGCTGTACTCATTGTGTTTCATCAATTTTAAAAACTCATTGTTCTCTTTAAGGGTGATCATTTTCGTTTTGGTTCGGTTTTTACCAAAAAAACAACCAAACCGGAAAAAAGAGACCCGAAACTGGCCGGTTTCGGTCCGGTTTTTTATCCAACAAAACCAGAAAAACCTATATGCATTTTTTGGGCTTTATAATGGGCTTTGTAATGGTTTACTGATGTTATAGATATGGCCGAACATATATAGCAAGGGATAAAGAGTGGCGTAATATTCATGGTTTCTTTGTATCCCTTCTCTAAAAGAGCTAGACTCGATCTATCATGAACAATATCCATATTGTTGCTTGATGAAAGCATTCACAAGGTCTTTCCATTTTTGGATCTTTTTGTTGTCTAGTTTTATGTACCAACTTAGAGATGCCCCACTCAAACTGTCCTGAAAGAAGTGCATCAATAATTTTTTTATCATGCATGACTTCAGCCATCTTGTTACAATAAGACTTGAGGTGAGTGGCAGGGTATTGAGTTCCAGTGTACTTTATGAACTCAGGTACACATAAATGTTTTGTTCAACCATGTTCAAAACTAGGCACATCTTTGTGGCTTGTACGAGATCATACAAGTCCACTCCTTTGATAACCCTTACTCTCACTTCTAACGTTACTATCTTATTATAATTAATATCCTCAAAATACTTTGTCTTATGGGATTTGTTAGTGAATGCATCCATGGTTGTTGGGGCTGGTGCAAGTATTGTTGACTATACAAATTTTATATTACACTAGGGTTCCTGATCCTGTCCACCAATCTTTTTTTCAGGTTAAATTGTTGCCTGAGTTTGGGCAAAAGGCACAAGCCGATTGGATGAACCTTCACCAAAGATGTTTTTGAGCGTTTGCTCAAGCAAGCTAGTGATGCGGGCTATGTTAATCTCCAAGGAGTCCAACTCTTGGAAGTGAGCTCCACGATGAGCACATTCTTCATCTACCATGTTTGTTTGTCGAAGTCGTGTGTTGTGAACTCTGTGGATTTGGGCTTTCTAGGGATCTATATTTCTACTTGAATATGCACATATGACATTTGAAACCCCAAAGCATGAATACATGTATGCTTATGGATGCAAGTGTATGCACATGTACATCAAATATGGATTAACCTATTCAAAGAGCTAATCTATGACTCGTTGTTCCTATTCATCATTTGAACTGTCCTTTAAAGCTGCTGGAACTGGTCTCTAGCCCTATAAAGTTCTTCTCGTTCAATTTCAAGCTCAGTTATCTTTGTGTTCATTTGTACATCGAGTCTACTGATGTGATCTTGCCATTCTTTAAACTTGTGTCTCAGCTTGCTCAATTCTCCATCAGCTTCTTGATACTGCTCTTTCAGCTTCTTCAATTCCTCCCCCTGGATTTGTAGCTCGGATTAAACTATGGAGACCCATTCTATCAAGGCATTTGCTTTATCCTGGTACTTTTTCATGTTTGATTTGGCTACCATTCTAGCTTCTCTTTCATCATCAGATTGGATCTTGTACTAAGCTCTTAAGCTTCTTTCTTTCTCAATGCTAAGATTAGTCAACTTGTTCTTTTGTTTCTCAGCTTCTAACATTTTTTTTTATTGTCTTTTTTTTTTTTTAAAAAAGTAATAAGTTCTTTGTTAGCATTTGCTTTGCTTTTAGAGACCCTTTTTAGAGCAACTAGCTCCTTTTCCATCATCACATGCTTGTTCACCAGATCATCATACTTGGCCATTCTTTCCTTCAATTACTCTTGGATTCCCTATGTAATTCTCTTGGACTTCTTGGCCATGTCCTGTCATTCACTAATCATCTCTTAATTGTTCTTTCCCTGTTTCAAGTCTTACATTAATACGAATATTTGTTCATCCTTTTCTCTTAACTACTGGTCCAAAAGACCTTCATCTTTTTTTCTTCTAATAGCTGGTTTTTTAAGAACTTCTGCTGACTCTTGTTATTACCTAGCTCAATTCTTAGCTTATCCAACTCATATCACAACTTCTTTTCATTGTTAACCCTCTTTTTCTTGGGTTCCCTAGTGATAGATGGTCCAACTTTGCTAACCATCATTGGGCCTTGTATTCCCAAGCCTTTAAGTAACTCGAACAATCCATCATTTATCCAAATTGAGTAATTAGGGCTAACTGAGGATTCAACCTCATCTTTATCTCTGTGGACTAGTACAAGCTACTTCTAATCATGTCTAATAGCCTCTAATTCAGCTAGAGAGCTAGAATTCTTGAAAACCACAGTATATTCAGCTAAACCCCAAGTTTTTGGCACATGTTGAATCACTCTAAATTTCTTGGAAACTAATAAAGGTTCAGTGACAGGAAAGTTTCAACCAATTTAGTTGTAGTAGGGTTATTCCTTATTTGTTTATAATCAACAAAGGCATTGATGGCTTCCACACTAATGATCCTAACAGCTTTTGAAGGAAACAAGACTAACTCAAAGATGGAAAAAATGACCGTTTAGTACTTTTCTCCTAACTTTCCCTCATCTTTATCTGCCTTCAGTTAGTTTCAATGAGCTTCTAGTTAAACGCACTATTAGTTGTCCTATATTGTCAACTTGGTCTAGGTGTAGTAATTTAGCGATTTTGGTAGCCGTGTCCCCAATTCTTTGTTTAAAATACACATTGTGAGAGTCATTTGGAAAATTCAGGATCTAAGCATATTCCTTGATAGTGGGGGTTAGGTTGATATCACCGAAAGTGAAGCATTTGTAACCCAGGTCCTAGAAATATAATAGGGCTTTGACTGCAGAAATTTATACTGAAAGCTTACCGGATGAGCAATTCTCTCATACCTTCTCTTGAAAAGGGTTTCATCCACATATCCCAAGACTGACATAAGGTTTTCCATGTTATTCACCGAGCTATGTACTTTGGTCATGTGTGGTAATTCCCTAGCCTTGGTTCTTGGGAAGTTCCTCTCAACTAATTGCATCATCTTGGACTTTTTTCTATACTCGAAAAAGGTCATGAAAGTCATGGTCTTAGCTCGAATAAATCCTACGAGTTCGGGATTTTAATCGGGCATGCTTTGATGCAAAATGAATTATTATGAAGTCGACATCTTAAGGGCAATTTCTAGCCACTATATGAGGGGTAAACTTACTACTTGGTCTCAAAAGGGTTTATGATTTGCCTAATGACCATCTCTCGTGAAGGTAATATAGAGGTTTACAAGGAATGGTTGAGGCACAATGTAACCACCATTACCAAGTAAACTCTCAACGTATAGTTAGGTATTTCACAAATTTAAACCCTGACTAAAAGTAATGAGGTAAACCGGTACTCCCCCACCTAGCCTAGAATTAGTTTTATTCTTAAAATTAAAATGCATGAAGGCATATTCATACCCGATGTACTTATGTATGAGCAGAATGTAAAAAAATACATGCTAAAATTAGGTTATACGGACTAACAAAATAAACAAGACAACAAATAATCACATATAAAAAATCAACAAAGCTTAGTCTAACTAGACAATTCCTCAGTGGAGTTGCCATCCTATTATGGTATGTATGGTGTTGAATGACGGGTTTTTCTTATAGATTGAAGGGGTTTGGGTTTAATTATAATTTTGAAGGAGAAGCTACCTAGTATCATGGTCACTAGAAAATCTAATAGTCTATAAGAGTCTGAGTAAAAAAGACTAATTATGTAAGGGGAAGACGCATCATCCCCAATGCACCCTACCTGTTGTAAGTTGCATTATTGATTTGTTGTTATGGTAGGTTGTGTTTCTATTTATTGGTCTGATATAATGTTTAAGGCATATCTCCCTTCGTGAGGAAGTCTATGCCTTATCGAATTAAATCCTAATCGTTCTAAGGCCCAAATTTTAGTATCGCATTTATTTTATACTCTGTATCTTTAATAGTTGAGGATATTCCTTATAATGTAATTTTACACCCTCAAATAATAAAGTCTACAACTAATTCCTAATATTTATTACTATTAATTCATTTGATTTAATACCGGGAGTATGCATTATGTTGTAAAGTTCATATCCCTAATATTAATTAAACAAATTAATTTTTATGATGTTTTTGAAAGTTTGGCCAAATCCTAATAGATAATCATAAACTGGTTATGATACCTGTCGCACCTTCGCGGCGGAGCGCGAAGACCCTCGATTGATTTTGAGGTTTTTTTTGTTTTGTGTAAAGGAGTCGCCACTTAGTATTTTGGTCACTAGGAACCCTAACTGGTCTTTCAGAGATTCTAAGGCAAGGGACTGGTTGCGTAAAGGGAAGATATTAGCACCCCTAGTACGCCCTACCTAAGGTAAGCTGCTTGGTGTTTGGTTTGCTTTGTAATTGCTATGGTGTTGGTGTTTTCTAATCCCATCAGTTTTTCTAGGTTTGATTCAAACTAAATTTATTAAGATAGAAATCTAAGGAGATTCCATGTGCTTTAAAAGCTCATTTTTCCCTTAGTATTTAAAGAGTTTGCGACTCGTAAATCGCAAGGAGAAGGGACAAAAATTTAGAAATCTAGGGCGCTTTAAAAGCCTATTTTTGCCTTAGTGTTTTATACTCTCACGGATCGTAAACCGTGGGGTAAAAAATTGAAATGTCCTCGATTATAATCAAGGATATGTGAGGACTTATTATTCCTAGAAAATTATTTTGGATATTTACCACTTAGAGTTTCTTTATCCAAATATTAACAGTGAATAATAACAAGTTATTCCCAATAATATTTTGGATATTCATCCCTTTGGGATTTATTTATCCAAATATTAACGGTGAATAATAGATGAATTCCCCCCAAAATAAGATTTTTTTTTATTTTTTTGGAATATTGGCCAATACCCTTTGGAGTTTTACAAACATGTTGTAAAATCCAGAAATGCAAGAAAATAATTTTTGTTGTATTTAAGAAATCCATGCGAAAACACATTTTCAAAACTTCAAATATTTGTTTTTTTTATAAAACAAAACATTCAAAACATGTTAGGGTATCGCCCGTATGCAGCACACAAGAAAATATTTTTTATATTTTTGTCGAAACACAAACATCACAATTAGACGCTCCTTGGTTAGAACCTCTAAGAGGTCCAAATGGTTTGGACTTGAGGAGGTTGAAAAAAACATCAAAATGGAAAGTAGCAAGCCATCATACATATTATAAGAATTACAAGAAGCTTGAAACAATTCGTAACAAAAACCGTTCAAAGCTAAATCAACTTAAAATTTTACAACTAGAAAGGAATAAACCCGTATGCATGAGGGAGCCACAGTTCTAAAACTGAAATTTTGAAATCAAACCCCTATGTCCGTGCCTCACAACCCCATTATTTCCTCACCTTAAAAACAAACTACCTTATTCATTTCACAACACCAACAGAGAGAAACAAAACAGAAACTGGGAAATCATGCTTTATTACACACAAAAAGACAAGGTCATGGCCGACTAACCTTTCCTCCAGCAGGTGTAAGAAGATAAAAGAACGTGAGGGTCCCTAAAGTTCTCGCAGCTGGAGCACTAGGGAAGAAACACCTGCAGATCCTGTTTTGCAGGAAATGAAACAAAAGACCAAGAAATAGCTCACGCGTGCCTCCTGACGGACGAAAACAATGACGCTGAAGCTGTGATGTGCTGGTGGAGTCTGTGTTCTCTTGCTCTTTCTTGTTTTTCCTGCGGCTTGCCTCTCGTTTTCTCCTTCTTTTTTTCTCTTCTCCTCCTTTTTTCTGCCCCCTTTTCCACTAGGTCAGTAGAGGGTTTATATAGCCTAATCACAACTCTTTATTAGGAAAGATTCAATGCACTAATTCTAGGATGCAAATCCCTGCTGATTTGCAGTAAAAAAACACAAAAAAGGAAAACTGAAATATCCTGATTCCTATTCCGATTTCAGCAATTAGTTTCCATTGATCAAAGGGTGGTACAATTCCTTTTTTTCTTTCCATAGCTGGGACCATGAGGCACCAGTTGTTTCCTTTGAAATGAGGCAATAAAAACATGGTCTGTAGCTCTCCAATCCAGCAAAGAAAAAGGAAAGAAATTAGATGGGTAAGGGTGCATGTTGCAAAGTCTTATTTTCCTTATTTGGTGTGGTAGAAATCCCGTCATTTATGATGATTCAGCCCCCCTCTCCAGCTTCCAATATCTTTCTTCAATTAAATCCCTTATTTTAGCACTTTTCAATTCAGTCCTTGATCCAAAAAAAATCCTTCAAATCGGCCCACGAACTTGCGCAAAAATCCTTCTCGCGGCGAATCCCTCCTTTCACACTAGATATTCAAACGAGAATACTTGAGCTTCTGATATTGAAATCAGGCGATTCAAAAGCCCAAATTCATCTACGTGTCCCGGACTACAACTTTGATAAAGGATTCAAAGTGAGATAAATTCGTTTTGAATAACGAAATTGCAACCAAACTCGGTTGGAAACCTTCTCGCGGCGAGGATTCTATGTTTTCACGCTAGATTTCAAACAGGAATATCTTGAGCTTCTGATATTGAAATCAAGCCATTCAAAAGCCCAAATTCATCTACGTGTTCCAGACTACAACTTTGATGAAGGATTCAAAGTGAGATAAAATTATTTTAGATAACGAGAATCCTGGCGGGAATCTAGTTGGTCAAAACGGTTTTCTTGATCGACAATGCCGAGCATCCAAATCGGATCGAGAGTCTCGCCCTAAGAACAGTGACCCACGGGACCCAATAAAAGTGCAGGTCAATTCTTCAATATATCATGAGTTATAGAACATAGCTAGGATGGTCAGATATCGTACGAAACCAAGTCAGAATCAGAGCCTAAGTTCGAACAAAAAATTACGGAGTATGTTTTTTTTTATCTTGTTTGGTAAGGGTATGGGAGAGAAAGAAGGCTTGAAATGTGGAATCAAAGACAACCTCCATCAGCTTGAAAGGTGATGAAGAATGCCAGATGACACATCGTCTGGTTTTTTTTTTTTTTTGACTGGGCGTCGACCAAAACGATATCATTTTGAACTAAAACACACTGTTTTGGTCAGAATACGGTCAAAACGCATTGTTTCATTTAAATAAAATGGCATTGTTTTGACACTTCTATACTAAATTAGGTCATAAATTCCTTTTCTGATTTCAACGCTTAATCTTTCAATTTTTTCATTTAAGTCTTCATTTAAATTTTGATTTTAAGAATTAATTCAATTCCCCCCTGCAAAATTTTAGAAAGACCCTATAATTTAACACATTTTTTAACTTGGTCATTCGTCTCAAATATTTTTACTTTTGTCCTCAATTGACCTTGAAAAATCTATTTTCTTCAATTTCACCCCTATTTTCAATAGAATTTGGTCCTTGAATATGCATACCTTTGTAAAGAGGTCACTAGTCTTAAATTTCTTAAATTTGGCCTTTAATTGACCTTCAAACTTTGATTTTCTAGAAATTTTGCCCATGATTAATTTCATCTGATTGAGTTTGTGAAAATTAAATATAGTTCTTTAAAATTCTAATATTCTCAATTAAGCTCAAATTAGGCTTTGAAATTTAGTTTTTCACCAATTAAGTCCTTAATAAAATTAATTTGACTTATTGAAAGTCTAATCAAGTTTTTACACTTAACTAATTTTTCTATTTTTGGCCATTATCATCACAAAACAAATCAACATAGGTTAGCCTCAAAATCCCCAGTAGAATCATCATTTTGTCCTAGGGGACATCGAGGCAAACTACATGTAAAAATGGAAAAAGAACTTATCACTTAGTTTTATTATAACTAAGAACTCTAACAGGTTTTTAGAGGTTTTAAGTAAGTGGTTAATTAAGTAATAAAGAAGATAGCTATCATCTTATACATCTGATCTAAAATAAATTGCATTAATATTTGTTTTTAATGAAAAAAAATGTCTAATGTACATTGAAAAAATATTTTTCCAAAATGATTTTATTATCACTCTTAGGTCGACTTCTAAGGATAAACCCCACTAAGAACAAATCCTACTAAGAACTCATTTATCCTATGTCAATCTATGGATAATTGTGAAAATATATTTTTTGAAATGATTTTACTATCACTTTTAAATCAACTTCTAAGTATAAATCTTATCAAAATATATTTTTCGAAGTGATTTTATTATCACTTTTAAATCAACTTCTAAGGATAAATTCTATCAAGGGTTTATTTCTCCCATGTCAATCCATAGATAACAAAATCACAATAAAAATTTATATATTGAAAATATATTTTCTAAAATGATTTTATTATCACTTTTAGATGGACTTCCAAGAATCCATTAAATGTTTATTTATCCTATGTCAATCAATGAATAATAAAATTACCACTGAATATTTATGTGTTGACTGACTACACACATATATTCTTTTGAAATGGTTTTATTATCATTTTTAGGTTGAATTCTAAGGATAAAACCATTGGGTTTTCTAATCCTATGTCAACTTACAATAATGAACCATAAACAAATATTCATTCATCAAAAATAAAAACCCACAAAATAAAATATAATAACAACAACAAATCAAAATCACCATGACCGTGCAAGTAGTAAATTTACACAAAAAAATATATAACATTGCCTTATAACACAACAATCAAGAACAACACTCACAAAAATCCAAAAACAACCTCCATACCTCAAACATTTCACAATCATTCAAAATAACATGAATTAAACTCAATATACATTAAACGTTTTTTCTGAATCCCATAAAATTCCTTATAATACTCATCAAAGTCAATCAAGATGCAAAGATATTATTCGAAAACCATGTTTAAGGTTTAAAATCAACCTTTGAGAACAATTAAGTCAAGTAAAGGAGTTGTTGGAAGTGGGATGAATTGTGGCAGTGTGTCTGACATGTGTTAGGAGGGCACAATTGCCGGTGGCGCATTGTTGCATGCGCTGACAAGGGATGGATATGCTTGAGTCACTCCGCTCAATACTCTTCTTGGTCCTCCTTCTGGTACAGACGATGTCTCCCACTATTACTCGAGGGAGGAGATCGGAGCCCCTAAAGTTTTGGTCCTCATTGTTTCTTTCTTCTTCCACTAGGTTTCCTCTTTTTTTTTCTACTGTTGATGTTTGTTGTTGTCATGGTTAACTTCTATGGCGTCTGGCAGCGGTATAGGAAATATGATGTGATGAGGTTGGTGTTTGGCCGGTGATGAGGAGGACTTTGGGTTGGTGAGTCTTGGCTAGTCGAGTTTATAGCATTGGCCGAGAGAGGAGGACTTTGGGTTGGTGAGTCTTGGCTAGTCGAGTTTATAGCATTGGCCGAGAGAGGAGGACTTTGTGTTGGTGAGTCTTGGCTAGTCGAGTTTATAGCATTGGCCGAGAGAGGAGGTTCGTCAAGAAGAGAGAGGTTGGCAAGGAGAGAGGGAGAAAGTTGTGGGTGGTGGTTGACAATGTTGTCGGTGTTGGTGGCCGACAAGAGGAAGGCTCAACAGTGTGATGGAGGTTTTCACAGTGTATTAGCTAGTGTTTTTTGTGTGGGTGGTGAACGTCAAAGAGAGAGAATGGCCATGTCTCCTTATTTTGTGAGAGTGTGGCAACTAGGTTAGGAAGAATAGTCCAGGGTTGTTTTTGGTGTGTAGAAGAGAAAGTCTATATTTTTTATTTATTTATTTTCTGGTATGTATTCTTAATTATGGATCCCCTATTAGCTAAGATTTTAGTATTTATAGACCAAGTGTTTTTATCCTTTCCTTTTAATTGCTTGGTTTAATTTTAGTTTTTGTGCTTTTGGTAATTTATTTATCTATTTTATTTTTATTTTGTATTTTTATTTAAATAAAAAACATTGTGAATATCAATTTGACGAGAAAGATTAATTGAAGATTTTGAAACGGACGTGTTAAAAACTAAAAACATCCAAAGCATATTTTTTAACTTTAAATTTTTTAGAAAGACATTGAAAATTATGAAAATAAAGTCAAAAACATATTTTTTTTATTTTGATTTTAACACATTTAAAATCATAAAATGAGCACATAAATAGTTGAAAACACATTTTTTAAACTTTTTCTTGTTTTATGTTATTTTAAAAAAATTAGATTATAACATCCATTATCATTGTGGAATCACCATCATTGATAAAACTAATTAATCAAATATATTTAAAACTATGTTGGGCAAGTGATATTAGTGTTGTTTATTTTTTTAAATCTAGATTTTACAAAATTAAAAATAAATGGATATGATTTAAAACATATTAAGAATGACAAAAATATATTAATTACCTTATATTTTTGTCCCACTTAACACAAATTATTAAATTTGAGAAAAAAAATAAATTCAAAATAAAGATAATAACTTGAAGAGTTGGGATGATAATTTATGCATAGCTCACATGAAACGACTTTGATTAAGGCCCTGTTTGTTTGCTGGAAAGCAGTTTGTTTTTGGAAAGTAAATTCCGGAAAAATGAATTATTTTTCGATGTTTGGTAGTGTAATGGAAAATAAGTTGGAAAACACTTTCCAGTATTTGGTTATGTCATGATGAAAAATGAGTTGTAAAATAACTTATTAATGTTTTATTTTTCTCAAAGTTATTAAAATAATGAGGAACAAATCTTACAAATTAAAAAGTTGAATGAGAATGAAATTGAAAAAAATATAATTTCATAAATTATATCAAATAAAATAAATAATAATCAAAATAATAGATATCAAATAAAAAAAATAAAAAAATTGAAAGATGAAAAAATTAAAATAATAATAATAATTAACATTTCATAAATAATTTCAAATAAAATAAGTAACAATCAAATGAACGAAGATCAAATTTGATAGATAAAAAATTTCAATTAAAAAATGGTAAGGAAAAAGCAAATAACAATTATAAAAATGAGGACCAAAGTTAATATAAAATTTAAATTCTAAGGAATGAAATTGAAAAACAAATATTCAAAACAAAATATATATAGCAATCAAAAGTTTGAGGATCAAATTTGATATAATCAGCAAATAATATGACATTTCTAAATTTTTCACAATTTCTGAAAAGTGTTTTTCGCCTAAAATAAAAGGAAAACACTTTCCTGAAAACCAAACTAAATTTTTCTTTGACTGAAAATTATTTTTCATTGACCGGAAAGTGTTTTTCATAGATCAATTTTTCTAATGGTAAACAAATATAAAAAAAATTAAAAAATAATTTTTTAAAAATCACTTTTTTTAAAAAAAAACAAAGCAGGCTAAATATCCTGTAACCTCTCCTTTTTACTTTTCTCAATTCCGTGCCATTATTCAACTCAAACACATATTTAGCATGGAGGTATAATCTTCAACTAAAATAAGAAAATAAGGACTATATTTTATTTTGTCAGTGGACATGGAAGCGCTAGAATCGCCAATCAATTGAATGCACGTCTTCTCAAGATTTCCTGACAATAGCTCTAAACACGTACATGATTTGCAAGATTCACAGGCTGCAAAATCTGCAGCTTCTCTTCAGGGAAGCAAATATCCATAACATCGCACGAACATAATCAGAGACATTGTTAGGACAGAAACATAGGATAAACTAACTGCAGTTCTACTTCACTCCAACAATGGTCATAAGAAATTTAAGCTTGTCATTGACCTCCGCCAGATCGGAAGGATCCCTGAATGAGGCGGGTGGTTCCACTCCGGTGAAAATATACAGTGCCTTGAGCTCCTCAATACACGTTCCTCGCACAGAAGCTTTGTACCCCACTATTGTGCGTACTGCACGAATTTGTTTCCATATCTTGTCCTCACTGTACAACACCTGCAATCCATGTGGATTTTATACAATTCAGTTTGACAAAATATGCTGGGAGTTTTATTTCTGAGATTTCACCAACTTTGATGTTAGGTACTTGGTGAGTCGGAAAGCTGACCCTTTTCCAGAGCTCTATCATTTCTAACACTCAAAACCAGGACCAGAACATAGACATTGGTGAATATGATCATCAATTTAAACATTTATGCGAAGTGAGGTTTTAGAGGTAATCACCTAGCAAAATTTCAGTAGCCATCTCATACAAGATTTAACTTTGTATAGAGGATACTGTTCAAATTCTCAGTCTTGCTTTAGCCAAAACGGGAAAACTCATGGCAGAATGCAATGCAATGTATGCAACAATACTTTCACTAAATTTTACACTGTCACAGAGACGGCACTTGGACTAAGCGAACTTTTAGAGGCTTCGAGCTCCAAAAGGATTATGCAACAAAAACCCAAATGGTTGCCTAATAAAGCTTGGGTTGAACTGCCATAAAACCTCATTAGAAAGAAAACTAAGAGAAAGGCCGACTTCTCACTGATATCAGATACCAATAAAAATAGTTTCCAAAGTTTTTTTTTTTTTCCTCTTTTGGTAAGAAATGAAGCTGAAGTCTAAGAACAGAAAACCTCAAACAGGGCAAGATAGCCCCAACAACATCTACAACATATGGAATCAACATTAAGAGATAATTGATCACATAAACCAGAACATTTAGCACTAATAATTGCTCTCGCAAGAGTTGTTGAATCCATCTCTCAACTTAACACTTCTAATCTATGTTATGAGGCCATCTATAACATAAGATAATCTTCCCATAACTTTAATTGATGAATAAACCCTCCACAAAACCATGCAACCCAAAGTTGTCAATGCCATTTTAGGAGTATTTTCATCTAAACCAAGTCACTTCAGCCTTCCATTCTGCAATTAATGTTGTAGCTAGTATGTAAAATATTTCTTTATATATCCATGACTCAGCTTGTAAATATAGTATTATCAAATTAATACATTTTTAGAAAATATATAACCAAATATATGGAATAGTGTAAAATAGTTGTCAAATACTTCATAGATCCATGAAAAATACTATGGTTCTAATTCAGCTAAAACCTGATCTTGTAACTAGTGCCAAATCTATCTGTGAGGTAGCTAATGCAATTCCAGCTCAAAATTAAAGATAGGCAGACATCACAGAACATGTAAATGCAATTCCACCTCATAATTACTTAAGTTTGCTTAATTCCAAAAGGGAAAGAAGATTACAGATATATTAGTCCTTTTGTGTTAGTGGGGGAAACCTAGGCCTTTCCATTCAAAACTTGGTTTGTCATCCAGAAATAACAGATTAAAAAAGAAAGAAAGTAGAAAGAGCAGTAAAATAACTCGACAATAATGAACATAGCAGCTTAATCAACCCTTCAAACAAATCTCATGCATAAAGGAGATTAACCAACAACACATTTTGGCATGCATGAGAGTCTCATATTTGTTTTAGTTGTTTATGGCAATCCATAGCAAGTCATACCTTAACATTACCAGCAGCCAAATGGATGTCATTTTCAGAGGTAATTCCAGTACATTTGGAGTCATCCACCGTTGTTGGAAGAGTAACCTCATAAGCTTTGTAACTTAATTGCTCACTCCCTGCAAGATGAAACAATAGACTAAATTGAAGAACGCTAGTTACAGATTAAATTTCTCACAGTGCAACAACTATTACTACAGTATAAATTAATTTACCTTCAGGAATTCGGTAATCTGCGTAAGAACACTGAGGACCAACTGCTTGTTTATCATCAAACAAGTCCAAACCACTTTCATCGGCAATTTCTCTTGCATCCTCGTTTGGAGGAGTCACAACTAGTTCCTTCTCTCTAATCAGTTGAAGGTTTTGTTTAACATAGGCAACAATATTCCCTTGCGCTCCTCCCTTGGTACCGTCACCAAAATCCTTCTTCTCTAACAACCCTCTGACATCTTGAATTGGTTGCTTCTCCATGAGGACATCGGATACCATCTCTATCACCCGTTCCTTATCTTCGTCCTTATCATGATCCTGAGATAAATTTACAGCCAAACTCCTCGCTAATTCATATGGTGCTTCCTCTTTTTTTCGAAGATTACTGCCACTTCCCTCATCTCCCTCATTAATTACAATCATGACTTGGGACGCCCCAACTATTGCTTCCCTGCCTTGTTCTATGACTGGTTTTTCTTCCTCGGCTTGTTGGACTTTTGATGGAGGTTTATGATCTTGATCTTCAACATCTTCCTCATATCCATTTTCATCCACAAGAGTTGCGTTATTTTTATCATCCAATGGATGTTTCTCATCCTTCCAAAATCCTTGGGGCACTTCATAGTCGTTTTCTTTGTCAAAAATCATCTCACCCCTGGCACTGTTGACTTCCACTGATAATTTTGGCTCTCCTTCCTTTCCCATATCAATAATATCTCCTCCAAACTGATCAGCGCATGCGTCGTCTTCTCTATAATCATCGACAATGATATTTTTATTTGTTCCATAATATTCCAGGGAAATGTGAGAAGATGCTGGAAGAAGTTTAGACATAAGCTGCTCGGTGAGAGCATAGCTTGCCAAGAAAAGCCCGTATGGGACAGAACAAGCAAAGCCAATTGCTGAGACAACAACAAATGGAAGAAGAAACACAGGTGCTGAAGATATCACAAAACCTGTGACCAAAATCATCTTTCCCACCGACAATCCTTTGTTCAATATCCAGCTAACATTTCCACACCTATTATTTTCTTCTGATCGTTTCATCATCTCATCCCACTCCATCTCCGTGTCTGGTTCTTCCATTATACTACCGACGAATTAACAAGAGATGGCAATTGGACCAGCTATATATACGTAATTAATATAATCGGAACACTAATATTCTTTGATTGATGGATAAGCACTGACCTGCAGGTGTAGCCGTACGAGGAGGGGTTTGAGCGGCGAACAGACAGAAGCAAGTGCGATTGAGACTACTCTCGCATCGATATGGTTTTAAAAACTTCGTCAGTGAAGGGATTCTCTACTTTTGCATGCAGGGGAGGTTTTGTTTGACACGCGTTAGAGATTCAAATATACAGGTGTTAGATTCAAGCTCAGACCTGGCACCGTGCATGCTCATAATTCACATGTGGAACATAATATGATTTATAGGGTTAATTTCCGCGTTTCAACGGGATTCTATCCTGACAGCTGACGACATTCCCACCGTCTGGCTTTTTACTGTTGTAGTATTGATTTCAAATTCATATTCTGTATTTATCCCTTGGATAGTTGGATTTATAATATACACCGTTGTTTCACAATTTAGGTCACCCGTTCTGGAGGATGCTATTGTTTTTTTTTTTTTTTAAATATTAAAATATATATATTTTTATTTTTAATACTAACATTTCAAAATAAATAAAAAACACTAAAAAAATATTAATTGAATTTTTTTTTAATCATTCCAATCTCATTTCCAAACTGACATCCAAATAGAAATCAAGGTTGAAACTATAACTTTAGATACTTAACCTAAAATTTAAGAAACACAACTTTATAGAGATATCATGCATTAATATGATATGAACTTCTTAATAAAGTTGGAAATGATAAGTTACTCGTATTTAATAAGTTTACTAAATATATGGAAGCAATATCTAATGTTGATTTTATGAAATTGTTTAAGGCTATAAAATTTGTAATAGATTCCAAGTGTATCAAATAAGTAAGGGTTTTGGTTGATTAACCTGAAAGAATAAAACTTATTAGATGTAAGTGGATTTTTAAAAGAATAACTAATAGAGGTGGTGATGTATAAAGGCATAAATCCAAACTGGTTGCCAAATGTTATAGGAAAAGATATGGGGTTGAATTTGATGAAACCTTCTCGTAGCAATGCTAAGTTCCATATGAATTTTGCTTGTTGTACTTGTATATCAATTATTATGAAATTTAGCAAATGGATGTCACAGTTGCATTCCTAAATATAAATCTTCACAAAGATATATATATGACATACCTGAAGATTTTAAATCTAAAGAATTTGCTAATAAAATATGCAAGCTGTAATTTATGGCCTCAAGTAAGCTTCATTGAGATGAAATATTCATTTTAATAAGATAATTAAATATTTTAACTTCATCAAAAAATTAAATAAACCTTGTGTTTATAAAAAATATAACATGGGTAAAGTTTTTTTTTATATGTAGTTGACATATTAATAAGAAATGACATATCTTTACTCTAATCAATAAAGATTTTTTTTCCAAGAATTTCTTCATAAAAGATGTCATAACCCAAAAATTTATTTTCTTAAAAACAAATCCAAAAAATATGTTCTTGATATATTTGCGTCATTTTCAAAAATCAAATGAAAAAAAATAAAAAATGGACAAGAGATCAGTCTATATCCGGAGTTCTATAACTCTAGATTAAGCGAGATCAGTTTTGTTTAAAAGATAGCATTTATACCTACAACCTTTAGGAAGAAACCAATCTTAATTTTTATCATTTGGGTGCCCTAACCTCAGCTGGAAGTTGGGTTACCGAACTATTCACTTGGACAACCAATATCTCACTTTTCCTACTATCATCTTGTTTTGACATCAACCCCCCCATATAATTTAGTCCTCATTTTTTCATTAAGTCCTCCACTTACATCATGTTTACACAATTTATCAATCTTATCTTCCTTATTAATAATCTGGTCGAACATGCCTAAAAAAGACACCAAGGATTTTCTTCAATTTAAATCATAACTAGCATGTTTTTCATGGTTAAATACAAATCAAGCCACCACACTTTCCATTTATTTCATTCTTGCTAACTTAATTTAACCAAAAGTTTCAGCAAGATTAAATTTTCTCCTAACTCAATCAAAATTGATCAATTCCAAACAATGAAGTTAACCATTATTATGTCATGCGACACATATTAAAAAATCAAAGCATGTTAACAGATAGATCCCTCTAGATCAAAACAAAACAAAATTGACCTGAAAATTGATAGTATATTGCTCACTGATAAACAACTTCTTGTCGAAGTCTCTTATTCCAATCTCCATCATTCTGAATGAAGAGCTCATCCATATGACCAACATGTCTCAAATTGAGCAGGATCCAACGATGGACGGAGGAAAAAACTGTCAACGACCGTAACTAACCTACAAGCAGTATTCATAAATATAAATAAAGCCTCAATGTAATGACCAAACTAAAATCAAAATCATAGGGGCAAAAATGACTAAAACTAGAAATCATAGGGGGTGAATATGACCAAACATCGAAACTATAAGGCTAAACATGACCGATAATTGTATGTACAAGGACAATAGTCACCAAAGCAAAACCATAGGGATAAATGTGATAAGAAAAAATCCAAACCAAAAGGATTAACCATGTATTTAACCCTTTGGTGAAATAATTTTTTATTTATAAACATTAATTATTCATGATATTGAAGTATAACAACTCTTTTGACATTTCAAAGTTACCATTGACTATATGTTAATAATGTTATAATTCTATATTGACATCATTTCTTGAATTAAACAACTATATTGAATATGCTCATGTCTAAAACATTTTTTGGCTCAAAATCTAAAATGTTGATTCAAAGCTCTATAGAGTATTTTTTATAGTAAAGTTTTTAGAGGTTGTTTTTAATTAAAGATAAAAGTTTAACAAGATAGTCTAGGCTATTAAACAAGCATTATAGATTTATTGATTAAAAAGTTATTATAGGCTAGTTTTAAGGTGAAGAAATCCCATGAAATCAAATTAGATTCAATAAGCCATAAAATTTATCTAAGTGGTTGATGGACCTCTATGCCCAATCCAAAAGTATGATTTAATGCTTCATATAGTAGTGTTGATGGCATAGCCATTAAAGGTTTATTTCAAGGTCAAAACAGCAGTTAAAGATTTTAGCCAAGAAGAGTTAAAGAGAATTATAACTCCGATAAGCTACAGGATTTAATATGAACATCCAAATAAAGCTAGTAAGCATAATCCAAAATGTTGATTTAGAGATCAATAAAAAAGTATTGATGGTAGAGTTGTTAGAGAATATTTTTTAGGTCAAGAGAGATGCCTAAAGTCTGTTTGGGGAGTGTGGTAGCGGTTGTGTTTTTAAAGTGCTTTTCACTTAGAAATATATCAAAATAATATTTTTTTTATTTTTTTAAAATTATTTTTGATATTAGCGCATTAAAATGATCTAAAAATACCAAAAATATATTAATTTAAAGCAAAAAAAAATAAATTTTTTTTTAAAAAAAATATTTTTAAAACGCAAAAACAAATAGGTAAAGTAAAAAGTTAACACAATTATGGAATAAAGAAGGAAGACTTGCCTGCCAAGAAAAGCCTTCATATCCTTTTTCTCGGTTTGAGAGACCAGTTCTCTTTCAACATGCACTTTCAAGTCACTTTCTGCAACTAATCCAAACTTGAGTTGAAGTCTTTTTGTTGTGGTATAGGAAGAAGGCTTCAATTGAAGGATCTGGGTTATGGAAAAATGGTTTGCAAGTTTGGTGTGGCTATTGTCTATTAAAGTATGGATTTTTATCCCTACTTGAAAACGATGATGCATTTGAAGATTCAAGACCCTAGTTAGAAAATTTTGAATTTCTTGCTGGGGGCCTAGGCCCTCGTTAGCCACCTCCTGGCTCTGTCCTGAGTAACTGGTTTTTGCAGTGGATTCAACAAGTCATAATGATCTAGATGTCCAATTGAGATCTGTAAGTCAATGTGCTTGTAATAATAACGTGTTTGTTTAGAAATGTTTGAAAAGGAAGCTACAGATGGGATCAAAGTCCTTCATCCTTGTTTAGTTTACTAATAAAAGCAAAGGAAAAGATGGATTTTGTTGGGAGAGTTCAAACCTCCAAATAATTAAAAATCTTAGTAGAGTCCAAATTGAGGTGTTTAAAGCATGAAGATTATTAAATGACACATATTCTTTACTTTTAAAGAAATAAAATGCCCTATTTTTCACTCTTCAAGGATGTTCTTGTGATTCAATAATTAATCTCATTTTTCTAACCCTATTATCCCCTTCCTTTCCCTATCTTTATGTGTTTTTAATAGCCCTACCCTTCTTCCATCCAAATACAGTACAGCAAGAGACCGAATTAAAAGCAATCTACTTTATAAGATGGGCACCCCAAAGCATATATAGATCCCATTCAGACTCTGTTTTTCCATATACACGGGAGGAAGTCAAAGCCAAAGGTAAGCGACCTAATAAATCCACATGCTTTAGGCAACCTACAAATGATTAGTCCAGGACTTCCCCAGAAGCAACGGCCTACTCTCCAGCTTCATCGAGATGAACTTGAGGCTTCCAACAAACCTGCGAAAGGAAGTAAATAAAAATTAAGTGACAAATTTGGCACGATGCTGCTTCCAGAATCCTGACGGTAAATGGGAAATAAATAAATGACCTTGGAATGTTAGGATGATGAGGTGCCCACTGAAGAGTATCCTGCAGCTCTCATCTCTTTAAAAGTTCCAGATAACCAGTCCAGGCCCTCATAAAGTCCATCTCCCCTGAGAGCGCAAGTCCCCTGTATGTGCCATTTTCTGTTCTGGAGTTCGTAAAGACCTAGTCCTTCGCATACTTCCATTGGGGTCATTGCTCCTTTCTGAACAAGAAAAATGGAGTCCAACATATCACTATAGATATAACCATTGAACAAGCATGCAATAAAAATCAACATGTATTTGTATTTCGATGCAACACTCTCATTGAATTCTTATGCAAGCTTACGGCAAATCTATTAACAATGATACAAATCACTATAGAGTGAGGTATAGATATAGCAAAGGCTGTGGTGTCTTGGCCATCAACATGAAGCAAATAGCAAAGGACAAAAAAATGGACCTCAACATATAGAAAGCATTTGCTGCTCTCAGCCTTCTCTAGTTTGTCCTCCTTATATTGGAGAGTTTTTGCCCTTCACTTCATCTGTTCGTGCATAAAATTGATTGATATTGTTTGCTCAAATTAATGAATGTTCTATTTCCAATTTTAAACTATTTAGCCATTGAGAAAATAGAATCATTATCATGCATTTGTTCATCAGAAGTTCACTCTCTGGGATGTTGGGGTATGAGTGGCATTGGCAAAACAACCATCACTGGAGCTGTGTTTGATCAGATCTCTACTCAATTTGATGGTTCCTGCTTCCTTGCCAAAGTTAGAGAACAATTGGGAAATTATGGAGTACTTCATTTACTGAAATAACTTCTTCTAATGTATTGACCAACACCATCATGAGACTCAGAAAGAACTTGCAGAAAAAATGGAAACAGCTACCTGCTGTGCTTTCATTCAAATGTCCATGTGCTCTTAGCAAATCAAAACAGAAGGCCCTGGGGTGGGGGAAAGGGAAGGAGATTGAAAGACATGAAAACAGGCCCCAAAGTATCTAAATACTGTTTCAGACATATGGATGCCTCCTTTGCATTAAAAGCATAGCAGATTTAATAAATCAGCCCTTTTATAGAAGCTTCATTTCACCTTGCAAATTTCTAAAGTCCAAAATCTAAGTGCCAAGAACTCTTCAGCAAGCACATGAGATGTAAGAGCCTTGATGCATGGCATAAAAAGCAAGTCTGAGAAGGCATAATTACTACTCACATCTAGTGCAGTTGATAAACTTAGAAAGCAGTCTGGCAGTCAAGTATTTTAATCAAATCCCTACTAGAGAAAGTTAATAGCTTGATGTTATGAATTTTACTCAAAATTAGTGAGGCTTCACCAAGTGATTCTCTTGTTTAAAAGAACAAGAGATTGATCTGAACAGAAGTTTTAAAACTTATATATTTCCAGAATAAGCAAAGTTTTTCAAATTTCTAGCTGCAGCTTGCCAAATATCTAAGTTCAGCATCAAGTTCAGATGCATCTTTTCTGAACAAAAGAGTCTTACTATTATCCTGATGTTTCAACACTGTTCTCAAGGTATCATATCTGGGTTTGATACCTATTCTTTCTTTTCTTTTCTTTTCTTTTCTTTTCTTTACTTTTTTTTGTGATGTTAAAATTAGAAGAAAAAAAAAGATTGCCTTATCTACCTTTCAAATACAGATATCATCCAGAATAAGTATGAGGAAATAAATACCATCTAAAAAATTTACCAAATGCAAATACTATTTTACAGCCTAAAAGAAAAGATTTACCATTATCATTGCAATGAATTCAAACAGTACAGAGCAGTCCTTGTTCAAAACTCTCAGAAAGTTTATTATGCAGAAAAGACTATATTTCAGGTGTCATACATCTTAATTCATATTTCATCTTTCATTAGCCGCACATTTTTAGAAGCATGTAGCTCAAAGGATTGTCACCTTGAGAAATATACAGATGTCAGCACAAAAGTTAGAGATCCATTCATGCAGATATGCTTAAATTAGGGTTGTCACAAACCTCCTCCCTATTCCCCTATGTTGATGAGCTTATAATTGCATAGGAGCGCAGTAAGACAAATGTTATGGGATAGGATAATTTCCCTTTTCTCTGTATGACGTCATGATTCAGGTTCATTTGGGTGAGTATTGTTAGCTGATTCTGCTTTTTTGCTTTTATATTTTAGAGGATGTCTTATTATCTAACATGATTTTGTAATTCTTTTTGTCCATTAATATAACTTCCCTTAATCTTAAAAATATTCAGGTGGTAGCTCATTTTTTTTATTTGAGTAATGAGAAAACAAATGTAGGTGAATTTGCCTAGATTATAGTTTATCCAATAAATTACTGATGTGGGTAATGAACAAATATGGAAACAGAACGAGGCTTTTTTATATGAAACAAAATAACTGATAACCTGCCCTACAAATAAAATAAGGAAATTAACAATTCATATACAAGTTCATCAAGCAAGAAACCAAACATGAATACCAAATTGCATTGCATGGTTTCAGTCCATGCAAATATAGAGAATCGCAGGATAAATGATTAGCACAACAGGCTCCAGAAGTCAGTCACAGCAAAAGGGCAGCTTAGATATGAATAGACATGGTGATTAATCATTGTAGCAGGTAAAATGAGTGCGTGTGTCTGTGTGTAGTTAGTCTTTTGAATTATGATTATAAACTTGTACTGGGATTCTATATCCTCTCTGCTCTACATCTAAATCAGAAAGACAAAATCTTCTCTGTGATGTTGTTCTACTTTGCAAGATTGCGAGGGTCAGATGGTTTGTATCTGTGCAGGACATTGACTTGGATATTTCAATTCGTATGCGGCTCATCAGAATCACTTAAGGAGTACTCGTTTAATGAGTTTTATATGTGTGGGAAAGCACATCAAAAACCATTAATAGAACTTACCATGTCCTGTTTGTTGGCAAACACCAAGATGATACTGTTGAGCATAAATGGATCTTTGACGATGGTCTGAAAGAAAAGGTGGTGGTCAACTTAGAACTCTTTCTAACATTAGCATGGTAAAACCTGCATACCTTTCTGAATACACAACCTGAAATTCTGCCTTAGCTCTTCCAATTCTCTCCCGGTCCAACGAATCAACAACATATATCTGCATAGAGAAATATACTTACTAGTTACTACTGAAAACAAGGTACAAGCAGTTGTACTATTACAAGACCCTTCAGCTTCAAGACAGAGCATATGAGTTGCACAGACGTATATGTGGATCAATGCAAAGCGAAAATCGAGATTTAGAAAGAAACAATGGATTGCAAGAAGCACAACCGGGCAAAATAAGAAACGCAGACAACAACCATTACCAGCCCATCGGTGTTATTGAAGTAATGCCTCCAGAGCGGCCTTAGTTTCTCTTGTCCACCAACATCCCAAACGGTGAACACCACATTCTTATACTGAACTTTCTCCACGTTGAACCCTGTGGGAGAACGGAGGGATAAGCATACCTATATAATACTTAAGCGCTACTCCTCCGATCAATGGAAGCATACCTATAATATAAGGAAAGATGTTGCAAGGAAAAAAGACCAACCAATAGTAGGGACAGTGGATAACACTTCTCCAATGTGCAACTTGTAAAGTATGGTAGTTTTACCGGCTGCATCGAGTCCGAGCATGACAACCTAAGTCAGCTCCAAACAATTTTGGATTGCCGAGTTTCAAGAATACAGTCAAAATCTCTTGAATTTCACTTCTCATGCGAAATTAATTTGAATAAAGCAAAAGGATATGCCAGAGAAGAGTACCCGCATCTCGGTATTGCCGAAAAAGGTGTCGAAGAGCTTGCGAAAGGCTTGACCCATCCCCTCTCTATGATGATGATCTTCCCAGGTGTTCCTCAATTCTATCACTTACTGTTTAGTATTTCTTGTCTGATCTAAATCTAACAGAGTTCTGTTTCTCTCTTCTTGTCTATACTCTTCTTTCTCTCCAAACAGAGAGAATAATGACACGACACAGATGATCGCACGGCATGGCCTCTGCTTTTCTTCTCTTTTCTTTCCGTCCATATGGAATTTCATTTATTCATTTTGTTCTCTCTCTTTTGTCTTTTTAGGCCACATTTCGTCACTGTCAATTTCCACTTTATTTCTTCGCTACCCTTGTATTTTCCAAAAGTTCCTCATGTTGCCTCTAGCTTGCTTTTTGTATTTGCTCTTGACATTTCTTTTGTACAAGGTGAGAAATCTATTTATTTACACCTTTATCTTTAAAAAAAAAAACAGAGAGAGAGAGACACACACAAAATTCAAAGTTCTCTTCTTGAAAAATCTAAAGGTTAGGGATAAGTTATTACGAGAGTGGTTATTACAAGAATAATTCATAATTCATACAACTTATGAGCTCATCTATTTCATGGCAGTGATGTGTGTTAGAATGTCAATTATACTGCAATATTCATTGCTCTAATTGTTAAATACTCTTGTTTTGCTTGATCGATGATTAATAATGTAAACATTAATCTCTTCTATTGATGTTTGATCTCAACTATTTTCATTAATTTACAAAGTGAATAACTACTATTTTTTTTTTTATTAACGTGGGTATTTGGGCTAGTTTGCTCGTATTTCGACTAATCTCACGGGTCCTGAAGTTAATGATCATGTAAGCCTCCAGTAGCCCTGAGGTTTGTGAGACTCGAATAACTACTATTCTTAATCAAATTATAGATAGTTGCTTATTTTAGATATAAAAAATACCTTCCATAATCCTTATTTAAATTGATCAACAAATCTAGCATTGATGACGTGGTAAATTTAGCATTGTTTTATTAAAATATTGACCATGTTTTACTTCCTAACATGTTATCAAACTAAGACACTTCAAAATGAAATGTTGTTTGGCTTAGATGGATGTTTAGGATTGTAAGAATTGTTACATTAAGTTTTTATCTTAATAATTAATCAATTAACACCTAGATCTTCATCTTTTTATCCAAAAATCTTCAATTTATTTTTGCAAAAAAAAGTGATTTTTAGAAAACATAAGTTTACTTCTTCAATAGAAATAACATTTTCCGGTGCTTCTCAACCAAAATAATCCCTAATCACTTGTTGTAAAAAATGCATTGATTGAATTCCTAAAGAAAATTGAAAAGTCATAAGAAGTGCCCTAGAAAGAATGAATAAGGAACATCCTAGCCTTTACAAAGAAGAAATTATCCCAAAAAGAGATAGTCTCTTTTCTTTTGATATCGACAAAGAAAAGCTTCAACTTTAGGGTGACCGCATCAACTTAAATATCTAGAAGAAGTTGATTCCAATATGGCCTTATGCTGCCATCATTGACTGCATCAACTAGCTAAGAAGAGTTCAACATCGTTTTAGTAAGGAATGGAAACTCTCTCTTTTCTGGTCAATCAAGCAATGTCTTCATCTTTAAGTATGGCAGGTAGATCATTACTTTGTATAATTTGTCCATGATAGGAGGTCTATACCTAAGGGTGAATAAATATCAGCCTTTTAAAAAGAGAGAAGAAAGAAGAAAATTTTCCAACCCAATGTGAACATGTAGCCTTCCTTCTATATTGGTTTTATAGGAACTTGATATATTCTAGTCTAAAAAACCTAATTAATTCCTATTTGAAGATAATTATGGCCTTAGCTAAGGGTAGAACTATAACACTATATTCATTGGTTTTTTTAATAAGATTTGAAACTCTTTTCAAATCTCATTTCATCTTGTGCAAGAATTTACAATCAATACTATTTGAGAACAGATGAAACATTTTTTTTCTAATTTATCTAGGGTGATGAATCCTCTCTTGGTTACTAAAATATCTTCATATAATTTATGTTATATCTAATATCTACCCATTTATTTCCCTTAATAAGAGCAATATGTAGCAGGATCAAAACATAACATTTCCAATATAAAATAACTTAGTAATCGCAAGTCTAAAAATCACTTATACAATCGTCTCGTAAGCTTTTCCATAGACACAAGTGATATATCTATATTGAATTCTCATACGAGTCATTTTAGTATACATATTATCTGATAAACACCTATATATTGTTCTAAATATCCTTCATATTTTAGCATACATATTTATTTGCACCTTTATCTTAAAAAAAACAGAGAGAGAGAGAGACAAAATTCAAAGTTCTCTTCTTGAAAAATCTAAAGGTTAGGGATAAGTTATTACAAGAGCGGTTATTACAAGAATAATTCATAATTCATACAACTTATGAGCTCATCTATTTCATGGCAGTGATGTGTGTTAGAATTTCAATTATATTGCAATATTCATTACTCTAATTGTTAAATACTTTTGTTTTGCATAGAACTTTATCGATGATTAATAATGTCAACATTAATCTCTTTGGTTGATATTTGATCTCAACTATTTTCACTAATTTACAAAGTAAATAACTATTTTTTTTTTAGATTAACGTGGGTGTCCGGACCAGTTTGCATGTACCTCGATTGATCCTACGGGCCCTGAAGTTAACGACCATGTAAGCCTCCAGTAGCCCTGAGGTTTGTGGAACTCGAACGGGTGGAATAACTACTATTCTTAATCAAATTATAGGTGGTTGCTTATTTTAGATGTAAAAAATACCCTCCATGATCTTTCTTTAAATTGATCAACAAATCAACCATTGATGATGTGGTAAATTTCGCATTGTTTTATTAAAATATTGACCATGTTTTACTTCCTAACATGTTATCAAACTAAGAAACTTCAAAATGAAATGTTGTTTGGCTTAGATGGACGTTTAGGATTGTAAGAATTGTTACATTAAGTTTTTATCTTAATAATTAATCAATTAACACCTAGATCTTCATTTTTTTATCCAAAAATCTCCAATTTATTTTTGCAAAAAAAAAAAGTGATTTTCAGAAAACATAAGTTTATTTCTTCAATAGAAATAACATCTTCCAATGCTTCTCAACCAAAATAATCCCTAATCACTTGTTGTAAAAAATGCATTGATTGCATCCCTAAAGAAAATTGAGAAGTCATAAGAAGTGCCCTAGAAAAAATGAATGAGGAACGTCCTAGCCTTTACAAAGAAGAAATTATCCCAAAAAAAAGATAGCCTCTTCCCTTTTGATATCGATAAAGAAAAGCTTCAACTTTAGGACGACCGCATCAACTTGAATATCTAGAAGAAGTGGATTCCAATATGGCCTTATGTTGCCATCATTGACTACATCAACTAGCTAAGAAGAGTTCAACATCATTTTAGTAAGGAATGGAAACTCTCCCTTTTTTGGTCAATCAAGCAATGTCTTCATCTTCAAGTATGGCATGTAGATCATTACTTTGTATAATTTGTCCATGATAGGAGGTCTATACCTAGGGGTGAATAAATATCAGCCTTTTAAAAAGAGAGAAGAAAGAAGAAAATTTTCCAACCCAATGTGAACATGTAGCCTTCCTTCTGTATTGGTTTTATAGGAACTTGATATATTCTAGTCTAAAAAAACTAATTAATTCCTATTTGAAGATAATTATGGCCTTAGCTAAGGGTAGAACTATAACACTATAGTTATTAGTTTTTTGAATAAGATTTGAAACTCTTTTCAAATCTCATTCTATCTTGTGCAAGAATTTACAATCAATACTATTTGATAATAGATGAAACATTTTCTCTAATTTATCTAGGGTGATGAATCCTCTCTTGGTTTCTTAAATATCTTCATATAATTTATATTATATCTAATATCTACCCATTTATTTCCCTTGATAAGAGCAATGTGTAGCAAGATCAAAACATAACATTCCCTATATAAGATAACTTAGTAATCATAAGTTTAAAAATCACTTACACAATCATCTCGTAAGTCTTTCCATAGACACAAGTGATATTTCTATATTGAATTCTCATACGGGTCATTTTAGTAGATATATCATCTGACAAACACTTACATATTGTTCTAAATATCCTTCATACCTTAGTTTATGAGAACAATGTCTGTTTCTTTTTATAAAGAAAAGAACATAATATATATATATATATATATATATATTAGTCTCAGCAGCTATAATTAATATTCAGTCTTAATAAAGCATTGACTAGGACTATTTAAAAACAATACTTTGATGCGATAGGAATCTCATAATTATAATAACTTTATAATTTTCTTTGCAAAGCATTTTTTGTCTCATGAACTTTATGTTTACTTTAGATTCATTAATCAAATATTAGATTCATTAATCAAATATTAGATTCATTAATCAAATATTTAATAAAAATTAAAGATAAATAAATCTTTATTAATAAATTAAATATATTTATAAGAATAAAGTTAATATCACGTATAACCAATCAATTGGCTATAGAGTATATATACTAATATAACTCCAGGACCACATGTTTTTTAGGCATATCTATAAGGAATGCCAAGTTAGGAGTGAACAATACCCCTTCATGAAGAAGGTACATCTTGTCATGTAAAAAAAGAAATTAAAAAAAATAAAAATACTTTGAGTCACAATTAAAAGAAGAGAAATTGTAAAGAAACTTTTCAACTAAATACTTTAAGTAACAACTGACTTAAGTTCATTTAAAATTTTTTTGTTAAATTAATAAATAGAAATCTTTAGTTTAAAATGCATGTTGAATATTTTTTGGTAATATATAAAAAAAGAAAAATCAAGAAACTCATCTTTTATCCTAAATCAACCAATATTAAGATCCTTCAAATTGTTCAAAAGTTTATAATTGTATAGGAGTTCACTTATATATTTTGTGATTTTTAAAAAAAATTTAATTAAGCTTTTTTCTTGATAAATTTATAAAATCAAATGATACAATAGCTTTCTTAAAAAAATAAAGAATAATTAAAATTTTAAATTTAATATGATTCAAGAAAATAAATATATTATATATTTAAAAATAATTATTGCCTCTTGATTATAGTGTTAGGATAGAAATTTTCTAAATTCAAATTCAATCAATAATAAAAAGAAATTTAAAAACTAATACTAAGTTGGAAAAAACCTATAAAATTTATACAAAATGATTTATGTTCAAATATACATAATTATAATGATTATGATAACACAGAGACAACATTATAATTAAATAATTAAATTACTAAACAATTGTTTATATATAAATAACTAAAATTATATTATCCTTGAAATATGGAACATACAGGTAGTTTTATATAGTAAAACAGTAGTGTTCTCCTTGAATTTTCTACCCTCCTTTGCACCATGTGGATTCTCAAGTTCTAACATGTATAAAGAAAAACCTGAATTGTGCTTCCATGTGTTCTAGTGTTATTGTTTTAACAATCACTAATTAATAATTAGAGATTTTTATTACTTGTGGAAAGATAATTAATATTTTAAAACTAACTGATAACTTACTTATTTATACTAAAAATAAACATCAATGTGTCAACTAGATAAAAAAAAATAGTAATTATCCGTGATTAAACATATATAAAGAAGCTAAAATCAATCATAAATAGTAAAATCAACCAAGTTTGAAGAATTCTAATTGACCAGAGAACTGGAAAGTAGTTGATTAACTGCATTTATTTACTTATAGCTTTTGCGTTTGCGGTGCAAAAAACATAGTAAGGTATTTGGTAACACACCAAATTGTGTTTTTTACTGTAGGGCCCACTAAAAAATTGACTTTGAAACGTAGTTTATAAAAAGCAGTTTTAATATGCTTTTGTAACTGAGTTTCGTAAAACTCTGTTTGTCTTTGTGTTTCAAAAGCGCTTTTGAAAACTTTTAATTTTTTTACTTCAAATTAATATTTTTTTTTGTTTTCAGATCATTTTGATACGCTGATATCAAAAATAATTTTTAAAAAATAAAAAAAATTATTTTGATGCATTTCCAAGTAAAAAGCACTTTGAAAAGCAACCGTAACCACACAACTACCAAATATTTTGTACATGTTTTTTGCTGCATATAAACCTCAACCACAATTTTTACCAAACACGTATCTAAATCCAACTAACTACACATAACCATACTTTTTTAAAATTTATTTTTTTCAAACCACAACTACAAAAACTACCTAAACACATTCTAAATGAGTTCGCATAAATGATCAAAATGTTCACTTGTAGTCCTTGACAAATTAAATTAACCAAGTGGTATATCTTAGTTAGGACTAAGTTATTATCAACAAATAAGAAGTTAAATAGATGCTTTGAACTGCAATTAAATCATTGGAAGGTGGTTGTGGTGTGGCAGGTAAAGAGTAACTTTTAATGTTATTTGAGTGTTAAAATAGAGTAATACTCCAATGTTTTTTTTTTTTTGAAAAACTAGAGTTAGAAAAAAAAAACTAAAACATCATGTTTAAATGAAATATGTCTCTATCCAGAAAATAGGAAAACTAGTTTTCCAGTTTTTCAAATTTGTACTGAGTTTGGAAAACAATTTATAGGTTTTCACAATTTTACAATTCAAGTTTTTCACTGATTTTCAAATGAAGAATAAACATGAACAATAAATTTTTTAAAATATATATAAGCACTTTTTAGAAATGTAAAAATTAGTTTGTTTATATATTTTTATATCAGTTACTGTCATAAATTTAATTTTTATTATAAATCTAATATAAATAAATCTTTTTAGTTAACAATATAACTATTTCATGGTAGTTTTTAATTTTGCATAAAATAAAAATAAATATTAAATAATTAGATTATCACAAATACAAAATATTAATATGAGTACTATATTATATTATAAATTATGATTTTTTTTTTTATGAAAAGTAGTTATAATCTTTGGTGTATTTTAGTGAAAAAATTAGTTTTCACTTTTAACAAATGAATACATTTTCCAATTTTTCATTTGGAAAATGAAAAATAAGAAAAAGGAAAAAGGAAAAGAAAATAGATTTTTTTATTGTTAAACAAACACACCCAAAACATCTTAACCATTGTTTTTTTTTTAAAACCACATTATAGAAAGAAAAAAAAAACAAACAACATGGGGTTTGCACTGTAGACTCATGTCACTGTAATTATAGACATAAAACATTGTAGATTATAACAATGCTTCTTTTTTTTCATCTCCAAACTTTTTTTTTCTTGATTTTTCCCTTATAGAACCAAATTGATGGCCAATTTAAGTGAATTTGTTGAGAGGGGACAAGATTAAAAGGCATAGGACCAAAATGAAAAAAATAGGGAAAATAAGTGGCGACTTCAAAATTGACATGAAAAGTTCACTTTGATCTTCCAACTTTTCAAATAATAAATTTTTTGTTATTTTAGTTTTAAACAATTCCATTTCAATCCATAATTTTTTTTTTAATCCATGATTTGAGAGGGGAGAAAGATTGTTGCCGGATTCTAGTTGAAGAGAGAAAAAGTGTTGATTAACATCAATTTCAGCAAAGAAATAGATTTCGATCTTAGTGTCAACGGATTTTATTTTATGAGGAGTTCCACTAGGGTATTCTTTTGAGCTAAGGTGTTCTTTTGCATTCTCATCGTCCGAGAACATAGATTTGAGCTTGAAATTTTATTTCTTATTTTGGGTTGATTTTGGATTTTTTGATTAATTTTAAGGTTACTTGAGACCATAAATAGATTTATTAAGATATCAATGATTTTTCTAAGTGTGTTACGTTAATATAGGTTGAAAATTAGAATTTTTAGCACAAAATATCCCTGCCTCGATTTTTTAGGACCCTTCGATCACTAGATTATAGGGCTACAAACAACATATCATCTTTTAAAGATAAGAAATAAAAAGTGGAAGACACCCTCTGCCCTTTAATATAAATAATTTAAGAGGCATGATTTGTTTTGTTTTCTTTGATATTAACATATAAAAATAATGTAAAAATACTAAAGAAGTAATTTTAAACAAAAATAATTTAAAATTTCAACAAATAGAGTTTTGACCTCATTACCAAATACCTCATATTCACATCCTGTCATAGGCTAAAAGGAAAAAGAAAAGGAAAAGGGAGGTTCAAATCAAATGAAAGATGGAATTTCAGTGTAAATCTTAGTCTATTCCTATACTGCCCGGAGATTCAAGAGAGGTTTGTCACGAACAATTTCGACGACAAAGGCAGGTCATTTTAAGGGTTATAGAGGTTTGGATTGACGTAAATTGATACTGTATAAAAGGAATTACAAACAGATGGTGATTTTAAGGGAATGCACCTAGTTTAAGATTTGAGAGATGTAGAGCCTAATTGAAAACACAGTCCAAATAACATTCCTTCAAATTTTAATTTTGTTAGTTCCTAAGATCCGACGTCGGATAATAAAATGTAAGTAATTCTAAAGAAGCAAGAATTAAGTTTTGAGTCTGAATTTACATCCAGTTCGAGAAACAATTCAAAGAAAAAAAGACATCCTCGTTACCATCCATCCACTGACAAGGAACATATTTTATGTTTAAAGGCCTTCGTAATGAATATTATTCATCCATCGGCGGCAGCCGGATGGATGACGGTAACATTTTCACATTGCAATCGAGTAAAATAAGAAGCCATATATCAAAACACAATCACAGTATACTTGAAGAAGTCGGGAACTATAAATAAAAATCTCGAAAACAGAATTCCCAACAAAACAATTCCTGCACAACTCGCCAACATTAGCATGCACTAGGATGAATCAATCAACAATTCAGGAGTCATTTAAACAGTTTGATCCCATCCATCATCGTGAGAAGTCTCAAGCTGGATTCACAAACCGTAAAATGACTCAACATATTCCTACATCAGCCCCTAAATATTCTACACCCAGCATAGCTACTAGATATATAGGCACTATAGCCAGCTGCCAAACCTCCAAAGCAAGGCACCTTTGTGATGTACCTGGTTCAACACAAAGGAAAACTTTGGAGAATCAAGGGAAAAAAATGCTGTACCTGTTCATATCCACTGCCAGGTAAACAAATCAAGACGCCCACAGCAACTCCCCGAGTTGTATTCATGAAATTAGCTTCTGCTGCAAAAATAGCTCTCTAAGAATCTAACATCTCATCTTGTATTTCATTAGGGGCAATAAGCCCTGGAATGGAAAGCATTCTTTGTCGCTCCCTTTCCCTCTGAACAGCAGCCTCTTCTGCATAGAGATCTTTATTATCCTGCACAAACAACCCAGCATTCAGATTGTACTAGACCGATATTGGTGGCAGAGGGATGGATATAAATTGTTTAACTAAGTTTGACAAATTCTACTATCAGACTTTCAGGGACTTAATTGCAAAAACATTTCTT
The DNA here is from genome assembly GCA_019202695.1 of Populus x sibirica. Lineage (NCBI taxonomy): Eukaryota > Viridiplantae > Streptophyta > Magnoliopsida > Malpighiales > Salicaceae > Populus > Populus x sibirica. The sequence goes on along the minus strand of JAGMVL010000899.1, from coordinate 702,207 downwards.
ACAGGGACTAGAGATATTTATTATATCAATTATGAGAGCAAAAAAGAATCCAAATAAGGACTAATTTGCAAGAAGAATAAAATATGGAGACAAAATAGATATTTCACGGGGCTAATATGAACATTTGCAAAAGAAGTTCATTTTTTTTCTAAACTGTATTTTTAAATGAGTCAAATGGATGAACTCACCCAATCCATTTAAATTGAGGTGCTTTTGGGTCAATCCAAATAGTTACTCATTTAAATTTTATATCAGACACTTTCTGTAACCATGTCCCCTTTAAAATAGATAGGTGGGTGTGTATGGGTTTGCTACCACTAAACCATATAATTGCGCAGAGACAATCATGACCACTTGGTGCCCACATCAACATCTTTTATACAATCCACTAATTTGTAGGAATAAGGAGTTTTTACCTGAGCAGAAAATTCCTTTGATTGCACGAGAAAGTCTCGAATGTGATTCTTGAATATGGACAGGTTGTTTTTTGACTCAAATAGTCCGTTAACAAATTGAGTGACCTGAAAAAGCCTTAATATTAGTGAGAACTCCAAAGGATGGCATTGGAGTAAAGAGCATAATAATGAAACAGGGAAGAAGCTAAATAAATGATCTCACCTCTGATGCAGTCATGTTAGGGAATGATGTGCCCAGAAGTTTAATGGTGTACTCACGAACAAACATAGCATTATTCAAATATGGATAAGGGACTGTTGTAGTATCCCACAGAGGCTCTGACAAAGCACCACTCTCCGCCTGAAATGTTGCATCCTCATTAACCATGGTTGGTACAGCCTAAAACTAAGAAAAAGATAACTGCAACACACATACCGAGCAAAATAAGTGTTGTAGCACCAAAACATGCAACTTAAAACCAGGTTTGTGAAATGTATCTGTCAATACAGCAAATATTTCCTGCTCAATTGTCAAAAAGTATGACCTGTAGAACTGATTACAGAATTCAGACGCCTGTCAAATTACACAGAAGAGTAAGCATCTCACATGGCATGATATTGATGATTGAACAGAATAGAGGGGGTGGGGGGGGGGGGGGACACACCTGAAAGTTCTTCAGCATCTCCAACAATAGGTTTAGACCAGTCTCAGCTATATTCCTCTCTGTATGACGGAATGCCCATATAATTGAATCCATCACAAGCTTCAGTTGCTGGTATTGAACATGAGACAGAAGACCTCAATTCAATGGGGAAAAAATTGTAAAAAGGCAGCCCCTCAAGTTTACCCTTTTTCTGACTATTATAGTCCACTCCTTCAATTATTTATCCACCTCTCTGATGTAGTTTAATGAAACAAAACTGAGTGCTTCTAAGTTCTAAGATCACATTGCAAGGCTAATCTCACAAATCACTATGGAACTGAGCAACACATTAGGATCAATAGAAGAAACAAAATAAATTCAAACACCAACCTCACTAGACAAACGAATCAAGGCAGGGAAACAATGTGCAGCGATGGCACGAAGTAATGAAAAGAACTTAAGGCGATGTTCTGGATAATCCTCGAAATTTTTGGTTATCATCTGCAGCACAGAACTACTCATCTCAGTTGAACAGCTTCTAATACACAATTCCAAAAAAAATTAGCTTTAATCTTATATATTGATCTTCAATGACATGTGAAATGCTATGCCATATATACCACAGCATGAACCGATGGACCTTTCCAAGCAAGATATCAGGGGTAGAGAGGTATTTCAGGGGGAAAGTGCTAAAATGTACACAGGGTTCCTATAAGCAGCAGCATTTGATGACATGGCATCCTCCTAACTCCTAAGATATAAGCATGGCGTAGGCATAGCTACATCAATCTCCAAAAAGAAACAGGAAAAAAAAGGAGCATCATGTCAAGTGAATATCAGCAGATTGAACATAGCATCTGAACTCTGAAACAAGGATCGTTGTACTGTTGCTATACTGACTTTCCAATCAGTATCTATATAATCTTAATGAAGCAAACGTGTTGCATAAACAAACCATAAATAAAGAGAAAATTGCAGGACCGACCAGCAAATATTATACAAGGATCTATTAGTGTTGGATGCTTTTATACAACTATTGAAACACAATACGTGAACACTATGTGGAATTCCACATTCCATGCAAAAATAATAGTTTACTGGTTATCATTATTCCATCAACTATATTATCACTGGCCATTTCACAATTTCCTATTAAACATTAGGATATAATGCAGAAAATTGGTCCTCAAATGCTGTTGCAAGATGCAACGAAATGAAAGATGATGTGTCGACAGAAAATATCACATATAGAAGCCACATAAACGAGAACAACGATTTACAACCTCCATACTTACCTCCAATGTACACTGGAAAACAGCTTCAAATATTCGAGGTACATCTTCTATCATTGCAGCTTTGTACCTTCATCCAGGATAGAAAAATATCAGAAAGAGATATCTAACAGAAAGCATAATAATTAGGAATAGAGCATTTTGCAGTGGTCTATATTGCCTCCAAGCTGCAAGCGCAGCAGAGATTATGAATATCAAGACTGATACAACAACCAAGCCTCAATCCCAAACTAGTGGGTTGGCCAAGACTGAAAAATGAAAAATAAAAAACCAATAATGTATTAATAAACAGTGATGATTAGACGCATGTAATGCAAAAGTCTGCAACATAGGCAACTCTTACTCTATCCATTATGCATTTACAATTCGACAACTAGAGAATCTAACCCTCACCATCCACCAATGACACTACTAACTATGTTTGAGATCGACATTTAGTTGAGTTAATATTAATTAGTCATGCTCTATGGAACAGATTGCAGATTTAAGTACTAAATGTTGGTAGTTTCAAGAAATACTGATCTGATCTTTCACCAAAATCATTGCGCTGCAAGCAAAGAGCATTAAGAAAGTGCAACATACTTGTTTATAATTGTTGCAAAAAGTGACAAAACTTCTGATTCCCTAGCATCTGGCAAATTCCTAGCATAATCACCAAGAACAGGATCCATCATTGGGGGCACGAACTGCTTCCCAATTTGTGGTTGATCTTCGGCCTTGTCCAAAAATGTCTCGATGAGCTTAAGTGTCTCCCTCTTAACAGACCTGTTTAGTAAAATCACATTAAAAATCAGAGAAATTTTTTATTGTCCACATCTGAAACATGATCCAAATGATGACTCACCGCAAAAGTTTCACATAGGATGTTTTAGATGCATAAGGCCCTCCTTCTGCAATACTGCTTGATATAAGCTCACTGTACATTCTGCAAAAAAAAAAAAAGTGATTAACTAATAAGAGCCCGCAACATCTCTGACAACCTCGAAGATGCTTCCAAAATAGCATTAGCAAATAACGGTGAAAAGCACACCTGTACACATTAAGCATGTCCAAAAATATAAGAGAAATTTGAGATAAAAAGTATGTCCCAAGAGAATTTGCAACACTTGTATTGGTCTGCAAACAAACAAGTCGACGAGATTAGATCATCACATAGCAGTAAAATTAATAGTGAAACACCCAACAAGATCATTAAAGACAGAAAAACATTCAACCCAGTTGAGTCAAGTTTTTACCAGGGTCAAAGGCTAGTGAAAACCCAGCCCTGTTTCACCTATGTTGGGTACAGGATCAAGTGAAGGTTCACCCACCCTATCTCCCAACCCATACCCAATATGATATTTTTAACATTTTTTATTTTTATTGTTGTGTTCATAAACCCTATAAAACAAACACAATTGTCCAACTACTTTTTTAACTCGATTGTACTATATAAATGGCAAAAATTCTTTTCTTTAATTTTCCTATATACATAATTATTATTACAATATTATATTGCAAAGCCTATGAAAAACAATCTAATAGTTGAAGTTTAATTTATAATTGTGAATACATGATACTAATGAAATGTTAATTAATGACTATTAATTAATAATATGTAGAAATAGTATGCTGAAGTGCCTTTGTTTTATATATAACATCTTTCTTTCATGTAATAAGTTGGTATATGATGTACGTTGGGTAGTTGAAGCATACGGCATAAGTCATGGAACATAATTCAAGACTATATACATTATTCTAACATAAAGAGAGCTTTCATGATTCATATATAGTCATATTAATCATTGGTGATGTTCAATGACATAATTCTATATTTTAAAATTGTATCTAGTATTAATATTTTGAGAGTGACTCCAGATAAATAAGATACCAAGTATGTCAAATTAGCAAACTATGATGTAAAGGAGAATCGTTGAGGTCATTTGAAACAACATACAATTAAAAACCCCACAGAGTGGTTTGATTCCACATAACATCTCGTGACGAATAAAGAGCCATACCTGCAATATATTAAGCACAGTTCTGATCACTTCTTGATCTTTCAGAAAATCTACACTTTGATGTGCCTGTCCTATAATTTCAGCCCATTTCTGCAAAACAATAGTCTTATTAGCCTCTTAGCTCTTAAATTTAAAACGAGAATGAAAATACTAAAATAAAACTGATTCTGTATAGTCCCCATGGTTGAGACATGGCAAGAAAACTGAAGAGATACTCCTCTCTGACTGTATCCAGGCTTCAATTTTGTTTGGTCCTAAAATATGTCTAGTAAAAGAGTTGATCGTTCTACTCTCCAACAAAAACCATCACTAAAAACTACATCTCAAACATAATGGTTGCTCATAAAAAAAGGGAACAGTTTTGAAAAGCATCAGAAGACACTTGATCTTCAAAAAAACCAAATGCCAATAAAATATCAAATTTTGATTGATTAAATGGTTGCAAAATATTAACGTAAAATTTGTTTCAATATTTTTGTGGCAAGATTTTAAATAGAAAATAATTGCAATCAAACTAAGAAAACAGGAGAAAAAGTAGGGTTGTAATTTAATAAGGAGCTTTCATACTATAGTGAGGGATTTATTACTGTATGTATAGGGCCCAATCATTAATCATAAGGTGGTAACAATCTAGCAAAACCTAGGGATCTATCTTTTTCTCAATAGAATTTATGCTTGAGCTGCTTTAAACCATATAGATTTCTTTTACAAAATTGGGATGGAGAGGGGGAAGGGGGGACAGAGACCTGGTTAGGGAGATCCATCAACCTCTGCATGTATTCATCTCTCTTCTGTAGATCAGATTCTGCTTGAATCATATGGCCAACCTGTAGCAAAAAAAAAGAAAAAGAAAAACAAGGGTCATAAACTTCACAAATTGGTGTCAATAACTTAGTCCTCAGAAGTTATGGTGGCATACAGATTCATAAAATGTATGTATCTGATGTGGCTCGAGATCAGCAACAGTTGTTGGAAGGCCAGATAGAAGTTCAGATACAAATGGCTCACTTTCTCCAACCTAAAAACCAGATAAGCATCTTCTCAATGAATTTTTGATGCATCACAATTACAACCCAGAAGGCTAAGTGCCTTTGGAAAATAGAGGTCACCTGCACAATAACAAATTTCCGCTTGCATTTCTGGACAATTTTCAAGAATGTGTCACAGGCCATGTCCTGGAAAATTTCAAGATGCATGTTACAGTCAAGCTATACAAGAAAAGGACCAGATATAACATATACAACACAACACTAAATTGTATAACTGCTAAGTACTCACAAAAACTCAGGAGCTTATGTAACACTAACACATGCGATACAAAAATGATAAAATGTCTCAGTATAGGCAGCTTGTCTAGACAATAATATAAATATCATAGAGCAACAAAAATGACCTGAACTCCAGGATGAGTTTCATGCATAAATTCGAACAATTTATTGACAACAGTTTTCAGGAACTTCCAGTGAGCTCTGAGAAATCTTGGGTACTGGCCAACGACATACCTGCAATCAGAGCAAGTTTGAAACAAGAGAATATGAATTGTGCATACTTATACAACCATATCCCCAACAAATTTACTTTAAGCTTCCAGCTATCAGTCTCAAAGGGCACATCCCTAGTAATAAAACAAGTATGAGTAGTCAATATTAAATAGACCGTAGAGAAGTTCTCTCTGTTACTCTATCCCTATTTGTTCCCTTCTTCTTTTTTTGTGGTGGAGAAACAATCAGAATGTAGAGAGCCCAAATTGGTAATAACTGTTAAGTGAAAAAGACCCGAGGCTTCTAACTCAGAAAAAGATGCTTTCAAACCCCTTTTGAAATCATAAATTCTTACATGATGTTACTCGCAATAACAGCTTTGTTATCCTTCCCTTTCGTGATTTCACATAAATTCAGCAAATCACGAATGACCATCACAAGAAATCGGTTTTCCTGCCGCAAAACAGAGATGTTGAAAATGTCAAGAAATGTATTATTGAGAAGCAAGTGATCTTGCAACAAATGAGTAAACATTAGCCAATTAAGAAATCCTTGAAATCTGAAATGGATGGGTTATATAAAAATACATCAATGAAGAATTGAGCTCCCCTTATCATCAAGTTGTTGGGTATTAAGACAAGTATAATATCAACCCATTTACAGGAAGTGGAAACTGGGAGAAAAGGTAAAAGAAGAGTTGACAAAGATACAGATCAGAGTAGAAAGAAAGATTCATCAACAAGGATGGATCTAAATTCTTAGAAAACCAAAACAAAAGTCACCAGTAAGTTTTTACATACTAAACTAAAATTAGAACAGCTGACCTGACATCCTAACAAGTTAATAAACTAATTGCAATAATTAACTTTATGAGCATGGAAATGGAGCACCCTCTTTCATACATATGACATCCCAAAACATCAGGAAATGGACAAAAGACAATTGGTTTCCATTGAAGAATTTAACAAGTCATGAAATGATTTAAGATCCTCTAATATCGCAAGAAAGTGAAAACAGAGTTCTTTTGACATTTACCAGTATATCATCATCAAGAAGTTATTAGCAAATAAGAAATTAGAATTCCATCACTTTCCTATCAGGTCTGGAATAGAAAACAATGCATGCTCATGCCAGAATTTTCATTTGTGCGCACTACAAAATTTTATAGAAAAACACAGATCAAACGTGAATAGATAAACTTTCCTATTTCATTTTAAGAGGATATTTCAGCAAACTAAGGCTCCATCGGTCCAGAAAAGGTAGTTACCTGTTCCTCCATCATGGAACCAGAAATGGATCCAATTGCCCAGCATAAAGTGTTTAAGTTGTTCCAGTTCCAATCTTCACCACTCAGTTGTTTACTTAATTTCTTCAACATCTGTGTTGCACCAAAAAGGGAAGGCAGCAACATCCATTTTAAGATATCAAACTCCATCACGAAAAAGAGAAGCAAACTAAGCACCAACATACATTCACTAGAGATATATTCATTCTTTCATCTGTCTTGTTTAATATTCATAATAGAGAGATTAAGAGGCAAAAAGCTAAAGCAAGGAACCTAATATGATCATGAAAGTTAGCAATAAACTAGCAACAAATAAACAGGAAAAACCATGGCAGAAGAGAATGCGGGCAATCAAAAAACATAATAGCAAAGAAAGTTGTCTTCTTACAAAGCAAAGCACTTCAAAAGGTTAACCAATATACACAGTGAATATTTTAACAAATCAAAGCTCTAAAGAAAGATAAACAAAGAAAGGAAGTGACTTAGACAAATCTTTTTTGTCGATAACCTCAGACCAATCAATCAAATATTGATTACTTAGTTAGTTTGAAGGTTTTATTGAATCATCATGGTTCTAGTATGAATCTGAGGTTTTCAATCAATTTATAGGATCTTAAAATGCATTTATTAATCGCACATATGGATCTACAGCTATAGACTACAAACAAGATAAGTGATAACTGCAAGGACAAAATTCCTAGAATAAATTATAGTAAATGAGTTCAGTGACGGCTCTTACCTGCTTTTCAGTATCCTCATGATCAAGATGTGACAAATAGATTAATGTTTCTCTCATAATCTGCATAATTGCATTCAAATTAACCATTGAAACTGGTAACATAAAATATCCAGAAACAGAGAATTAATTCCAATGCATTAATCCTAATAAGACATTAGATCTCCAAATCAAAAACATACTGATATTGAAAAGCAGTTTGAATTTTACATCCAGCCCATTAACAGATAATGGGCCTAGCCTTGGTCAGTGTTAAAGCAAGTGTTAGAACTAACAACTATATATACTTTGAACTCCAGTATTCAAAAAATTCAAAGTACAACAGAAAATGATGCACATTATATAAAACTAACAGTATTTACATCTGTACAAATATAAACCAACCTTTCTCCACATGTAAAATGAAGCTAAGCCTACAAATAATGCCATATGCCCCTCAAGTACCTTAATTATCCATGGTTTAATCACAGAGATCAGAGTTTCATTTTGAAAAATTCAAACCAATCACCAGTATAATCGACATACTACTTGAGCTAGCATGAGGCCCTAAAGAAGCATAAATTGATTTCACAAAAATACTCCATATCCATATTCAAAGGCCAATATGAAATGATTACACAAAAGCTTCAGCCAAGTAAGGATATATCACCTTATATTGAACAAGAACATCATTGTCCTTCAAGGTTTCACGAACAATATTACCATTTTCATCTTCAACTATCAGAACCTCCTCGGGTTTAGCCATACGACAGATCATAAGCATTCTCAATTTGGACATTGGAGCAGCATATAGCTGCCTCCTCTGCAAAATTTGTGACCCTAAACCATCAACCATGCCATGTAGCAAAGGCATCTGCAGATTCCGAGAATTCAGAGTCTGGAATAATTAATCTCCATTCAAATAATGGAAGTACTCTAAAATAATGAAACAAGAAACTTGTAGCCACTCCATGCCAAAGAAAATGCAAAATTTCTGATATTTGCACATGAATGTGTCTATGTAAAATGAGAAAACAATGAACTACAAGAAGCAGATAAGATTGGCCACCAATACAAGAAGAATGCAAGACCTAATACAAAAAACACAACAAAGATTTCAATGAGCTAAAACATTGTCACGCTTCTCATTGGATATTTACCCACACTTTTTAAGGAAACAATTTTTTTCTCAAATGGGAAAAAGTGTTTTGAGAAAGGGAGGAGAAATACATAGCAAAGGATATCCAGCAAGAAAAAAAAAGGACAATCCAATCTCTCCATTAAAGAGACTCCTAGAAAAATTACAGCTACTGCAGTGTTGTCTGGATCATGGTGTATCACAAGCAAGAGATGCAAAGGGATTTAATCCTATGTATTGTTCTAAGGCAACAAAAAACAGAAGTCACAATTAGTATAAAGAAGAAAATAATGCAGCAAAATGACGCATTAGCTGACCACCACATTAATCCACTTTACAACCACCATCTGGTAATAAATACATTCTACCTGCAATCCCATCATGTTTACAGTGGCTGCAGGAGTGTCCAAATTATGGTGTGGCTCAAAAAGCTCCAAAACCAAAGAGTTCCAATAGTCCAGGCAAACCTGCAAATCATACAAGGCAGCAAAATTAGTCATGTTATAGGATTTAGAATTACAAAATAATTCACATATATATACGTACATTCTACACATACATAGAGAAAGATGAGGAAAGTGAGAGAAGGAAAATAACCACCTTAAAAACCTCAGTGTCATCAACAAATGAGATATTAATTAGATACTCAAGACCCATTAGCAGAGCAGATATATTCTCCTGAGAAGACTCCAGCACCCGAATATGAGACTGCAAAGAGATGAAGGTATCTGTAACATCATTTTTCAACAAAGAAAAACATGCAATCTTGCGACAATGCCAAGAGGCCTCGGTGCAAAAAAACAGAGACAGCACAAATATCTCATAGCAGACAGAAAAATTCTACTAGATGGATCTAATTTTCAAATTTAACATGATCTGAAATTGCAGTCATCAACAGTAAAGCTCAAAACATTCCAACATTAAAAAGCACAGAGCCCATAGACAATATTAATCTGTTTTTTTTAAATGAGAGCACATTGATTTTTTTTGGCTTGCTCTATGAAACGCAACAGAGATCACTCAATTCAACAGAACAGCAGTTGGAAACCATTTGGAATCATTTATATGCCCAACTTGTCTTATCTTGTCCATATTCTCTGTGAGAGGTTCAGAAACTATATATCTTGTAAATTTAACCTTACACAAGCAGAAGTCTTCCACTGACTCATTGTCCATTTATTCCATTCTATTCAAAACAAAACACATTGCTAACCAGCACTGAAATCTAAGAGTAATTATATCTAACATAAGTGTATTAAAACTAGGTTAATCCCTCAAGAATTTATTAGAAGAATTATTAGCTCGCTGAGAAATGAATATTACCTTGTAAAACGAAGTGAAAAACAGTGCAAGATTCTGAATGAATGCCTAAACATGCAACAAAAGAGTAGAGCAAATTAGTGTTGGGCATTAATCCTTAATAGAACAGAATGCATTTTATTGCCAACACAGACTTGTTCTTCACTAGATCCATTTGCATAAGCCTCTGGGATCTTGGTGGTTGATGGAAGAATGGCCTGGAAAAGGATAGCAAGAAGAAAGAAGAAATAACAGTAGCTTAGAAACAGAATTATATAAATTCATAAGCATATTCCAATTGTGTCGGAGTTCCCATATCTGAACTACAATGCTCCATCGTACCTGTAACTGGACCATGAAAAAATTATACATCTTAATGTACTGCATGTTATAGAAATCCCCAAAATTAAGAGCCGCAACCTGTAAATTTCAGAAAAAAAAAACCAATCAACACGTAATGGTTCAAGAGAAAACATTTTTCTTTCAAAACATTAACAGCATACCTCTGTCAAACACTGAAGGGTAAGGTTCCGATAAGATGGCATGGGAAAAAATTTCAGAAGTGTTTCAAGCTGTAAGGCATAGCAGGAAGAAAGCATGTGATGTAAGCACATACCATGAGAGCATCCCTTAACAACTATAATAACTAATGCAAGTTGACACCTAAAGTCAATTGTTACTGTACCAAAAACAATTTCTGTCTGAAAGCTATTTGATAAGATTTTACATACCAGGGGAGATTCAAAAATATAGCCCAGGGGAATCCAAGAAAGAAAAGCATGCAGGGTGGACAATGTTGCTTGAATAAGCTCGGTTCTTTGGGAGGCTGATAGGACATATAAGCATAACTCATGGATGAGTTGAAACTCACTGTAAACAACAAAAGACAACTCTTGGTGAAACACATACATAGCATCAAAAAAGCAGATGGTGTGATAACGGAGAAGAGGTTTAGAAGTATTGCTGCAGTTGCATATAACATAACATGTCAGATGAAGTCCAGGCAACACTAGCACCAAGAATAGTGAGGTGGCAGAATCTAAAGAATCATTACGGAGTTAAATTATTGACAACATATTTGCCAATAAGCTAACAAACAAGATTCAAGAAGGAAAACAAAACACAAAAATCAAATAAGTAGCTAGAATCCCTACAGATCTCAGCAGCTCTTGTTGCCATTATTAACTGCCTTGGTGTGCACGCACATGCACACATATAAACATATAAAGAAGCTTAGAGGGAGCCTTTTGTTTAGGGCAGACATGTGGAATAAGAACCATTTCCCTTTGGTTTGGCATATAGAATATTTAAGTGTTCATTGTATTCTATTTTCTTGGAATTATGATTAAAAAAATTGACAGAGATGCTTAGTGGGAGTTTTTTAAGTAGAGAATTTCAATTATATGTCCTTCAGCGTTATATTACATGAATAATATGTATAGTTCATTAAAAGGTTTTTCACATAAAAAAATAATGTCTCATTGAATTATTGACGCCGTGATTTATAAAATTTTTACAATAGTTTCCATTAGAAAATATCCATGGATTTTAGTTCTGCTAAGTGATAGATTTCTGAAACTTGTACGTGATGACCCAATTGAAAAACAAACCACACAAGAGCAACTAGTTTTATATTTGACTGTGTCCGGTAACTTAACAATTCCACACACAAATAGACAACCCTACTACCATCTAGAAATGTAAAGCCCAAAGCAGTCACCTGTTTAATGATTGTTTAAGCTCTTTGATCTTCTGTTGAGTCATCTCTCCTCGTGAGAAATCAAAAACTTCTTCACTTAGAAGCTGACAGAATAGCTTACATTAGCTACATATGGAAAAACCGAGAATCTTTCAAATGTGTGTACACACACACACACATATATATAGAGAGAGAGAGACTTACTTTCAATATAACCATGCAATTCTCACATATAGTTTCACTAGTTTTTGCCGCTGCAACAAGATCAGGAATAAAGCTTCGCCACCTAGCTGGCCACTCATGCTTGAGAATCTACATGGGATCAGTACCATAATTATTCATGTTATAATATATGTTCGAATAAAACAAACTAAAACTTACATTAATTGACACAAAATATAAAAAGAACTCTTAAAATTTCAATCTAAAAAACAACTGAGACAAACATTTCTTGAATTCAATGATAACTGGAAAGATCACACTTGAGAGATTAATTATAAATAAAAAAGCAATCCCACCATAAGTGTTTCCGATTGTCATAGATATAATGCATCACACAAGATAGGATATCCAAAAAACCAAAACTAACTCGTCCATGGATTCTTATTCAAATCATACCTGGACCAAAGTAACATTGAGCTTGTTTACATACAGCCTTTCCATTCGAAAAGACGCCTCGTTACTTGAAAGCTATTTAAGAGATCCAAAATGGTTAAATTATATAACAGGTAAAGGGAAGTTCAAGATATGAAAGAAAATTAGCGAAGCTCACTTCCCTCCAAACCCACAACTTTTAGAAGTAGCTACCTGTACAATGACTTCTGAAATATAATTTTTCATTCCATCTCGTTGTTCAACAGGCAATGCATTCCATCTATATTTTATAACACCCTCTAGGACCTGCACAAAAATTAAAAAATGTCCAAAAACAGCTGCTCAGTCACTGATTCTCCAATGAACTAAATCATCAGCCAGTTAATTGCCCATGCCACAAAAGTAAATCCATCTGTCCACTTCTTGGACAAGACTTACAGAAAAAACACAGCAAGTAATCTCTTGTAAAATCATCACCAAGATGGGAGTAAACAAAAATTAATAAATAAACAACTCCATAATGTATGTGTTCATTGCATAAATTACAGAACTCTCCGTTCATGTGAAAAGGGTAGCTGTAGACTTATTTTAGAAAAGAGGAAAAAGAAGAGTCGAAGCAAAATGAACATATATTCTCCCTAACTTCTATTGCAGAGGAAGGAAAAACGTTATTTAATGTCAGACTTGAGCCTTGATTAACATCATTAATTTGTGCCTTCTCCCTTGAGAGTAATGAGCTTCCTATACATTTTCTAGACATCACCTTTGCAGTCTATCAGCTTCCTGTATATTTTGAAGACATCAGCCTTTAAATCCTTCATTTTATTAATGCAACCAATAAAATACTCCTGTGGGTTAATGCCAAAATAAAAGATTATTCATATATTTCTTTTCTTTACTTCTAGCCATACTGAAACAATTTCATATTTTAGTAGATCATCTGATGTGTAAGCAATGGACGAACATCCATAATTCAGACCCTGAGAAGGCATAAGGACTCATCTACAAACATTTTATCAAGTCTACGCTCTGCATAGTCCATTCACCCTCTGATAGGGTATACGACGCCACCCTCCTATACCCTTGCATGGTCTTGGTGCATATACTAGTACCGCACCCTTGCATGGCCTTGGTGCATATACCAGCACCTGGGCATATATCCAGGAATGCAATGCCATTGACATTGGCCTTGAAATGTTTTTATTCCCATGACATGTCGGAAAGATTTTTCATCATCATGCAAATGGCTAAAAGAACCTTCTACTCAATTCATATAAGCATGTATAACAATCAAGCAAGTGCAATTTCTTTGGAGGAATGATTGAAATGAGAACAGGATTAGGCCCAAATCTCATGGTAGCAAATGACTCTCTTCTTCAATTGCCACACTGAGCCGCACAAGTCTCTTTCATATGATTGGAAACATCATTTCCTATTACTGCAATGCTGGATTAAAGATTGATAATACTGCATAAGTGAGTTTTTATTGGGAAGTGCCATTAGGCTCTTTACCTAGATCTCAAAACCTGGTATAAAAGAAAAGACTAGCCTTTGTAAAACACAAACTACCATAATATTTGATGAATCACAACAGATGAATGTGGCAGTCAACTAGATTAAACAAGTTTGTGCGTGTGTTTTCTAGAGCTTTCAGAATTGATGCCTACAGCTAGATGTCCAATTATGACTATAAGCATCTGCAACAACCATAAATGATGACTTGCTTCATAGCTTCGAGGGGGGGATCATCCTAAGTAATAAAAAAAAAGTATCTTAATGGACTATGTGACAACTAACCTGCAAGGCAAAGAACTTGGTGTTTAGGTTCTTTGTATTTTGTAGAATGTGCACCACTTGAAGCCACATATCTGGATTGCTTTGCAAGTCCTGCAAAATGCGATCGGCAGCTGCCCTCTGTAAACAATAAAAAAACAAGATGCCCAATTAGAAGACGTCCAGTAAACAATGGGAAACCCTAACCCCCAGTGCAATAGACGCTCAGAAAAACAATAAAAATTATATTGCCAGATTTCAAATTCACCCATATCTGAAATAAAATCTAATAAACTTACATTCAATAATAATAATAATATATTACTGCCTCACTGCTAACAAATAGTAATCAAACACTCTTAATAAACCCTAACCCTTGGATTGAAGAAGAGCGGAATTGTTATATAAGCTTAGCATTTGAAATGGAATAAAGAAAGCCTGACCTCTTCTTTAGATCCAGTGCCATAGAAGGCAGCAACAGTAGCATCAAGTAAAGGAACATCAATCGCCTGACTTAAATCCCTAAATTTCTCTGCCGCCATAACCAAAGAAGTCATTACTACTGATTTTAAACCCACACAAAACCCTAGCTGCTTCCACTACTACTACCACCAAACCCTAAGAGAGAGATTAAACGAAAAGGCGAAGCTTCTAGAGAGAAAAAAAAAAGAGAAAGAAGGGAGCGGGGAAGGGTTTTATGTTTGTTGTCGTGAGCAAACAGTTTAGAGAGAGAAATCAGAGAGAGAAGGAATAACTTATATTTATATATACGCACGAAAGACTGCTTGAATTTTAAGCAGAGAGGGAGAGTGATAGACTTTGAATTCTTGGCCTTTTTTTCCTCATTTAATTCACTAATTCATCACGTTACGGTACGAGGAGCGGGGGGGTGATTTGGCCTTCTTTGGCTGGTTTTAATGAAATAGGGTTTTCATTGTGAATATTGGATTATTTTATTTATGGAGTTAATTTCAAATTATTTCTATCATGTTTCTCCTAAGGTTCCGCCTAAAGTTTTAATTGTACATTAATGTTTCCCAATATTTGAACCCAGCTAATGGAAAACAGCTTTTTCGATCTCTAGATTTTTAAAATTTTATAAAATATAATTAGATAAAATTAGATTCTTTTTATCTAAATGATATCACGTGCATTATTTGTATTTAAAAAAATAAAATAAAAATGTAAATTTATCTTTTTAATTTTAAAATTTTATGTTATTATAAGGATCATCTACTAACAAACCAACATATTCGATAAAACCAATATGATGTTATATAAATTTTAATTAATTAAATTAACTTATCATAATAGTTTTTTTAAATAAAATAAAAAGTGTATTAAATGATCAGTCACGAGACTTTGAGCAAAGATGTTTAAGGATTCAATTAATGGACTTCTTCAAAATACATGGGCTAAAGTAGATTTCGAGAGGATATCAAAGAATAAAGAACAAACCTTAATTAATTTGATTTATGTTCAAAAAAGACTTTTAGGGAAGCGACAAGAATGAAATAAAATGATTCAAATATATTAATTTTAACCTTTTACTATTGTTTTGACCATAACTTGAGCTATAAATGAATTTTGATGTGATTTCAATTGCATTAGAAAATAGATATCTATACATTTTCAATAACAAATGGTAGACCTTCTAATTCATCAAGACTAGGGATAATTATTCATTTGAAGTTGGGCTTTAAGTTTGCCAACAAATTACAAGATTCAACTTTAGTCTTGTTTTAATTAGTTCGGCTATTATTTATTTATCTTTTAGTTTATTATATGGCTTACAAAATTTTAAGGTTATTTGGATTAGGTTTTATTTTATTATTTTAGTTATTCTTGGCTTTTAATATATTAAGGCTTATTTATCAAGTTTTGGTCTATTACATAAAATTAGGGTTATTTTTCTACTATATAAACCAATTGTTAATATTATTTTAGGATTGATGAATTTTTATCTAAGGTTGCCATATATTGTGTGCCTTTTTTTCTTTTCATGTGGTTGAGTGATTCTTATATTAAATTCTTGATTGAACTTGCAAACTCTTTAAAAGATTGATCAACTTTGTTGTGATTTGTACTTTTCGTTCACGTCTTGTTATAGGCGTAGGATAAGATGGTCAATTGCATATAACTTTAGTTCTTCAAAGCAAAGTTCTTGTTGGGTTAAGTTGCAAACATTTCTTCAAACTTCAAATTAACAATCTAAGGGACAATTATACATCATAAAATGTGTCATTTTAATTAAAAAAAATCTTTTAAAAATAATGGTTTAGCTTTTATTGATTTTTAAAATAATTTATATTTTTTATTTATAGTTTAATGATCTTTATAGTAAACTTTCTTTTTTCATATATTCTACTAATTTTTATTATGATATATATTCTATTACATTTTTTTTAAGAATTTTGTATTTTTAATCTTAAATATATATATATATATAATATAATATATATTATATATGACATCATATATATCTTTTGATTGAAGATATTAAAACTAAAGTTGAAAATATTTTTTTATAGTATTTAGAAATAAAAATATGAAAATGTAAACCTTTTATTGAAAAGAAAAATATATTACTGGATGATTGTGAGCATTCTAAGGATGATTATTCTCTCAAACTAAAATTGAAATCAACTCTAAAAACACTTGGATCAACATATAAGAAACATAATATATATATTGCCAAGTACCTAGACTTAAAACAAAATTGAAATTTTCTTGAATTTTGAAATCATCATAGATGATGTTTGTTGAATGAGACATCGTATGCCAAGTGGAAGAGGGAATTCGCTACACATGAAACTTTTTAAAGTTGATGTTAATGGTTATCTACCACATGAAAATTACTGTTGTCTTTTAAGGATAAGATTCTTGAAATTATTATTGAAGTTTTGTCGGTTTATCAAAATGGACGCTAACGTTATAGAGGATTTTGAATTAATGAATTGTCTAGCGTCACTATTGAAACGAATGAGCATTGACGAGTTTAAAGATCATATAATCGTTCTATGAAGTAGGGACAATGATTTGGATCTTCGTTAGCTAGGGTAAGATCTTATTCTTCACCAGATGAACTTGAAATCTATGACAGAGCTTCTTAAAGTTTCTTTTTGTATTTAAAGTCAAAATTGAAAGATGTAATATTAGCTTAAATTTTTCTTTTTGATGTTAAAAATATATATTTAAACTAAAGATGAAAAAGGTTGCACTTGTTAAGATTTTGGGGATTGTACCCAGGTTGTTATAGCATAGGGGTAAGCTTGATTTTCATTGAACTAGGACCATTATTTTACTTTGGAAATTTTAAATAGCCATGGGAAAGCCCAATGCCATCATCTTTTCGTATTTGATAATCCCAACACATTATCCATGGTATGCTAAAGGTTGACATAAAATGTAGTGAAGGGAGAATGGACTTGGTTTGCTTGAATTCATAAAAAAACCTTTTGTCTTTCCAGGATTTTGTTAAGAATGATATCAGCTTCTAATAAGAAAACCTCTCACCAACCACTAGCAAACCACACTAGAAAATCTTGTGGATAATTCTTGTCAAAATAGATAAACCATGAATTGTCATAAATTTTTATGTAAAAGACACAATGTTAGGCTTCCATATAGTCAAAATAACTATAAGAATTGGGTTGAAAGTTTTGATAAAATGATTTCAAAGCACAAGGACTTTGATTCCAATCTTAAAAGGTTTAAACTTTGAGCATTTTAAGTTTTAAAAAAGCAATTTTTTAAGAGTTGGTTTTATCTTGATTAAGAGTTATTTCGATCGAGTCAGTATCAACCAAAATAAACTCATAAAAATGTCTTGATTTTGTCATATATGCTAGAGAAAAATGAAATCCCGGAGGATAATAATGAGAACTAATTTGATTTAAGTATTCACAAAGGAATCCATTTTCAATGTGAAAGGTATAAATTATATTCTTTTGTTACGTAGTGAGTAACAAGTTTAATTTGAGAAGATTTTAAAGGATTTTTTGAAAGTGGTTGTTTCTCAAGATTTTATAAAGCTTGAGTATAATTTGAAGGTAAAGTAATAGGATTAAAAGAGTTTAACAAGATTGAAAATTGGTTGGTTAAGGTAACAGTTGGTTTCACAAAGTGAGGCTTAACTCGAGTTGAATTAACACGGCTTGTGGTTGAGTATACTAGTCTTGAAGAGGTTATAGCATATGACTCTTTAGTAAGGATTGAAAATATCATCTATATAGACAATTGAGAATTTTAAATAAGGATCGAAAATATCATTCATGATCTTTGAAAATTATAAAGGGGCATTTTTAGACTGATGGGCATCACATTCCATTCAGGATAATAAAGGTTGTTTTATAGCGATCATTTTCATTTATTTAAACTCGTCAGAAACAAGATTTCATATCAAATTTTGAGAATATTAAAGCATTATGAAGTCTTTTAATAATATCACTCTTATTTGGAATATGATATTTAATCCACTAAATAACTTTATTGAGTGGTTTGTAATTGATACAAGCATTAGAGCTCCACATTTAATTTTAGCTTGATTTTAAACATAGAAAGAGGCACAAGAACAACAAGACTTAATTGGCTTTAATTAAACCTTTATTGAGTAGTTCATTGATTTATGTTTTGTAATAATTGACTAAGTCTTGATTCATTTTAACAAGTTTGGCTTTTGTAGGGATTTTTCTTTCATCAAACCCCTTTTCAAGAGGTAATTGAATTGTATAATGGTTTTTGTTCCAAAAGATATTTGGTAAATTGAAACATATTTTCTTTTCATATAATTCTTGAAATTGTTTAATATTTTCTTGATTTTAGGGAAGTTTAACATCTTTAATTTTTTTTTAATAATATACTTCTTAATTTAATGAGTGTAGGTGTTTCTTTTTTTTAATTACAAAAATTAATTTATAAATTGACTTGTTTTGAAAATTATTTATTTCTATTGGCTTAAAGGATTATATAAATTTAAAAATTATTTCTTAACCAAATATTTTTGTTTTGATACCTTGATTACTTAATTTAAATGGATATATTTGAGTTAGAAAAGGAGTTTCTAAAATCATTTGTTGATTCATAACTTTAACAATTATAAAAATATTCTTAAAACAAATTTCTTGATTACATGTGAACATTTGATAACTCGTAATTGATTTGAAGTTTTTTACCATTAGCGTCACTTAATA
Organism: Populus x sibirica; assembly: GCA_019202695.1. Classification (NCBI taxonomy): domain Eukaryota; kingdom Viridiplantae; phylum Streptophyta; class Magnoliopsida; order Malpighiales; family Salicaceae; genus Populus; species Populus x sibirica. The sequence goes on along the minus strand of JAGMVL010000899.1, from coordinate 682,700 downwards.
TTTATGTGGTCTTTTCATAATATTCAGTTGGCACTAATCTTTCTTAAATATAATTTTGACCTACTCTAGAATCTACAAGAGCAATTGTTTTAATTTGATGTTCATTGTTAATAACTAATGTTATTTCTATATACCATTTTTGAAATTTTATTTTTGTTATTGTGTTTATGAATTCTTGAGATGTTGCAGGTAATTATTTATTTATAAATTCTTCCTGATCAGGAAAACGATCTTGTTTTTATAGTAATAATCATTTTAGTTGAGTTTTATTATGATTGCAGTGAGTTGTCTTTTTTCTTTCATTTCTTTAATTTCTTGTAGTAAGTCCTGAATTGTAGTTGGGCTTTGTTGTTTAGGAAATTGATTTAAAATTTGTTGAAGATTATATGGCTTTATATCATTTGGTCTATTTTCATTTGAAACTAGGTGTCTTAGTTTGAGAAGATATTCTTTTTTGATTTCAGGATCTTAAGTTTTATCAATGACATCTAATATTAAATATTTTTCCTAGGTTATTACATTGATTTATTTGTATGACCAAGTACATATTGTTAGAGTGCAATTATCATTTTCTTAGTTACTATCTAATTCACTTAAGGTTTCATTATTTTGAATGACTAGTATTTCATTACTAGAACCTTCTTAAATATCGATGTCAATATCTGAATTAAGAAGGTTGATAATTTGATTTCTAATTTTATCTTTTATTTCTAACTCTTGAATTTTTTTTTTGTTTTTTTTTGTATTGACTTTTATAATGACCTACTTGACCATATTTAAAATAAGTTGGTTTAATCTTGGTCAATAAGATATAATATTATGACTTACATGTTAAGAGATGATTACTAGCTTCCGTTGCATTTTTTTTTTAATATGTAAGAAAAAAAATTATTATCTAATTAGATAGAGAATAAAATGAAAGACTTATATGGCTAATTTAAATTGCGCAATGAATATAAAAAATGACCTCCACTAATTTGGTAATTGAATTGACCAAGGATAAGAAACTTGATAGAAATAACTATGACATTTAGCATAGAAAAATTCATTATCTCTTAAATGAGAAAGAGGTACTAGAGACCTTGACCAATAGCATGACCTAACCTAAGAAAGGAACAACTATCGAATACTGGTATGACCAACAAGCCTATAAGGCTTATGTCGGTAAGGATAAAACTGCATACTTTGCTATGTTAAGATTTATGTAAGATGACCTAATTAAAGAATTTGAGATTCATCGGACTGCTAAGAAAATGTAAGACTAACTTAAGGTGAAACTTGGTAACATGACACTAACTAGTTTATGAGCCTTAACCTTTAAGTTTAACCAATATATGATGAACCTAGAGCAATCTATAGTGGAACACCTTAGAGTGATGTCCTCTATGATTAGAGAGTTGCAAGCAACTGGTAATAATATCACTGGTGAACAAGTCTAGGTTGTCATTAGATCCTTACTTGAATCCTCCTAAGGCCATATGAAGATGGTGCTAACACACAATAACGGTATTAAGACCTACAATCATATTGGTTAACATCTTGAATTTGAATCTAAGCATAGATAAGCAAATTATACTATAATTTTAGCAGTTAAAATTAGACAAAGGTAGGGTGTTCAAGCCTAAACTCAAAGAACAACAAAAGGAAGCGGGGCTCTATAAGATGATGCTACAAATTTGGCACCAAGAGTTGGCAAAGTAACCATATGCCATAGAGGTAAGAGTAGAAAGAATAACATGACCAAGGTTAAATTCTATAACTATGAAAACATGGATCACTTCGCTTGGGATTTCTCTAAGCCAAAAAAAGGAACAACCGTATCCTAACTCTCTTATTGGTATATATGCTCACACATATTTGTTACTCATATTATCTCTGGTTAGATCATAGACACGAGAGTAACAAAACATATAACTAAAGATTGAGTTGGATATATAAATTATTGGTGTCTACTAGCAGGCAGTCATTACGTTACTATGGGTAATGTCACTCAGGTTGATGTCCTTGGAGTTGACACTTATTATTTAAGGATGTGCACTAAGTGCAACTTATTGTTTATATGACATGTTGTATGCCCCAAATGTTTACTGTAATATCTTATTAGTTTAGCTTTATTCCCTTTAGGTTTTTCTTTTTACATGGAAGGTACTCAAATGGATATTTGTTAAGGTAAATTTTTTTTTGGATGTGGTCAATTTGATGAAGGTTCTTTTATGTTGGATTTGGACTTGTATTTTAATAATGACATTGTTTTAATGACATGTATTGCTTCTTTTGATATTATATCTAATTTAATTAGATGACATACAAGATTAGAACACATATGACAAGATAGATTGACTAGACTAACTAGAGATGACTTATTGGGTTCACTCGCTAAAATAAACATGCCTATGTGCGAGCCATGTTTGGTAGGAAAACCATGCAGAAAGCCTTTCCGCAAGGCTAAAAAGAAAAGTTACTCATTAGATCTAGTCCATTCAAATACTTATGGACCTATGAATATAAAGGCATGTCATGACGCTTCTTCTTTTTTTTTTTTTTTTCTAATTTTCACAAATGATTACTCCTGGTGTGGTGTTGTGTATATGTTATCTCACTGGTTAGAAACCTTAGATTATTTCAGATATCTTTTTACGTAAGTTTAGGGTAAAAAAAAAGAGCAACTTAAAGGTTCTTCGTACTGATAGAGGTCGAAAGTATTTATTAGAAAAGTTCAAAGAACTATATGAGGAAAAAAGGACACGCAGACAATTAACAATTCTTTACACTCTGCAAAAATAAAAATAAAAATGGTGTTGTGTATAGAGAAAGAATTATACACTTTTAGATAAGGTTTATGATGACATAAGCTAACCTTCTAATTAATTTTTTAGGGATGCACTATTGATTGTTTCCTATATTCTTAACCATATATCCTTAAAATCCATTCCCTCCATCCCTTATGAACTTTTAGAATGGTGAAAAGCTAATTTATAAGGCTTACGCCCATGAGAATCTGTAAGTTATGCTCATAAATCTTTTCATAAATATAAAAAATTAGGTCTCAGATTAAATAAGCATATTTTTATTAAATAGTTGAGTACTTTAAGGGCTATGTTATATATATGGTAAACATCCTAATAGAGGAATGACTAAGATAGAGTCCCATGATATGAATTTTCTAGAAGAGAATTTTGCAAGTATTGGTGGAGTTAAAAAGGATCTTCAATTTTATGAGTTAGAAGAACCTTATGAAGGTTTTCTACTATCTTATGGTTATGATAAGGTTTCTAAACTTTATCTTACATTTCCCATTAACAATGGGAGTGATTCTTTACTCGGTAGGAGTGTACCATTAAAGGTAGATTCTCAAATGTTAAAAAATAAAAAAAATAAAACCTCTTTACTTCAACCATAATGTTAATTTGGATTTGTGTATTTTCAATCAATAAAATTAAATTTGTTTTTGCAAATTTAAATATCAATCAAATATGAGAATGCTTTTTTTGACACCTAATAACCTTGAGGGAAAGTAATCGAAATAAATTATTGGACCAAAATTCAAAATAACACGGTGTATAAGGATAAAATTAAAAATAATAATTTAGTGACTAAATTAAAAAAAATTGAATAAAAAAAAAAGAGTGAACAATGTTATATGAATGTCAAAGGTTTGGATGTGGATCTTTAGAGTTCTTTTATTTTGTGGATCCGTTCGCATTTGCCACCTCTCTAACAAAAGTCAAAGCTTTGGATGTGCGAGACTAGTTGAGATATATATACATAGAGGCTGGCAGCCGAATTGAGAATTGTTATATCAATTGGGAACTAATATGTGGTTGCACCAAAAATGTATTACATATATTTTCATTTATATTAAGAGCAAATATACCATAATCATAGTAAGATAAAAAAAAAACTATTGATTTCATCTCATTAACGTCAACAAGAATCACTTCAAGGAGAAAAAATCATGACAAAAAAATAAGAGTGCATAAAGGAGAATTCTTCATTTTCATTTCACCACTAATATGTTACTTAAAATTTTATTTTTTTTTAAAATTAATTTTTTTAATATTTTCAAATCATTTTAATATACTAATATTAAAAATAATTTTAAAAAAAATATTATTTTAATACATTTTTAAATAAAAAATATTTTAAATCACAATTTCTAAAACACTCCGAACCACCCTTTAAGTAATTTAAAAGCAGCTCACTTGCCTTTAAGTCACATGTCACAGCTCAAAGGCGATTGCTTGCTCACTTGCTTTCTGCCACTTTTGTTTAAATTATATGGTAAGAGGCAAGATTGTCAGAACGGCGCCCCTCAAACACAAAATTAAAACAAACCATAAATATAGTTAAACATCTTTTACCCCTACCTCACAAAATCACAGTGATTTTAGGGCATAAGTTGCAAGCAAACACAGTAATCGGAACTAGAAATATAACCATCAAAACTACCCTTTTCTACAAAGGAGAGGAACCAGACCCAACTGCCTTCCACAGCTTGACCCATTCAACCATGGCTTCAGCAGCACGAGTGAAAACGGGATTTGATGGTCCTAACTGTTGCTTCACTGTTGTTGCCATCTCAAGGATGCAGTCTTCTGTTGTAGCTGCTGTTTGTGGCAGCCTAACTATCTGAAAGAACGGGACAATTTCCTCCGTCAGCTTTACCCCTTCCCACTCTTTTTTCAAGCTTTCTATCGCACTACCTCTGTCTTTTCTCCACACATACGGCAGCCCACTTTTCACACCAAGACCAAGGTGATCGCACACAACCTTAACACACATTCCACTCCAAATATCTTCCATTGTTTCCCATCTAAGATTTCCTTCCCCAGCCAACTTCAAAGCTGGCAATAAAGCCGGCCCCACGGCCTCACGATCAAAAGCAATGTTGATTCCACTGATGGGCATCATGGCCCTAGATGGAATGGTCATAACAGCATCAACATATCTAGAATTCCTCTGCCCTGGCATCAGGGCTTGTGTAGGAGCATCTAAGTCAGCTAAATTAAGCCAGAGTCCACATGACAGAGCACACGTAACCCCACTACGCAGGCTAAATGGGTACCCACGAACAAAATCTGCTCCCTCACGATAAGGGTCATAGAGAGTATTGAAGAAAAAAGGAGTGGCTGGAGTTGTCAGGTTAGCAAGATGCTGGGCCACAGCATCTATTAGAAAACCCTTACTGTCCTTAGCTGGGATGCAATCATCATCGATTGAGACAATGTATTTCTTACGAGATACAAGAAAGCCGAAATACCTGCATGAGTAGCCGGAGAAGACTATGGAGGAAGAAGAGCCCACCACCCGGTCGATATGAGACTTGGAATAGACATCAAGATTAAAGCCCTCTGGTATCCTGAGTTCCTCTTTGAGATCAGGGTCTTTGACAATTATCAAGTGGAATCGGGAGAATATGGGTCTCCACTCATTCATAAATGATGTCAGGTCTGAGTGAAGTGCTCCTATCACAATGTCAACCTCACTGTCTTTGATGTTAGCTAGAGACATCTTCCCAAGTTACAAAAATGAAGATCCAGAACCAAGAGATATTTTCTCCTAAAAGCAGCTCGTGTTTGGGTTTAAAATGTATCCAAGTGTACATGCACAATTTTGTCTATCTTAGAATTTCTCAGAACATCCTATCAATAGACAATCAAAATGTAAGAGAAAAGCTTCAAAATCCAGCTCAAAACATCTGGAAGGATAGGATGAAAAAATTTCAAATGCAACTCACTAGTAGGAAGGACGGGGGTTATGACATGTTGGATGTTCAATGCCTGGATGAATGCAAGGACTTCATCATTTCCTGTCGCCACAAACAATTTCAGAACTTTCTCAGTCAGTTTTCCAGCTTTCAGTGTTCTCTGCTCAACATGGAAAAAACAATGTTACAATAGGATATGAAATGGACCAAAAGAAGTTAAAGAGTAGAAGAGCAGTTAGAACTGAGGAGAAAAGATAACAGATTGACTTTTTATAGCTCAGATGTGAACGGAATATTTATTGCTTTGGTTTAAGTGACAATCTATGCCTTGCATTGCATGACTTATAGCAGCACAAATTGCAAGGGGAAAAAATTACAATAGCTTGGAACTAAACATTGAATCAAACCATTAGATGGAAAGGAAATGCTAGAAAATCAGCTAAGACAAAGCTATGAAAGTATCAAATGAGCTCAATGGTCACAAAGCAGCAGATCAAATTGCTATTGCCTAAGCAAGATGTTCACTTTCACTTCACTTAACCTTATGACCTTCCTCTCAAAACATTCTATTCAGTGTAACAGAAGCAATATTGCAAACAAAAAAGTCAAGATAGGATTTGCTAGCAATCTGATAAACTAGGTGAAATGTAACTCTTCTAACTGCAAGAGAACTTCAAACTCATATCAACATGACCGGTGATTTTATTCCATTACCACATCAAAAGTTCCAGAGTAACATATTAGCATAGACATTTCACAATGTTAGTAATGAATTTGTTGCACACAACCTTTCAAAGTAAATTCTTGTTAGAGCATATAAAACTATTTTTGAGACCTCACCTAACAACTTTAATTTTTAAATTGAGACGGTTTGTTGACATAGTATCAAAGCTTTAATGACCAAACAATAACGGGCTCAAATCCCACCACACCCCTATTCTTCAGATTAAATTAAAAATTTCAGCATAAGGTGGTTGTAGGCATGTGCAAGTTTCAAGATAAAAGGGCTTTCACTTAAGGGGTTATGTTAGAGCATATAAAACCATTCTTGGGGCTTGATCTAAGAGCTTAATCTTTGGGTTGAGATGGTTCTTTGATAATTTTAAATTAAAAATGTACACCATGCAACCAATAAATACAAAATGATCATGTAACTGCTTTGCCTTATGTTGTGTTATATGTTCAGCTTTCATAAAAGCATAATGCAAAAGGTAACTACCAGATAGTGCACAAAGAAAAAATTACCATTATAAAACAGAACAAAGCATGTCAGGTCATATTATAGAACAACAACTTTAACAACAACCAAGCCTCAATCCCAAACTAGTTGGGGTTGGATACAAGGATTCTTCTGCACCATTCCAAACAATCAAACACCAATCTGCCTCAAAATCAAGGGATCTCAAATCTTTGATACCACTCCCATCATGTCAAATAACTAAAAGAAAATTGAATGTAAATCTCAACGGCTGCTCTCCATGGAAGGGAAAAAAACTTCACCTCTATGGAATGCCGCAGTCTAAAAGGCTTAATCTCATTATTATTCCCTTCTCTGGTTGATTTGATATAAATATGAAAATCTCCATGCTTGTAATTCATGGAAAATTGAAATTATAACTGATCTAGTCCAACTCCTTGTGAGAACTGATATCACCATAGCTTTCTTTATTCCAACTTAAAAGAAAACATGATAGAGCAATAAGCGAAGAGCATTTAGCATATGGAAACCTTTTAAATTTGTGCTTTTATATTGTAAATAAATAAACTATTAGTGAATCACTTCTACGTGTGAGCTTCGTGTTGTATAAGAATCCAGGACAAAATTACATGGATCAATATCAAGTTAGAAACAAACACTCCAAGTCTCATCTCATCGCAATCACCATAAAATCACAGAGCATGAAAGAAAATCAGAATACAGGATGTTGCTACGGAATAAGTGAAGCAAAAAACAAAATTAAAAAAAAGGGGCAAACTTCTAGATAGATCTAAATCTAGAGATCACCTCTTCTGAAAATAAATAAATAAAGGAAGCGCAGAGAAGAGAAGTACCAGGAAGAGATCGAGGATAATGTGATCAGGTATGGAAGAGAGATCAGAAAAGTTTGAGAGGTGAAGGACAGCTGTGTCAATTGTTAGGGAAAGTAACGATGGCGGTGTGGTTCTCATCCAATCTTCTCTCATCTATCATCCATCCATTTATTTATTTATTATATTACTGATTAATCAATAACCCCTCTCTCTCTCTCTCTCTCTCCCCCCCCCCCCTCTGCTTTCTAAAGAAAGAAAAGTTTGACTAGGTCCACAGTTTCTCGAGAGATTGCTGGCCGCGTTCTCTCCGCCGTCGCTTCCTCTGCTCCTCACTCTCCGCCTGCCCGCCTGCCTGATTATATAGTATTTTACATGTAAATCGATACCAAGTTATTTATATTCGAATTCGAATTGTCCATCTAGTTTCCATGTAAATCCACCGATCATCATAAGAGCCGGTTTGTATTTTAAAAGTATTTTTAATAACATCTAAAAAAAATTTTATTTTTTATTTTTTTAAAAAAATACTTTGCATTTAATATATATATATATATATATATATATATATATATATATTACTAATTCAATTATTCTATCTTATTTTTTTAATCTCTATATCTCTAGATGTTCAATTCTCGATAAATATGTTAATAATCTCTTAATTTGTTTTTGATTAACGTGAATGTCCGGGTTAACTTGTATTCACCTCGATTAATCCAACGAGTCTTGAAGTTAACGACCATGCAAGCTTCCAATGACCATGAGGGGACTCGAATTCATGATCATTTGGAAGCAAACTTAAGGCCTAATTAGTTCAGTTACCCCTCAAAGTTTATGGATGATTGATTGTTTAATTATCCATCTTTTCTTCTAATACCAAGATTGTTTTTTTGTATGTGATTAGAAATTTAGAGAAAAAATATTAAGAAATTAAAATCTAAAGGTGAGAAGTTAAATTGTAAAAAGTGCTAAGAGTGAAATGTTAAGGATATTTGGTAGAAATTGAAAAATTGTATGATAAAAGTAAATTTAATATAAAAAATTAACATTTAAACAAACGGCCTAACTAGTTGAGCTATCCCTTAGAGTTGGTAGGTGATTAATTGTTTAATCATCCATCTTTCCTTTTAATACTAAGGTTGTTTTTTTGTATGTGATTAAAATTTAGAGGAAAAATATTAAGGAATTAAAATCTAAAGGCGAGAAGTTAAAGTGTAAAAAGTGTTAGGAGTGAAATGTTAAGGATATTGGTTAGAAATTGAAAAATTATGTGATAAAAGTAAAATTTAATATAAAAAATTAATATTTAAACAAATTAATTTAAAAAATATATTTTTGTACCAAATTTTAATTTTCTCATTTTCAGTCTTTTTTTTCATGGGAAGAGAAAGAGGAGTTGCTGGATTCTGATGAAGAGAGAGAAAGCTCTCCGTTGACAATGATTTCAATCACCAAACAGATTAAAATTGATGTGAACAGGTTTCCCTAGAGGAATCTTTATGGTGGTTGTTTTAAGCCTCAATGTAGCCTAAAAAACCATATCTAGGTCAAGGATGCAATATGCTTTTCGGTTTCATTTAGTGGTTTGGATCGCTTTTGGGTTTATTAAGTTGATAGTTTGGTTTATTAGTGCTTTAAGGGTGTTTGTAGGGAGCTGTATGGTTAAACTGGGTTTAAAAATAGGTTTTTTGGTAAAAAAAAAAAACCTCGTAGACGTGATTTTCCAGCCACCACAATGGTGGCTGGATTTTAAGCTGGCAAATTACATGTCGTCTACCACAACGAGCTACGCGTCGTTTGCCTATTCTTTTTTTTATATATATATATAAACAAGGATGCACGACATGTTGTCTACCTCTTTAAAAAAGAAAAAAATAATAGACTCAGGTGCACGGGCCTCGGCTTTTCCTTTCTTTGTACTTTTTTTTTGTTTTTTTTCCAATTAATATCTTTTTATGTCTTTTTTAAAATATTTTTTAATTTTTTTTTATATTGTGTTTTTAATTTTTCATAAGGTTAAATATGATTCATTTGTATTTATATATATATATATATATATATATAAATTAAAAATGTTTATTTTTACATAGTATTTTTTTCATTTTATTTTATTCAATAATTTTTATGTGTCTATTAATTTCTATTACAAATTAATTTTAATAAATAAATTCATTTAATACAATCGTGTAAATAACTCGTGTTGTGCTATTAAATATCTTAATTTATATTTATCTTTTAATTTTTGAAGTTTCATTTCTATTTATCATCAATTTCTTTTTTTATAGAATTACCCCAACCTCAAGATTTAGGATACACGATAGACATGTAATCTTGATATATCTCATGTCCAAATCATGAATTTTGCGAATTAACCTAACTTTGCCCAAAGCTATATATTTTTCATTTTTTTTTATTGTTGTTGCCTTATTTTTTTTATCATATTATCAAATTAATTAAAATTTAAATCGATTATCAATCTAGTATTTAACTAATTGTTATCCTCGTTGAAAACTCTTCTTCATTCTCAACTAAATTGTGTCAAATACAAGTAAAGACAATGAAAAATTATCCCTCTCCTGACCCTCATGCCAAACATATCCTAACAATTAGTTGAACTTAGAAATAAACTAACAACTTACTAATTGTTATCCTAGGGAACCAAAGAGAAGGGTGAATTAATTGTTTTTAGAAACGAAGCACAATTTGTTCAATTTTTAGTTCTTTAAACAATCACAACATCAAAACCTTAACTAGCCATTTCAATCTATACATATAAACATAATGCAAGAACAAATAAAAGTAAAAAGATTAAGGAAGACATATATGCTTAAAATTTTATATTTGTTTGGCATTAACTGCTTATTTCACTTCCTAAAGAATTAATTAGGGTTTCTACTATCACTCATGTCCTTCTTTATAGATAATGCCTTAATTTTTACAACTAAATCATTTTTCATAACTCAAGATTCAAACAATCACTCTCAAGCCCTCAGTAAAATTTAGTGATATATATATATGAGAGACATGGGTTTCTTAGGACTCTATCAAATAAGAGTTTTAAATTAAATTTCAACTTGATAATATTAAGTGTAGGCCAAGCCCCTTTAACTAATGCCTATATAGACATTTATCAACCAGACCAAACTACATGATGTTAAAAGGGACTTTTCCCAATTAATCTTATAGTGTCCCATTCAATTATAGTCACTCATTCTTAAGTTTGTTGTAGTATTTTCTTCTTAATAGTTTTCTGTGTATACTAGTAATAAAATAGAGGATCTTACTTCTCTAATGATATTCGACTTTCTATTATAATTTTCTCCTTCTCTTACTACTCTCTCTTATATGACATGTGATATTAATAGCTAAATTTGAAAACTTGCATAAATCTTTTGTTTTTTTAAAGGATGATTTTACCAATATTAAAGAAGATAATTTTTAAAATATTTTTCATTATTTATATTTGTTAATATCTTGTAATACTTATAAGAATAAACTAGAGAGGAGGAGAGAACAAAAAGTTATAGCATAAGCCAAAGAAAAATTCTCTTTCATATACAATGCATGCTCTCAAATTAGTAACAAATAATTAGTTTTGCTTATCATTATATTTATTTATTGATATTTTATCAGTATTCAAATTGATAGTATTATGATTTTATTGTTTTTAATAGATAAACATTAGAAATATTACATTTCATATAACTATATATAAAGCCAATGAATTTTAATTTTCATTTATATCCTCTCATATCTTTCCGACCCTTATTTTATATATGTCATATACAATTCTTAGGTTATACAAAATCATGATACAATTTATTTTTGGATGATATGTTTATAAGTTTCATTGTGATGATTCCATAACAAATATTTCAATTTTTTTCATTATTGTTTGTTGATTGTATTTTTTTCTTCTTGGTTCATTGAAGGGTTCTCTCATTTTGATGTAAAGTTACATATTATGATCCATCCTTCTTTGACTTATAGATCCAAAGAATTGAATTATGTTTTTAAAATTGAAGTAAACTTAACCTTTTTTTCTCATTTAATTACAATATCAAAGTATAAACAAGTTTAGTTTTTAACCAACCATACAAATATAATCATAGATAACAAACAATAATAGTAGAAAAGGAGAAAATACTCGAAGATCTTACTATAGTTTGACATTAACTATCCACTCCACTCTTTAAGCGGTAAGCTTGAATTTCTACCATTAGTTAATTTGTCTTTTTCAAAGATGAATACTCACCTTTTTATAATAACCATCTTTTTTCTAGATTAAAAATGAAACCTTTCACATGATCCTTTTCATGGATTCTAGATTAAAGCCAACATAATTTTTTTTTCATGATCTTAAAATTGAAACCCTTATAATTTTTTTTCGCAGGCTTAAGACCGAAACCTAATCACTATAACTTAATCAAAAGCACATTACCAAATACCCAAGTAGTTAGAGTATCATTTACGTTTTCACAATATTTTTTACTCATAAGGATTGACTTGGAGGTGGTGGCTTTTTGTTAAAGGTACAATAACTTTTAAGCACAAACCACACCTCTAAAAGTTATAAAAACATGTTTTTTACTCAAAAAAGCACAAGCCACCTCCCATTCAAATACCCTCTAAAAAGATCAAATCTTCAGTAAGGATTTAATCTAACTATTTTTAAGTTAAGTGAAATGTGCAATCAATATGTAAGAGAGAATAATAAAAGTGTTTGCTTAAAGTAGTAAGAATATAATTCTCAAGATCATATCAATGTTTGGATAAAGATTGCATGAAGTTGTAAAGGTAAAATAATGATCTTTTTGTAATTGAATGCAATATTAGACATTGAAAAGAGAAGAGCACAAGGACAAAATTTTTGCATAAATAAGAGGTTTGTTATACTATACAATTTGTACTAAATGATGTAATAAATATATTATACTGAGGCTAAATGTCGACTAGGTTTCAAATGGTAAAAAAAGTTGGTATGAATGTTTTAAATTCAAATATAAAGTAATAACAAGGTAGATACATCTTACACACACTTTATTTATAAGACAAAGATAATTTTGAGCTTATATAAAAGTACATGGCCGACCACTTAGCTAGAAGATATGGTCATTTGTTTACTAGAGGTCTTAGGCTCTATATGTAGTATGATTATTTGGTTTACCGAATAATTTAGAATTTGTATCAAGTATGGTTAACTATTTTTTTTTTAAATCAAAGGTCTTAGTCTTTGTGTATGGCATGGTTATTTAGTTTATCAGAGGTCTTAGACTTCTTAGGCCTGAACATAATGTGTTTTAATATGTTTTAGGGTTAAATTTTTAAGGGTGTTTCTTGAGTATATTAATTTGTTTTCAAGAATCAAGTTATTATTTAAAAACACGTGAGTAACAATAAAGTTAACCTTAAAGCAAAAGATCTATCACTATGATTTTAATATTTGCGCAACTTCAAGACATATCAAAATCCTTGGGATAATGTTAATAATAATTAAAACTATAACAACATAAACTTAAGGCAATAATTAGTAGCCAATTAATGGTTCCGTTCATCAAAACTAGGAGCAATGGATATCATTGGACTATTAGGTTTCTTAAAATTATGTATTTTTTAAGCTTCATATGAATATGGAGTTTGAATACCATAAATGACGAGGTTCACAAAACAATCTATACTAATAAAATTCATTCTAAAGCTGATAGAAACCTTAAAAGGTTGAGAATGAGGGACTTAAATACCATGGATACCTATTAATTTTTTATTTTATTAGGATTAGAGAACCTTTTAATGCTTAAGTTATCACCGGTAATAAAGGAAAATTTTTAAAAAAATTATGTTGTGTGTGTGTGTGTGTTTACAAACTTAAAAATGATGATCATATATGTTTTGTATTGGGGTTTAATGATATTTATGCAACCTTAATCAATGCAATTGTGTCTATGTAAAAGATATAATGGTCAATATGCATGCTACATATAATTTAGACTAGTTAGAGATATATGTTTAAAGTGACAACATGCCTCTATAAAAGTTGTTTGAATTTTGGGATTTATGGACTCCATATTATTGATGATGATTATAAGAACAAAATCTCTAAAGAACACATGACCAGAAGGCATGCCTTCATTTAACACATGCACGTTCGGTCCCATGGTTGGTGACGAGTACTATAGATTTGATCTTGGGCTAATGCATTAAAGGCTAAGGATTGATTTTGAGACGCGTACGTCTTGGCAAGTCTTCTAACTTGGAGGTGTTACTAATGGATCCTCCTATGATCTAACAGATGGGTTTTGCTTTTTTTTTTTTCTCTTCATTAATGTATATTCAAATAACTTATATGATAATATAATGAGAATAATATTATTTATTTATTTTAAAAATACCATACATAGTCTACTTAACTGGACACCTAAAACCTTGTATCATACCTAGTCATTCAGATCATACGAAGTTTTCTTTTCCTTTTTGTCCTTAATGATAATGTTTTTCTTGATGTATATATTTGGTCTGAAAGTTGATAACAAGTAGGATTTAGCTCATGATATAAGACAGGAGAGCAGACCAAGCAGACTAGTTCGTTAGCATCACAAAATGGTTGGATACCTGGCCTCTCCAGTAGCATGGGAAGACAACAATATAAACTCCGCAATTCCTGGTCTCCTCTCGAAGCACACTTGTCAAAGATGTTCCAATAAATTCTCCACCTTTTTCTTGGAGAGCTCCAATGAAAGAGTTCATCATGTTCGTTGCCCAAAAAACTAGCTCCCTTCAATAACTTTTTTTTCCCTTCTCATTGCCTGATTCCTTCCCACCCGTGGGGTCCTTCAATTCCCTTGAAGGACCCTGTCCTCCTCCTTCACCAATCTCTCAGCTCCCTCCCAAGCTTTTATGGTTTTTGACGCAGAGGCTTGTAAGGCCTGCAAGTTGCATTTTGTCCAAGAATCCGTGCTGCTCTCATTTCCCTGATCAGAGGCTTTTAACGATCAAGAGATGAATTGCTTCTCGTGCTTCCAATCTCAGAAAAGCAAGAGAGAGAATGGGTCGCCAATGTTGTCTGGTAATATGTCCCTCAATTATCGAAAACAAGGTCAAATATTGGTCTTGAAATCTTAAATCAAATGTAATTAAATTCTGCGCTTTGTTCTTTTCTTTCACGTACCATGAAATGATTTATATGTTCATCTATTTTCCAGAAGTACAAGGTATTTATCTCACCCAACAACATATGTGGAAATTAGATAAACGGATACGTACGTACCAAGGGAGAAGAATACAGATTGATATTGTCCTAACGATAAAGATTAAAGTAATCGTAGCTTTAATTTCCTATACATGTTGTTCCTACTGCCTTTTTTTTTTTATCTTCATTTGGTTTTAGGAGGGACTTAAAAATCAGCTTCATTAGACTAGAACCACCAGGGATTTGCACGTAACTACAGGAAAATTCTTCCATTTGAATAGCGTAAGAAATGCATATTTAAGAGAGGTACAAACTATGGAAGATTTTTTAAAAGGGCCAAAGAATAAGTTTTAAATCTAAAACTTGAGATTTTTTTTTTATTATTATTAATATGGATATCTGGGTTAGCTTGTACGTATCTCGACTAATCTCACGGATCCTGAAGTTAACGATCATGTAAACCTTCAATAGTCCTGAGAAAACTTAAACTCATGACTATTGAAAAGCAAATATAAAATCTGACCAGTTGAGAGGAAGCGAAATGTAACCCTCATTA
Organism: Populus x sibirica; assembly: GCA_019202695.1. NCBI lineage: Eukaryota > Viridiplantae > Streptophyta > Magnoliopsida > Malpighiales > Salicaceae > Populus > Populus x sibirica. The sequence continues at coordinate 667,220 of JAGMVL010000899.1, read as the reverse complement.
TCTTTTAACGAATTTCGATACGTTCTTGAATTAATGAGTCATTCTTATGGTTTTAGTTTGGACTGTAATTGCCTCAAATTAATGACTTCTACTTGAAAGAAACTAACACTTGATTAATTTCCAAGGTTAGTTCGCGTGCAGGAATTGATCTTAATTCTCATGTTGTTTGCTGTAGAGATCAAGAAACAAAAACCCGGAGATGGAAACAAGATGGAGGAAGATAGAGATAATGTCGAAATAGGAGATATTGAGACCCAATCCTTCACCTTCCGTGAGCTTGCCACTGCAACCAGGAACTTCCGTCAAGAATGCCTGTTGGGTGAAGGTGGATTTGGAAGAGTCTACAGAGGGACACTGGCATCAACCGGGCAGGTCATTGAGGATTTCAACTTCCGGTGTTTTATATAAACTGCATAACAAAATCTAGCTTACATTAATTTTCTGTTGTATCTGTTAATACTACTACTATTGCAAACATAGGTGGTGGCTGTGAAGCAACTTGACAGGAATGGACTGCAAAGAAACGAGTTTCTCGGTGAGGTCTTGACGCTTAGTCGTTTACACCACCCTAACCTGGTCAACCTCATTGGATACTGTGCTGATGGAGACCAGAGGCTTTTGGTGCATGAATTAATGTCAGGAGGCTCTCTGGAGGATCATCTCCTTGGTATTTCTCTTTCTTTTTCCCTTGGTCTCCTCTCTGCATTCAAACATAAATATGTGCACGTATATTCTTATAATCTGTAGTCGTTCTCTCACAAACTATCAAGATTCTAAGACGTCGCACGCATGCTGTGTGCACCTCACAAGTTTTCAAAAATTTAATCCCTGTGTTGATCTCGATCGATTCTCCCCATCCTTTATTTTTGAATGAAAAGAAAGAGTAAGTTTATGTTTAGAATTCTTTGTGCACGAGAATAGGTGTTAATAAGTACAAAATTTAACGAATTTGCAGATATAGCAGCAGAACGAAAGCCATTGAACTGGTTTGCCAGAATGAAAGTAACTTTTGGTACCGCTAAAGGACTAGAATACCTGCATGAAAAAGCCGATCCCGCTGTTATATTTCGCGATTTAAAGCCCTCCAACATTTTTCTGGATGAAGATTTCACCCCCAAGCTCTCTGATTTCGGACTCGCCAAGCTTGGGCCTTCTGGGGACAAGATGCATCCTTCATCAAGAGTGATGGGAACTTATGGTTACTGTGCTCCAGAATATGCTAGAGCAGGTCATCTCACACAAAAATCAGACGTCTACGGTTTCGGAGTTATTTTGCTGGAGCTCATTACCGGAAGAAGAGCCATAGACACTACAAAACCCATCGACGAGCAAAATCTAGTTTCTTGGGTTAGTAATCTAACTTCTTAATCATTCTTCGTTAATGCATTCGATGTATTTTTATAAATCAGCTTCAGCAGCTTGTAATAATTTACTAATCGTTATATGCTTGTCATCAAGCAGGCACAACCGAAATTCAAGGACCCAAAAAAGTATCCAGATATGGCCGATCCACTTCTTAACAAGCAATTTCCCGAAAAAGACCTGAATCAAGTTGTTGCAATAGCAGCAATGTGTCTGCAAGATGAGTCATCAGCCCGTCCTTTGATGAGCGACGTTGTAACAGCATTAAGTTTTCTGTCAACAGCTACTGATATGCCCCAATTGATCCCTCCTTCAGAGGAGAAAGATGGTTCAGATGACGATGATAAGGCTAGTGATGGCAGTCAGAGCGAAGAGAGTTCAGATAACGAGGACAGAGAAAAAGAACATGATGGAGATACTTCAGATCACCATGATGATGAAAGTTCAGATAATGAGGATGGGGACAGTGACTGTAGAGATCAACAGACTGTTACCGGGAGCAGAAACTTCACCACAAGCAGCAGCATGAAATCAATGGATGACAGTGTTTCTTCCGCTCGTAAAAACAGCAGGAGATTGGAGGAGTTCACGTCGAATGGTAGAGGATCACAATATGGAAGTGTTTCCTCAAATGGCGCTAGCAGCAGGAGTTTGCATTGTAATGCCTCTTTCCACCGCAAGAGCAGCAAAACATCGAAAAATTCTTTGAGCCACAGAAGCAGCACGGGATCAAGACTGGAAGGAAGCACTGTTTCTACCAGCGGCAAAAGCAGCAGCAGCAGCAAGTCACAAGACAGAAACGCTTCTTTAAGCTTCAGCAGCGGCCAGGATTTAGAGGATGAAGTTGGATCTGTGAAGTCACAATAGTAGCGGATCACATCAGCAAGGTATCACTTGATGGGAGTGTTTCTTCTTATGTACAGAAGGACTCACAGGAAGGAAGTAGACGCCGACAGCAACGCATCAGGTGAAGGAAGTCCTTGTTCATCGTGAAGATCTCAATCTCGTCGTTTTCCATCATTCTGCACATTAAATTAATTTGGTATTTCATTTCTTAGTTGAGAAAACAACACCCGCAGAAAGGTTCTCTTCTCTACTCTTGTGTATGCTTATTTTTAATGGACGTTTTCAAGTTTATTCTTACCAAGGGATGATTTCATTAGAATAAAACCCAACTACACCCACAATCATAGTTTTAAGACCCAACCTGGTAATTGACCCGGTCTAATAATCGAGTCACGGGTCAGATGGGTTAACCCAGGTTAACTCGGGTCAACCCAAAAAAATTAAAAAAAAAAAATTAATCAAAGATAGTGGCTAGTTAAAATTGAAGAGCTCATTTTTTAAGACGTCCTCGCATAAGGCATCTCCTACATTCCAAAGGCTAGAAGTCTGCTCTCTTCATATTTGAGCATCTATTCACTTTCCTTTTTTTTTTTTTTGAGATGTTACCCTCCTATCAAAATTATTAATCGCAAATGGGTTCAAACAACAACAAATTTCCTCTTCTTTACCTCATTATTGAAGCGGCTTTGCACCTGAAATAGGTGCAGAAGTTTATTCTGGTCTGTGCTTTTGTGATTTGCCTCGAAGGTGATTTGCAGAAGTTTATCAACCGAGAATAACTAATTCCCAACAATCCCGATGTTCTACCAATAGTCCTTCGAAGGTGTTAAGGCAAGGGTCGATGTAATTGAGTCGTGATAGGGTTCCCGTAGGGAAGGCCGGAGCGAATCCGGAAAATCCTGGGTGCGGGGGTTTCTCTCTCGATCAAATCTTTCACTGATGGAAAAGAACCAGTTGATGAGGTTTTTCAAGCTGGTGCAAGGGCATGTGGTTGCCACAGTGGGGGCGGGTACTTCTGATAATGATGAAGAGGAAGGCAAGACGAAGATTTTAAATGAGAATTCAGAGAGGCTATTTATTGAGTAGTTATCAAAAAGAGTTGAGTTAATTAGGTTTGTAAATTGTAACTGTCCCCAATATTGCTTCGTTCTTCTTTATTCTTCAGTCTTCAATTCTTCAGTCTTCAACATTTTGGCCTTTTAAAAGGTCAAAACGACGTCGTTTAGCAATTGCCAATGTAAAAAAAAATTGATCGGGTCTCACCCGGGTTTGACCGGGTTGACCGGGTCCCGGGTTGACCCGCCGGTTCGACCGGGCTTCTACGGACCAATTCCCAAGCGGGTTTTTGCCTCCACCGGACCGGTTCCAGTGCCCGGTCGGCCGAGTTCCGGGTCGACCCGCCGGGCCGGTCCAGATTTTAAAACTCTACCCACAATACAGTAAAGAAAAATAATAAACCCAAGCGCAACTGGAAAAACTTGGCCTCTTTAATATAGAAAAAAAATACTTGTCTAATTTTTCTCTTAACAATGATATATTAGTTGACAATTAATACTTATTTAGGACTTTTTTTCACGAAAATATCTTACCTTACGTGATAATATTTTTCAGATTTTTCTGTTTGTTTTTTGAAAAATATTTTGTTGTGTTTGTATTTTGTAAAATATTTTAAAATAATTTCAAGATGATATTTTTTTTTAATATTGATGCGACAACATATTAGATAGATCTTGGCTTTGCGGCTTAACTCGCCAAACCCGCGACTTCGATCATGGACTCCGCTGGGTTTAACAATGTTGTTTCTTAAACTATTTTTTATTTAATGATAGGATAACCAAATAGAAGCTTACAAAATTGAACATCAACCAAATATTAAGATATTTGTTTGAAACTGTGATAACCTTATAAAAAATAAACCGAAACACATTATAAATAACAATTCAAAATTAATTAAATATTAAAGGATAAAATTGATTAAGAAAAGCTAAAAAAAGATTCAATTGAAAAAAAAATTAGAAGATGAAATAAAAAAAAACTATTTGATATTTTTATTAAAGCTGATCTAGCGAGTCAATCTTGAGAACTTTCGACCCAAATCTATTCTTAGCTCAGGTTTAAAAAAAATATTAATCGATGAAATTAAAAAAAAATAAGATGCTTAATTGTAAATAGCAACCATAAACATGTTCACTTGTTTTAGCGGGTAGTAGCAATTATAACAATGGTATAATCTAATAATAATAATACGAGGGAAAGACTATGCTTTTTTTTTTTTTCATTTGTTTATAGGCCCCGGTTATATAGACATTTTTCAAGGAGAAATTAGGTAACTGAAAGGTCAACGCATTTTATGATGTTTTATTCCTAAGCAAATGAAAGATATTAATTTGTCATTTATTTCCTTGGCTAATAAAGTCTATCAAAGAACTTATTAATTTAATTCAACATTTTAATTAATTAAATATGAATTGAAATTTCAAACATAACTGCGAAATGAAAAAAGAAAGAAGAAAAGGGCAGTGATAATTAAGAACAAGGGAATCAATATTTTTTATTTTTTTTTAATTTCAGAAATGAAAAACTGGAATTAATAACTAAGTGTTCACTACACGTGATCAATACAATGGATTGAGATTCAGAGTTCGACTTACTGATTTCACTAATGGAATCATTGCATAGAAAATTCTCATTCCAGATGACATGATTTTCCTTGAAATGTAAAGCTCATAGTCGAGGTACGTAGCATCATATTCCAGGCATGTCACTAGAAGGCACTTGTCTTCAATAAATGCATACAAATTCTCATATTATTGAAACATGTTGGGTAGCGAGTTAATAATATTTTTTTTAAATATAAAAAAATATTAAAAATATAGAAAGTATTTTAAGTGCATAGGCTTAGATTTAATATCCTAGCTTTGACCCAACACGCGCAAGCAACTTGAAAAAAAAAAAAAAGATAATGCCCCTGTAATCCTCTAAACATTTGCAATATAAATTACAGTACAAACATTACATTAAAAAAAAACTGAGAATGGACATGAAAAAACTGAGGCAGGATACCGGGAAAAAACAATGGTATTTCAACAACAAAAAAATGTCGCTGGCACAATAGAAATTTCCAAATCGCAAAACCATAAGTAAACAAAAGGGATAGAAAACAAACTTGTTTAACTAAAAAGGGTACATGCTTTTCCGTTGTTGCAAAACCACCCCTGCAATATCTTCCTGTTCAAAAACAAAAACATAATCTAGATAAACCACAATCTCGATGAAAAATCATAGTGGAAGCTGACAGGAACTAATTTGGCTATACATTAAAGGACTTTGATGGTATACATGGGGTTTTTATAATTAACAGAAAACATGGAGCACATTGAGAAATTACTGTAGTGCTAGAGAGATTATCGTAAATTGTTATAATGAATTAATGATTTTACCCTTCACAAATGTGCCTAGAAGACTAAACTCAAGGGTAAATGGTTCAAAAATTGCACTTTTTATTTGGTAAAAACTAAACTTGTCAAATGCTGTCTTATTTAAAGGAAGGGCTCAGCCTAGCCACGTGGACCGGGCTTTCTAGCCAAAGACTTAAACCCACAAACAAGGTCTAGAAACAATAAAGAAACACTAAAGATCAAATGGGTTTTTTTTCTTAAATTTGATGAAGAATACAATAAATAAACTTAAAAATATAAGTTTGATTTCAGATCAGATTGCACAAAATTAAAGATACAAAATCATACACCAATGTCATTGAAAAAAGGTTTTGGAGCTAGATTATCACAATAATCCAACAAAAGTCATGATTATTCGATTTTATACAAAAAAAGAAAGAAAAAAAAAAGAAAAGACAGAAACGGACATCAAAAGCTATAAAATCTATGTTTTAGGTCATGAAAACCTCAGATTAAAGACCTAACAGTATGCACGCATATGTGGGAACCATCAATCTACCAAGAAAGCATGAAAATCAGGAACCTAAGACAATGCTCAACGGATGAACATCAACCCACAAATGCCAGCAAACCTAGAAATGTCTAAAACCCAAGAAAACACTAAGTCCTAGCAAAGAAGCCTTAAACCAAATCAAAACAACCTCAAACATGCTTGTATTGACCTGACTCTCTAGAACATGTAAGGAAACAAATAGAAACAAAAACAAGTATTCAATCTAAAATCATAGAAAATTTAGAAGAGCACATCCTAGACTAGAAACACTGTTTTGGTGATTTTATATCTATTTTTTACTAACATTATAGTAAACCTATCTTCAATAATACAACATTCCATCAAGAACAACACAAAACCATGCTTTTATTGAGAAATGAGAAGAATCAAAATAGGCTTGTCCACTAAAACAAACATTAAAACATGTTGAATTGTCCTTTAAATATCATTAATAACATCAGAATACAGCTTTAAAACAATAAAATACATGTCGAATTGCCCTTTAAACATCATTAATAACATCAGAATATAGCCTTAAAACAACAAAATATGCATCAAATCCGATCTTGAACACACGTGTATATTAGTCCAAAAATAAACAAATTGCATTTAGACACAAATATTAATAACTTAAAGCATGATGTGTGAACATTAAGCCATCAAACAATAGTTTAAAACATGAACTAAAAAAAAGAGGTAGTGTGCTCATTGAGCTTCACCTCCTCCTGAAAGTTTGAAGGTTTACCTTACAATAAGAGTGATATAGCTTTCTCCTTTAGATCATTGGTTTCTTTCTCTTTGATTTTCAGCTCCTTTTCACCTCTAACTAGTCTAGATTTTGTTCCTTCCTTCTCTCTCAATTTGGTGCAATCTTTTTTTAGCTTATCTCAATCACTTATAAGATTTCTTTCAATTCTTTCGGTGTTTTCTTTTCCACCCCCCTCTCCTTAAAGAACAGTTGCTCTTTTATAACCAAAATCCTTCCAAAAACTGTTGCAAAAACCAAAATGGTTTTTCAAAAATAAAAAAAGGTGGTTTTGGAAAGATTCCTCCCATCCTTTCATAATCTCCCTAGAAAAAAAGGTTCTAGTTTATTTTATCATCTTCTGGGTTCAATTTGATCAAGAGAGAGTAGTCACGAAGTTAATCAATCAAGAGTTTTTCTTCTTCAATCATGGCTGACTGAGTATGCTACTTTGACGAGGTCATTGAGAAAATTGGAAGATAATCATACCGTTGGTCTACATGAACATATAGAGGGGATGCATATCTACCCTTGAAAACAAACACACTCAATTTGAAGGTCCAGAACTCCATATTTATTACTTGAAAGATTGGTCCGACTAGGAACAAGATGTTGTTTGATTCATTAAAAGAAATAAGGTGTAATTTTTTTTTTTATGGGGATGGCTCATCCTTATAGAGAAGATGTTTCTCAATCTATTGGTAATGGTTAAAGCCCCTAAGATAGTTGAAGATGTCATATTTATTCGCTTAAAGATGACATCTCAATTAGTCTTTTTAATCAGAGAAGACAATAAAATAAAGACAGACGACATGTCACTCAATATCTTCATTACAAGTGAATGACATGCCATTTTTTTAAACCCTAAAAATTATGGTTTTTTTAATTGGGATATGAAAAACTTCAATATGATCCCTATTTTTTCAATTTAAGTTCATGCATCTTTAATTGATACAAAAGTGACTAATAAATTAAACTAAGGTTATTCTTCCAAATTAAAATTTGGCGGGTTGATCGGGACTTCATGAAAAAAATATCAGCTTAGATTTCTCACGGTTTCAAAATCTATGGTAAACGGAATCTTAATAAATGTTAATTGATCCCACTTTCGCAGAGGTAGATATACCTTCCATGCATTACTCGTCTCATTAAAATAAGAACGGTGGGCAAAGACGAGGGATCACAACAATATCTATCTCCTTTGGCTTATAAGTTTCTCAAAACTCTATAATTTGTTGCAACGTGGAGTGGCATTATATTTACAATTAGTTAGGAAAGTTTTAATTTGGAATTATTTTCTATAAAGTATTTTAAAACTAATATAAATAGAAATATCTAGTTTATTTTATTGAGATCAAGACTATTATTCAAATTTCAAAAAAAAATACTAGAGTTTGCAACCTTAAAGCTTGAGATCTGCGTTATTCACTGTGTCAGCATCATCAGTCTGGCCAATCTCTGCGTGATAACCAGATTCTGATACAGAGGGTGATGATGCAACAGTCTTGCCTTTATTATCTGATGATGTTGTGGGAGCCAAAAGCATGCTTTCCTCAGTCTCCGGCTTCTGAAGTAGTTGGAGCTGACTTTGCAGGACCTATTGAAAATGGCAAAAGACAGAGCATGAGAAACATGGTAATGAGAAACCAACGTAATTTTGCTTAAAATGTCAAATATTTAAGCTCGAAGACAATCAACTAGAACAAATGCATTGTTAATGTACTAGAAAAATGATTAGGAACTTCCGTCATCCACATCATAACTACCCATGGCTTCCACTTCTATGTTAGTGGGGGGGGGCACATCAGGGGTACCTAATAATCTCTTGCTAATATAGTGCATATAAGGCAATCAATTCCCATAAACAAAGCTGTATGAAATTGTGTAACTTTCTGTGCCACAGTATTTGCGTAATTAACATTGTTATGCATTGAATAACATGTATCAATTAACCTCGAAAAGAGTGCAGAATCAAAATCTTGCCACTATTACTAATAAGATTAACTCCCCGTTGAACATTGTATAATAATAATAATAATAATAATAATAATAATAATAATAATAATAATCTGTTAAGTGCACTCAATGATACCTCAATCTGATGTTGAAGAAAATTTTTCTGAGCTTCCAACTCAGAGTTTGGTGTACTGCACGCTCTCTCTCCCTGATACACACAAGCACCAGGTGCCTGAAAGGGGACAAAGACACAGTGGGGAAGTTGAGGCAAGGTCAAGTTTGAGGGTCCACCTTGGATAGAAAATTGCAGCCGTGGTTGTCCATTAACGACACCTTGATCTCCACTTGGCTCCATATTGGTGGAGTCAGCCAAAGGCCTCTGAACCTGAGGGAGTAAGGCGTATCCAGGTGACCTACAAATAAAGAAGGATTAATTCTTTCCAAAATTCAACCAGAGCCACTAGTTGGAAACACAGATTGATTAGGAGAGGACATAAATATAGGCTGGGCCTTTATCATGTCTGTAAAGTAAATAGTAGAATTGGGAATGAAGAAAGTAATCTAGCATATTAGACCTCAGATATTTGTCACGTCTTCAATCAGACTGTCGAAGCAGTCAAACCAAGATTGGTTCATGAACAAAAACTTAATACTCTATTTGGTTTCAACACACAAACGCATTACATGAATATGTTTCTGAGTTGCCAAGTTTAGAGTCCATTTCAAATTTGACATGGATTGCAAACAAGAATACGAGAAGCATGTGTGCGCATGACAATAGAGACCCAAAGGTATAGAAACCAAACATAAGATGAGTTAAAGGAATTAAGATCAGACATGGTGCACATGCTGCTTGGTAATATAAAAATATTGCTACTGCAAAGAAGAGCATACCACATTATAGTGTTTGCTGAAGGATATGTGAATGACTTCTCATATACAGAAGCGGCAGCGGCAGCAGCTTGGAGTCTGACCTGATTCCTGCTCAAACTATCATCAGCCACTCCACCAGCTGAAATCCGAGTTGCAGATGTTGCAGTGCCAGTTTCTGTTCAAAATCACAAAAATTAGCTAATGAAACCCAAAGCATCAAGTCAGCTTCACTGAAAGAATATAAAACCATAAAGGGTAAGTTTCAATGCTTGCTCCAACAAGATAACTGAAAAAATGAGAACACTGAATAACAAGAACAAAATTGGAAAAAACAACCCATGAGGAAAATTGTGATTCTTTTTATATCCATGTGATACTATTTCCATCCAAGAAAATAACTATACAAAAGCTTAGTTTCCTATTTTGATCACACAGCACGATTCCATAGCTTATTAATAATGCTTTTGGATGAAACTGGCTTCAGACCTCATCCAACTAACAGCCAGTAACACAATATGCACAGAAAAAGGGAAATGAGCTAAAATCACTTCATTCATCTGTTCTCCAAAAATAGTTGAAATCCTCAATGATTCAAGTCATCTTTCTTCTTTCATTTCAGGTAAATTATGCTTTGCCTGTGTAGAATAAAAGCCCTTTTTCTTGCCACATCCCATGTGGTAAGATTCATTTCAATTTTCTTTCTATGGGTTTTCAATGTACTTTTCATTTGCTCCATTACCTTCTCCGTTAAATTAATGAAGCTGTACATTGAATCCAATAGAAAGCCAGTCATTGAAGGCATAAAGGGGCTTTAAAGCAACAAGGATTGCGAGAGCCCATTTATTCCCATAATTGAAGGTTCCACAACTTTTGAATCAGTGGATGTGTTATCTAAGCAGGGTTAGGATGGAAATGTGTTCATCCTAAGTAACTGGCTTGTTGGCAATGTCAAGGTGGACCTCACACGAGTGCCTCTTGCACCAGGCATGAGGCACAGCACCAAATCAAATCGCCTCACCTTGAGACCTTTGAGGCAGCAAGATGGCACCTAATAATAACACTGAAGATACCAATATCATTGTTCATGTTTTCATTAAAAAATGGTGAATATAAGCTAGTATAACTACAAGACAGCCTCTACCTAATCAGTAAGATAAGGATTTAAAATGATTCATTTCCCACATGTTTCTTCAAAATTCATCAAGTTTCTTGTTCAACAACTACGATTTCAAGATTATGACCTAGAGAAAAGAAAGCAATATCATCATCAATGTCTATAATGTACAAACCATATGCACATATAGGTGTGCAAGTAGGCATGCATGCATGCATGCATGTACGTGAATATTCCAAAAGTAAACAAATATAACCTATTTGCTCACTACTACAAAGCTGTCAGATCAGTACATATAATAAATCTGTCTGCAAACACAATTTGTCATTTATGTGTGTGCATTCAATCCAAAACAGTGCTCAAATAACATGATTTATTATAACAGCTGCTCTGTAAAATAAGCTTCAACAAGAAGAGGATTTGTGATGATATGTCACCATAATTACCCTGTTGGTGAGTATCTGGTTGGGCTCCATGTTGTCCTCCAGATGCACTGACACCATTTTCAGGTGGTACAACTAGGGCTCTGCATGTAGGGCAAGTATGTTGTCGCTCCAACCATGAACGCAGACAATGAACATGAAAAAGATGTCCACATAATAACTTCTTGGCTGTGGTCATCTCTTCACGACAAATAATACAGGTTGCATCACTTCTGAAAATTTATGAGGAAAAAAGTTAAAGAGTGTTAAGAATGACATGCATATTCAATAACATGTCATAAACATAAGAGCTAGAGAAGGTGCAGAACTCACGCATCAATCTCTTCAGCTGTTGCATCTGGAAACCGATCATTCATATTGGAAGTGATCTTCCTATAACGAATGTAATCAGCAACACGAATTTTGAAATTCCTGAGTGTCTCATAAAGCTCCCGTATTAAGTGCAAAGGTACACCATAGTTCCTGCAGAAACAAACTCAGATTTAGTCAAGGAACAAGAGAGTGTTCAAGGAACAAATAGATCAAAAAAATATAGGATTGAAGTGCAGTGTATAACTTTGAATGTATTAAAACATCTATAAACAAGCAAGAGAAAAGCAATTCTACAGGAACGAAATAAATAAACAAATTGATTGATTGTAACACAAATTAATACAGTTTAAAACAAAACTCCATATAAGCAAACAATTTCAACAAAAATCCCAACAGTTCAAAATATTTACACATGATTCTTGGCCACCACCCACAGTGCTTTCTACAACACCCACTTTCAATTGTCTTTCAATCTACACATCGAAACAAGTGTTTCTAAAGTACAATTTCAATGTCCTATACCATCAACAAAATTTCTAATGCACTTCAATCCCATAAGGGGCTTCAAGATAAATAGGTTGAAAATCAGTATAAGGAAGCGACAATAACAAGGTCAAACTGAGGTGTAATCTCGATGTCATTCCAAGAAGAAACATGTGTCCATGGGTGGGCATGCAATGTTATAATGGATCAGGAAAGGGGTGCTGCAGAAATTAAAATCAGACCCAATAGCACAACCGCTATCTTGTTAAACCAGTTCCATGTTTTCCAAATCCTCCCTTTATAACAGTTTTCAAACAAGATCTAGAGGAGAAATTATCTAGCATTCCCTTCTAGAAATATAGAAATGCAACTCCTGCCACTGACGTTCCTTTCTAGGTATTAAAAGGTTGCGTTCCAAAATAATTGTAAATGCAAATAGAAAACGCCCATATATAAATGAATGTGCGTGTATGAGTGCATGTACACACACATGTCAAAAATTGAAAAATAAACCATTTTGCAAGAGATATTAATGAAAATAACCATTAAAAATCAGATCGATAGTAGGAAAGATACTATAGTTGGAATACATCCTACCAGTAAAAAACTCCAAGGGCCTGATAACATCTCTCCAATGAAAATTAGTAGGAAGATGTTACAATAGTTGCCAAGTAAAAACTGTCTATCTACAACTCATCATTGTGGAAGCAAGTCAACATCACATGGCATCATTCACAAGTGTTAGATCTATACGTGATCAAATACTCTCATTGCAGAATGTAAATGTATATGACTTTGCATGTATTACATACTCTCTCAATGATCCAACAATATCATAGTTGATAAAAACATAATTTCCATGTGGGTGAACAGGGTAAAATACAAAAAAAATCATATATACAAGATGCCAGAATGATAATTAATGTCAAACTTGATTACTTACATGAAAATGACAAGGAAGAAGCACAGATACATAGACAAGTGAAGCAAGTCCCGAACAAATTCCAAATAAAAGGTGTAAATAGGCTTTTTTTCCCATTGTCCTTCCATAAGCATGTCGCTCACATAGAAAACATATTTTACAAATGTTGACACAGTTGTTGTCGCCAGTATCATGTACCTGAGATTCAAAATGGTAGACATTAATGAATGCAAACATGAACACAGGAATTTCGAACTGCAAACAAGTGTGTTCCTAAGTGTAGAATTGAGTAATTTCACAAGCATGGAGAGATCAAAATCGATATTGCTTGGTTTTCTTACAATAACATCCAAGTTTTCTAGAATTGATTTCAAGAATCCAGGTAACCTGAGAAGGGACATCTAGATAACATCCAAACAAAAGATAATAAACACCAATTAGAACACAGCATTTATGGCTGCCGCTGATTTTTTCAGGACCACACTTTTGGCAGCATGAGTGCAAATTAAAATCAGATCAAAATTTCTTTCAAGCTGAAAACTCCCATGCAGCTTTGATCAAATCTACAAGCACTTCCCCCATATGCTGAAAACTAGTAAGTCGCAAACAGTCATATTTAACCAAAACTTGAAAATTGAAACCAACCACAACTCCATCATTGTCATGGTTCCAGTTTTAACCAAACCTTGTCCCACATTGACAACTCCCATGCAGCTTTGATCAAATCTACAAGCACTTCCCCCATATGCTGAAAACTAGTAAGTCGCAAACAGTCATATTTAACCAAAACTAGAAAATTGAAACCAACCACAACTCCATCATTGTCATGGTTCCAGTTTTAACCAAAACTTGTCCCACATTGACCAATCTGGAGTTGAAGATACAAAGTTAAAAACAATTAAGCTGCAAGATAACTATTTGTTGCACAGTAATGATCATTTGCATTGCTATATGAGCAAGTTTCTCTATATTTTAAGATTGTATCTCTCAAGCCTCTACTTAACTTCCATGTGTTCTCTAAATACCATTTGAATAATTGAAAATCAATGAGTATACCATTTGTTCTTATGCTCTGGTTTTGGTTTCTTTTTCTTATTCTATTTTTCCTTGGAATATACTCCACACAACTCAATACGAGATCATTAATGCAGCTGACCAGTTAAGGTATGAGATTACAAGCTATTACGAGCCAGCATAAACAAAAACATATAAGGGAAACATCTAGATGGCTCAACAATTCTGGCAGTTGAATGTAAGAACATAATGTAATTGTGATGAAATAGAAGATAAATAAAAGAGAAAAGGCATGAGCATAGTTAACTTACTCAAACGAGAAGAAGAGAGACACTGAAGCCTGCCTTGTTTCAAGCAAATACTTTACAGAACTGTACAAAAACATGCTGTCTAGGAGAAAAAGGAAACCCAGAAAAGAAACAATCCGAACATGAGATAACCAGTTAACAGATGGTGTTGTCTCAATGTATTCAACCCTCTTTTGAGCCAACCAATGCAGAGACTTGATTAATAACAAGGTGGTGACCATGGCAAGAAAGGTTACGGAGAAGTCCTGCCTAAAAATAGTAATGGCAAAGAGAATTTCCATGAGCTCTCTCCACGACTGCTCATTCAACCTCTCAACTTCAGCTTCACGGAGGGAACCAAGGAATAGCCGCTTAATGAATTGCCATAAAATGCACATAATGACTAAACCCATGTTGAGAAGAAGGACTAAAGTGATCTTAGAGGTGGATAAATAAACCATAGCTGGGTAAAACTGGCCTCTACTGTTGAATGCATGATAAGTTACAGCTAGAGCACCCACCAAACTGAGGCTCGCGTATGTGCGCAGCCGCATCATTTTTTCGTCCCAATCTACATAATCAACACATAAATTATTGATTAAAACAAACCCTAATTACAATTCCCCACTTAAAAATAATCAACAGAACATAACAAATGAAACCCTAACGAATCTAAAAAGAAAATCGAAATCACTCAGAAACCAACAAACACAACTATTTACCAAAATCAAAATCCGTTACAGATCCTAATTTTGAAAAAATAAAGAAAAAAAATCAGCACTGATTCAACAATCGAAGGATATAGAATCAGAGAATTAAAATTTAAATCATTGCAAGGAAAAAATGAAATTGGTTACCTATGTAAGAATATAGCTATTCCTGTAACGCTAATAAATCAAAAAAATTAAAAGATTGCTTTCGAACTCTATGCGGTGGTGTTTGTGGCTTTAGATTTTCCAGGAGAAAAAGGAGAACTTGTTCGTTGATCCGTAATGATGATACATATGTCGAGTCACCCTACCCAATTAAGAGAAGCCACGTCTCTTAGGAGTTGGCTTTTCCTCATCCCGTTCGAATTTTGACAGGTTCGGGTCCGAATAACAAGTTTCTCAAAAAAAACAATTCTCTCATAGGGACAGGATATGCATATCTGATTTAGGAAATTTTGTTAAATAAAATTCATTAATTTGATATTTGATGTGAATTGGTTTATTTAATAGGTTTAAAAAAAGTTTAGATAATTTTTTTATTTTAAAAAATTAATAATAAATGATAAAATTAAAAAAAAATATAAGATAAAAAAAATCATGTAAACTTTTCAAACCAATAGTATGTGATATTAAATTAAAAATATCATATATGAAAAAGCAGTGAAACTCAATTCCCAATAAATATAACATTAAATGATGAATTATCATTATTATTATTATTATAACAATTACTCTTTTTATCATTATTTTTATTATTACTAATATTGTCATTATCAGTACAGCTATTACTATTACTATTATTATTAATAAAAAAATATCATAATATTATTATCGCGATCACTATCATTATCATTATCATCGTTATTATTATCATCGCTATTATTATTACTGTTTATATTATTATTATAATAATTATTATCACCGCCACTATAACTAATATTATTATTATTTTTATTTTTATCACTATTATTATTATTATTACTACTACTGTCGTTGTTGCTATCACAATCACAATCACAATTACTATTAATATACTATTATTATTATCACAATTACTATTATTATTACTATCATCACCACAATTATTGGTATTATAATCACTACAGCCATTATAATAAATTATTATTTTTAAATAACAAAAATTATAAACTTGTTTTGAATGATAAAATCATAAATCAAAAAAACTTTGACAAAAGAAAAAATGAAATAAATAAGAAATCAAACAAAAAATGACCAAACTAAAATAAATATTACTACTATTGAAAAAATTCATAAATTTGATTTGAAAGGTAAAATTAAAAACTATAAAAACTTTGATAAAAGAGCCAAGAGAAAAAATAAGAAATCAAAAGTAAAAGGACCAAATTGAAAAACATAGTATACATAAATTAGAATTGAAGGACTAAATTGTAAATGAATAAAACACAAACGAAAGAGAAAATGACAAAAATCAAAATAAAGAGGATGAATTCTGAAATATCAACCAAAAATAGGAACAGATTTAGGAGGACTGAAACTATAAAAGAAATAAAAACAAAATAAGAAATTAAAAGAATGAAAATTGAAATGAAAAACAAAACATATGATAAATTGTAATTGAATGATAAAATTGAAAAAGAAAACAAAACTTCTATAAAAGAAATAAGGACAAAATAAGAAATTCAAAGAATGAGGACTGAAATTAAAAAACAACAAATAAAAATGATAATTGTGCACTTTAGTTGTCGAAAAGAGAAAAGAAAGAAAAAACAAAAAAATCGATCATCAATGGCAATCCAACCATTATAAGCATACACACGCCACACCATGTGGAAGATGACACGGTTGCGCATTCAGGGAGACTGTGGATAGCTTGATTTAGCCATCGGACCGCGTTACACACGTCACCTGAATGACGCAGACGCCACACACTTGTTGGTCTGTGTTGATGCACCAACAGCTTTTTAATTAAAAAATAAATAACAAAACGTAAAAAAACCAAAACACCCCTCATGACCCTCTTAATTACACAACATACTTATGTGAAAATATCCCCAAAGACAAAGCTTCTTTTTTTGTCTTTTCTAAGGTTAAAAACATTATTTTACTATACATAGAAAGTGGAAAAACCTGAAATACCCTTGTCCAGCAGCCCAATTTTTTTTTTTTTATCTTAAGGGCAAAGAAGTATTATTGTTTTGAAGATTGTGAAAAGTAAAGAAAGTTCTTGGTCAGCAGTTCTAAATTTTATTGACTATAGGGTTAAAAGAGTATTTTTACTATGTTAAAAAATTGAAGAGACACATACACCCTCAAACAATTTCTTAATGATCACTGAGCTAGAGAAAAAGATCAAAAAACCATAGATCAAAGGGTTAAATTTAATCCGCTCAAAGGTAAAAGGGTAATTTCATTATAACAATACATAATAATCTGTGTGTATAACTATAGTGAAACCCTCCATGCGGTTTAGCTTTTGTTAATGTTCTACTTTTGTTAATGTTCTACATCTACCATAGTATGTATTTAAATAAAATATAACATTACTACCCTAAATTAAAAAATGAGGAAAAAGAATTATAGCAACAAGAAAATCAGCTGCCAAAAAAATCCACAAATTACATTACAATTATTAAAAAAACAAAAACCAAAACTTATTGCAAAAACATTATGTACTCCCTTGTAATGCACTGTATTCTAAAACGATGTTGGACTTCTTTTTAACCTTTTGGGATTTTTTTATTTCAATCATCAAATTATTACTTTTTTATTCCTTGTGTTATATGTGATTTTAAGCTCATATTTTATTTTAATTAGTTTTCTATAGGTTCTTAAAGTGTAAAAAACATTTTAATATTTGGTTAATATTTAATTTTATGAAAAACAGTTTGGTTGTGTTAAATAAGAAAAATGAAAATGTTGAGATCTAATTTGATGTTATGGCTGAAATAAATGGTTTTTTCTTTTTACCCCACTATTCATAATGCACCTTTTCTCTTTTTCTTTTTTCCTTCAGATTTTTTCAAAAACAAAATGTAGTCTTTTTTTTCAATTGAACATTTTGCTTCAAAATTTTATTTTATTTATTTTCTAGTCTTTATATTTCAAAAATGAGAGAAACTACGAAATTAGTTGTTCTTAATGTTAAATGATTTCATTTAAAAAAGAGAGTTCCATTCAAGTTTTTTTTCTCTTTATCTCATTAAAAAAAAAGATTGGGCTTGACAAAGAATTTTTTTTACATGGCTTGATTTTCTATTTTTGGATCAATTTAAGCGTGTTTTAAATTGATAGATTACTTTTTTGAGTCTATAAGAGTGTTTATAAGTAAAAATATGTTGAAAATCTATTGTTTAGACAAAAAAAAATATCAACCCTGATTTTTTACCACCTTTTTTATGGTCAGATTTCAGGCTTTCCACTTAAACCCAATCACCTAGTCTTTTTTTTCTCCTTCTTTTAATTTAAATTGAAAATGAATAAAATTATTTTCTTATCCTTAATTTTATTTGATCATTTTATTGAAAATGTCTATCATATAATTAAATGAAATGTGGCTTCTAAAAAATATTATTAAATCCAAGAAAGTTGATGATTCTAATCATGTGTTATCTAAACTAGTCTATTTTGATTCAAAACATTATCTTCTTAATAATTTTTTTAAAATAGGTTAAGCAACCTCCTTTTCAATATTTCTATCTTTTTTTAAGTCAAGCCAAGTCTTGAAATTTCTTAATTGAAATTCATTTTAAAAAATTAATTAAGATGTGTCTGAGATATTATTTAATAGAGTGTTGTTCAATTTCTACTTTGTTTTTAATAAGATTATAACATATTTTTCTAATATTAACAAACACTTTTTTTATACAGTCCTTTATGATATTTATTTTTAATTTTTTCTTTCTTAAATTTTATCCATGCATATAAGTATGCCATATTGATAAATTGATAAATAATTATATATTCCATGAAGCTTTTAAATGACATGCTATAGTGCTTAAATGATTTAATGTGTCTATGCCAATATGCTATATGAAAGATGGTTGTGTGCCACATGCATTAATCTTGTTTTAATTGTTAAGTAAAACACAATTAATGCCATATAAATATGAATATGTATATTATATGTTGCACATATTCTTGTGATGATTTAGACAGGTTTAAAACAAACAGGAAACCATCAAACAAGCAAGGAAAGAAATCATGAAAGTCAAGAACAAAGAACTTGTAAATATAATGGCTATCGACTTCACCAATTAAGATTTTGTAATAGGGTTTTGCCAATAGCACCCGACTTGTTTAAGACACTTTGCAACATCCACACAATCTAAACAAACTCAAAAGAACCAAAGAAAACCATGAAAAGGCTGAAACATAAAAACGGGACATTGGCTAGATAATAGCCAAAACGGTCCATCCAATTTGAGAAACGGTCAAACTATTTTTTAAAATGGTCTAGTCATTTCTCAAAATAGCTAGTTCATTTCTAGAAATTTTCCAGAAACTACTTTAGATTTTCAAAATGGCCTAACCAATTTTAAAAGGGTCTGACCGATTCTAAAAACGGTCTAACCAATTCTCCAACAGGCAAGAAATTGTGTCTAATGGTTGGTTTCATTTCTAAGCCTATATATAGTCATTGGCCAAAATAGTGGTGGAACTCTTAAGACAAGTATCTAAGCATACTCTCTCTCAAAAACAACTTCTAACACTCGTGTGTCACTTGTAATTGGAAAACAAGGTTAAATATGAATTAGCAAAATAATCATAAATAGCTTAATTGTCATTCCAATCAACTCTACCAAAAGAGTATATTATGAAAAGTGTTAGTGACACTTTAAACACATGGAAAAGTCTATTAAAGACAAAAAAAATTTATGAGTGGTTTAACACTTGTCCTTCAATAATTATTAGTGAAAGATTTTTTAGTCTTTAACCTGTAAAAAAGAAGAAGAAGAAGAAGGGTTCAGGGATTGGGTTTGAGCTTGCACTCGCATAACAAATCATGTAAAAGGTTTGGTCTCACCCGCTAAGAAGATCGATGTGTGACAGTGAAACTCTTAAACAAAAGTTCGAGGAGATGACTAAATGGTTTATCAAACCTCTATAAAACTTTATGTATTCTCTGTAAAATCTAACTCTTTAATTATTGTATTTATATTGTTCATTGTTCTTGTATTAAATTGAGTGTTTAGAATTGCATGTTATTAAATAAAAAGTTTTTAAATTATAATTTTACCTTGCATATCTAATTCACCCTCCTCTTAGGTTCACCTAGGCTATCCCTCTAAGATCTAACAATTTACTCTTAATCATTAAAAGAAACCAAGCCATATGGGAGAAACATTGTCACAATAAAAAGTGTTTTTCCCGCTTTGCCCATGGTATAAACCCCCACTTAACTAGCCATTTAGGGTTAATTTTGTCTTTTTATCGGGACATATTAGTTATTGGTAAATTGTTTGGGGCAAATCTGACTTTTAACTTTTATTGAGCATAGCGCAATGATTTAATTAGCTTTATAAGAAAAAAAAACATTAACTTGGATCCAGGGGCCTATTAGATCTTTTATTTCCATGAGCATAGTTAAATTACTTATTTGTCATAGGAAGTAAAAAAGAGTAAAACTTTCTTTTAGAGACATTTTTTACTTTTAAATATGGTTTTTTTTTTTATTATAATCAAGATGACTTTGGGGCAATTTTATCTTATTATAAATATAAAATATTAATAAAAAGGAAGAGTATAAGAGTGCCCTTTCATTTATTCATTTATTTATCATCCAAATTAATGTGCCCTTTTGTGATCATCATTTTTTAAGGTTAACATAAGTTGACTTTTTTTATCATCCTTTTTAATTTTTTTTTTAAATTTCATCCTTCAACATTTATTATTTTGAGAATTGGTCTTCATGCTTTTTTTTTCACTTTTATTTCTATAGGATTATTCCAATCATGTGCCTATGGTCGCGAGGCTAGTAGTTTAACATGGGTTGACTCAAATATTTTTTTCATTGATTTTTTATAAACTATTTTTTTTTAGTTTCAAGCCTCGATATTTTTTTTATTAAAATTTTTTCTTCATTTTTTTTAGTTTGCCTTCTACGTGGTCAGTCCTGGCCTCATGATCATGGTCACGAGTTTTGAAGATGAACACAGGTTGATTTTAGTTATTGATTAGGTTCTTTTTTAATTATTTTTTTCAATTCCATCTTTAAACATTTTTTTTTTGGATTGTCTTTCATGCTTTTTTTTTCACTTTCTTTTCTATGGGGTTATACCAATTATATGCCCATGGTTGCGTGGTTCACGGGTTAACGTAGGTTGACCTATATTTTTTTTTAAAATTTCGTCATTCAATATTGAGTTATTTTATAGTTGAACTTCATAGTTTGATTCAATTTACTTTCATTTATGACTTTGTTTACCTTTTATTGGCACATATAATCGTTTGATTAAATAAAAACACATTATAATAAACTTAATTAAGAAATACAACAAAGTACATAACCCGTGTTACGAGATCAAATATCTTAATTTTAGTTATATTTTGATCAAATATCAATTTATTTAATTAGATACATTTATAAGCATTTTGATTTATGATTGAGAATTCTTTTTACATCCAAAAACATGTTGGAAAAGCTTGTATATTTATTTTTTTACTTAAAATAATTATTCAACCCGTGGCGAAAAGCCAGTACAAAACTAAACATTAACTAAGAAAAAACATCATTTTATTCATGTTTTTATTATTTATTATTTGTTTTTTCTTCGAAATCTCCATTAAGTAAAAAGCTAAAAGGTATTAGGGTTTTGCATAGTATATATAAACTGTGCAAAATGCCTTGATTCATTGTGGACTTTAGTCTATTTTTTAAAAAGCTATCGATATTTTTTTGTCTTTGATTGAGTTATTTTGAGATCAATTGATGCCCAATTGCTTATAATTATTAACAAAGAGCAAGATTAAAAAATGAGGGATTCAAGTGAAAAAGGTGGGGAACATAGGTGGCGGTTTCATAATTGGCACACAAAGTTTTCTTTGGTCCTCATACATTTTAGATTATTACTTTTTGGTCCCTTTTCTTTTTGAAATTTTTATTTTAACCTGAAACTTTATTTTTTTTTATTTTTTAGTTTTGGTAAGAGAGAGGAGAGAGGAAGCCACTAAATTTTGAAAGTAAAGAAAAAAAAATCATTGTTGACATAGTTTCCCACCATTAAAAGAACATTTTTTATATTAATAAGTTTTATTTGATGAGAAGGTTCCATTAAGATGTTTTTTAGCATTGTAATCGCGTGAGATAACATATCTAAGCTTTAAAATATTTTTGAATTCAGGTTAATTTTAGATTTTTAGACCGATTTTAAAGTTATTTAAAGTCATAGATGGGTTTATCAAAATTTATAGGGTATTTTTGAGTTAAAATTTGAATGAAATCTAACTTTTTAAGCATAAAATACCATTGACTTAATTTTTCTACGCTTCACTACTTGTTAAAAACTAGGCCACCACACAATGGATCATTTGCGTATATTTAAAGAAAAATATAGAGATATATCATGAGAAAATACATGTGAATTTGATTTTAAATTTAAATTAATTTTTACTTATATATATATATATATATATATTCATAGTTAGCCAATTGAACTTTTGTTTTTGTCTCTCTTTAAAAAAATCTGAATGAATTAAATGTATGATTTCTTTATTAGTTGAATTTTAAGTGATTTCTTGCTTTGCATTTTCACCAGTTTTATGCTTTAGTTGATCAATTTTTTTGAAAATGGTGATTTTTTCTTAGATTTTAAAATTTTATTTAAATTAACATTTATTATGATTTTTTAGTGAATTTGCTTTCATAATCCTTTTTTTTTTATATATAAAATTTAAAAATGAATCATGTGGAAAATTGTTTAAGGAATTAACTGATAAACAATACAAATTTGAAGCTTACAGAATCATCCTTAATGAAAGTGAAGCCGGATTTTCGGATAAAACGTGAGGAGGTAAATTGATGGAAAGTAAACTCCTGGTAATGAATTGGTAGGAACCATATACTTGAGGGGGTAAAATAAATCTTGGCCAAACCAAATAAGAAAATGAATAAATATCGAACGACAGTAACATGATTTTTATCATTAACAAGAACTAGAAACAGAGGCGAGCAAAAAAGGAAGAAATCTGGGAGATGGCATTGACGGTGGTGAAGGGAGCATTGAAGTCGATCAGAGAGAAAGGATTCGGAGCTTTCTTACGCGAGCTCAAAGAAGAAGGCTACCTGTACTCACCAACTTTGTCTATCTATCTATTTATTTTTCTAATCTCGAAAACAATCAGTCCAAACAAAACCCTGACTTGTTTTTAATTTATTTTCGCATATTTTTTTTATTTGCAATTAAAAGATGCCCTTTTCTTCTTGATGTGCTGGGTTTTACAGATTCTGATAGCAAGGGAATAAGAATTTCTATATTTTTAATGGGTTGTCTGTGAAATATAAATCGGATTGAGGAACTGAAGACTTCTGTTAGTTGTTTTGGAATTGATTAAGCTGGATGAGAAAATGGGCAAAGATAAAAAGAGGATACTGACTGCTTATTTCCTTTGCTTTCTTGTTTCAGGAATGCTCTTGCCGATGGAAATCTTTTGTAAGTTAAAAGCTCTTTAAAAATTCTAAATTATTATTATTTAAAAAATAACCGAAGATTGTAGCAAAGATTTGATTCAATCCAACAAATTATTCTTCTTGTTTATGCATTTCCGTAGGTGAAAATTATGCTAGTTGAATTAATGTGCCCTTTCACTGCTTGAGTCCCAATAAGCCCTCATAACCACACTCTTGCGTTTTGATCTCCTTACCCGCTCTAGATCCACTTTTCATTATACATATTTGGGTAAACTTGGTCTTGCAATTTTTCCTGTCACGTCCTATTTCTGTTTCATTTGTGAGCTGGGTGAGCCTTCTATCTATTGCTGTATTCAGCTATATCTCCATATCTTATAGGAGCCTTTATGAATGTTTTTATTCTTAATGTTTAGTTGATTTTTATATTTGTAATTTGATTGATTTTAGGCAAACCAAAATACACAACATTGGTGCAAAGCTTGTTGGCGTTGACAAATTTGGTAACAAGTATTATCAGAATCTCGAAACCATACATGGTGAGTTTTTCTTTCTCATTTTCATATAATGCGTTTCTTTACCACTGTCAGATCTATGCATGTTCAAGGTGATGACAACTATGTCACTTCACTGTGCAGTTGTGACATGTGTTATTCCTACCATGACAATATTTTGAAGAGTTTTACCTGATTATTCATGTAAATTTATAGTTCACGAGTGGTTGAACTTTTTCAGCAGTTTCAATTCTAGGATTTATCACCGACCTTAAGATATGTGTTGTGTAAGAGATCCCATTTCTGTTGAAGGTCCAATTTTTCTTTTCTTATCTTTTTTTTCAAGCCTTTTCATGTAGCGTTATTTTTTTTTTTTTGAGGATGCTATATCTTCCTTTTGTAATCTTGTTCTTATTCTCATTCAGTAAAATACAGTTTCCTGCACAACATTCCTGTCATTTTAAAGCACACACCATCTAAACAAACTCATTCTCATAACTGAGGCAATTATCATAAGCAACTGATGTCTTGTCACTGGATGTTGAAATGAGCCCTGATGCTTATGACCGCTCGTTCCTGATTGTAATGTTGAGAGGATAAGGCAGGGTGGTTTTGTCCACAAACTTTGGGGGACTTTTTAATAATCTGCCCCTGGGTGATGTGATGGGTTTTGAGGCATTATGTTGCACAAATCCTTGTCTAGCTGATGGTTACACCTTGTCTTCAAAGAGGAGGTTGCAAGTTTACATTTCCTCTCTTCAAATTATCAACATAGCTTTTGTGTCTATGTTGAATGATATCATCAATTTGATGTGTTTGTCAGAAGAACACTTGGATGCCTTCCTCAATATTTAGTAAGTTACTATGTAATAAGCTAAGTCTCTTGGCTTCCTTATGGTGTTTGACATTTGGAGCTTTCTGAGGGTTTCTCTAGTTTGATATTTAATGGGATTTGGAAAGAGCTTCTATATTAGGATTTATTTTTCAATTTAGATGGTGACTCATCCTCACTTTTTTTTTGTATTTTTTTCTTCATGTAAGAACCTTTTCCCATTTGGAAAAAAATGAAAAGAGAAAGTTTTTCTTTTGCAAATCCATTGCTGAATGTCTTTTTGGCCATGCAATACTGGAAAGTGCATCCTCTTCCTGGTTCTGAAAACTCTTCTTTTCAGTGTTATTAGTGCAAGATATATATCACTCTTTTAGGACCTCACGTGTAGATTCTTTATATCTCTATGATGGATTCTTATTCCCGCCTTTTTTTTTTTTTTTTTTTTTTTTTGGAATTTGGAAAATTAGATTGTTTCATTTTTTTATGGGTTTTTATTTTAGTTTTCCATGCATGTCTTTGGCTCTTCAGAACTTCACTTTAGGAGATGAAGAAAACAATAGTGGGAAGTGGAGTGGACTATCCCTCTCCTCATTTGGCTTCTCCCTATTTTAGTTATTTACCACTATTTTTTTTTATTAGTTAAAGGAAATAAGATAACCAGAGTGGAGCATCCCTCGCCTCATATAGATGAATCCAACTATTTTGGAGGCTGAGGCTTTGTTGGTGTTTTATCAGTAATTTACTGTTATTAGTCTCACCTCTATGATGTCATTCTCCAATTCCAATAGTTTGTGAATGTACTCGATGCTAAAATCCAATTGACTATTACAATGAGCCTATATGACAGGTTTTTTTTTTTTTTCAAAAAAAAATTCTCATCTTTTGCCTTTGGAAGAAAGGAATATAAAGAGGCAAGTAAAAAATGAGAAGAATGGGAGGATGGTGACTTTGGTGTTTTCCTAGTTACTTGAGCTATGATTTACTTGCCACTAGGATGTTACTAGCAACCAGTAGGGACATGTCCTGAATCATATAGTTATTTCCATCGGATTAGATTTAATGTTTCTGTGGCTTATTTAAATGTGTGGTCCAGTTATAGCCATCACCAAGACTCTATTGGAAAGTGTAAACGCCTCAGGAAATTTAGACTGTCCTGTAGAGTTTAATAAAGTCATGTGAAAGCTACTGATTCAAGGTCTTCAAGGTTTGCTTTTATGCCTTAAGCGCTTTGCTTCTGACTTGATGTGGCATTTTGTAGGAAGGCACCGGTGGGTTGAATACGCTGAGAAGAGTCGCTACAATGCTTCTCAAGTACCACCAGAATGGCATGGTTGGCTTCACTTCATAACTGATCATACTGGGGACGAGGTAACCCTCTTTTATGTAATTGGTGAAATATAATGTGAAAATTCATTTTGACAAAAACAATTGGCTTTTGTTGCAGCTTCTGATGTTGAAACCAAAGAGGTACAGTGTTGAGCACAAGGAAAATCTCTCTGGAGAGGGGGAGGAGTACATATACCATTCTAAAGGACACACCCTCAATCCTGGGCAGAAAGACTGGACCAGATACCAATCTTGGCAACCTACTAAGACCGAGTAATCCCTTGAGTCCCACCAATTTCATGATATTCAGAACCAATTTGATTGAATAAATGTTGTGTACTTTGTTGGAGCCTCGAAGTTTTGATTTGTTCGACTTCACTGCAAGAGCCTTGAACAAAGCAAGTTCTAATAATTTTATGGATGATATTCAGTTTGAATCATGGCTATGTGGAAGCATGTGCATATGCGTTATCATTGAACTACCGAGTCCATTGGTATTAGTTTTCTACTCTCTTTTGAAGTTTTTTTTTCTAGACTAGCGCAGTAGAAAAATATATTTCCCAAACTACTTTAACTGAAAAATAATTCTTAAGTATAGGCGTAATTAGGTGTGTAGTGTCAAGTAACAAATTTCAACTTCAAGTTTTTGCTTTCTCAAATAATTCATTTATGCAGGAGTCAACATGTTTTTTTTTTTTTAAATATCCACTAGCATAAAAGAAATAAAAATAATCTAATGGTTAGACAAAAAATGACATGGAAAAAAAAAAGAAAAAAAGAAAAGAAAGAGAAAAGAATGAGGTCTTGAAGATACATCGGAGCTTTGATAATAAAATTCTTAGTACCACCGGAAAGATATTGATGAAATAATTTATAAACACCATGAAAAGTCAATTTTAAAGTTAGTGGTGAGTCACATATGTAGTCACACCATGCTTATTTGTTAGCATTTCATCACTAACTTTGAAGTTGGCTCTCCATGGTATTAATAGATCCATCTTATTGATATCTTTTTGGTGATATTATGAATTTTATTATTAGAGTTTTGGTGCGTCTTCGATATCTCTTTTCTTTTCTGTCTCCTCTTGTTTTTTATTGCCTTGTTTTTTTTTTTTTATAGCTATTAGATTATTTTGATTTCTTTCATGGTGTTGAATATTTATAAAAAAGCATGTTGACTCTTGCATGGGTGAATTATTTGAGAAAACAAAAACTTGGAATTGAAATTTATTAGTTGCGCTATGTGCAACACACCTAATTGCGCAAATACTGCAAGCGCATATCAACAACAGTATTAGTTTAAGAATTATTTATCAGCTGTAATAGTTTAAGAAATATTTTTTTACTGTGCTCTTCTGGGAAAAAACTCCAGCAGGAGGATATGCTTTAATTTAATTATTTTTTTACGCTAGGACACGTAATTTTTTCATTAAAGTCAAAGATATACCCTTCAATCACTGTGTTTTATACCCGTAATGTAGAGTATCCAATGTTTAACTTCGAATCAAACATAACCTAAGCTCAAAAATTCATTTTTGGCATTTGAGATCCTCTTTCTAGTAATCAAGAAAAGAAAGAAGAACTTGGAAGATTTTGTGAAGGCTTATTCTAGGATGATTTTATTCCCATTTCTCAACTTGTTATTCTCACTTTGTCGGTTTTTGTAACTAATATGATCTTTTTAAAATAATTTTTATGTTACTCTCGTAATTGTTTTTGTTATTCTCACTTAATATGATTTTTTTTTTACTTAAAATAATTTTTTTTTGCTTAAAATCAAAATAGTGTTTGGGATTCCAAGCATATTTATTAAGGAATGACAAGATTTAAAGATAAGGAACTAAACTAAAAAACATGAAAAAAAGAAATGGCTTTTCTAAACTTGAGGCTAAACGTATAATTTAGGGGGTGTGGTAGTGGTTGCTTTTCAAAGTATTTTTCGCTCAGAAATATATTAAAATAATATTTTGTTTATTTTGTAAAATCAATTTTTGACATTAGCACATTAAAACGATCTGAAAATATAAAAAAATAATTTTAAGCAAAGAAAAAAATTGAATTTTGGCTAACCTCCATTTCGACTGCATTCTCAAACAAGAGCATAGTCCTCTAACTTTTCAAATTATGAACTTTCAGTCCTTAATAATTTATGAAATTCAATTTTGGTCTCAAAAATTATTTTCCTTATTTTTTGATTCCTGGTTTGAGAGAGAAGAGAGAAAGTGGCTAGATTCTGGTGGAAGAGAGAGAGTCTCGGTTGAGACCGATTTCAACCACGAAAATAGGTGATTTCGATGTCAATGGTTTCTATGGATGGGAAAATTTATCCAAAGTGTTTTCCCCCTTAAACTTGCTTGAAATAGTAGATTTGAACCTTAAAAGAATTTTGATTTCAAGTTGATTGTGAGTTCTGAAACCAAATTTTGGGTTGTTAGAGGTTATGGATATATTTTACAAAGTGTTTAAAGTGTTTTTTGTTTTTGTTTTTTTAGGTCAAAATATGGTTGAAAATGAGTTTTTATTGGTATGAAATAGACTAGTATGATTTTTCAGCGATCATAGGTCGTCGGAATCTGGGAAAGGCACGTGACGCGTCGTCTACAATTCTTTTTCCAAAGAAATAAGAGGAGGATGACCTGTCATCCATCCCTTATAAATATTAAAAATATAAGATCTAGGCGCGTGGGCTGCTCGAGATCCGCATGCTTGGGCCTTTTTCTGGAGGCCTAGGAGCTCCGAGTCTTTTTCTAGAGGCCCAAAAGCTCTAGGTCTTCTTAGCCAGATAAACTGAACATTTCTCTCTCTCTCTCTCTCTCTCCCTCTTTCATTTTTATCCTTTATAATTGGATTTTTTTAAAAGTTTTTCTTGCTTATTTCTTTTTTAATTTCATCCCTTAATATTTAATTGATTATTAAATGGACAACATAATTTGTTTCAAATTAATTTTTTTTTTCCAATCTTGATATTTGATTGGTTCTTAATTTTATAAACATTTATTTTAGATAAAAAAATTATAAAAAATTATTGAACCTAATTGAGTCCATACTGGGTCACGAGTTTGGCTAGTTAACTTCGGTTGGGAAGGGATCGGGTTTCATATTTTTTGTTGTTGTATAAATAGTTCTCGATTTATTTAATTAGATGTATATATAAAATTTTTGAATTTCACCTGTAATTTTTTTATGTACAAAAACACGTCGTAAAAGTCTGCATATACACTTTTTTTTGAAGAAAAAAAATATTCAACTCACGACGAAGCGTGAGTCAAATAGTTAGTATAATCTATAGTATGTGATCTTTATGTTAGTGAATATGCCATGTATCCAATCAGTTGGTTATATGTAATACTAATTTTATTCATGTAAAACATATTTATTATTAATAAAGGCTTAATGAATCTAATGTTTAATTAATAAATCTAATGTTTAATTAATGAATCTAGAGCAAAGATAAAGTCCATGAAATAAAAATGCTTTGTAAATAAAATTATAAAGCTGTTATAATTATGAGATTCTTATTGCATCAAAACATTGTTTCTAAATATTTTTGGTTAATGTTCTATTAAAACTAAACATTAATTAAAACTTTGATACTGATGCATATTATGTTACTTCCTTTATGATAGGAAGCAATTGCTCTCATAAAACTGAGGCATGAGGGATACTTGTAACTATATGCAAGTGCTTGTTAGATGACATGTATACTGGACTGACTCGCAAGAGAATTATATATGGAAAGACTCTCGTGATAGTTCTGTAAGTGATTCTTATACTTGAGATTATTAAATTATCTTATATAAGGAGTGTTATGTTTTGATCCAGACCATATGTTATCCTAATTAAGGGTAACAAACATGCAAATATCGGGTATAACATAAACTATATGAAGGTATTTGAGTAATCAAGAGAAGATTCATCACCCTAGGTGAATTAAAAAAAATATTCTATCTGTTCTCAAATAATATTGATTGTGAAATCCTTGGTCAATATGAAATGGGTTCTGAAAAGAGTTTCAAAATCTTATTTAAAGAATTAATGACTACAATGTTTTGAACTAACATGATTTGACAAAGCAAACATACTCCATGCTATAGTGTCTAAATTAGAATATTCTTGATAAATGAATAATAATTACACCAAGAAACTAGTCACTGAAAGGTTAAGTCAAATCACTTATAACTTTTCTAATATTTGGGGAATCATGACATATTGATAAACATTATACTTGATCTTCAAATATAAATCAATCAATTACTGAATTGATAATAAATTAAATTGTTTAATTTACTTAATCTTATTTTATTTAGGATTATGATTTATAGTTATGCCAATTTATTAGGGAATCTAATAAGTCACACACATAAAAACCATTGATCAAGAATTAAAATGAGATGATTAATCAATCGTGACTTGACTGTAAATAAATTTTAAAAATTAAAGACTAGAATGTAATTAATATAGGAGATTACAATTCTAGACCTAGAAAAAACCAAGCAGAGACTTGATTGAATAAATTTCTAAAATTATTTTTAAATAATATATGTGATATTATTTAAGGGGAAAATTGATATTTTGTCATTTATAGAGTTTTTAGATTTCTCTATAAATAAAATGCTATGACTATTATTTCCTAAGAGAAGTGTGATAAAAGCACAGTAAGTAAACACCTAAAATACAAATGAAAATAGTACCATTCTAAGATATAATAATCTCTCTCCTAAAAAGGTTTAGGAGATTTCTCACTGGTGGTTCATGTGAATTACTATTAGAGGTTGGATACTTAGATGACTTGTGGTTTGCGACAACCCAACATTGAAGCAAATATTCAAAGCAAAAAAAAAAAAAAAATCTGATTATCAAGTAATCTTCGCATAAACATTAAACAACTCTAGATATTTGCATAAGAAAAAAAAACCTAACTTTCAATTAAAACAAACCTAACATTAGGTGCTTCTCTTAAATATCCCTCAACCTCTCTCTCTCTTCGCTTCTTTACCATCTTTATTTTTGAAAAAAAAAAAAAAAATAAATTCATTTGAATGATATTAAACCAAAAATAGTTATGCTTCAAAAACACCTGAGATTTAAACAATACAAGTTTCAAGAAGAAATCTCAAATATTAACTATCTCTTTAAGGACAAATACATTATTAATATTAGCTATCCGCTCTTGCTTGCTTGTTGCAACCAACATTTATGGAAACTATACACTTTCAATAACACATTTTTAGTTTTCTTATAGGTTTTCTGAAAATGGGTTTTGTTGAGTTTTTAAATTAATATTTTTTTAATAATTTTGATATGATAATATCTAAAATAAAATAAAAAATTTAAAAAATTATTTTAATATATTTTCAATTAAACAGTGTCCAACACTACTAATATGCAGTATCCATATAGGGTTATGTTATAAAGAAAACAAGTGAGGGAAATAGTGTCCAATTTGTAAGAGAAAAAAGACTTCAATTTTTGAAAAATAAAATATTATTCATAATATACTGTTTTTCTTATAAATTACTTTTTCTTAATATAAAGAAGATCAGTTTTAGAATTAATTACTTATTAAGATTTTAATAAAATAAAAGAAACACATTAAATAAGACCATTTTAATCTCTATAATAAGTAATAGAGTGAGAATAAAAAATAAAATAAAATAGGAATAACATCAACGTTATTTTTATTTATTTATTTTTCAATTCAATTATGCTTGTTCTAAACAAAATCATTTTTCCATTCATGTGAATTTTTGACATGTTATATACAACTTAACAAAATTAGACCAGCGATTAAAAAAAAAAAAAACCTTCAACAAAACTTAGGAATAATTATTTTATTTAGTTTGGTTTTTATAAAAAAAAAATAACCAAATCAATTTTTTTTTAAAACCAAAACCAAACCAAAACCGGTTCAAACCGACCGGTTTCAGTTCAATTTTTTTGAACAAAAACCGGTTCAGACCGTTTTGGTTTGGTTTTAACTCAATTTTTTTGGTTTGACTTGGTTTTTTCTGGTTTGACTCAATTTTTTTCCTGTTTTTTCGGTTTGGATTCGGTTCGGCGTTTTTGGTTTCTAGTTTATAAAACCAAAACTAAACTAAACCAATCCGTTTTTTCAAATTTTAATCAGTTTAATCAGTTTTTTTCACGGTTCGGTTTTCTTGGTTATTTTTTTTTCCAGTTTTCTCGGTTTAACCGGTTTTTCATTTTTTTTCTCACCCCTTAACAGAACTTATAATACAAAGGCAAAATCAATCAAAATCCTTGTACATGGACATAAAAAAAAAAAACAAGAAAAAACAAAAATACAGGAGCAAAAAGAGCCAATAACCTGAGAACAGGCAGGTATTGGTACACACGCAAACTACCCTTTGCCTCCCTACAAAGCCAATTCAAGTTGAAAGCCAATCCACGATTGCAGAGATAAAAAGTTCAGCAGAATTGAAGAGCAGGAATACTCCAGTTGCATCGAAACATATGGCTTTTGTGGTTGTATGTGTTCTTTAAAAAAAAGAAAAACCCTTCTCCATCAGAGCATCAAACCTCCATTAATATTTTGTAACCTTTTAAGGACAAATATTTTAAGCTCCTAGCCAATCCCCCATCTCTTTTGGATGTGGTGCACATTATCTTCATAAAAAACAACGAGGTAGAACGAAAGATAACAGCAACTTCTCTGAACAATCATCCCTGCCTTTCCTTCAGCCACCCATAACCTCTACACTTAACAGTAACATTCGCGAAGATTACAACAAAAGTGATCACAATCCTCCATGCCCGAGAATCGAGACACCAAGAGAACTTCCTGGAAATAAAAAGTGAAGATAGTGAAAACTTTTTAATGGTTTTCAAAACTAAGAATCAGAATAATTGACCAGCACATCATGCAATTATTATTATCTGATAAAGAATTCAAACAATCATGATCATGGAACCAAATTTGAGATGTACTTTCAGTCTTCAGAAGTCACATTTCATTTACTCTAAAACGGCACACTTATCATTTGGAACCATAATACCTAGATTAAGCTACCTATGTCTTGGTTCAATGTTGAAGAAAGCCCTCAAGTAATAATTCGCGTCAAATGTATTGCAAGAAAGATAGTCCATGCAATCAAAATCTGAATGCGTGTCCATGTGAGAACACATCTGCATTCATGCATATGCATATATCTTATACTGCATAATAATCAATATGCTCCTATTTACAAGACTGATCCTGATGCAGTAGAAGGCTTGAAGTGACATATATAATGAATCTACAATATCCACATAACTCATAGACTGTGAAACTTACCAAGCATACACTAAGCACATGGACAAAGTCTCCTGGTATGCCAAAGTGAACCATCACAGGAAAGCAATGATTGTGTTCGAGTATACAAGCATGCTCCTGGATTCTGATGAAACACAGAAAAAACATAATTGATACATTAACTTCAAGAAATCAATTCAATTTTAGAATCCTAACTTCTGATTATGACAACATCAATTCTTCTTTGATTGTAAATAGTACAGGGCTCGAAAAACAATCATTTCTAATGTTCTATGCAAATTGATCTAAGATCTTTCCACCTCTGCCAGTTCTAATACCATTAGTAAATTGCCAATTGGTCAGAAGAGATTTAAGCAAGAGATGCTGAAGTAGACCGCTCAAAAGGTACAGCAAATTCTCCCTTGTAGTAAATTGCTATAACTTTGTCAAGAAGGGAAAATATACCAAGTGTCTTGGAGCATCTTCAACAACCTCAGCAGGTTGATCTGTTCCAATGCTTGCTAAACAACCTCCTTTGCAACTCATATATTTCTGCATACTGTCCACAAAGAAAGATTCCAGAAAAACATCTTCTATAAAAAACATAAAGCAAAATGAGACTTGCATCAAATCGGAGTCTAAATTGTGCTCTCTACCAGTGACAATCTCCCAAGGGAAGATGAAACCAGGGCATCATTTTTATGTGTCCATAGCATTGACGGAAAAAAAAATGAAAAACTCACTATTCACAATCGAGTAATTAGAAAACAAAATTGAGATGAAGCAAATAGTAATAATTAACACTTGATGTTTAATTATTAAAACTTAAACCCTTCGAGAAAAAGGCATTTTTCAATGTCTCAACTTTTACCAAATTCACAATCAAGTGTTTCAGCTTTAATTTTTAACAATTAAGGTTGTCAACATTTTAAAAGCACACAATTGAGTGCAAAATTGGAAGCCTGTGAAGTTAAAGGTTGACGTGTTGTTAAGTGGTGACATTGATTTATGAGATCAGATATAACTAAAGGCACACCTTTAATTTTCTACCATTTCAAAATATTCTTTTATATGATAAAGGTAAAATTAAATTAAATTAAAAAAACAATAAAAAAGACACCCCTCTATCTTGCAACAACCAACTCCCACCTAGTCATGAACCTTAACCCACCACCACCACCACCATTCATATAAAACTGCTACTACCACAAATTCTGCCCCACAGACACTTAGGAAAAAAAAAACCCATGCCCAATCTCTTTTTTACCAAGCCAACAGAAGCCCAAACCTGCTACCAACACATCCTCCACCACTTCTATCTCATGTTCATTGCTGAGCCACCATAAATTAGCAGATCTACATAATAAAAGAAGAGCACCTACACCTTTTCATCAATTCCTCTTTTCACCCACCACCTACTCATAACAACCACATCTTAACAACCTCACCTCTTCCTCTTCAGCCACCACCACACATAGCCAAAACTTCTTTTTATTCATTAGAGAAGGGGGGGGGGTTGTGGAGAGATTTTTTCCACTTGCATGAGATTTGTTGTTGAGGGTGTTTTTTTTTTTTTTTAATTGTGTTTAATAAGGTGTTCACGTTGGCATAACTAATAAGTATGCTTGACATATCACAAATTAATAGACATGTAGGATTGAGAATAACACGACATCTGCTTTTGCATCAAAGAAACGTGGTATACATTACTAGTAGGAATGACGTAGTATGGAAAGAGGGAAGAAACAGAAATTAGAAAAATGGTTAAAACTAGGATAAAATTGAAGTTGGAACACGATAATAGAATTTAGGGTTTATAAGAAACCTCTAAAATCTGAATAGATTGATAAAATAACGAAGAACTACTTTTTAGAATAACCTGACAGCCTATTTATACTAGTTTAAGCCCTACATCCTAGTCTAGGTCCCTAAGTAGAACTACTTAGCCAATAAAGGAAACACTTTAAGAAGTTACATGCTAATCACATGACCCTTAATTCAGCAACACTAATACCAGAAATATAATAAAATAAATTATGAACAAAGCTCCTGCATCAGGGAACAAAGTAAAAATTCCAATTCTCTTTTGTCCAAAAGAGAGAATTTGAAGAAGAGTGATCATAACATTGGTTACGGAAGCATTACACTGAAGGAAATATGATTGAAATCACCAAATGTCAACAATAAATCCCAACGATTTCACTTGCATGTTTAAGCCTCACCCTAAGCTGGAATACCTTATGTAGTTCAACATTGTAAACAATATTACCAAAGATTTTTCTTCATTGGAGAAAATGTTTCAGATATTCTATAACAATATCAAACTATACGTAAACAAATATGTTTAAAAAGAATGTTACTTACACGTCACATTGATTAAGCACCAGGAGCTTATTTAAGACGCATGACTGTCCATTTGACTTGCAAACTGAATCACAGGACTCACCTTGCCTATCAACCAGTGATGAGAAATTTGAAAGGAATAAGCTCTACAAGAGAATTTAATTTAGTGAAATTAACAAACAGACACAACTATGATGATAACTCACTTTCCAATGACAACATTAATTCCACCCAGCCTTGCTTCTAATCGTGTATAATTGGCCCCTGACACAGAAAATTCAGGACAGAAAAAAACAATTTTTTTTTCACAGGATAAACAAAAAAAAAAAAGTTGGTGGACTGCAGAAAAGATTAATGTGAAAAAAATTTGGGGGACAATTCCAAGATGAGAATTAAATAATATTAAAGAATAGTATGATTCATTATTTGATCTCAAATCTGTTATATCAAAGACATG
Source organism: Populus x sibirica (assembly GCA_019202695.1). NCBI lineage: Eukaryota > Viridiplantae > Streptophyta > Magnoliopsida > Malpighiales > Salicaceae > Populus > Populus x sibirica. The sequence continues at coordinate 630,893 of JAGMVL010000899.1, read as the reverse complement.
AATGGCCTTCGTAATTTCTCTAAGTGGTAAATTAAAGAATGCAAAAGGAAATTGCAACTTGATTCTTTTAGAATGAGCGATCAGAATATTCTATACATTAACAAAATCTCCAAGTCACTCAATATCGAAGCTTTAAGAACATGAAACCAACTGAGGCTAAAGAGAATAAAGATGACATGGGGACAGGGCCCAAATCTCCAAAACAATGAGAACAGCAATAAAGGTTACAGATAAGCAGAATCATAAAAAAAATACTCTGCTGAACAAAACTATCATCCTTTTAACTCAAGAATTCATGTTACTAGGGTGTGACATAAGTTCAAATCTGACAAACAAGGGAAAGGGCAAGAGTGCAACTCATAATTTGTAAGTAAACAAACTTTGACAAGATAAAAATATAGATTACCTGAAGAATTTGATGGCAGGGAAAAGCAATGATGGAAATCACTCCGATAAGCATTTTCATGAACCTGCAATGTTCATACCAATTTCAGGTGCAGTATACCACTATTAGACCAGAACAAAGTGGTACGATTAGGATAGAAACAAAAGCAGCTAATAATCTCAGCCTCTACATTAGAATTTAATAAGGTGACACGATGGAAGATATATAGGTCAGTGTTGTCAGATCTGTTCCATTCCGCCCAGAATGGCTGGATTATCTCATATCTGTGCAAAAATGGAACACTGAGCCCTCCATTTAATCTCGTTTGAGATGTTGGGTTATCTTGGAAATTCCAGACAAGTTCCGACCGGAAGGTCTCCGATATGCAAAGTTGATCTCGTTCCATTTCGAAGACAGTGAAAAGAAAATAGTGTAGTTTAAGAAGAAAGGAAAATGTAAGAAGAAAGGAAAATGTGTCCAACTAGCAAGCTTATTTAATAGCGATACTTTCTGAATTCCCATCCATGTTAACTTTACAAATATTTTATAATTCTGTAGCACTGCTAATGTCAAATCAAGATGACCACACAAATCAGTTTCTATCTCTCTCAGTTTTTTTCATTTTATCTTCAAATTTTTTTAACAGAATGATTATTTTCACTAGTGTGTTTATTTAAATAACCGTAATAATTTTTTTCAAGAGAGAATAAGTGCATTTTTGGTAACTCCTGTCAATTTGAATCGTAAGGTTATGTCCTCTTCTCCACCCATCAACTCTACAAGTTGACACATTCAGATCAAAGATTATTTGCATAACTACTCATTTTCATTATTGTTCAATTCTCTAAGAACAATCACTAACAACCCCCCCTAAAAAAATAAAATAAAAGAAAAATTAGTTTCAGTATTATCATCATCATTTCATGACAGTTCATACCTAGCAGTGTAAATCTCTTAGCATGTTTTCCCATCCACCCTTCTCCATATTGAAACTTTGTTTTCAAAGAGTTTTCTCTATAGTTGTACTTTGTCAAACAATGCAATGCTCATTGGTCCAAATCTTTTCTAAATTTGGTCACTCTAGGTTTCATGATTTCAATATATGATTGCATCATCATCATTCCATGCAACATATGGATAAAACTTGAGAAAAATCAAATATGTCAAAAGACAACTTACCACGCTCTCCGAATTATGACGGCACCTCCCAGCACAGAAATCAAAAACACTTGTATAACTCACTGCTAAAAGGAAATGTAAGCACCAGCTATTTTCAAATGATACTCGTGTAAAATTTGAAATTTCATAAGAGGGAATATTCAGGTTGTTGTATTACACAAACCCTAAAAGAGTGCAGGCATGAATAGCAATGGGGACTGATTTGGCAAAATACAATCAGAAGAAGGATTGGTACAGAGGTTAGTCTAAATATTCAGTGCTATGTAGACTAGATACGATCATCCAATTTTAGTTAAAAAATTGAATTGAATTAAAAGTTGATTGTATGAATAACAATATAAGCGGACTAGAAATCAGGATGTTGGAAGGGCAAGAAAGATAAGTTTACCTGCAGTTGAAGGCTTGGCTATCTTGACCTTGAGAACTTGTGCCTCTTGTGTCTGCGGAGTAACGAACAGATCGTGACATGACAAGATAAAAGCAACCGAACCCATTACCCACCAACCCAAATAAACAAGCATTGAAGAAGAAATACCCTTGAAGGATGGAGGCAGCACGAAACACAAAATTCATAGGAGTTGCAACACTGTGAAACAAGGTTGCATCCCCTGCAATAATAAATTTTAATTAGCACCTTTTTTATTTATTTATTTTCTCTGATTGCCATCAAAACAAACAAAGAATTAAAAAAAAAAAAACTCACTGACAAGAAAATCTCAATCCGTTTTCAGGGCAGCAACGAGATGGTGGATGCACTGATAGCGCATCACATACATACCCTACAAAAAAAAAATTGTATATCTGCCTTAGTTTATTACTAGCAAGCTTTCTTAACCATAGAACTCATAGAATGGGAAATCGATGAGCGACAGACAGACAGACCGACCATTATCGTCAGAGAGCAGATATCTTCCTTGAACTGTATTCCTGCAACTTCTGATTTGTTCGAACCCGATATCCTTCCTACATCAATGCCAAAAAAATTATAACGTCTGAATTTCTTTCCCTCATCTTTATCAGCCAGGATGAGAAATTAGCCTACCTGATTGCTGAAATTATAGACGAGAACTGAAAAAGGATGAGTAGTTGTAAAGAAAGATGATATTTGGTCATTCTTAATTCGATGAACGAATTGTTGCTTTTTTTCCCCAAATTAGGGGCTCTCCTCCACAGTCAGCAGTATCAGACAGGGAAGACGTGTCGTGTTTCCAGAATAAAGAAGACACGTGGAGGGGGGGGGGGGCTTGGAAGGGACACAGTCCCGGGAAGAAACATGTAAGAACTCGATGGATTAATGATATAATTTAGCATATTCAATTTTAACACTAATTTTTAACCTTAATTTCAACACAATGTTCAATAGGCTGCTGTGTTAAAAAATATAGCTATTTATTTATTTTATGCTCGTGTGAACTTTTTGTTGGTGAATTCTATTGATCACAAACAAAAAGCTTGTTGAATTTGCTGTGAATTGATTTATATTCTATTTAGAAGTGTGATTGTAATTGTTTTTTAAAGTGTTTTTTATGCTGAAATATATAAAAATAATATTTTTTTTATTTTTTTAAAATTATTTTTAAAATTAACGTATCAAAACGATTTAAAATATATTAAAAAAATTAATTTTTATCAAATGTTTTTTAAATTTTAGGAAAACATGTAATATGATGAGAATAAAGGTATGTATTTTCACCTTGATTTATTTCATATAAAAACAAGAAAAACTTATTTTAGTTTTTTGAGTTTTATTTTTGGCTTTTTAAAGATTTTTAATTGATATAAAAAAAGGTATTTCAATTGCCTAATTTTTTTTTTATATATTTTATTGGATTTTTTAATTTTTTTTTGGAAGTGAATAATCATAGTGTTTGTGAGAATATAATATCAAAATGCAATCTATATTCATCAAGCTTTATATAATTTTGTCACATGAACAAAAAAAACAATGATACAACAAATAAGGAAACTCCTCTCTCTCATTAAAATCCTAGATTTTGATCCTCTTAATTCCAACAATTTTCAATTAATTAATCCAGCAAATAAAAAACCTAGATCCTAGAAATTCAGCTATTCTTCACCATAATTTTTTAAAGAAAACCATCACAAGAAAAAAAAAAGAATAATAACAAGGAACCATCTAATAAGTGATACAATGATAAGAATTTGAGAGCAAAGGGTTTGTTTCCCTTGTGATCTCAGGTTCGAGCCCTGTGGTTATTAATATGATGGCTACTAGAGGCTTACATAGTCGTTAACTTCAGGGCCCGTGAGATTAGTCGAGGTACGCGCAAGTTGGCCCGAACATCCATATTAATAAAAAATAATAATAACAAGGAACAAAAACAACACAGCCAACTTTGTTGCAACAGATATTCCTATCAACTTTTCTCTCCGAAAATTCTATCTAGAATTCTTCTCCATTCAAACAATACACCCATTTTTTTCTTCCTTCTTTTCCCACTACAGACTATAAAAAAGATTTACACCCATTCTCATTATTCTCTAACTAAACACCGCCTTCACCTCTATAATTAACTGCAACTGCATTTGTAATCAATTGACCATCAGATCTCACCATCAAAAAGTTGTTGCTAGCTTTCCTTTCTGAATTCAAACAACAGAAAATCCATGTTAGAACAAATCTTGTATAAAAAATGGAAATGAAAGCATTAACTAATGAATGAAAGGAAACAAACCTAAGAGGCATCTTCAAGAGGAAGGCGAAAGCAATTTATTTGAATCAAAGGAATTGGTTAAAGCTGTTGCAACAACAGCTCCTCCTAATCCCTGAAAAATGGTGGCCATTTGATATTGATCTTTATATGCCTTAAAAGAAACTGGAGATTTCCAAGAAGATGAAATGAGAGAGAAAGTAATAGGATGCAATTTATAAAACCAAAAAAGAATAAGGTGAAGAATTAAAGGGACTGAAAGAAAAGTTGGAACAAGAAACTTAACTGACAGCCACAACCAAATTGTTCTCATATGTTTTGATGGAAGAAAGAACAAGATCCCTTATAAATAGGTACTGGAAATTTTACAATTACAACAAGAGAGCCCAGCAATTATCTATTCAAAATGTGATTTTAGAAGTTATGTTTACATTGAAAGCCATTACATTTGGTGAAATTTTTTATGCCAGTTGTCTTATGTCTTTAATTAAAGAGTGAAAAAATTGGTTTGCTCCCTCTGTGATCTCAAGTTCGAGCCTTGTGATTGCTAATATAATGGCTACTGAAGGTTTACATGGTCGTTAATTTCAGGGCTCGTGGGATTAGTCGAGGTGCGCGCAAACTGACCTGGACACCCACGTTAATAAAAAAAAAAAGAAATTAGAGAAAGTTAAATAAGATGAATTAGATCTTAAAATAGCATAGAGGCTTATATTATCAATATCATCCCACCACTTCTTAATGAAGCTCGTAAAATGTTTTGTAAGAAACATTTGTATTTCCTCCTACGAAGAGAAAGTAAAGGAAACTAACAAATTGAAAGTTCTAATCAACAAAGCATGAAATGAATTCTAATCAATAAAGCATGAAATTGAAAGATCTCGATATGAAGTGGTTAACATATCGAGATATTTGAAAAGGTCTTAAGGTGAGTTTCAATATTAATAAAGCATGAAATGGACAACTTCATAAAAAGAAAGCTTTTGGTTTTGGAAAAGCATGTAATGAATTCTAAGCCACCTTGATTATGCTCCTTCTAATCATTTTGGTTAATGCTTCATCCCACTTTTTTTTTTCTTTTAAAGGTAGTTCCATCATTTTTATATCATACAAACATACCTTTTCCCTCCGATTAACAATTAAAACTAAATAATTACTATTATAAGTACTTGAAGGACCAGTGTCATCAAGGTATTTATAATGTGGATTCTGAGCATACAGATTAACAAAATGATCAAACCTGTTTAGAAGAGAGAATAAAGAATTAAAAATTAAAATAAACATAACCAAATCATGAGAAAACAAGAAGTGAAACCATCTAGTAGGTGGCCTAGTGGTAAGAGCTTGGGACTAAGGGGTTTGCTCCCCCTGTGGTCTCAGGTTTGAGCCTTGTGGTTGCTAATATGATGGCCACTGAAGGCTTACATGGTCGTTAACTTTAGGACCCGTGGAATTAGTCGAGGTGCGCGCAAGCTAGCCCGGACACCCACGTTAATAAATAAATAAAAAAAGAAATGAAATCTAATATTGGCATGCAACACACCATTAGACACCAAAACATATATATCAAATATACAAAATTTCCACCATCCATGTGTGTTAATGTCCCTCTGGCCTATTCAAGTATCCCTTTGAAAGGGAAAAGAAAATATTAACATTGAAACATTTAGAGCTAACCTAGATTACTAATAAAATTGTGTATGTATTCAACAAATATGGATTAAAAACAAAAAAAAATAAGAAACAAGTCAAAACAAAACAAAAACTCATATGAGTAAATAAGGATACATTCAATAAAAGATGAAGGGGTTTCCATGACAGATTAGAAAGGTAGATTGGGGGGGGGGGGGGCTGTGATGAAGGAGATCGATAAAGAAAGGGCAAGGAGGAGAAGGAGCATGGGAAGAGGCATGCAACTGTGATCTCTGAGAGTGTTTTTAATTTTAGAGTTTGCTTACAATTGCCTATTTATTCTCTTGTTAACTTAACAATATTTGTAATTTTTTTGTTGAATCGGTCCAATTTGATCTCATTCAATTGGTTTCAGGTTTCTGAAACCAAAACTGAACCGAACCAATTTTTTTCAATTTTCTAATTGTTTTTATCAGTTTTTTTTCTTATTTTTTGTTAATTTTTTTTGTTTTCTTAGTTTAATAATTGTTTTTAGTTTTTTTGCTAACCCCTAGGCGAGAATTTGATAATTTTATTAAACATAAGAAGTTGGTTTGATCCTTAAAGTTAGTGTACTTAATTGACAAGTGGTCAAAGTTTTATTTAAGTGGTTATATTTCTTTTATTTTGTTTCTTGTTGTGGTTGACTTTTGTAAAATTGTTATTATTATTTATTAGCCATTTATTTTAATTTAAAACAATCCATAAGATAGCTTAGAGGTGAAATAAACTTCTAATAGATGCATAAATTATTTTTTAAGATACCTTTGTTTGAACTTTTCAAGTCTAAAGAGTTTTGGAGTTTGGTTAAAATCTAGAATAGATTCAAGAAGAGGAAATCAAGATAATATATATTGTACCAATATTATTCTTGTGTTTTAACTTGATTGATGAACATATGTTATATGAGTTGGTTTTATAGTATTTTGTTGAAAACAATACCTGGACAACCATGATAAAACATTAGAAATTTTAGGGTGCTAAATTTTTTACTCTTATTTCAATATCTTGAAAGTATGAAAAGTTAAACAAATAACTTTAAAATCTAAGCCTTGCCAATTGAGTTGCTTGGACTTTCATGGTTTTGAGCAACTTTCAGAGTGTTTACACTAAAAATAAACATTTATGTGTCGACTATATAAAACTAGTACTTGTTCATGACCAATCAAAGAAAGAAAAGTTAAAATTGATCATTAATAGTGAAATTAACTAGGTATATAAAAAGTCCAAATCGACCAAGAAAGATAGAAAAAGATCGATCAAGGAAACTAAGAGTCATGATTATCCAAGAGTGATAAACACTTGATTGATCAAGAAAAAAACAACCGACCATAAAAATAAGGGTTTTTATTGTCGCACCCGACATCGCGGTGGTCTTAAAAAAATAATCTTGATTTATGGAAAAAAAACAGATTTCTGGCATCTTGTTCTTTTAGGAAAAAAGCCTTGTTTAAGGAGTCGCCACCTAGTATTATGGTCACTAGGAACCCTAACTGGTCAACAGAGATTCTATGATTCGGGACTGGTTATGTAAAAAGGAAGATATTATCACCCCTTAAACGTTACGCCAAAGGCGGGTCGCATTCTTGTTTTGTCTTAAATTGCTAAACATTTATTCGCTTATGCTATGATGATTTGTTTATAATATTCTTGACTACGCGCCAGTGAATATTCGACCCCGAATAATTCCAACTCTGGCATTGGTAAAAATTCCATCCCGAATAATTCAAACTCTGGCGTTGGTAAAAATTCCACCACAAATAATTCCAACTCTGGCGTTGGTAAAAATTCGTAGCTACAAAAAAAATCAGTATATTTTCTTTTCTTTTCCATTTTTATTCATGATCCTGATATAAGTGAATAAATTGACAAAAATATATTTTTTCTAAGACATGCAAAATTTTTCTTTCTACACTTTCTATTTTTTTTTATATTTTTATTTTTTTTGTTTTGGAGGGCTGGACTCAGCTCAGAAGACTCATGGGCTGGGCTAGACCCAGCCGGGCCAAAGCCAACAAGAAGCACGCGTGCTGTTTACCGTGCGAGGTGATTAACAAACTTATTTGATCTGTAAAGGCGAAAGAGAATTATTCTATGAAAGCTAAAGAAAGTTTACCTGTTCTGCTAGAGTGCTACTGTTTCGGGCGAAGATCAATGAACACGCTCCTCGCTGGGAAACTGGAACTCCTCCTTCTACCTTTGCTTTCCTGCCCTCTGCTTCTTCTTCTCTCGGTCGTTTGTCTCCTCTCTGCTTCTGTTTTTTTAGAAATGAAGGAACGAAGATGATGATGATGCCGGTTCTCCCCGATGGTTTTGGTTCTGGGTCCTTCCTTTTTCTGATTTGCAGGGTTTCTTCCCTCTGGGTTTTACTTGAGTTTTTCCCTGTTTTTTTGTCGCCCAAAATCCCACTGTTATCCCCCCTTTCAGTCCCAACACCCCCTCGGTTCTGCCCTTTTTTTTTTCGTCCCCCGTGTGCATCCCTTCTCTGGCTTTTATAGTCGGAGAATGGCATCCGTCTCCCTTGGCAATGAAGACTCAGGACCGTTATTGCAGGAGTAGTGATGGCAGGGGCGTCCGTTTCTCTGGTTTGGTGAGCGGAAGAAGACGAACGATTCTCTTTGAAACGACGCCGTTCGATTGTTAATGGCCATTTGCGTTTTGGTCCTTGAAGGTTTGGAATTTTCGTAAGCAAGCCACTGGATAAACTTTAATTGGACCCCTGCATTTCAGCGCCTTTTACAAAACAGTCCTTGGACTCTAATCTGTTGCAATTTGGCCCCCAATTAACCCCAAACTTTGATATTTCTTCTATTAACTCCCTGATTTCATTAATTTAATTAAATCTGTCCAATTAAGTCTAAAACTTGTCAATTCTCCAATTAAGCTCCTGATTTGATTAATTAAATTAATTCCAAGCTCAATTAAGTCTCAAAACTTATCAATTCTCCAATTAAACCCTTAACTTGATTAATTAAATTAACTCCAAGCTTAATTAGATTAATTTCAAAGTTTAATTAAATCCCAAAATTTCCAATCATGTTGCCTTTAACCCAAAATTCATTCTTCATTTATTTCATTTTACTTGTTTTTTCATCATTATTTTTTATCATCATTTTCATTATTTTTTTATCCTTTTCAATAAATAAAATAATAATAATAATTAAAATAAAATGGTCAAAAATTGGGTTATGACACTTATGATTGACTAGAAGATCAAGTCCTACTCTAAATAAGGGTCTATAACATATTATACTAGAAGGAATTACAAATTAGTGTGGAAATATGTGATTGTCAAGAAAGAGATGTGCTTATAGAAATATAAATTATATTAGTATTCTTGTTGTAAGCTATTGATATATGCTATGAATAATTTGTATAGAGTTAGGAATTATTGTTCGTGTAAGATTCAGACTTTGTAATAATTTAAATAAGTCATCTAGTTATTAGAAAAGATGGTCAACTCCATATACACAATTTCTTTATGCAATCTACAACTTTATTGCAATGTATCATTATTTTTTCCTTATTGTTTTATTTACAACTTTTCTTCACATTCCAATTAGTTTATTTTTTCTTTCTCTCTTCTTACCTTTTATTTTTCTTTTACCTGGAATTACCCAACACAATATTCCTTTCTAGGGATTAGAATATTAAACACTCAATTTTAACAAGTTGAGTCTGCAATCAGAACATCTTTGGCTGAATCTTTCATCTATGTCAAACTAAAATATATAATAAAGGCAACATTAAAGGTTTTTTGTCCAAGTTCGTCACCGCTTGAGATGGACCATTTAAGTTTTATGTCGAGATTGGTTGCCTTTCAGGTTAAATAATTTAAGTTTTGTGTTGAGGTTGGTTTGTCTCTTGAGTTGAACCCTTTAGATTTATTGTCAAGTTTGGTCACCTTTTAAGTTAGCCAATTTAAATTTGATGTCGAGGTTAGTTGCCTCGTGAGGTGATCCGTTTAATTTTCATATCAAAGGTAGTCTTCTCTTGATATTTTGTTTTGAGGGTAGTTGATGTGGACCAGCCCAGAAACACCAGCGAAGACCCATTAAATATTCCAAATGGTCCAATGAGTCGGTCCAAGATAAAGGCATTGAAAGAGGCATTGAATGTATTGGTTTTGAAGGTTTCGAGCAAGTTAGAATTAAAGGGTCCATTGCAGTATTAACCATTTAACAAGCAAGGTATTAAGAATTGATAAGATAAAAATGATAAGACATGTTAATAGCAAACTTTCTTGGATATAAGCATTGAAGTCCATGTTGAGTTTATATTATACTTATTATAACACCATTAGTGAAACCTTATTACCTTGACATAATTAACTTAGCTAGACATAATGAAGAAGAAGAACATAAATAAACAAGATAAGAACATAATTATGATATAAGTTAACTAAAAGTAGTAAAGGAAATGAAAAGCATAAACAAGAGATTAATGAAAATATAATATGAAATAAAACTTGAACATTACAAAGAGAGAGAGCAAGCAACAAAATGATCTTGATCTGAAAACCAAGATGCCTACATATATGACAAATGCCTCCTTTTATAGGCCAAAAAGAACTATTCATTTGGTAATTAACTATTGAATTAGTGGCCAACTAATGACTTAGTGGACTTGGTGGTTTATGTATGGATTTGTTTTCTGGATGAAATGACATTGCCACAATCAGAATTTGGCAAAGTGGTCTCATGAAAGTTGTAGGAATCTATATCAACTTTCCACCAAAAGAAGAATGAGCTCATTTGGACTTCTAGAACCCGAGATATGGACTGAACAACTGAGCGATTATGCGGAACCGGGACGATTTCAGACTTCTCTTTTGATGCTAAGATTTGGACTCCAAAAGGAAGAATTGAGTCTTGGACTCTCATGAATGTTTTAGGCCTATGTCTTAGCTTTCTATCCATATAAACCAGACTGAAATCCAAGATCTATAGCTCCAGATATGACCCAATGACTGAATGGTGTTCTAGTTTGAATTGAACCAGCATCTCTTTTATAAGCTTAGCCTTTTCTTTGTCCTTTCACTTTTAATAGTTACTCACATCAATCAATCCTTTGAATTGTGAGATATGCCTGCATTTAAAATGAGCATTTACCATTAATTAAAGTTATCTTATATTATCAGACTTGTTATTATAAAACATGCTTAAGTTATGGAATTTAATGATACTTTAAGTGCAATATGATGATATAAAGCCTTAATGAGAATGCACTTTTAAGTACTAATCAAGTATCAAGAGAAGGCCCTAATACATCTTATCCATGTGCAAAAGGGGCCAAATACAACCTTTTTTAGGCCATGAGACGAGGACAACAAAGAAAACAAAAGAATCGTACTACAACTTGGAAACAACATGGGTGGCTACCTTTTTCTTTTGTTTCTAGGATTAATGGGCTGCATGGAAGGCTATAAATAAGCCTTGAATCAATTCTATAATATTTTATTTCCTTCTCTTCTTCTCATGGCAGAATATAGATTTAATATTAGGGGCTTTATTTTATTTTGTTAACTATAGCCTAAGGCTTGTTTGGGCTTAATTAATACTTTGTTTTCAGCTAGGATTCAAGGCTTGTTTGGATCAAGTTATGGGCTTTTCAGTTTAGGGTTTTTGGGTCAATTTTGAGTGGACTTCATATAAGTCCACATAAGGGGTCCATTAGGGTTATTTTTTCAAGAACTATTTAAACTCATGTAACCAAAATTTCGGCAGCCGTTGAAGAATATTACTTCTATTTTTTTTTGTTTTAACGTGTGAGAGTGATTCTTGCATTCTTCAATTCTTGAACGAACTGAATTTGACATATCAAAGATTAACTGGCTTTGTGGCGTCATTCTACTTAATCCCAATAGTGTTGGTGCCTTGGGGCAGGTTCCATTGTGTCACACTCCTATCAAACCTATTTTTGTTTTCCGGGATCAGATCTTAATCGTGATTGTGGGTTGCGTGACCACGTGATCACGAGATTCGCATCATTTGGTATCAGAGCCAGGCTCCAAATCAAGGTCATATCCTTCTGTTATTTTCATTTTTTTTAGTGTTCCTTTAAGTTTTTCAGTGTTTGCATCGTTTATCTTGTTCTTTGTGTCAGCATCATCTAAGAAAAAAAAGGTTATATTTCATCTTGTTAATGTCTCTAATCATATCGGTAGCATATATATATATATATATATATATATATATATATATAAGAGATTAGATGAATTTGAAGGATGATTCAATTTTGCCGTAGAAACACAACTCTTAATGAACCATAAGCAAACCACCTCAGAATAAATTGAAACTTCATATTCTATCTATTTGGGTGAGATCGCATCATATATCAAATTTGAGCTTATTCGATATCGTTTGCTTGAGGTTTTAATTCGGGGTTCAATTCTGCCGTAGAAATACAACTCTTAGTGAATTATAAGCAAATCACCTTAGAATCAATTGCAACTTCATATTCTATTTTTTAGGGGTGAGATCACAGCATATATAAACTTTGGGCTTATTGTGATATCGTTTGCTTGAGATTTTAATTCGAGGTTCAATTCTGCCGCAGAAACACAACTCTTAGTGAACTATAAGCAAACCACCTTAGAATCAATTGAAACTTCATATTCTATGTATTGAGGGTGTGATCGCACCATATATTAAATTTAGGATTATTTTGATTTCGGTTTCTTGAGGTTTTAATTGGAGGTTCAATTCTGCCACAAACTGATGATACAAGGGGTTTGGGTACCTAGACATAAAAGAACGACCTATAAATTGAGATTTGTTGTTTGTTTGGTATTAGAATACTAAATATTGAATTTTAGGTCATTTCGAGATTGTTCGGTCTGGGTTTCAATTCTATTATGTAAAAATTGCGTAACAGGTCAGATTTGCATGAAGTTTCAAAATGAGATCCTTACTGTTTGTTTTCATCCAAATCTTTTTATTTTTATTATAATTGGGTTATCTAAGAGTCAAGTAATTCTTTTCACTAATATTGGCTTCTGTTTTATTTCGTGTCTTCGTTTCATCCACAATTCGTACGAATTTGGATTGCTACTTGCAAAATCATAATTGTAGTTTTGTTTTGCTTTATTTTCAGTATATTTATTGATTCTTGAGTCTGAAAATTATAATTGGAGTGCATTGCGAAGGCTACTGACTTTGATTTGTTGATTTCAATTCATAAAGAACCAAAGGAAAGCAAGTTGTGAGGTAAAAGGCATAGTGAGCTGATTAGAGTGGAAAGTCTTGATTTTTTTTTGTGTGATACACAAGAGGTGTGAGGATATATTTTGTGCTACTAACCAAATTTTGTAGATTCAAAGAATATCTGAAAACAACGAACCAACGACACAAAACGTTGATGTCGCTTTCCAATTATGAGCCATAGGCCAACAACTCGAGCTGTTGTCTAGGACATTCAAGGATATGAAAGGTGAGGTGAATTTGATAAAGAAACATAATAGTGGGTCTGATCGCCAAGGGAATATGGTCCGGATGGCCGTACGAAATGTCAGATCTGATTTTGAAGAGTTTGTTGATGAAAACGCAGATGTAGGTGAAAATGACTATGATTTTGCATCTGCTGGCCAAGAAATCAAGTCTGGGCCAAATAGGGCTAGGAGGAATGTGAATTTTCATGGCATGAGGAATTATGAAGATGTGGACGGGGACTTGGACACCATTAAACTGAAAATTCCTAATTTTTAAGGTAATAACGACTCCAAGGCTTATTTGGAGTGGGAGAAAAAGGTAGATTGAATTTTTTATTGCTATAGCTATTCTTAACAAAAAAAAGGTGAAATTGGTGATAATTGAGTTTATAGAGTATGTATTGATTTGGTGGGATCATATTGTAATCAGTAGGAGGAGGAATTGAGATCAACTCGTTCAGACTTGGAGGGAGATAAAAGTCTTAATGAGGAGACGATTTGTGCCAAACCACTATTACAGGGACTTATATTTGAAGCTCCAAGGTCTGAATCAAAGTTATAAGTTAGTAGATGAATATCACAAAGAGATGAAGATATCAATGATTTGGGCCAATGTTGTTGAAGATAGAGAAGCCACCATGGCTAGGTTTCTTAACGAGTTGAATTGAGACATTACCAATGTTGTTGATCTACAACACTATGTGGAGCTAGAGGACATAGTTCATATGGCTACGTAGGTGGAGAGACAACTTAGGAAGGGACATGTTTGGCCAACATTTAATTCGGGTTTTTCATCATCTTGGAAGCCGAATCTAAGGAGAGAAGGTATTGTCTAGTTGAGGTCCTTTGTTCCTTCTAAAGCCGAACCACCAAAGGCTAAAGTTGATGTCCCTACTGGTGCCAAAGGTAAATTTAAAACTCAACCTAAATGTACTCGTGATGTTAAATGTTTCAGGTGTTAGGCACATGGATATTATACTTCAGAGTGTCCAAATAAGAGAATCATGATGATTAGAGATAATGGTGATATTGAATCTAAAAGTGACAAATCTGATTGTGAAGGCATGCCACTATTTGAGGTTAGTGATGGGGATGAGTTAGCATTACCAGTTGATGAGTCCTTGGTTATAAGGCGAACACTTCAAGTTCAGGTCAAGGAAGATGAAACTAATCAACACATGGAGAACATCTTCCATACGCGTTGCTGTGTACAATGTAATATATGTAGTTTAATTATAGATAGTGAAAGCTGTGTTAATGTTTGTAGTACCACCCTTTTTAGTAAACTGAATTTGTGTATTGTTAACCAAGCTAAACCATATAGATTGCAATGACTGAATGATAATGGTGAAGTGAAAGTGACTAAACATGTAATGGTTCCATTTTCGATTGGGAAATATGTTGATGAAGTTCTGTGCGATGTGGTACCAATGCAAGCAAGTCATATCTTTGTTGTTACTCATTTTTGGGTTCCCACAAAAAAAAAAATGAAAATGAGAAAATACAAAAAAGAAGTTGAGGGACCAAGTTTGAGACCTAGCAATATTTTTGCCTATAAATAGTAGCCTTCAACACACACAAAAGGGGGGGACAATTTTGCACATTTGAAAGGCAACACAAACAAAACCCTAACCCTAAACCTAACCCTAAAACTCCTTCTTCTCCAAGCCACTGCTCCCTTCCTTGGAAAAGGAAACCCTCACCGCAGCACCCATCCACACGGTTCCCACATCTTCTTCTCCTTTTCCAGCCAACAACACAGAGCCCCTCCCTTTTGATTTTCTTCTTCCTCAGCCGCCGGACACAAACCCCTCGGCCATCTCTAGCCTCCCCCATTTCCCCCTGCCCAACATCATTTCCTTCTCCCTTAGCCTAAACACAGCCGTCCCCCTCACCAGACCTCTCCCCTCTTAGCCAGGGCAGTCGCCCCTGATCTCCCTCATCCCTTTCTTGGTCGCGCCTCTATTGCAGCTGAAAATCAGAGAGCTCTCCCCACTCCATTTTTCCCTTAACCCTTCCACCGCTGGTGACAGAGAAGCAACACCAGAACCACAAACCGGCCTTCCCCGGTGATATCTCCGCCTCAAAGACCGCCACCGGCCTCCACCATAACCGACCGATAGCAGCCCGGCACAACAGCGCCCACAGATCCCAAATCGGTCTGCCTTCTTCTTTCAGCAGTAGCCCAAGCACAGCGGCGCCTACGGGCCCAGATCTGTCCGCCACTCATCCTTCTACACCATCATTGGCCAGTTTGCCCGACCAAGCCGGACCCTCCAGCAGCAGCGACACACCACCTCGACCTAACACAGCGGCCCCACCCTCACAGCGGATCTGCCATCTGAAGAAGAAGGAGAGAGAAGCAGATCCAAAACAGGAAGAAATAGATCTAAGAAGGAGAGAATTGACTGTGTTACGTTTTTGTTGTTTTACAGGTCACGACGTCGTCGCCAGTGCAGAAAGGAAGAGGAGAAGAAGCCAATCTCGACTACCCTGTTTCCCGGTTGCTTTCGCGGTGGCACGTGAATCCACGCGCCGCCGGTGGCGGTGGCGCGTGGAGGGGACGCGCCGCCACTGTTCATACAGGTCCAGAAGGTTTCCCAGCACTGTTATAAATTTTTGGGGGTCTGTTTTGTAATTTTTAAAGTGTTTAATGTAATTTTTGTTTAGCTGTTTTTGAATTTGTATAATTTGTAGTGTGTAAAAAAAATGAAAAGAAAAGAAAAAAGAAAAAATATAGTAAAAGTGTATGTGTATGTGTGTGTTTGTATTTGTTTTATGGATGTTTGTTTTTTATTTATGATAAAATTGCAAAGAATAAAGAAGAATTTAATATTTTGATTTGCTCAAGGTCAAGAATTATGAACTTACACGTAAGTCGTATTTCTAATATCCGATGAAAAGACAAAATTTTTAAAACTTCTTTAACACCTCAAAGTCACGAAGCAGCTTACCTCAGGTAGGGTGCGTTAGGGGTGCTAATATCTTCCCTAACCACAACCAGTCCCATACCCGTGAATCTCTGACAAGACCAGTACACCCGAGTTTCCTAGTAGCCCTCAATTAAATACTAGGTGGCAACTCCCAAGAACAAATCAAGCAAACGAAACGAAAATCACCAACCGGACGCCGAGCGGGTGACGCGTGACAAAATGACGACTCCACTGGGGAAGGTATTGTTTCTAACGATATTGGACTAAGCTTTGTGTATTTGATGTGTTTATGTTTTGGCATTTTTATCTTATTTTATTTTTGTTTTATCCATGCATTTTTAGAATTGTTTCATGCATCACATGTATTTATTTTTGAAAGCACACACAAGTTTTTAGGTTAGGTGAGGAACTAGCGATCTGCCCTATGACTATTGGTCAGGGTTCAGATGTATGAAACACCCAACTCATATCTGAGTGTCTGCTAGGTAATGGTGGGTATACGTACCTTAACCATTTCTTGCAACGTCGCTATACTGTCTTTACGAAGATCGTCACTGGGCAGATATGAGACCCTTTTGAGACCAGGTAGAAAACCTACCCATGTTCACGTAATGAATAGAACCTGTCCTTAGGTTGTATGTGCCATCGTTATCTGCATCAGGACAAACCCTTCTTGAAGCATCTTGAACTCAAGACTTGTGGGTGACCCAATGGCCGCCACTCAGAAAATTTTCATTGTAGAGTTTGGGCAAGAATCACGATTCTTGTTTCATCATACAAGAGTTATGACCACATGTCACCCCTCGAAGGGCGAGTTCATCATATAGATTACATGCTCGTACATTTGTCATACATGCACTGGGATGAAAAGTTGGTTCCCTCACCCGAGGTCTACTATACTAGACTGAGAAAAGCTGGAAAATAAAGAATGGGTTCCAATAAGAGGGTCATTGTCTAACGGAAATTGAGAGCATCAAATGTGAAGCAGCTAGACTCTTTGATTTGCTTAAACAAGCGCTGAACTTCAAGAGTGGAAAAGGAATGTCTGCACAACTTCTTATGGAAGCACTATCAGTCCACGTCCCACACAAGGAAAAATAATGAACTTTTTTTCTCAACACTCCACCAGCAATGGCCAAAACATTGAAGTGACACTGCCTCTCCTCAGTCATGAACAGCAGCAGCAACGCCTTCAGTAATAAACAAAAGACAATCTTTTTTTTGGTTCAGCAGCAATGTTAATTTTTTTCACTGCCCCCACATCTTTCAATAGCACCCAATAGCCGTCGGTCTTTCATGCCATGAGCAGAGGCCTTTCTAGCCACATCTGCTATGAACTCCATTTCTGTCCTGCAGCACAAGATGTTAATTTGAAAAAACATGAGTATACCTTGAACTTCAACATAGCAGAGCTCTCTCTATGGAGATCTGTTTGGGGATACGCAGTGGGGGAATACAAGAGGGGATGTGGTAGTTTCAGAAGCTATGAAAATTTACCCCATCAGTTTCAGCATCGAAACACAGTGGTAAGCGGAAGAGCCAAACCTAGTCTGAAAAACAGAGTAGGAATTAAACTTCAATATAGCAGAGCTCTCTTTGCAAAGATCTGTTTGTGGATCTACCAGTGGGGAATCTAAGAAAGAATGCAGTAGTTTCAGATCATCAACAATTTTCTCCAACCAGTGACAGAATTAAAATGCAGAAGTAGAGAGAAGAGACATATGACTAGACTGAAAAACATGAAGAAGACTGAAACTTCAAAAGAGCAGAACTCCCTCTACATGTGTCTGTTTGCTGCACCATTCGAGAGGAATCGAAAAGGAAATAGAGAAGATTCATGATCATCATTTTCTCCCATAGTAGAGATAATGTGTGATTCCACTCGTCGGCAGTGGTGGTGCTGCGTGCTACCAAGATTACCTAACAACCTTTAAAGGTTTCCAACAATCCTCAGACAAGCACAACAACATTAAAAGATTGACATGTTATTATGATGATTGCTATAAGAGTTGAACAAGCTATAATGATGAGAAAGATTGAAGGTTCTGCCATGGATTCCAGAACAGTGATGAGAGTTGAATCAGAAGATGACTCTCAATTGAGAAACCTCAGTTATTTTGCCTAGTCAGGTCTTGTCATAACATCAACTGCTCAAATGTCTTTGCCAAGATTGACATCCTTCTGCCACTCAAGTTTGTCTACCAGCATCTATTACACCCCAGACTTGTCGTCCTGACTCCGTCAAATCCCATGCAACCACTATTTCCTACATGGTATAATCCAGATAAGAAATGTGAGTATCATGGTGGGGGTCTTGGGCCATTCATCTGAATAGTTGCAAAATTTTCAAGAATCGAGACCGGATGATGGTGAGCAAGAAGCGAGTTGAGTTTGTGAAAGATGATGTCATCAACCATATTGTCACCAGAACATCCTCAAATTGATAAAAGATAAAAAATTCTTGGCCAAGCACAAATATTGCTAGAAAAGCTGATCCAAGAATGGTGCTGAATTGTCAATCATTTTGTTGTGGTTTTTTGCCATTTTGCATTTTTGTTTTGGGGTCACATCTCATCCTTGAACGAAATATGTCTTTTCTTTATCTTCCTGTTGTTTTGAAATCAAGAGATGCTTCTTTTAAAGGGTATTTTGACAAAATATTTTGATCAAACTCCAACATGCAAAATTAAGTCTAGTCAATCCTAAAAATTTTAAAGTGTTTTGATTGCAGAAATGACTCGATGCTTGAAAATGAGATGAGGTGACCAAGAAAATTTTCAGCTCACACATGAATTGAACCACACACCATGTAGCTAAATTTTAGCAGTATGCATAATGACATGTAGTGGATTCAGTAGTTATGGACTCGTGAATCATGATTCTTACAAGTCTAAATCATTACACTAGACGAAAATTTATCGGTTCTAACTGACCTTGCTTGAAATGAGAAAATGCCATCTTTGTTCATCCCTTCACTTTCTAAAGATTATTTGAGCCTGATAGAATATTTCTTTTCAAAAGAAACCCTGACTAGGATCATACCCCACACTGGGGGCAAATAAGAGATTTTTGTTAGCAAAGATGAAGACAATGTTAGAATCAATGGATAAGGGGAAGGCTAAGAACAAAAGTCCAACAATTAAGCGAGGGCTAAAAGAAAGAAACCATAGACTGGGGCATGTGAGAAAACTTTGAGGAAGGCTATGCAAAAAAAAAAAAAGAAAAAAAAAGAAAAAGAAAAAGAAAAAAGAGTGGAAATTGCCAACACTTAAAGGCAAGTCAAAGATTAAGGAAGGGGAACGCCTATCAAGTCTAGAAAGAGCAAAAGAGGTTTCAATTAAGAAAAGACACAGCATACGCCAAAAGTCAATACCAGAAAAAAATACTGAGTTACAAACATTATCTTTTGGTGTCAATGATAAAGCCTCTAATGATTAGATTGGTTATTCATCAAGGAAGAAGTTGGATTTTCTTTATGACCTATGTTAAGAGAATTCTGATCTTTGAGGTTAACAAGGTTATAAGTCACTTTCTCTACAAAGACAATAAGAGAAAGAGAATTGATGAATAGTTAATGTTGATCCTAAGTCTTTGAAACCCTCAAACACCTTTCTGAGCTTGTGAATTTCCTTTTCTTTCATAGCCATGAACCATAGCCTGTATTACGTGCTTTTAAAAGCCCTTTTCGATCAAGTAAGCAATCTGAACCGATAATTGGCGCTCTCAAAACTGGAAGAGTTTTTTTTATAAGGGTCGTGACTTCATGAATTAATCTACTAGTTATTATGCATGTTGATAAAATTAGTGCTAAGAAAAAGAAACAACCTTTCTGGATAAAGCCTAGGCATCTTGTTTTTTAAATTCAAAAAAATGTTACCTCATCATAGACCATAAAAAAGATATACCCAAAATCAGAGATTAAAATGGATACAAAGAACCATGAAAAAAAAAAGACATTTTAATCTTGCAACGGGTCAATTTTTGTTTTCAAAATACAAGACAATGAAAGGATTACATATTTTGAATGATGTGTGTTGGGTCTTTTACCAAAAAAGCTTGATTTTCAAAAAGATCTTTTCCAAAACTGACATCTCTTTGATTTCATTTCAACAATTAGACTTGAATAGACATGACCTTTGAAGTATGAGATTTGACTCCAGAACAAGAAAGATTGTCGAACAGAGAAGAACATTGATTGAGTCTGCGGAATCCTTGACATGAAATGACATCAACTTTTCTCAATATTCCTTGAAAAATTGAGACACCTTGGGCCAATACAGTGGACTCTAAGAAGGAAAACAAACAGTATTCAGCTCAGCTAGGGGGCAAAGAAAGATGATTAAATGAAGAATCGGTGAACGGAGGACAATGTGGTTCAAAGAAAGATAATCAATGAATGAGCACATTCAGATCACACCAGGGGCAATATTGTTCAAAAACATTCCATGATCTAGTGAACTCCAGCAGCAATTGAAAACAACGCTGCACTTGAGGGACAACCTCGTGTATCTTCATCTTGGGATTTTCCTTTGAAACATGGTTGTGATAGATGTTATCGCATAGTTACATTTGAAAGAATATCAGAAAGATGCACACCACCAAGACTGACTGTGGGACCATCTGTTTTGGAGCTCAAAGGCGCATCGCATGAATATGGGCGATAAAATGAACATCATTGTTGATACCAATGCATTTCTTTTCACAATCTGATTTGATAAAATAAGAGAAATCCATGGAGAAGAACATTGAGCTTGCAACGATAAGCCTTGTACTACAAGCTATGAGATGCATGTCTAGATGACTAGATAGTTTCTAAGAAGACTGCGATAACATATACTTGAAGAGTATTGTTTCAACTTGATGCAAGTTCATGATTGACTGATAATCTTGATGGGTATTGGCACGATGTGCACAATCAATGAGAGAACAATTCTTAGGATAATCCAGAAGATATATGATTTGTTGAGCTCCTTCATGATGAATCAAGCAACACCATACTTGGGGGGCATTGTCAAGCTTGATAAACAGTGAAACCAATAATCATCAAAGACAGCCTATGATAGGCGTTGCATTTATAGTGGAATGGATGACTAGCACATGAATGGGCCAGTACATGGAAAGAGTAAAGAAGGCTTTTGGATAGCAAACAAAGGCACCCTACGAGGATGGAACATCAAAGAAGGGGGGACCTATATTTCAAATCAGGTAAGGATGCATGCATGTCATCTAACCTCAAAGCATTGCACACATATTTTTTATTCGTTACAGGAAAATCCTCAAAGAAGTCCAGCAAGATTGGGAAAAAAAAAAGAATCATTAAGCTGATAATAACAAAGAATCATGGTTGTGACCCTGGAATGGAAAGAAGATGAGATAAACCTTACTGTCAGGAAAATCTTAAAGAAATGAGAAGGTCAACCTTGTCATCATGAGGAGTCTTCAGGTCAACCCTGCAATCAAGAAGCACCAAGTTTTCCAACCTTGTCATCGAGAAAAATCCAGTTAATTTCAATTAGGAAGGACAAATGTCAGTCCTGCAAAATCACAAAAAAGAAGAAGAAAGAAAGCATCAAGTGAAAAGTTTGATCAAACCTTATCATCATGAAGAAAAATGAGAAGAACCCTACCATTAGGAAATTCTAAAAAAAAAACAAAAAAACAAAAAACAAAAAAACAAAAAAAATAAAAAGAAGAAGAAGAAGAAGAAGAAGAAGGAAGCAAATTCAAACCTTGCCAACAGGATGAACATGTGTGGGTAGGTCGCCCATGAAAATAGACCGTGTGAGTGTGTGGGCTGGTCGGCCCTGAAAATATACCACGATGAACATGTGTGGGTAGGTCGCCCGTGAAAATAGACCAATGTGAGTGTGAGGGCAGGTCGCCCATGAAAATAGACCGTGTGAGTATGTGGGCCGGTCGCCCCTGAAAATAGACTAGGATGAACATGTGTGGGTAGGTCACCCGTGAAAATAGACCAATCTGAGTGTGTGGGCCGGTCGCCCTTGAAAATAGACCACGATGAACATGTGTGGGTAGGTCGCCCGTGAAAATAGACCAATCTAAGTGTGAGGGCAGGTCGCCCATGAAAATAGACCGTGTGAGTGTGTGGGCCGGTCGCCCTTGAAATAGACCAGGATGAACATGTGTGGGTAGGTCGCCCGTGAAAATAGACCAATCTGAGTGTGAGGGCAGGTCGCCCATGAAAATAGACCATGTGAACGTGTGGGCCGGTCGCCCTTGAAAATAGACCAGGATGAACATGTGTGGGTAGGTCGCTCGTGAAAATAGACCAATGTGAGTGTGTGGGTCGGTCGCCCCTGAAAATAGACCAGGATGAACATGTGTGGGTAGGTCACCCGTGAAAATAGACTAATGCATGTGTGTGGGTAGGTCACCCTTGAAAATAGACCAATGTGAGTGTGTGGGCCGGTCGCCCTTGAAAATAGACCAGGATGAACATGTGTGGGCAGGTCGCCCGTGAAAATAGACCAGTGAGTGTGTGTGGGCAGGTCGCCCGTGAAAGTAGACCAATTTTCTTTAAAAGAGGCAGGTCGCCCAAGATAATAAGATCATTTTCTTTTTCTTTTTCCTTTTCTTTTTCTTTACAAGCTTACTATGCAAGACATTGATGATGTTTTGCTTCTAAGCATTGTAAAGAGGGGGCATCTGTTGCTACTCATTTTTTGGTTCCCACAAAAAAAATGAAAATGAGAAAATACAAAAAAGAAGTTGAGGGACCAAGTTTGAGACCTAGCAATATTTTTGCCTATAAATAGTAGCCTTCAACACACACAAAAACGGGGGGGGGGGGCAATTTTGCACATTTGAAAGGCAACACAAACAAAACCCTAACCCTAAACCTAACCCTAAAACTCCATCTTCTCCAAGCCGCTCGCTCCTCCCTTGGAAAAAGAAACCCTTATGATTTTCTTCTTCCTCAGCCACAGGACACAAACCCCCCGGCCATCTCTAGCCTCCCTCATTTCCCCCTACCCAATGTTATTTCCTTTTCCCTCGGCCCAAACACAGCCATCCCCCTCACCAGACCTCTCCCCTCTCAGCCAGGGCAGCCGCCCCTCATCTCCCTCATCCCTTTCTTGGCCGCGCCTCTATTTCGACTAAAAATACTAATGATCTTGATCATATTATGCCTAGTGTTGCTATTTCTTTGTTGAAGGAGTTTGATGATGTGTTCCCTGACGATACTCCTAGCGGATTACCACCATTGAGGAGGATAAAGCATCAGATTGTTTTGTAGCCGGAGCTTCAATTCCTAACCGACCAGCCTATAGAAGCGATCCCGAGGAGATGAAGGAGCTTCAAAGGCAAATTGATGAGCTGATAGAAAAGGGGTACATTCATGAGTATGAGCCCGTGTGCTGTACCCGTGCTACTTGTGCCTAAGAAGGATGGAACATGAAGGATGTGTGTTGAGTGCTGAGCCATCAACAACATAATGGTAAAATATAAACATCTCATTCATAGACTTGATGACATGTTAGATGAGTTACATGGATTAGGAAGAAAGAAGGTGATGAGTGGAAAACAACATTTAAAATGAAGCATGGTTTGTATGAATGGTTAGTAATGTTATTTGGACTTACAAATGCACCTAGTACGTTTATGCGTTTAATGAATCATGTGTTGCGTGTATTCATAGGTAAGTTTGTGGTTGTGTATTTTGATGACATTCTGATCTCTAGCAAGAACTTATCTGAGCATCTTGATCATTTGCGTAATGTACTTAATGTGTTGCGTAGTGAGAATTTGTATGCTAATCTTAAAAAATGTACCTTTTGCATAGAGAAAATTATGTTTCTTGGCTATGTTATAACTGCATAGGGTATCGAGATGGATGAGGAGAAAGTTAAGGTCATCCGGGATTGGCCTGCACCAAAATTGGTAAGTGAGGTAAGGAGTTTTCATGGGTTAGCTTGTTTTTACAGGCGTTTTGTGAAAGATTTCAGTACAATAGCTGCACCCTTGAATGAAGTTGTTAAAAAGTTAGTTGGGTTTAAATGGGGGGAAGGACAAGAATTGACTTTTGTTTTTTTGCAAAAGAAATTATGTTTTGCACATGTTTTGGCTTTACCTGACTTTATGAAAGCATTCGAAATAAAATGTGATGCATTTGGAATGGGAATAAGTGTTGTTTTAATGCAGGATCAGATACTTATTACATATTTCAGTGAGAATTTAAGTGGAGCGACCTTGAACTATCCCACTTACGACAAAAAACTCTATGTGTTGGTAAGAGCACTTGAGACATGACAACATTACTTGTGGCAACAAAAAAGTTCGTAAGCCATTCGAATCATAAGTCATTGAAACATTTGAAAGGACAAGATAAGTTGAATAGGAGACATGCAAAATGGGTCGAATTCATTGAAACTTTTCCTTACGTAATCAAGTATAAGCAAGGCAAAGAGAACATAGTAGCTGATGCACTTTCGCGTAGGTATGTTCTTTTACACACTATGAATACTAGATTGCTAGGCTTTGAATATATGAAGGAATTGTATGATAATGATTTTGACTTTTCCGAGATTTATAATGCATGTGGACATTCGACTTTTGCTAAGTTTTATTTGATGGATGGTTACTTGTTTAAAGAGAATAAATTGTGTGTTCTTGCTAGTTCTTTGCTTGAATTGCTTGTTCGTGAAGCACATAGGGGTGGTTTAATGGGTCACTTTGGGGTTGCGAAAACCTTGGATGTATTGTATGAGCATTTCCATTGGCCAAAGATGAAAAAGGATATGCAATGAATTTGTGAACAATACATTGCTTGTAGAAAGGCAAAATCTAGAGTACAACTGTATGGACTGTATGCACCATTGCCTGTGCCTTCTGAACCTTGGGTAGATATCTCTATGGACTTTGTTATAGGTTTACTTAAGTCAAAGAAAGGTAGATACTCTATTTTTATTGTGGTTGATAGGTTTTATAAAATGGTGCATTTCATTGCATGCCATAAAACAAATGATGCATCTTATATCACAGACTTGTTCTTTAGGGAGATTGTACATTTGTATGGCATTCCTAAGATTATAGTGTCAGATCGTGATGTTAAGTTCCTTGGCTACTTTTGGAAGACTTTATGGGGAAAGTTGGGAACTAACTCTTATTTTTTGACAACATGTTATCCTCAAACAGATGGACAAACTGAGGTAGTAATTAAAACATTATCCCAAGTTTTACATGCTGTAATTCAAACTGAAAAGTTGGGAAGAATGTTTGCCTTTTGTTGAGTTTGCTTATAATAAAACTATACATTCGACCATTGACTATTCTCCTTTTGAAATTGTTTATGGGTTTGAAGAAAGGGTTAGTTTAGATGGTGAAAAGAAGGCAAAGACGGTGAGACAACTCTTTGAGGGAGTTCGACTGCAAATAGAGAAAATGAACAGACTGTCATAAAGGACGTAAACAAGTTGTTTTCCAACTCGGTGATTGGGTTTGGGTGCACATGCTTGAGGAACGATTTCCTAACCAAAGGAAATCAAAATTAGAGCCTCGTGGTAAGGTCCATTTCAGGTGTTAGAGAGGATCAATGACAACACATACAAAATTGATCGTCTAGGTGAGCATGGTGTTAGTGCTACCTTTAATGTTGTTGATCTTACGTTGTTTGACATAGGTTTTGATTTAAGGTCGAATCCTTTCGAGGAGAGAGGGGATGATGTGGACCAGCCCAAAAACGACCCATTACATATTCCAAATGGTCCAATGACTCAGTCCAAGACAATAGCATTGAATGCATTGGTTTTGAAGGTTTTGACCAAGTCAGAATTGAATGGTCCATTAGAGTATCAAGAGGAGGCCCTAGTACATCTTTTCCATGTGTAAGAGGGGCCCAATACAACATTATTTGGGCCATGAGGCGAGGACAACAAAGGAAACAAAAGAATTCTACTACAACTTGGAAACAACATAGGTGGCTACCTTTTCCTTTTGTTTCTAAGATTAATGGGCTGCATAGAATGCTATAAATGAGCCTTGAATCACTTCTGTAATATTTTATTTCCTTCTCTTTTTCTTATGGAAGAATATGAATTTAATTTTATGGGCTTTATTTTATTTTGTTAGCTATATAGCCCAAGGTTTGTTTAGGTTTAATTAATACTTTGTTTCAACTAGGATTCAAGGCTTGTTTGGATCAGGTTATGGGCTTTTCAGTTTAGGGTTTTTGGGTCAGTTTTGAGTGGACCTCATATAAGTCCACATAAGGGGTCCATTACGGTTATTTTTTCAAGAACTATTTAAACTCATGTAACCAAAATTTCGGCAGCCATTGATGAATATTACTCCTAAATTTTTCAGTTTTAACATGTGAGAATGATTCTTGCATTCTTCAGTTCTTGAACGAACTGAATCTGACTTATCGAAGATTAACTGGCTTCGTGGCGTCATTCTACTTCATCCCAATAGTGTTGGTGCCTTAGGACAGGTTTCCATTGTGTCACACTCCTATCAGATCTATTTTGGCTTTCCGGGATTAGATCTCAATCTTGATTGTGGGTTACATGACTACGTGATCACGAGAAAAAGAAAGAAAAAAAGAGAGAAAAATAGCAAAATTCACTAAGAGACAAAAAAAAAAGTAGGGAAAAAAACAAAAAAACAAAAGGCAGGAAGCAAAGTGAAAATAAAAGAGAAAATAGAGTAAAAAGATAAAGAGAAAACCAGAGAAAAACAAGATAAAACACATAAAAAAAACATTATTCTCTTCCACACATATAGAACCCTAGACGCTAACCACCATAGTCCCCTTCCTTATCATGATTTTGACAACCAAAATCAATCATTGTCCAGCCAAGATAAACAAGCCACTATAAATAGCCTCCTTTCCCCATCTATCTTCAATAACAAAAACAAATGCCTTTTTCATACACTGCCAACCCAAGTACTAGCTGCTCCATAAATGCTAGCCACCTATAAGACTTGCCTGAAACAACCATTTGAAAACCCAACACATCTACACCATCATGCAATCCAGTAGCCACCTAATTTTTTTTCTCCCACTAGTCTACTAAAAAAACCATGAATCTTGCCACAAAAACCAACCTTAACAATCCTAATAACTTCGACCATAAACCAACATTTTTCATCCATGAATTATAACTTAAAATTGATACAAATTAACCTAACACTGTAGCTTTTTCTCTTTAAACCCATCTAAAATCACAACCCAAAATCCACCCAATCATAGCCCCGAAACCAAAAAATCTCAACCATCACCACAACCTAAAAGTTCAATCATTTTTACTTGTTTTTACGGGTTCAATGTTACTGAGCTTTTTACTGATTTTTACAAGTTCAATGTTATTGAGTGGATTACACGCGCCACCATTCCACAATTCACATCCATACATAGTACGTGCAAACCACACACCAATGCTATCTAGTTCATTTCTAATAATTTTTAACTCCAATAACATGTTATTGGTTTTTTATATGTATCGTGATAATATTTTAAGTGTTGGGGTCCATAACGACGTATGTAAGCCTTGAGTATTTAAAGTCACTAGAGATTAATTTTTCAAATGTGATAAGGTGCAATCAATACCACATGATGGGGTTTAGAGGACAAGTTATAAAAGGTGTGATGTTGTGGATTTTGTTTTTATGTTTATATGTATGTTTATCTATGATGGGATATGCGATTGAATAAAAGTTTTCAATGATTTTTTTAATAAATCACAATAGTTTTTTTTAAACCCCTGTAACTGAAAGTAATGAGACCTTATCGAGTAATGAAAACTCATAATAAAAAGAAATGAATAAATGGCAAAACAAATATTAAAGGTGACATGTAATGAAGGGGATGACCTCTATAAATAAATTTAAAGGTGTAGTTGAACTTAAAATAATGATTATGAATTTTAGTTTAAAATTCACAATAAGGGCGAAACCGGTAACGAGTTTTGACAGATAAAAGAATTAAGAAAATTTAAAGTAAATGTGTTTTGAGAATGATAAAATAATTCCTAGAAATCATGATGAAAATGAGGAATGTTACCGTGAAAAGTGTTGGTGTAAATCCGATTAAAAATCAGAAATGTTACCGTGAAAAGGTAACAAGTCCAAGAATGAAATAAATGATAAACAAGAAAAATAAATATATTTTGGAATAAATAAATGGTCCCTGGGATTTTGTGGAATGATTATACGATATATGAAAGGATTTAATATGGAAATTTGGATTTTTGACAAAAAATCACAAACCGACCCTTGTACTATTCATAACTTTCAATCTGAATGTTGTATTGGGTTGAGAGTTTGTGAGAAGTTCCCTAACATATTGTTATATATAGAGTTAAAATTTTAAGTCCATCAGAGATTCGAAAGACCTTGGGATTTAGGTTGGAAACTTGATATTTTACACGAAAATCACCTAAAGGATTAAATGAAGGGTAAAATCATAATTAGAAGAAAAATATCATCTTCTTGCTATAAGAATAGTCCGCCAGCAGCTGTTAAAGAGGAGGAGGAGGATTTCTATATTTTCCACCAAATTATGAGCAAAAATTCTCTTTTTTGTGATGTAATAGGTAGATTTAAGCATTTACTTCAAAGGGAAACATGATCTTAATGGATTTGGGATGCAAAGATAAAAAAAAAGGAGTGAAAATTGTTGAGAGAGAAAGCTAAAAGTCTATAGAGAGGAAGAAGAAATTGAAAAAAAAAACTTGTTGAAAGGCTTGTTTAAATCCATTCTAGATGTCTTGGGTAAGTGTTCTTACTTCTTATTTCTTGTTTATGATCAGTAATTTGAGAAATTGATATTGGTTAGTAAGCTTGAAAATGAGTTAGTATAGGAAAGTCTAGAAAAGAGTATTTCTTTGTTAAAAATCATGTTTAAATGACTTGAATATTGTTGTTAATGAATGGCTAAGAGATTTCAACTTCCATTTCTTGGTTTTTATGGTATGATTTGGATGATTAAGAAAGTTAGTGTTCAATTGTGTTGGGTTATGATTTAGAAGAGTTTGAAATATGTATTTGTAATTGAAACCATGACTAATGATATTGAATGGTATTGTTCATGCTTAGAAACAAGTTAGAAATTGAAGAAAGAAAATTCATGCATTAGTTATGTCTACGGTTTGACCACAGAGGGGAAATATTGGAAACTTGCAAAGTAATTGTTTTAGTTATGTTTAACCATGAATGAACATGTTGATTTTGAAAATAAATTTAAACCATGTATGTTAGATTGTTAAATGAACTTGTTTAAGATGAACCTTGATAGGAAAACTAAAAGAAAAATCATGGGGTAAAGTAAAGCTAGCTTTGGCCTAGCATGGAAAAAAGAGGAAAATAGAAATAAAAAGAGCTTATAGTGTGTTAAATGATTTCACAAAGCTCAAATGAATTTGTTAAAATGAATGGTAATAGAAAATTCAAAAGAGAAACCTAAGAACATGAAATGTGTAGTTTCAGCCATATTTGAAAAATAATGGGAAATGGGTTTTAGAAACATTTTTCTTTAAACTTGGATTGGAATATGTTAGAAGGATTTTAAATAAAGGAATGAAAGTATATGATTTGGAAAATTAAATGTTACTTTTGGACTAAAATGCATGATAAAAAGAAAAAGAAGGATATAAGGCATCGTACAAAGCGAAAATGTACTAACGATTAATGTTATATAATGATATAACATGTGTAAAAAGGGTTTTGGTCAAATGGATTAAAGTACTATACAAAAAATATATTTTCGTGGAATTTGGCTAAATTGGGTACATAGATGTTAATTGATGTGTTTAATTTCATGTTGTGCATTAATATATGAATATACCTTGAGTAAATGGTAGAATTAGGGTTTTATAAATAATAAGAACAATAGAAAATATGGGTGTGTATTGAGCCTTGTGAATTTACTTGTTAATTCATAAATACACGTTAAATGGGAAATGGGATAAGGTTCCTAGGTTGATTTGATGTGTTTTATAATAGCTTGTAATCATGTTGATACAGGAGATATTATTGGAGTTAGGCTACATGCGAGTGGAGTGGGAACTACACACTCTACAAGTAGGTGCTTGACAACTTGATTTTTAGAATCCTTAAATGATGTTTTGTATATATGTTGTTCTTTTTATGATTGTTTTCTTTGTGTCAAGGAATAAGTGTGTTGTGGAAAATATGGACATGGCAAGATGTTAGATAGTATGTTTGTATTAATTGTGATACAAGATATTGAAATGCTTTATGCATATGGGGTGTTAATAAAAGAGGTCAAAATATGCTAAAGTTATATTTGGATGTGATGGATAAAGTATATATGTAAAAATGAAAAAGAATTTGAATTATAGATTCAATATTTAGGCTTACAAGTTCAAAGGAGATGAAGAATTCATAAAAATCGATATCAAGGTTTAGAATAGAATGATGGATTATAATGAGTAAGATTTGCAGTACAAATCAAATATCTATACAGGGTTGCTTAGGTTGTAGGGAAAACATGATGTGGAGAATTAAGTAAGATGGTAGTTTGGCAAAGAAGAAAATTATTAAAACAACAAATTGATTAGTTTGACTGGAGATGGAGACTAATGTCATTAGTGATACTAATGACCAAAATTGATTGATTAGTCTGCCTAAAAGTGGAGATTAATGGTATCAGTGATACTAATGACCAACATTGATAATTAGTTTGCTCAGATGTAGAGACTAATGACATCAGTGATACTAATGACCGGCATTGATTGATAGTCTACCCGGAGGTGAAGACTAATGACATTAGTAATATTGATAATTGACATTGATTAGTCTACTAAGGGTAGAGACTAATTGTTTTAGTTGATAACAATATTGGAAAATTGTTTGATTAGTCAACCATGAGAATGATGACTAATGATATCAGGTGTTTTGATTTCAGGATTGTATAGTTGGTCAAAATAAAAAAAATAGGTTAAAAACTAATTATAAAGAGAACGATTGAGAGGAAGAGGAGTCAAGTCAATAACATAGTATCAAGTCAAGATTAAAGTTTGTTTTGGTAGTATGCTCAGGTGTGAAAAGTGCCATTTCCAGTAGCATGATAATGCAAGAACCGTGGTTGTTTCACTAGTGGGTTGTGTTTATGAAATAGGGTTGTTTAAGCAGTATATTTTGAAAATAGAGATGGAATGAATATAAGTTATTGTAGGGTCAGATTGAGTTGCAAAAGAAGGTTGAAATAAACAGCCTTAAAAATAGTGTAAAGAAAGTCATTTTGGTAAATCTTACACAAGAAAGAAAAATAGGCTATGATGACCAAAAGTGGAAGATATTGCAACATAAAGAGGTTCTAGATACAAGAAAGTAAAGGGTTATTTATTGGTTTATGTGTTTAAGTTAGGGTTATATGTTGCATGGAAATGGATGAACATGTTTTGAATAAGTGCTTGACATCTTATACCACTTTTAGAATGTTATAAAATCATGTAACTATAATTTCTTTAAATGTAGATGTGTATGTTGATTATTGAAATAAAAAGATATAAAAATACAAGTAAAAGTGTCATGGAGATTGTATTAACATCTTTATATGGATGGCTAGGATCATTGGTATCTTGTAGTTGACCAGGTTTGCATGTCATTCTTATGGATGACAAAGCCTAAATAAGTTAATTGTTATAAAGAGATTATATTCTATTTAGAATAGAGTTTACTGATAGAATTTCGGAAGTATTATTTAATCTTTAGTATTTGTAATTATGATGCGTATTTACAATGATGTATGTTTATAATAGGATCTTCACAGACTCGGCAAGAGTAGTAGTTCTGTTTGTTTATTTTAGTCTTTAACTTTAGGTAATGAATATGTGAATGTAAGATGAAATTACCTATTATGTAATTAATCAAATTGGTAGATTTTGTCATCTAAATGAATTCAATATAATATAGTATAGTAAATTGATGATTTTTAGTTACATTGTGTAAATTTTATGTATAAATATTATACTCATGTATATGTTAAATGTAATGTTTGAAAATGATATGATTTATTGATAGAGAGATGATAATATATGTTATAGGAGTAGCCTTGACGCTGGGTTAATGGCCTAGGATGGTTGGACCGAACCATGTGTTAAATTGAGATGAGTTCTTCTGCATATTGAATTTTTAGGAATGTTACTTTTAAGGGGAAACTTCATGGAAGTTTTGGTAGAATTGATGATAGTTTAAATTGATCCCAAACATGATATTAAAAAGGAATTTAAGGATTATTGAATTAATCTAGATGAAAAAAAATTACCCCGCTTTTCATATGAGATTAAGACTTGAAACATTTTAGAATTGCGGTCTGTTACAATATAGTTTTTTTTTTCACTTTTTCTTGGGTTATTTTTTTGTGTATATTGATAGTTTTTTTAATATTATTATTAAGAACAATTAGATCCTTAATTGGGTCGTGTAACTCAAAAATTGAGACTTTTATTTCCATATAATAAAAAAGATATTTTGATTTTTTATGTAGTTTTCACATGCCTATTGTTTTTTAAGATTCAACTCAAGGATATTATGATATTTAATCGGGTCTTGTTTCTTGAAAGTTGAAAATTATTGAATATAGTTAATACACTATTTTCTTTTTTGATTACATATAAATTGTTTTTCTAGTTGACAACATTTGATATATATAGCTTATTAAATTTTAATTTTAAATATTTGTGGGTGTTTGCTTAATTTTTTTCTAAACCAAGTCATATACCATTTTTGCAACGAGTGGACTTGGGCTAGGTTAATATGATTTCATAAAGGCCCATCAAGTGTGAGTGACAATCTTTATTTCTATATTAAATATGATTAAATAGAATGGGAAAATGTCTAATTAAATATTATTATTCTCTCGGGTCCAACGCCTATATTCTCAATATAAAGATTGACCATGGTTGTTGGGCCTAGGTCTCAAACTAATGTTTTGGCTCTGTCATAACCTATTTTTTGGTTATTCCAAAAATGTTATTCAAAATAAAAAATAAATAATAATAGAAAAAGTACTGACGATGGGGCAAAAGTTGGTCGAAGAAGATCCCCAAATACATACAGAAAAATCATGTTGAAATTTTGGACAAATTTGGAGCATAATTACACTCCGTTGTACCCAAGATTGGAGAAATAATGCATATTCGAGGTCCAATTAAATGATTATTGAACGAATCTGCGTAAAAATTAAGCCTAAAAACATAATTAGATTTTTAATAGGCCAATTTGATTTAATCATGAGCCAAGTTAAAAGTTTAATTATATTTAAGAATTAATTTGAGTGAAATTAAAGAATTTAATTACATGCAAGGACTTAATTATACTTTCAATTGGTCAAATTAATTTTATTAGGGGCTTAATTGATACAAAATTAAGTTTGAGAGTCTAATTTAGGCTTAAATAAGAAGATTGAAATTTAAGAGACCAAATTTAATTTTTACCAAGTCAATTGGTTGAAATCATGGGTGAAATTGCAAGAAAATATGAATTTTGGAGTCAATTAAGAGCTAAATTGAAAAAACTCGCACCCAAGGAACATTTTGAAAAAGGCGCCGAACTCTTGGGACTAAATTGATTGAAATCAGGGGTGAAATTGAAGAGATTTGAAAGTTTAATGGTAAATTAAAGGTTAATTTGCATAAATCTGAGGTCAATGACCAAAATGAAAAAGGCGTTGCAATTCAGGGCTGATGTTGAAATTTAGTAGGAGTAAAGTTGTATTAAATCAAAAGTTTGGGGTCAATTAAGGGTGTAATTGAAAGAAATCGAAAGCTGAAGGACTAAATTGATCTTTAGCCAAATCTCTAAATTAAAATCCTGAAAGCCAAAACAACGCCATTTTATTTAAAGAAATAACGCATTTTAACCAAAACAGCGTCGTTTTAACCGAATAGTACCAAAAAAAAAGAAAAAGAATAGACCAGACAACATGTATTCTGGTTACTGTTCATTTTTTTTTCCTGAAAAAGCCGCTCAGGTGGATACGTTTCAGGGGCTTTTAATGCTTCGTCTCTTCACCAAGCTTAACAAAACATACACCACCATAATGGCCTAACATTTGACTACACCGCGGTATGGTTCTTTCTGGCCAATTAACATGTAACAACCCCAATTTCCAACATCCTTTTTCGCAATACATTGGAAATTTTCAAGTAATTTTTTTGATATACTTGATTCCACCAAATTTCTACCAAAATTTCGGCAGAGTCTCCCCTATACTAGGAGGTCCCAAGTTATCGACAAAATCATATTACACTTCCAATTTTAATTCACGTCCTGATCCAATCATCCTGGATCTCAACCCAACTCATCATCATCAACACAACACATGTTATTCAATAATGTCATATAATGTAATTCAAGTGAAAGATTTGTTTTCAACTCTAAACATGCATGATTAAATAGGTACTTAAAGTTACAAACATTAGATTAAAGTCATACATTCAAATTTACGGATTAATATTACATTTCAAGTTTTAGGATATAAGACTCTTAATTTACAAATAATTACATGGTCAAAAGCAAAAGGTAACTAAAATAATATCATTCCGGACGCAACCCTGAAGGACCTGAAAATAGAAATTAACGTGTACACATAAATATAAAAAGGTAGTAACAAACAATAACAATGATATGTAATAATCTTCATAGAATTTCTTTTGAGACATAAAATTAGGTATAAACCTCTTTTACAACATGCATTTTCAATCTATTACCAATATCCATCTAATATCCTTTCCCATTTGTTGAGAATAATTTCATTTTGGAAATCTCAACACAACTCAACGATTTTCGAACACCATCTCCTTATAAATCAATTCTCTCTTTATACCAAGACATTTCTCTCTTGATATCATTAGCTTATCTCATTCCTTTGGAATAACTAATTAATATTTTCCCTTTTATTTTCTAGAAAGTACTCGCCGACACTAATAAATCTCATTAGTATCATTAGTCTTTTAATATTGGAATAGACTAATCATTTACATTCACATACCAATATTAACACAACCGATTAGTATCATTAACTATTCTTATCTGGAGTATCAAATCTTGTTCATATCTGATTTACCATCAAAGCTGCCGATGTCAAGAACCCTTGACATTATCAGCCTCCTTACCTGGAGTAGCTAATCACACCAGAAATGGTTGCCGATACCAATGTGACCCTTTGATATCATTAACTATTCTCGACCCAGAATAGTTAATAAACCTATCTTTTTCACTGAACCAGGAGTAACCATGCCGATGTTAGTAATCTTTACTAACATCATTAGTCACCCAATTGCTCGGGATCGACTAATCAATTTAAAAAATGCCGGCACCAATGAAACCTCATTGATACCATTAGTAATCCAAACCTGAATTGCTAATCAATGTCGTCTGAAATGCCAGTACACCAATGAAACCTCATTGATACCATTAGCTATCCAAACCCGGATAGCTAATCAATGTCACTTGAAATTTCCATTCGTATCGATCCCCTTTCTTTCTTTTCTTCTTCTTCTTTTTTTTATTCTTTTTTTTTAACATCATATGCATTATAACAACTGTTGCTAAGCATTATTCCCACACAAACTTAGTTATCGACACTACGACCATAATAACATAATTAATTCGATACATAACAACACACGCAAGTCACTCCTATTCGTTCAAACATTATCCTAACTAATAGAGGTATACTGTTGCACATAAGGTACTCGCACTCATTTCAATATCATCGAAGCAATAAAATAATAAATTCTGAAATTTACCAATAAGTTTACACAACTTAAAAAAACAAGGTGCGATACACCTGCTTCCTTCACATAAATCATTTAAACATATACACATCATCAGTATACATATATAAATCGAGCATCAATAATTTAATCATAATATACCATTAATTTACCACTCTAAAGTCGGTACACTTCATTTTTGTTATTATACATCTAACTCGACAAATCGATCGATGAGCGCCACTAACTCTATTAAAACTAGCTAGTCCACTATATTTTCCTCGACATAAACATTCACAATTACACAAGCAAAGTGCATTTATAGAAAATACCATTTATTTAACTCTAACAAGTATTGTAAAAACAAAAGTTTAAGGTGTAAGACACCTACCTAATGCTTGATCTCGCGCAAAAAGTCCCATGCTACTCTTTGAGCAGTTACGCAATCTCTCCCGTATCATTAAAGATACATATCAAATGTGGCTCCACCATAATTGAAAATTCCATTCTAAAATTCATTTAAATTTAAAGTCGCATGACACATGCATTCGCATATTTATTTATTTATTTCCTTTCTTTTCATGACTTGTCTTTCCAGATTGAATATCTTTAAACATGACCTAACAATCTTATTTTATTTTATTTTATTTTTGTCTACTCAACTCATCATGTACAGACTTAGTAACTTCACATCCTTACATTTATTCATACCATTGAAACTAATTCATTTTTCTTATCAAACCAATTCTTGGCCGAATGACCTTATTTTTTTTTATTTATTTTCATGATGAGTTTTTCAATTCTTTTTCATAAGTCCACTTTACTTCATCTTAAGTAAATTTAACAACATATTTTCATCATAATTCCTTGTACGCCTTAATTTAACCTTTTTCTCCCCTTTTATTATCCATTTGGACAGTGTTAAAATTCCACAAAATAAAATTTTCCTCACATTAATCTATTATTTCAAACATAACACAATTCAATTGACATTCAACAAACCACAATCCCATAAAAATCCCCATAACATTAGGTCGAATAAACTCAAGTTCAAGATTTCTATTTTTGGTTGAATTCCATATTATGATGAGAATTTTGATCTTTTAAAATTCTTCCAATTGACACTCTACCTAATTTTCTTTATACAAATATATGCATCCATACCTAATTTACATAGAAAATGAATCAAAGTCTTATCTCTTGATTTCTTCTTCATTTGGCCGAATGCCTTCATTCATGGTGAGGGATGATTCCCTTTTTAATTATTCTAGATAAACCTTTACCCATTCATTTCATATCTATTCTAACCTCATTCAACTCAAATTCCATAGCAATTAAAACAATTAAGCTCATCCTCTCATTTATATGTCTAGGTCGAATCTTTGCATTAAATGGAGGATAAAGTTTTCTTCAAGTTTTCTTTCAATTACCACTAGACCCAATTCTTTTTAATGCCAAAAAAACATATATCCATTAAATCAACAAACTCAATGTCCATTCATCCAAATTTCAAAACTTCCCTAACACATTTTACAACACAATTAATCTATAACAACACTAATAACAAGAACATATTTTACCATTACATCTTACATAAACCCTACATCCACACAATTCTAATTTCATCAAAACATGTAATTAAATCAAGCTTCCTAAATGTTTTACTAAGACTAGTAATAGATTCAAATAGCAACAACTCATCCACCTCTGATTATTTCCTTGAACCCAACGGTCAGAATATATATCATTGTGTTGTGTACAATATATCTCAAAATCAGAATGATCCAACGGTTGGATCTCCATAGATCTGAATAAAACTGAACTAACCTGAAAATGGACGAGCTACTGTTCAACATGAACGAAACCTTGCCGGAGAGTGTGTTTCCGATCTCCACCGTCCAGAATGAAGGCAACATCTAGGCGCACCACATATCCAAAAATAGGCATGATCCAACGGTGGACGAGAGAGAAATCGACCGACGACCAAAACTGGCTTGCAGGTATATTTCCTTTTGTTTTCCAGGACACTTCCGATGATGATTTCTGTTCAATGGATTATGTGCCTTCAAATCCCTCCGGTCACCAAAGCATTATTGGTTCCTTCAAATCCTGTACCTCTTTGTAACCGAATTCTCTATTGTCTCTCACCCCTTTTCGTTTTTCTTTTTCTTTTTTTTTTAATCTGGTGGCCTTTTGCTGTTTTTTAAAGGCACATTTTCCCTTATTACATTTATGTCCTTCATTTATGTATTTATATATTATTATTTTTTTTCCATGTAAACCATCCGGTTTGTTTCTGCTTAAATCGCTAGTCTTTACCAAACTCCCATTGGGATGATATCTTTCACCAATGTAGGAAAACATATTAATAGACTTCATGCAAAATTTTATCCCAATCCGACGATTGGATTGAGAGCTCTGCTTTCTAATGTAAAATTGGTCAGTTCATGAATTTTCGTCAACTATCCAAATTTTCTTGTTCAATCTTCACATAAAATAATACCAATTATCCTTCTAAACCTTTAAGGTCATTTTATTATTTTGGAATATATTCATTTTAAAATTTCTACCTTTATTTATTTATCAGGTATTATTATCGTTTCAAAGTAACATCACTGATTTTTTAATTGATGCTTACACCTTCAGTCCTGCCGTTTTCATTGAATTATCCTTTATTATAATGTATTCTTTATTACCTCACTTATTTCTTTGAAACATTTTGTTATTTCTCTCATTATTTTATCCATCAAAACACGTTACCAGTTTCTCTATCTTTATGAATTCTAAAACAAAATTCATTTTATAGAGGTCATCCCCTTCATTATATATCACTTTCAGTCTTATGTTTAGGTGGCAGGTTATACATCCACATATGTAAATTATAAATTTTCTAGGGTTTCACATAACACCACAGCGGCTGTAGTGCTATCCCAAAAAGGCCAACTCAGGCAGCCTTAACTGTCAAATTTTGACAATTCATGATGGCCACTTTGAGCCAACAATTGGAATCCTTCTGGTTCGAATCGGGGGCCAAGATTTTTTTTTCCAAAAATGGAAAAGTGTCTCTTTTCCACCCTCTATAAATAGAGGTGGATTCTAAGCATTGAGGACCAAGAAATCAGTGTGCAAAGTTGGCAAAAAAAATCTCTTCCCCGTTTTTTTTGCAAATTTTATTATTTATCTCTCGCTGTTTCTTCATCCACCAACCATCTCGCTGTCAGCATATCTATCCATTACCAGCTCCACCACGGGCCCTCAGCACAACCACCAGCCAACCACCCCCCATGTCAGAAGGCAGCCCTTCCAGTAGTGGCCACGCCACCATAAGTTTCTTTTTCTTCCTCCACCGTAACCTCTCGACATGCCCACCACCATCCTCACGCAGGCCCTCCCAGACCACCATCAATGACTCCCATGCCAGGTAACCTTCTCTGTAACAACTCGGCTTTTCAAGCCCAAATCAATAGTGATTTTTTTTATATACCTGACACACATGGTGCCGGTAATCAGCGAACCTAATCCCTCACATCATCAAAATACAATCCATACAATCAACATTTCATTTAAAAGTGAATCTTACATAAACACATAATATTATGGTTGCATGATTAGAAGTTCATATTAAAAATATACTTACATAGACATGAGTTTGCATTCCTATCCTACTAATAGCCATTACGAATTTAAACAAAAGGATCTAATAAAAGTTATACATTCAAGACATTGATTCATACAAAATACATTGTGATTTAGAATGCATCTACATGATTCCTTGCAAAAATAGGTTCCCGTGTATTGGGTTTCCTAGACATCTCGTTGGTGTGACGACCCTCTGCCGGTACAAAACATTTAAGAGAATGCAATTACTTAATAATAATAATAATGGTAACTAAACGGTCTGGCAGTTAAATGAAACATTAACATTTATAATTTCTTCATGTACTTGGTATAAACAGCTTGTAGTACATATAGATGCACCAATTTTTGCAATCAACCATAATCTTAAACCCGGCTATCCTCTTAAGGCATCATTTACTGAGGTTAACCGTTCACTCACCCCGGTCATCCACTTCGGATGCCATTAGCCAAAGCAAATTAATCGTTCGTCCCGGTCATCCATTCGGATGCCATTAGCCGAAGCTAATCATTCGTTGGTCCCAGCCACCCATTCGGATGCCATTAGCCGAAGCTAATCAATCATTTGTCCCGGCCACCCATTCGGATGCCATTAGCCGAAGCTAATCAATCGTTCGTCTCGGCCACCCATTCGGATGCCATTAGCCGAAGCTAATCAATCGTTCGTCCCGGTCATCCGTTCGGATGCCATTAGTCGAAGCTAATCAATCATTCATCCCGGTCATCCATTCGTATGCCATTAGCCAAAGCTAATTAACCATTTGTCAACATTTAAGCATTTGACAATCTAATATCGATTCTAATGCAATATGGTAATATTCATGATAAAGTATTTCATTATTCAACATATGAAAAAGGAAGGTGCAAGTCACCTACCTGCTCCACTTGTAGGTTGTTCTTGTCTTGACGATGGTCCAATCCCGACCGCACCACCTAAGACATCAATGGTCACAAACCAGTACATTTGTATTTTTGAATCACATTCGTCATCACACTTATTTTAAGAGTTCATATGTTCACATTCAAGTGTTCCACATTTTACACCATCATACCATGAAATTATTACTAGCATTTAAGTCATTTCTGCCTAGGAGGCATATTGTAGAAATCGGCAGCGAGAACTGGTTCGCTGCAGGCTGCCCAATTCGACAGCGAGAACCGGTTCGGCAGTCGCTCAATTCGGGCAATGAGAACTCGCTTTTGCTGCCGGAAGACTTTCAATAAAACCGCTTTTATTGCGGCGCCATAATTTCGGCAAAGAAATGCTAACTTGTAGCAGACAACTCAGTTTCGGCAGCGAATCACAAATTCGCTGCAGACAACTCAGTTTCGATGGCGAATGCTAATTCGCTGCAGTGAATCACAGTTTCGCTGCACAACACACAATTCCGCAGCGAATGCTAATTCACTGCAGCCGACACAGTTCGACAGCGAATCACAGTTTCGCTGCACAACACACAATTCGACAGCGAATGCTAATTCGCTGCAGAAGACTTCGATTTCGCGGCCGAATCACAAATTCGGCCAGACAACTCGATTTCGACAGCGAATGCTAATTCGCACGCAGCTGATTTACGCGGCGAATCACAAGTTTTTGCACAACACACAATTCGGCAAAATGCTAATTTGTCAGAAGACTCGCTTCGACAATGAATCACAAATTCGCTGCCAGACAACTCGAGCTGACAATAATGCTAATTGCACTTGACGCAGATTTGCGGCGAATAACAATTTCGTTGCACAACACATTTTGGCATGAACACACAAGACACATGCTCGTAACAACACCAAAGATATACACTCGTCACTAAGTTCCAGCGAGAACACACACATATTGAAACCATCAATTTCAAGACATAATCCTTCAACAAAATCCCAAAGAACACACACATTGAAAACCATCAATTACAAAGATATAATCTTTCAATAAATTCCAAGAGAACACACACATTGAAACCATCAATTTCAACACATAATCCTTCAACAAATCCCAGAGAACACATACATGCATGCCGGCCAACCCTATAGTTAAAGCCAGCCCTATACCATGATTTGTTATTTCCATTTTATTCATTTTTCTTTGTTAGATGTTCCGAAATTGGCTTCATTTCATTTCTGTTTCTTTGTCCTCCTAATTAATTTCAGTTTCCTTCACAGCTAGCTTAGGTCTTAGGTCAATTTTCTTAGGGTTTTCTTCTTCATTTCCGTTTTTGGTCTTAAGAAGAAGAGGAAGGGAGTTTCATGACTCATACCTTTTGAATCTAACTAAGTTTGAGGAAGGTTTGACACTATTCTTTCTCTTCTCCTGCTGGTTCTCCTCCTTCTTCTTCCTTTCATGTTTTCCAGCCCTCTTTTTCCTTTCCCTCTAGGCAGCTGTCCAATCTTCTCTCAAGGTCTCATCTTTCCCTCACACGTTCACAAAGCACTCTCTACTGGTTTGGTTTAGGTTTCTGTTGTGAAAGAGGAAGGGAAGAACGACATGCAAATTCTTGTTTGGGAAGAGAATGGATCATCCTCTCTTGTCCTCCTTGTATTTATGCTCCCCATCAAATGAGGTGGGTTGTTTGGGGGTTGGTTTAGATGTGTTCTTATCCTTGTTTTGGTCTATCTAAAACCGGTTCTTACCCCTCCCTCCCAGCTCCTTAAGTTAATTATTTTTTTAAAAACAAAAACTGCGTCGCTGCCGATGCAGAAATCGGCAATGAAGCTGCGTCATTGCCGATCTAGAAATCGACAACCAAAATCGCCCCGCTTGCAGATCGTAAATCGACAATGGCTGCGTCGCTACCGATCTGCAAATCGGCAAACGTAAAACTGAGTCATCAATTCTATCTATATATATTTTTTTCTTTTGGGTGTTTACATTCTCCCCTTCTTCTTCTTTTTCTTTATCTCCATTATCATCATCATCATCATCATCATCATCATCTTTTTCTTCCCCTCATCCTCCTCTCTGTAGTCGTTGTATGCAGAATTCATTCTACATGTAACGAAAAATTTAATTAACATGGTTACTGGGCTGGGCTAGTGACCATATGGGCTTGGGCTGGACCCGTTTCTACCCAACC
The DNA here is from genome assembly GCA_019202695.1 of Populus x sibirica. Taxonomy (NCBI): domain Eukaryota; kingdom Viridiplantae; phylum Streptophyta; class Magnoliopsida; order Malpighiales; family Salicaceae; genus Populus; species Populus x sibirica. The sequence goes on along the minus strand of JAGMVL010000899.1, from coordinate 588,217 downwards.
TAGATGGTTGGGTTGGTTCTAGCCCACCTAAAAAAGAGAGAGAAAAAGATGTCAGGCCGACAGTCAGTCTACTCGACTGAGTTAGGCAAGACCCGTTTCAGCCCAGCCCATATGACTAAGCAGGGTCCAGCCCAAAATAATTTAACAATAAAAAGGAAGGTTGTTGGGCCATTAGACAGCCCAACCTAGCCAGGCTGGACCTGTTCTAGCCTAGCTTGGCTGGCTAGGTCGGGTTTAGCCTAAACTAAAAAAAAGGGAAGAATATGTTGGGCCACTAGTTGGCCCAACCCGACTATGTCGGGCTGGACCTGTTTCAGCCCAACTCGGATAGCAGGGTCGGGTCCAGCCCAATATAGTTAATAATAATATAATAATATAAAAATATAATAATATCAAAATATCTAAAATATAAAAAAATATAAAAATTCAAAATATTTGTGATTTTCTCTCTTGTTTTTCCAATAATTTTGCATAATATCGGGCTGTATATTTACACTATAAGATACAAATCCGATATTAAAATACCCGTTTTCTCCAAAACTTTTCTTAATTTTTTTTTGAAAATTCAAAAACATTCAAAAAATTTTAAATTCATTCTCTCTTAAAAAAACAAAGAAATGTTTTGTTTTCGTGCATACTCCAAAATCCATACTCCAAAATCCTAAAGGTTTTTCATGCATACTTTCTAAAAGATAAAAATCATATTTTTATAATGTTTTTTTAAAAATACAAAAATAGATATTGTAACCAGTTTATGATTATCCATTAGGGTTTTGTCAAAATAGAAAAAAGCTGATAACAATTATTTTGTATTCGGAATGCTAGGACTTATCTATATCCAAGAAATATATAAGTTTGGCCCCTATAATGGTTAGGATTTAACCCAATAGGGTAGAGACTTCGTTATAAAAGGAGATCTACCTTGAACCTTAGACAAGACTAATTGATAGAAACATGACCTAGAAAAGCAGTCAAACAACAATGCAGCTTATCTTAGGTATGGTGCACTAGGGGTGATATGTCTTCCCCCTGCACAACTAGTCCCTTACCCAAACTCTCGCAGACTATAGGTTTTCTAGTAACCATAATACTAGGTGGCGACTCCTGAACTTCATAATCATAATTTTATGATTAAACCCAAAACCCATTTCCAACACCCTTAGAAGGCACACCCGTCGTCATTCTTGATGGCGCACATACCGTGACAGGATGATGATTCCACTAGGGAACGTCTTGTCTGGTTAGACTAAGCTTTGCTTGCTTCATTGTTTGCTTGATTGTTTTGGTCTGTTTAATTTTAGCTCGCATGTTTATTGCTTTAGCGTGCATTTTTACTTCTTGTTCATGCATAAGTACATCGATTATGGATTAATGCCTTCATGCATTTTATTTTTACGAATAAACCTATTTTTAGGTTAGGTGGGGAGTAGTGGTCTGCCTCATAACTTTCAGTCAGGGTTCAGATTCGTGAAACATGCAACTATGAATAGAGTGTTTGATTAATAATGACGGTCACACTGTGCCCCAACTATTCCTTGTAAACCCTTATAATGCCTTCATGAAAGGTGGTCACTGGGCAGATCAAAGATCCTTTTGAGACTAGATAGAAAGCTTACCCCTCATGTAATGGCTTAGAAACTACCTTTAGGGTATGGACTCCCTAATATTCATTTTACATCAAGGCAAACCTGGTCAATTATCCTAAACTTCGCATAATTTCTTGAGTTAAGACCATGGATTTTTTTTTTAATATGGGTAAAAATCTGAGATGATGTAATTGCCCAAGGAACAAAGTTGGGAGATTACCATGAATAAATTCCATGTGTATGTGATTTAACTAAGATAAAGACTTGGGAGAGATCTTTTCAGATTAATCAGACTACAAATTTTTGTTCATAGTCAATAAAGAAGTCATTGATTAGCCCTTCAAACAAGATAATCCATACTCAATTTGCATGTACATACATTTGTATACATTCAGTTTGAATGACATATATACATGTAACAGGTTGAAATATAAGTCCCTAAAGATCTCTAATCCATAAAGTCTACAACACCTGACTTAGACTAAAAGGTATGGAAGACGAAGAGCGCTCTCACCGTAACACTCATTTCCAAGAAGAGTTGGAATCTTTGAAGGCTAGCGTGGCCCGCCTCACTAGTTTACTTAAGCAAGCACTTAGAAATGCCTCTGGTTAAGGTCCTTCCAACCAACCCATCACTTTTGTTTAGATCTGACAATAACTGAACCCGAAGAAAGAATGGGCGAACATGGTTAGGCGCCCCAATACAATCCAGCATTTGTGTAGTCAGCAGCATCGACACCAGCCTCTGCAATTGTATATGTATTCACCAACAACCCATAAAGTCATTTGATGGCATTAATAAAGATAACATGGCAGCGTTGAAAGCCAAAATCAGGGCTATTGAAGGGTTATACTTGTATGACACAATATAGCCCGCAAAAATGTGTCTGGTCTCGAATATGGTTGTACCGATGAAGTTTCGTGCTCCTGAGTTTATCAAATACACTAGAACTAAATGCCTCATGACTCATCTCAAGTCCTATTGCAACAAAATGACAGAAGTAGTACACGATGAAAAACTACTAATGCATTTTTTTCTGGATAGTTTAAGTGGGGCAACACTGAGTTGGTATGTAAGACTGGATAATACAAAGATCCGAAGATGGAAAGACCTGGTTGATGTTTTTTTCAAGCAGTACAAGTGCAATATGGATATCATTCCTGATAGAACCAACTTGTCTAATTTGGAGAAAAGGGATAAGGAAAGAATAAAGGAGTGTATGCCTAAAGGTGAAGAGATCTAACTAGATAGGTGCATCTTCCACTTTTGGACAATGAAATGGTCACCTTATTCGCAAATATGCTCAAGGCTCATTACGAGCATGTGATGGGTAGTTCAGTACAACAATTCACTAACATTGTAGTTGTAGCTAATCGTATATATCAAGGAGTAAGGGGTTGCAGAATATCTGTGCCCATTGAGAAAAAATGTTCTGAAGGGAAAAAGAAGCAGGTTGATCATGTTAAGGTGGCTACAAGGGTCCAAAGCTATCATACTCTATCCCTCTCATCCCAAATTGCCAATATCAATTTCAAACCTCTATTTCCTACTAGAAAACTTGAGCCTCAAATCAAGAAACGAAACTAAGAGTTTCCAAAGAGTACAGGAACAACTACCTCCATTAAGATGTACCAGAAGCTACTAAGCATCGAGCATATAGCTCCAGAACCACTTACGCCTCTAAAACCACCTTACCCTAATCTATACAAACCCGACCTCACCCGCGAGTACCATGTTGGCGCTCTCTAACTTTTATTTTACATGATTCCAAGCTCGCTCTGATTGTTCTACTAGCTTAGAGAATTTTTTGACATCATCCTCTTCCCATTCATTTTCTTCTATTACAATTGTGTACTCATCAAAATTTGGCCTTTCATTCTTAGTGTAATGTGTTAGTGATTTTATGGACGATTCGCTTTCAAATTTCTTTAACTATCACCAAAGTTCCATTTATAATATACTTCAAACACTGATGCAAGGATGATGTCACGACACCAGTAGCATGTATCCAAGGCCTTCATAATAACATGTTGTATAACCGAGATTGATGGATTATAGTTCCCATTATAGGTAATGGCACGCCTTGTCAGGATATGCTTTGGTGGACCGCTCACGGTATGTTAAAGCCTACACATCTTTGCTTTCTTCCCATGGAAACTTATTATGCCTACAACATCATCCTTTTTCTTCTTCTTTATTTGTAACAGACCACAAGTCATCATTTATATCACCTTCTAGTGAAACTTTACATATTCATCGATGTTATGTCTAATTTCTTCATGGAACCTAAAAAAATTGTCACTCTTTCTTGAATCTGAATCTGATTCATTTTTTATTGGCGCACTAACATGTCATACAACTTATCCATGATTACCCTTAAAACCCTATCTTTCTTTCTTCCAAACTCTATAACATTTACTTCTTAACTACTAGAAGCATGATTAGGCAGGGGGTTAGAATTGATGTTGGGGGTATCTTTAAAAGTTATATATCCTGATTTGAATAATTGCAAGAGCTTCCTCTTGAATGCTGAGCAAGTATCAATATTATGGCCAAGGTTTCCAACATGATACTTACATGTTAGATCTGGTGTGTACTAATTTGGGAAGAGAGGCTTTAATGGTGGAAATGGAAGAGGGGCCACATGAATTATGCTTAGCAATTTTGCATACATTTCTTGTAAGGGTATAGGTAAAGACGAGAGTAGTTCTTGGTTTCTTTAGCAGGCTCTTCTTAGATTGTTTTTGGCTTAGTTTTCTGGCGAGTTGATGGGCTGGTTCACCGAAAAAGGCTTAGCAAAGTTAATATTCGATATTTTGGAAGATAGGGTTTGGTAGCTTTGGGTTTGGTAATTCTTTTTACTCATATACCCTCATTCCACATTGCTCACCTCAACATCCTTTTTCCTCCTAGTAAACCCTTTCTTCTCGGTAGGTTTTGACATTCTACCAGCTCTTATCCCTTGTTGTATTCTTTCAGCAATAACAACAGCATCATAAAAATGTTGGGAAGATCTACCTATCAGATGCTCATAATATAAGGACTTGAAAGTATTGATGAATAGAGTCACCATATTTTTCTCCAACAAAAGTGGTTACACATGCATTGCCTTGTTTTTCCATCTATGGGCATACTCCCTTATGATTTCCTTGTTGCTTTTATCGATCACCATCAATCTCGTTCGGTCTAGAGCGATGTCAATATTGAACTTGTATTCTTTTAAGAAATCATCAACAAGATCACTCTATTTCTTGACCCTTGTGTTATCCAAGGTCATGTAATATATTAACGTAGAACTAGTTTAGCTGTCTTGGAATAAATGGATGAGCAACCTCTTATCGCGTATGATTTTTGCCATTTCTTGTAATATAACCTTAAGTGCGTATTAGGGCATTCTAGTCTTGTATACTTGAAAAATTCTAGCATCCTAAACTTCTTAGGCACCATTAGATTTGGCACTAAGCATATTCTCTAACCGGATTATAGACGTCAAATCCCTCAACAACCTTTAATCTTTCCTCTCAGACAACCCACTTATCTTATTCAGGACAATCAGAGGATTTAACCTCGTGGGCTACCTCCATTGTTAGATCTATTATGGCTAGCATTTGAGCAGGTGTAATCGGGCAAGTCATCGAAATGCTCATTGTTCCTTGTGGTCTAGTAGTGGGATTTGCCCCCAAGTTTTGTGAGTTGAGGATAACTAGAGTTGTTGGCGGCAATAACATGGTTCACTACTAACTGGATGTGCTTTCCGTGGAAAACGGTCATAAAAGCTGCTCAAGTAAGCTAACCATCTGAGTCATATTATTCTTAACATCTTCCAGCTCTTTTTGGTAGTGGGTCTCAAGATGAGCCCTCTCTTCGTTCTCCATCCTTCAACAAAGCCTAGTATTATAGACTCTAGCAGAGGAATATATATTTCAAATACCTACTTTGCACATTCCATAATTCATAAACATAAATGCATATGGATGTATGATTATGCATGATGATATATATTGGATATAATTAGTTATACCTCAGGCTTATATATGGCCACCATTCTTATATAAACATGTAGGATTTTGATGCTTTCATAGTTATTGAGACAATTTAATTTGAGTCAATGCTTAATAAAAATACACTTATCATAAAGAGATATTACTCAAAATGTTGGGTCTAAGCCCTTTTCACTAATACTCGATGAAAACTTTTATATTTGAAAGCTAGTCTACTCATCATCATCATTTATAGGGAGAAAGGCAAAGCCTTTGTTTTCTATGTCCCTAAAAAAAGCATTAGTCTTAGCCATACTTTGTTGATATCGATGAACATCCATTCCAACCTACCAGGCATTATGATAGATTCTTTGGGCATAGACAAAGGCTTGGTTAATATGCTCATCCATGTTTTTCATCTTCTACAAGAGTAACATGTTGTTGGTGTTAATCATTTGGTTATAGCACTCAAATAGCCTGTTCTTTTCTTCCAAATGTTTTGCCTTGGCCTTTTCCTTGTCTAGCTTCTTTTCTAGCAGGTTGATCTCATTTCTATTATTATCCAAATCAGTTCTGAAGATCCCAACAAATTTTCTTTTGGTTTTTGCTTTAGCTAACTCACTTTCTAGCATCACATGCTTCTTGTATAGCCTTTCATACTGCTCAATTCGGCTTTCTAACTCAACTTGGGTCTTTAAAGACATATCAGCCCTTTCTTAGAAATGGTTGAAATTGGTTTTTAAAGCCTCTAACTCAGTATTGGTTTGCACCCAATTGTACATAACTCTTTTCGCTCTTTCTCAGCTTGGTTTCTAGCTGCCTTTTCTTCTTTTAATTGTTTCTCTAAGGACATGATTCTCTTGCCTTTTTTCTCCAGCTATTTGTTGCGGTTGCACAAATTAATTACCCTAGCTTAAAACACAACACACAAGATAGTATAGAGCAAGCAAGGGGTCGATCCCACGAGGAAGGTTCAAGTCAGATTTTTATGCTAGATGATATGCAATTTGGGGGGGGTTTGGAGGTTATCTAGGCTAAAGCAAAAGTAAACAGAAAACTATCATGCAAAATTAAATAAAATCAGAAAATTATCTAGAAAACAAACCTTGGTCGCAAGTAAACATCCACCTACAGAAATCAGAACTGATCAGAGAAACGAGATGTCAATTTATACTATGAATATCTATCTTTTCTTATGTTGATTAGTTAATAGATCCGTTATATAACTAATCCTAACCATCAAACAACCACAGTGTCTACACTAGTAATTTAATTCAATGGCAGCCTTAAGAACTAGATGAGTTGATTAATCTAGACACCACAACTGCTCGTAGTCCATGTTTGATTTGATCAATTGAATGTTGTCCCTAAGATTACTAATATGGATTCGCCACAATTATTAATCTCAATTACTTCACAAGTTTATGTACCACAACTCCGGTTTTGATAGCAAACTTACCAATAGATTGTTCACTATAATAACTTAGAGTCCGCTCTAGCAATTAAAATAAACAGTCATAGAAAATAAACATAGGAGAACAAACATATTCATTCATCATATAAACTGAAAAGAAAAGGTAAAATAGATCTCACAGTTCTTGAAATCCGAAGGTTTCTGTGTCCTTGCAACCAAGAAAAAGAGTTTAGTCTTGCATGTCTATTGAACAACTAACCAAAAAGAAAGAAGAATGCATGAATTCGGGTTTGTGAGAGCAAGGGTTTGTGTTCCTCTCTTCTGACCGTCACCCTCTCTCATCCTCTTTTCCTTCTCTCTTTCTTTTTATACCCTAGGAAACCCTCGTCTGTATTTTACAAAATAGTCCTCCCTTAAGTAGACAATTTACATTTAAGTACTTCAATAACTATTTTCCTAAAAAAAAGAAATAGTCTTGCATGAAATCTTCAAGCTTTGACTTAGAGGAGCTAAATTGCTGAAATAAAAACTTGGATGTCAGTTTGGATGCTTCGGGACGTAATTTGAACTCGTTTCTTCACAAAACCTGTTTGTTGGCAAAATTCACTTGTCATCTTAGAAAAATCATAACTCCCTCATATGAGATCTTTTTTCATCTGAAATGTGGTACATTGATAGGTCTTTGAGTCAGGAATCCAAACCAATTGATTTTGCATCAAATGGACTTCTGTAGCTCAAGATATTTAAGTCAAAATGGACGAAGGTCAACACTAGCATATTGGGATATTTAACTTTGAAGGCTATGATTTCCACACTCTACCTTTTCTTATTTTTCCTGCCTTATATGTATAAAAAGGTATGGATGTTAGCTTTCTATTACCACTAGAATCACTTTCTTTCGACCTCTAGAGCTCCTGCTCTGCACAAAACATCGACTGGAGTTCAAATCTACCAATTACCTCCAATTTACTTCATTTTGCATATTTCATCCAAAAGTGCTTTCAAAACATATATATAAAAAAAGAATATCAAGGCATTTTATATATAAAACATAGGCAAAACACTAGTTAAATGTGGGTGAAGCTATTAAATAATATGGTTGCATCAAATACCCCCACACTTAGCTATTGCTCGTCCTTGAGAAAGGATAGATAAAATCTAACATAAACTGAATTGATAAAATAACTATGACCAATCTCTTAATCTCCCATCAATGTCCAAGAATATATACATTATAAACAAGAATACAATAAAAAAGGATAAAGAGTGTAGATTTTCATGAATTCATTTGTATGCTAACTTCAAAACTCAATTAATCATTGGGATTTAAATGAAATCTATGCCATGCCAAAGTGATAGGTCCTCTCATTGATATACACTCAAACACTCACGTGTTTAGGGTTTATATATTTAAATCTCTCAAATTCGATCAATGAATATATTCCACCATATGCTTGCTCTTCAATCTTATCTCTATTAATAACATATTTCAACCAATGCATGAATCAAAAGGTCTTACTTTTCGGTTGTAATGGGGCTAAGGTTATGGTGAGGTAAAAGAAAGTAAAAGAAAAGGCTAAAACCAAAGGAAGTAGAGCATTCTAAAAGAAATTGATCTTTCAAACAAGATATTCCATCAAAGCACGTAAATTTTCCATCTTTAAGTACCGATACTTAACTTCTTTTGATTTCAAACTCCATCAACATAAAATTTTAAGAACTATGAACACAATGGAACACTTCTCTTTTCTTCTCTTTTTCTTTTTTTTTCACCTTTGGCAACTTCGCCCATCTTTTCATCAAGCATCACTTTTTTTCTTTTCATATAATTTCCAACCATAATCCATGAGATATCAACAAGTATTTGCTCTACTAAGCCTTGGCCAGGGAAAAGGAAAACATATAAAAGTTAAGGATTACAATGGGTAAAGCAAAGTATAGATAAACAAGCTCAAAAGGGGCGCACTAAGGATAATATGCTTTTGGTTGGCTTTTTGGTTCAAGTGGTTAAAATTCCTAATGCTTTTATCATCTTAATATACACATGTAATGTGAATGTAATCTCAACAAGATATGAAGCAAGTTCTAGAGATACATATCATTGAAAGAATGCATAATCAAAGAATATAATGTTGAAGGCTCAAAAGCTTGCATTGGTATAACGCTATAAAGTCAACATGACATATGTTCAAAGTCAATCCCTAAACCAATTAAACGTTAAAACTTGCATGCACACTCATTCATTCGATTTATATCTTCATCTATCTCAACTAATTCTCATACATAATACTCATATTCTCATAAACCAATGGGAGTTCAAAAAGATCAAACATATATATACTTTTTTGACGCAACAAAGAAAACCAAAACTCTCTCAATACCCCCACACTTTAAACATAACATTGTCCTCAATATTGAAATAAAAGAAAAGGAATATAAGAGAATGATAAAAATAAAGTAAAATGCGAAAAATAAAAGATAAGGGAAAAAGAAAACAAATCTGATTTTTTTTTGTCTTGGGTTGCCTCCCAAGTAAGCACTTTTATTGTATGTCATTGGCTCAATATGTGGCATGCTCATTCTTCATAGATTGGTTCAGCTAACTCCACGAAGCGGTGAGTTATGTCATCCAACTTTCATAGAAAGGTTTCAAGCGATGCCCATTAACCTTGAGCACTTTGTTTGTTTCTAAACTTGTAATTTCAACTGCACCATAAGAAAAAGTATTAGAAACAACAAAGGGTCCAATCCAACGAGAGTGTAAGTTTTCAGGGGAAAAGTTTCAAACACGAATGATAAAGAAGGACTTTGTCTCCAACATTAAACTCCTTTCTTGTAAGCATTCGGTCATGAAGACTCTTGGTCTTTTCTTTGTAAATCCTTGCATTCTCATAAGCATCATTTTGCATCTATTCCAACTCTTGTAATTGCAACTTTCTTGCAATCTGGCGGCATCATAATCCATGTTAAATTATTTAATGGCCCAAAAAGCTTTGTGTTCAAGCTCCATCGGTAGATGACATGCTTTTCCATAAATCATCCTATAAGGTGACATTCCTATAGGTGATTTGCAAGTAGTCCGACAAGCCTAAAGTGCATCACCAAGTTGTAGACTCCAATCTCGATTTGGTTAAGTTACACTGTTTTCTCCAAAATAGACTTGATTTCTCAATTTGAAATTTTAGCTTTTACTTCCTCCATCATAGGCGAATTCAAACCCCTTTGCATTTCCCTCGTTGGTTTTGCATTGTCCTCCAATAGTATGTTATGCATACACATCGAAGGACTAATGCCCTTGATGTCGGCTAAAGTCCATCCAATGATTGTTTTGTGATTGCTCAACAACTTCACAAGTTTTTCCTCTTAGCGCACTTGTCAAACCTTTTGCTATGATAACGGGAAGTGTATTGTTGTCGCCAATGAATACATACTTCAAATTATCGAGAAAAAGGTTTCAATTCTAAATCGGGGCCTGTAAAATAGATGGCAACAACTTTTTATATGAAAATACTAAATCAACAAAGACATTACCAAGGGGATTGGTTTGCAAAGCTTGCAAAGCCAATGCGGATTCCTACATGTTTTGGGGAACATATAGTTGCCTCTCCATCTCTTCTATCTTAGTAAAATCATAGCCATAGCTCAAAGCCACGTTTAATCCATCCTCATAATGAAAATAAAAAACTTACTGCACACACTTATCAACTTGGTTATAATATGTGATAGAATAAACATTGTTGTAAAGATATTTCATTGCATCATGAAAATTAAATCCAATCTTTTCATCTCCTACTTCCATGGACAAAGTATCCTTACCATAATCAATTTTCGTATTGGCAGTTTTCAAGAATGGTCTCCCAAACAATATAGGAGTGTTGTTTGATGAATCACAAGAATCATATTCCATATCAAGAATATAAAAATCACATGGAATAACCAAACTATCAATCTTGACTAGGACATCTTGTATCACACCAAGTGGATAAACAAAACTACGATCTGCAAGTTGTATTACAATACTAGTTTTATTCAAAGGCTCCAGACTAAGAGAATTATAAACATGTTTAGGCATAACACTAATGGATGCACCTAAATTGCATAAGGCCCTTTTAAAACTAGAATTACCAATAACACATGGGATAGTAAATGCACCTGGGTCTTTTTGTTTCAAAGGCATGTTCTTTTAAACAACATCAGATACAACTTCACCCATACTTACCATTTCATGACCTTTTAGCTTGTAAGCTCTCTTGGCAGTACACAACTCTTTCAAGAATTTGGCATACTTGAGAATTTGCTTGATATCATCAATCAAAGGAATGTTGAGTTTCACTTTCTTGAAAACCTCTAAAATCTCTTTTTCTTTGTCCTCTTTCTTAAACCTAGAAGAACTCAAAGGAAAGGGTGGAATTGTTTTAAAACTGAATTCAATGAGTTAATACTTACCTTTGGAGTGTTGGTTGTTTTTTCAATTTGTGGAGGAATAGGATGTTTCTTCTTTATACTCAATTCAATTTGTATCTCCTCTTCTTCCTCCATCTCAATTTGTTTTGACCTTTGCACTTGAAGTTCTTTCCCACTTCGTTGCGCGATCACACTAACATTCTCTTTTGGATTCAATGTTTGGGAGGGCAACTTTCCATTCATTTGTGGCTCCAATTTCCCTACACTTGAAGCTACTTGCCCCGTTTTCTTCTCCAAGTTGTGAATTCTTGACCTTGTTTCGTTGAGGTTGTCCATTGAATGCTCCATCAACCGCATTAGCTTGTTCAATGTAATCTTCTTGCATTGTTGGGCACATATCCGAACATGTCCTTGTAAAAAGCATATGCTACAAACTTTCACCCGTTGTACATTTCCACGGCCAAAGAACGCACAAGAGAAGTAAGATCATTAACTTTATTCTCAAGGTTAAAAATACTTACCTTATTTACTCATTTACTTGGGAAGTCTCCACGAGTGCCAAATTGTTTAGAGTTGGCCTCCATATTTGAGATCAATTGACGACGGCCTCGGGTGTCTTATCTACCAATGCCCCTCCACTTGCCGTATCAATGATACTACAGTCAAGAGGCATCAATCCTTCATAGAAATATTGAATGAGCAGCTGATAGGGTATTTGATGATGATTAAATGCACAGTTGCTCAAATCTTTCCCAATACTCGAAGAGTGTCTCTCCATAATCCTAGATATTTCTTTCCTTATGTTGGCATTTGCTTCTTAAGGAAAATCTTCTTCATGACATTTCAAATTCCAATGGAACCTAGGAGAATAGAGAAAAACCACGTCTTTGCTTTGCCCCTTTTAAAGAGAAGGGAAAGCTTTCAACTTAACCTGTTCTTCATCAACTCCATTCGGTTTCATGCCAATGCAAACCATGTGGAACTCGAGATGTGTATAGGGATCTTCTCCAGCAAGTCCATTAAATATTTGCAGTAAGTGTATAAAACCATACTTGAGCTCGAAGTTGACATTGTTGTCGATGTTTATGTACAATGGTTGATTTTCCACATTAGGAGCAACAAGCTCCTTGAGTGTTTGTTGTTGTGCAACAACCAGGGTGTTGATGCGAGCTTCCTTTCATAACCCGTGTAAAGTGTTTTCTATTTCAAGATCTACCTACACTTGTCTTTGGTTAGTAGAACGGGTTACATGCATAAATCGTCAAGAAAACTAAAAAACAATCGGCCACAGAAGAGATTGAAAACAATGTAAATTGAATGAAAATCCTACTCTAGAAAACTAAAACTGCTTAAAAACCCTAAAAAACAACGGAATTTGGCCTCGATAGGGTGGGGCTAGTGGCCAAAAGCGACTAGTCCTGTTCAGAACGTTGTTTCCTTTTAGGAAACAAAAGGTCGATACCTAATTCCATCAAAAAATTGGTTTTGAACAGTAACTGTACCGTACTATACAATACTGCCGCAAACAAAAATCTCTTTTTTTTCAACAAAATAAATAATAATCACAACAAATAAAAAGCACAACATAAGAATCAACCAAAATCACTTCCCCAGCAACGACGCTAAAATTTGTTGTGATGTCGCAGTTGCACAAATTAATTATCCTAGCTTAAAACACAACACACAAGATAATATAGTGAAAGCAAAGGGTCGATCCCACGAGGAAGGTTCAAGTCAGATTTTTATGCTAGATGATATGCAATTTGGGGGGGTTTGGAGGTTATCTAGGCTAAAGCAAAAGTAAACAGAAAACTATCAAGCAAAATTAAATAAAATCAGAAAATTATCAAGAAAACAAACCTTGGTCGCAAGTAAACATCCACCTACAGAAATCATAATTGATCATAGAAACGAGACGTCAATTTATACTATGAATATATATCTTTTCTTAAGTTGATTAGTTAACAGATCCATTGTATAACTAATCTTAACCATCAAACAACCACGTTGTCTACACTAGTAATTTAATTCAATGGCAAGCCTTAAGAACTAGATGAGTTGATTAATCTAGACAACATAACCGCCATGCAGTCCATGTTTGATTTGATCAATCGAATGTTCTCCCTAAGATTACTAATATGGATTCGCCACAATTATTAATCTCAATTACTTCACAAGTTTATGTACCACAACTCCGGTTTTGATAGCAAACTTAGCAATAGATTGTTCACTATAATAACTTAGAGTCCGCTCTACCAATTAAAATAAACAATCATAGGAAATAATCATAGGAGAACAAACATATTCATTCATCATATAAACTGAAAAGAAAAGGTAAAATAGATCTCACAATTCTTGAAATCCGAAGGTTTCGTGTCCTTGCAACCAAGAAAAAGAGTTTAGCCTTGCATGTCTATTGAACAACTAACCAAAAGAAAGAAGAATGCATGAATTCGGGTTTGTGGGAGCAAGGGTTTGTGTTCCTCTCTTCGACCATCCCTCTCTCTCCTCCTCCTTTTTCCTTCTCTCTTTCTTTTTATACCCTAGGAAACCCTCGTCTGTATTTTACAAAATAGTCCTCCATTAAGTAGACAATTTACATTTAAGTACTTCAATAACTATTTTCCTAAAAAAAAAAAGAAATAGTCTTGCATGAAATCTTCAAGCTTTGATTTAGAGGAGCTAAATTGCTGAAATAAAAACTTGGATGTCAGTTTGGATCCTTCGGGACGTAATTTGAACTCGTTTCTTCACAAAACCTGTTTGTTGGCAAAATTCACTTGTCATCTTAGAAAAATCATAACTCCCTCATATGAGATCTTTTTTCATCCGAAATGTGGTACATTGATAGGTCTTTGAGTCAGGAATCCAAACCAATTGATTTTGCATCAAATGGACTTCTGTAGCTCAAGATATTTAAGTCAAAATGGACGAAGGTCAACACTAGCATATTGGGATATTTAACTTTGAAGGCTATGATTTCCACACTCTACCTTTTCTTATTTTTCCTGCCTTATATGTATAGAAAGGTATGGATGTTAGCTTTCTATTACCACTAGAATCACTTTCTTTCGACCTCTAGAGCTCACGCTCTGCACAAAACATCGACTGCAGGTCAAATCTACCAATTACCTCCAATTTACTCCTTTTTGCATATTTCATCCAAAAGTGCTTTCAAAACATATATATATATAAAAAGAATATCAAGGCATTTTATATATAAAACATAGGCAAAATACTAGTTAAATATGGGTGAAGCTATCAAATAATATGGTTGCATCAAATACCCCCATACTTAGCTCATGCTCGTCCTCGAGAAAGGATAGATAAAATCTAACTTAAACTGAATTGATAAAATAACTATGACCAATCTCTTAATCTCCCATCAATGTCCAAGAATATATACATTATGAACAAGAATACAATAAAAAAGGATAAAGAGTGTAGATTTTCATGAATTCATTTGTATGCTAACTTCAAAACTCAATTAATCATTGGGATTTAAATGAAATCTATGCCATGCCAAAGTGATAGGTCCTCTCATTGATATACACTCAAACACTCACGTGTTTAGGGTTTATATATTTAAATCTCTCAAATTCGATCAATGAATATATTCCACCATATGCTTGCTCTTCAATCTTATCTCTATTAATAACATATTTCAACCAATGCATGAATCAAAAGGTCTTACTTTTCGGTTGTAATGGGGCTAAGGTTATGGTGAGGTAAAAGAAAGTAAAAGAAAAGGCTAAAACCAAAGGAAGTAGAGCATTCTAAAAGAAATTGATCTTTCAAACAAGATATTCCATCAAAGCACGTAAATTTTCCATCTTTAAGTACCGATACTTAACTTCTTTTGATTTCAAACTCCATCAACATAAAATTTTAAGAACTATGAACACAATGGAACACTTCTCTTTTCTTCTCTTTTTCTTTTTTTTTCACCTTTGGCAACTTCGCCCATCTTTTCATCAAGCATCACTTTTTTTCTTTTCATATAATTTCCAACCATAATCCATGAGATATCAACAAGTATTTGCTCTACTAAGCCTTGGCCGGGGAAAAGGAAAACATATAAAAGTTAAGGATTACAATGGGTAAAGCAAAGTATAGATAAACAAGCTCAAAAGGGGCGCACTAAGGATAATATGCTTTTGGTTGGCTTTTTGGTTCAAGTGGTTAAAATTCCTAATGCTTTTATCATCTTCATATACACATGTAATGTGAATGTAATCTCAACAAGATATGAAGCAAGTTCTAGAGATACATATCATTGAAAGAATGCATAATCAAAGAATATAATGTTGAAGGCTCAAAAGCTTGCATTGGTATAACGCTATAAAGTCAACATGACATATGTTCAAAGTCAATCCCTAAACCAATTAAACGTTAAAACTTGCATGCACACTCATTCATTCGATTTATATCTTCATCTATCTCAACTAATTCTCATACATAATACTCATATTCTCATAAACCAATGGGAGTTCAAAAAGATCAAACATATATATACTTTTTTGACGCAACAAAGAAAACCAAAACTCTCTCAATACCCCCACACTTTAAACATAACATTGTCCTCAATATTGAAATAAAAGAAAAGGAATATAAGAGAATGATAAAAATAAAGTAAAATGCGAAAAATAAAAGATAAGGGAAAAAGAAAACAAATCTGATTTTTTTTTGTGCTGGGTTGCCTCCCAGTAAGCACTTTTATTGTATGTCATTGGCTCAATATGTGGCATGCTCATTCTTCATAGATTGGTTCAGCTAACTCCACAGAAGCGGTGAGTTATGTCATCCAACTTTCATAGAAAGGTTTCAAGCGATGCCCATTAACCTTGAGCACTTTGTTTGTTTCTAAACTTGTAATTTCAACTGCACCATAAGAAAAAGTATTAGAAACAACAAAGGGTCCAATCCAACGAGAGTGTAAGTTTTCAGGAAAAAGTTTCAAACACGAATGATAAAGAAGGACTTTGTCTCCAACATTAAACTCCTTTCTTGTAAGCATTCGGTCATGAAGACTCTTGGTCTTTTCTTTGTAAATCCTTGCATTCTCATAAGCATCATTTTGCATCTATTCCAACTCTTGTAATTGCAACTTTCTTGCAATCCTGGCAGCATCATAATCCATGTTAAATTATTTAATGGCCCAAAAAGCTTTGTGTTCAAGCTCCATCGGTAGATGACATGCTTTTCCATAAATCATCCTATAAGGTGACATTCCTATAGGTGATTTGCAAGTAGTCCGACAAGCCTAAAGTGCATCACCAAGTTGTAGACTCCAATCTCGCTGGTTAAGTTACACTGTTTTCTCCAAAATAGACTTGATTTCTCAATTTGAAATTTTAGCTTTTACTTCCTCCATCATAGGCGAATTCAAACCCCTTTGCATTTCCCTCGTTGGTTTTGCATTGTCCTCCAATAGTATGTTATGCATACACATCGAAGGACTAATGCCCTTGATGTCGGCTAAAGTCCATCCAATGATTGTTTTGTGATTGCTCAACAACTTCACAAGTTTTTCCTCTTGCGCACTTGTCAAACCTTTTGCTATGATAACGGGAAGTGTATTGTTGTCGCCAATGAATACATACTTCAAATTATCAGAAAAAGGTTTCAATTCTAAATCGGGGGCCTGTAAAATAGATGGCAACAACTTTTTATATGAAAATACTAAATCAACAAAGACATTACCAAGGGGATTGGTTTGCAAAGCTTGCAAAGCCAATGCGGATTCCTACATGTTTTGGGGAACATATAGTTGCCTCTCCATCTCTTCTATCTTAGTAAAATCATAGCCATAGCTCAAAGCCACGTTTAATCCATCCTCATAATGAAAATAAAAAACTTACTGCACACACTTATCAACTTGGTTATAATATGTGATAGAATAAACATTGTTGTAAAGATATTTCATTGCATCATGAAAATTAAATCCAATCTTTTCATCTCCTACTTCCATGGACAAAGTATCCTTACCATAATCAATTTTCGTATTGGCGGTTTTCAAGAATGGTCTCCCAAACAATATAGGAGTGTTGTTTGATGAATCACAAGAATCATGTTCCATATCAAGAATATAAAAATCACATGGAATAACCAAACTATCAATCTTGACTAGGACATCTTGTATCACACCAAGTGGATAAACAAAACTACGATCCGCAAGTTGTATTACAATACTAGTTTTATTCAAAGGCTCCGCACTAAGAGAATTATAAACATGTTTAGGCATAACACTAATGGATGCACCTAAATTGCATAAGGCCCTTTTAAAACTAGAATTACCAATAACACATGGGATAGTAAATGCACCTGGGTCTTTTTGTTTCAAAGGCATGTTCTTTTAAACAACATCAGATACAACTTCACCCATACTTACCATTTCATGACCTTTTAGCTTGTAAGCTCTCTTGGCAAAGACACAACTCTTTCAAGAATTTGGCATACTTGAGAATTTGCTTGATATCATCAATCAAAGGAATGTTGAGTTTCACTTTCTTGAAAACCTCTAAAATCTCTTTTTCTTTGTCCTCTTTCTTAAACCTAGAAGAACTCAAAGGAAAGGGTGGAATTGTTTTAAAACTGGAATTCAATGAGTTAATACTTACCTTTGGAGTGTTGGTTGTTTTTTCAATTTGTGGAGGAATAGGATGTTTCTTCTTTATACTCAATTCAATTTGTATCTCCTCTTCTTCCTCCATCTCAATTTGTTTTGACCTTTGCACTTGAAGTTCTTTCCCACTTCGTTGCGCGATCACACTAACATTCTCTTTTGGATTCAATGTTTGGGAGGGCAACTTTCCATTCATTTGTGGCTCCAATTTCCCTACACTTGAAGCTACTTGCCCCGTTTTCTTCTCCAAGTTGTGAATTCTTGACCTTGTTTCGTTGAGGTTGTCCATTGAATGCTCCATCAACTGCATTAGCTTGTTCAATGTAATCTTCTTGCATTGTTGGGCACATATCCGAACATGTCCTTGTAAAAAGCATATGCTACAAACTTTCACCTGTTGTACATTTCCACAGGCCAAAGAACGCACAAGAGAAGTAAGATCATTAACTTTATTCTCAAGGTTAAAAATACTTACCTTATTTACTCATTTACTTGGGAAGTCTCCACGAGTGCCAAATTGTTTAGAGTTGGCTGCCATATTTGAGATCAATTGACGTACAGCCTCGGGTGTCTTATCTACCAATGCCCCTCCACTTGCCGTATCAATGATACTACAGTCAGTAGGCATCAATCCTTCATAGAAATATTGAATGAGCAGCTGATAGGGTATTTGATGATGATTGAATGCACAGTTGCTCAAATCTTTCCCAATACTCGAAGAGTGTCTCTCCATAATCCTAGATATTTCTTTCCTTATGTTGGCATTTGCTTCTTAAGGAAAATCTTCTTCATGACATTTCAAATTCCAATGGAACCTAGGAGAATAGAGAAAAACCACGTCTTTGCTGCCCCTTTTAAAGAGAAGGGGAAAGCTTTCAACTTAACCTGTTCTTCATCAACTCCATTCGGTTTCATGCCAATGCAAACCATGTGGAACTCGAGATGTGTATAGGGATCTTCTCCAGCAAGTCCATTAAATATTTGCAGTAAGTGTATAAAACCATACTTGAGCTCGAAGTTGACATTGTTGTCGATGTTTATGTACAATGGTTGATTTTCCACATTAGGAGCAACAAGCTCCTTGAGTGTTTGTTGTTGTGCAACAACCAGGGTGTTGATGCGAGCTTCCTTTCATAACCCGTGTAAAGTGTTTTCTATTTCAAGATCTACCTACACTTGTCTTTGGTTAGTAGAACGGGTTACATGCATAAATCGTCAAGAAAACTAAAAACAATCGGCCACAGAAGAGATTGAAAACAATGTAAATTGAATGAAAATCCTACTCTAGAAAACTAAAACTGCTTAAAAACCCTAAAAAACAACGGAATTTGGCCTCGATAGGGTGGGGCTAGTGGCCAAAAGCGACTAGTCCTGTTCAGAACGTTGTTTCCTTTTAGGAAACAAAAGGTCGATACCTAATTCCATCAAAAAATTGGTTTTGAACAAGAATCGCCGTACTATACAATACTGCCGCAAACAAAAATCTCTTTTTTTTCAACAAAATAAATAATAATCACAACAAATAAAAAGCACAACATAAGAATCAACCAAAATCACTTCCCCAGCAACGACGCTAAAATTTATTGTGATGTCGCAGTTGCACAAATTAATTATCCTAGCTTAAAACACAACACACAAGATAATATAGTGAAAGCAAAGGGTCGATCCCACGAGGAAGGTTCAAGTCAGATTTTTATGCTAGATGATATGCAATTTGGGGGGGGTTTGGAGGTTATCTAGGCTAAAGCAAAAGTAAACAGAAAACTATCATGCAAAATTAAATAAAATCGAGAAAATTATCAAGAAAACAAACCTTGGTCGCAAGTAAACATCCACCTACAGAAATCATAACTGATCATAGAAACGAGACGTCAATTTATACTATGAATATATATCTTTTCTTAAGTTGATTAGTTAACAGATCCATTGTATAACTAATCTTAACCATCAAACAACCACAGTGTCTACACTAGTAATTTAATTCAATGGCAGCCTTAAGAACTAGATGAGTTGATTAATCTAGACAACATAACTGCTCGCAGTCCATGTTTGATTTGATCAATCGAATGTTCTCCCTAAGATTACTAATATGGATTCGCCACAATTATTAATCTCAATTACTTCACAAGTT
The DNA here is from genome assembly GCA_019202695.1 of Populus x sibirica. Classification (NCBI taxonomy): domain Eukaryota; kingdom Viridiplantae; phylum Streptophyta; class Magnoliopsida; order Malpighiales; family Salicaceae; genus Populus; species Populus x sibirica. Next base: position 568,076 of record JAGMVL010000899.1, on the reverse strand, counting down.
TATGTACCACAACTCCGGTTTTGATAGCAAACTTAGCAATAGATTGTTCACTATAATAACTTAGAGTCCGCTCTACCAATTAAAATAAACAATCATAGGAAATAATCATAGGAGAACAAACATATTCATTCATCATATAAACTGAAAAGAAAAGGTAAAATAGATCTCACAATTCTTGAAATCCGAAGGTTTCTGTGTCCTTGCAACCAAGAAAAAGAGTTTAGCCTTGCATGTCTATTGAACAACTAACCAAAAAGAAAGAAGAATGCATGAATTCGGGTTTGTGGGAGCAAGGGTTTGTGTTCCTCTCTTCTGACCATCCCCCTCTCTCCTCCTCTTTTCCTTCTCTCTTTCTTTTTATACCCTAGGAAACCCTCGTCTGTATTTTACAAAATAGTCCTCCATTAAGTAGACAATTTACATTTAAGTACTTCAATAACTATTTTCCTAAAAAAAAAAAGAAATAGTCTTGCATGAAATCTTCAAGCTTTGATTTAGAGGAGCTAAATTGCTGAAATAAAAACTTGGATGTCAGTTTGGATGCTTCGGGACGTAATTTGGACTCGTTTCTTCACAAAACCTGTTTACTGGCAAAATTCACTTGTCATCTTAGAAAAATCATAACTCCCTCATATGAGATCTTTTTTCATCTAAAATGTGGTACATTGATAGGTCTTTGAGTCAGGAATCCAAACCAATTGATTTTGCATCAAATGGACTTCTGTAGCTCAAGATATTTAAGTCAGAATGGACGAAGGTCAACACTAGCAGATTGGGATATTTAACTTTGAAGGCTATGATTTCCACACTCTACCTTTTCTTATTTTTCTTGCCTTATATGTATAGAAAGGTATGGATGTTAGCTTTCTATTACCACTAGAATCACTTTCTTTCGACCTCTAGAGCTCACGCTCTGCACAAAACATCGACTGAAGGTCAAATCTACCAATTACCTCCAATTTACTCCTTTTTGCATATTTCATCCAAAAGTGCTTTCAAAACATACATATAAAAAAAGAATATCAAGGCATTTTATATATAAAACATAGGCAAAACACTAGTTAAATATGGGTGAAGCTATCAAATAATATGGTTGCATCAAATACCCCCATACTTAGCTCTTGCTCGTCCTCGAGAAAGGATAGATAAAATCTAACTTAAACTGAATTGATAAAATAACTATGACCAATCTCTTAATCTCCCATCAATGTCCAAGAATATATACATTATAAACAAGAATACAATAAAAAAGGATAAAGAGTGTAGATTTTCATGAATTCATTTGTATGCTAACTTCAAAACTCAATTAATCATTGGGATTTAAATGAAATCTATGCCATGCCAAAGTGATAGGTCCTCTCATTGATATACACTCAAACACTCACGTGTTTAGGGTTTATATATTTAAATCTCTCAAATTCGATCAATGAATATATTCCACCATATGCTTGCTCTTCAATCTTATCTCTATTAATAACATATTTCAACCAATGCATGAATCAAAAGGTCTTACTTTTCGGTTGTAATGGGGCTAAGGTTATGGTGAGGTAAAAGAAAGTAAAAGAAAAGGCTAAAACCAAAGGAAGTAGAGCATTCTAAAAGAAATTGATCTTTCAAACAAGATATTCCATCAAAGCACGTAAATTTTCCATCTTTAAGTACCGATACTTAACTTCTTTTGATTTCAAACTCCATCAACATAAAATTTTAAGAACTATGAACACAATGGAACACTTCTCTTTTCTTCTTTTTTTTTTTCACCTTTGGCAACTTCGCCCATCTTTTCATCAAGCATCACTTTTTTTTCTTTTCATATAATTTCCAACCATAATCCATGAGATATCAACAAGTATTTGCTCTACTAAGCCTTGGCCAAGGAAAAGGAAAACATATAAAAGTTAAGGATTACAATGGGTAAAGCAAAGTATAGATAAACAAGCTCAAAAGGGGCGCACTAAGGATAATATGCTTTTGGTTGGCTTTTTGGTTCAAGTGGTTAAAATTCCTAATGCTTTTATCATCTTCATATACACATGTAATGTAAATGTAATCTCAACAAGATATGAAGCAAGTTCTAGAGATACATATCATTGAAAGAATGCACAATCAAAGAATATGATGTTGAAGGCTCAAAAGCTTGCATTGGTATAACACTATAAAGTCAACATGACATATTTTCAAAGTCAATCCCTAAACCAATTAAACGTTAAAACTTGCATGCACACTCATTCATTCGATTTAGATATTCATCTATCTCAACTAATTCTCATACATAATACTCATATTCTCATAAACCAATGGGATTTCAAAAAGATCAAACATGGATTTTGCAAAATAGTCCTCCCTTAAGTAGACAGTTTACATTTAAGTACTTCAATAACTATTTTTCTAAAAAGACAAAATATCCTTGCATGAAATCTTCAATTGTTGACTTAGAGGATCTAAATTGATGAAATAAAAACTTGGATGTTGGTTTGGATGATTCGGGACATAATTTGGACTCGTTTGTTCACAAAAACTATTTGCTGGCAGAATTTATTTGTCATCTTAGAAAAATCATATCTCCCTCATATGAGAAGTTTTTCATCTGAAATTTGGTAAGTTAATAGGTCTCTGAGCCAGAAATCCAAAACAATTGAGTTTGCATCAAATGGACTACTGTAGCTCAAGATATTTAAGTCGAAATGGACAAAGGTCAATACTGGCAGATTGTGAGATTTGATTTTGAAGGCTGCGATTTCCAAGCTCTTCTTTTTTTTATTTTTCTTGCTTTTTATTTTTAGAAAGGTATGGATGTTAGATTTCTAAAGCCACTAGAATCATTTCATTTCATCCTCTAGAACTCACGCTCTGCATAAAACATCGATTGAAGGTCAAATATGCCAATTACCTTCAATTTACTCCTTTTTGCATCTTTCATCCAAAAGTGCCTTCAAAACATAAAACAAAGAACACTAGTTAAATGTGGGTGAAACTAGTTAAAGTGCCTTCAAAACATAAAACTATTGTTCTATGAACTTTCTCAATTTCTATTCAGCGAGGAGTTGCTCCTCGAGGGATATCCTAAGGGCTTTACTAGTGTCCACTTCTATTTGGAGCTTTTCCAATTGTACTTTCAACTCTTCCTCATTGCTAATCCTTTTTCTTTTAGTTGGTTCAACAGCTTGCGAAGTCTTGGCTTCAAATTCCAGACTAGTGAGGATGGTGACTAGTGATAAATTTCTCTACCTTATATACTTTTCACTAATAACCGGATCTCTCAAATCATTTGATTCCTTCCTAACCAATACCAGAAGCTTCCAAAGAAGACTCGTCCTTGAATAACCAGGAGAATTGGAATAACCAGACCATCCTTAGCACATTTTGTATGCCTCTAAGTTGCCTTACAACCAAAGCGGGTGCAGTAACTGATATATCTAATACCCATCGTCATTTCCCACAACTTATCAAACAATTTTTGCTCTCATCCATAGGGCTTTCAACTTCACTTGTCCTTGCAGAATTCCTTGCAATTTTACTTTTCAGTTTTCCTCGTTCAAGTCCTTTCACTCTTCTTCTTTAACTATCTCTAATGGTTTTTTACTAAACCACCAAAAGTTGTTAAATATCAGCTTCTTGGTTTTTATATGGCTAATTATCCATATGTACAACAACTGTTCATAACATCTTATTGATCCCTTGCCAACTCTCTTACAATGATTGAGCGTCAAGATAGTTTCTGCTTGTATCGCCGCGATGAGATTTATCTGTGTTTTCATATGCAAAAAAAGTTGCAGCTGCCTTTAAACTGATTATTCCAGTGAGGTTTGGAAATAACGCCAACCTGAAGATTCCTAAAGCAAGTATTATACCCTTTTCTTCAACAAATCTAGAGTCATTCTTCCTCTTTTCAAATACTTCTTCGATCTTCCTACACTTTAGGCCATTATCACTTTTCTCCAATATCTTATGGAGATTTGGAACTTTGATCAATTCAGTTAGCACTTTGTCACGCCATTAGTGGAAGTAGACTTTGTATAGATTTTAAGCAAATTTGGTCAGTAAACCATATTCTTCCAAAGTAGGATATTTGTCTTCATTCTTAAAATTGAAGCAATGGTCGGGGTTCTAAAAATACATCAAGGATTTAATTGTTGAATTGTGCATGTCTACGTTTATGATTTCCATTATCCTCTTATTTTTCTTCAAAAACCTATCCACACGGATGCTTTTCATGTGTGAGATGACCTTCTTCGAGTCTTTTTCAGAGCAACTCATATTTTATCATCTAGTCTCAAGCAATCCCCTTCTAACAGCTGAGAGGATTCATAATCCAACCTGTATTTAATAGAAGTCATCTCTTTAATGATGGTCATTTTATCAGCCCTAAGTCCTGCAATTCAAGATGTTTTTTAAGGTTGAGCATGTCTTAATGCAACAATGTTTATTTGTAGAACATATATCCTATAGGTAGGTTCAATGTCTTTTTACATGAGACATGGAGGTAAGCATTATGTAGTCTCAAAAGGGCTTCTTGGTGTCCCGGTGATTGCCCTCGTAAAGGTAATATGGGGGCTCAGTAGGTAGTGAGATTGCACGTATACCAATCACTACTAGTCTAAGTACTCAACAAATAGTCAGATGGTTTCATAAACTTAAATCCTGACTGAAAGTTATATGGTAAGCCGTTACCCCCTACCTAACTTAAAGTTTTCATGTGTATGCATTCCAAAATGATATATCACAAGTAAGCCAAATACGAAAATCAAATCACATAAACCACATAAAACACACAAATCTTAATCCAATACTATAAAAAACATAAGGTCCCCAATGGTCTTTGTCTAAACCACTAGATAAAAACCATGTAGGTACCTTGACAGGGTTCACTTATTCTGGAAGGCAAAAGTATTTTCCACAACTCGTATATTGTGATGAGAAATACTCCCAATTAAAATTGGTGAATATCCAAAATTATTTTGAGAATTTTCTAGTCAACTCTTGGTACTTAAATATCAATCTACAAGTAGGTACAATATTTATACCAAAATGTTGACCATTAATTTCCAGGAATTATAATTTTATAGGGTTATTGAAATATTAGTCAAATCCTTAAGGAATTTTACAAACTTATTGTAAATTCTAAAAAAATGCAAAAACAAAAACACAAAATTTTTATAAAACAATGCTAAAAACATTTCTCTCTTTTTTATAAATAAAATGCACTTTCTATGTAATGGTTAGGTCATATGCAACAAGCAAAAATTATTTTTTGGTTTTTTTTATTATTTATTTCTCTAACGCCATGTTTGGCAAAACAATCTTTTCTTTCCCTAGAAAACTACCAAAATGGACTTAAGGGTGTGTTTGCCAAACACCCATTTAGACCAAAAATTCCTTAACAAACAAAGTTGTCCAAACAAACAAAGTCTTAAGTACTTAACCCAAAACAAAACCAAACGGGTTAACTTAAAGACACTAATTCAACCATGAACCGAACCAAAAACCAAGATTTGACCAAAAAACTGAACCAACACAACGCTTTAAACTGAAACAAAATCAAAGTTGAAAATTAACATAAAACATAAAAATTTTCACAGAAAAATGGATCAAACACTCAAGCCGTGAAGAACACGAAGAACATTCATCAAGAACCTAGCAAACACAAATCTCAATCTAGATAATTTTTTATGCAATCAAGGCCAGGGTTTTATTCGAAATCATTCTAGAAAGAGTAATCTAATATTCATTTGCTTTGATTATCAAACAATCAACACAATGTTGTCAGAAATAGGTTTTGGTTCAAAATAAAAGACTTAGGATTAAAACTCCTAAAAACTTGTTATTGATGAAAGAAGACTCTAAATTATTGACTAATGATGCATAAAAAGGTGAAGATACAAAGAAATGAACCAAAATAAGTTAGAATCACAAAGGCAATATTCTTGGGAAGAACATTAAGAACACCAACCTAGATTTTTTCCTAGAAAACCCAATATACTATCAAACCCAGAACTGGCCTTTTAGACTTCCAAAGCTAACAAATAATATCAAAACATCAAAATCATGCAACAGGTTTCAAAGTTCAAAACTATCAAAGCTAAATAGCAAGCATACTCATGTTAATTGGATTTATAACTTGATATTTTTTACATCTATATGTAAATACATACTTGTATGAACTACAAAATTACACTAAAAGACATCAAATTGATCAACATAGTTTCAAAATCCTTAACCCACAAATAAGAGCAACTTACTATTTTATTACAAAACATATTCAAACACTAATCAAAATACCTTAAATACATCATCAACATGCTATTGGGCTAAAAACACAAAATCAAACAAGCATCAAAACCAATAATCATTCCTTTATGCAAGCCTCTATAACACATTATTAATCAAAACTAAAACAAACTATCATAACAAAAGCTTGAACAATCTAAAACATGCTTATAACAAGAACAAAACAAACTCTAACGAAAAATATCAGATTATTCCAGCAAAAAAATCAAACAAAAAAAATATAAGATACGCTCAAACAATATTAAAAGAGGTTTAAACTTTAAAAAAGCATGAATAGGCAGGCCACATGGACTCCACCCTTGAACTTTTACATGGTTATAACTTTTCCAAGCTTGTTGGCTATGGACTGCTGTTTTCCTTTTCTTTTTTATCCTTCTTTCCCTTTCACTATCTTTTCCTTCCAAAGCTTGTTAGACCTTCTTTATTAGGCTCTTGAATCTTCACACCATGATCTTTTAACAGTGTGTTTCTCCATGTTTTTCCTCTCTTTCCCCTTTTTTTTTCTTTTTCCAAGGGTATTTATAGGGTTTTGCTAAAGTTCTTAATGGATTCAAACATAGATAGATCAAAGCTTAGCCCTCTAATCAAAATGAGAGGGTTATGGACAAATGTTAACAGTCGGAACCTCTATCCTTCAATGGTTTTGGGATGGTGGTTTTGTAACAAATTTGCCTAGGTGGTTTTCTTTTGCTTGGAGATAAAGGCATGCATCCATCACCTTCTATTTTTTTATGAAAGATTTGTGATCCTTGATAAGAATCCTCTAGGAATTTTTAAGTGTGAACAAACAAAAAAGTTGAGTTGTTTTACATAAATGGGTATCTTAGTTAAGGCTGACTAAGTTAACCAATTTCAAGGTTTCGCTAGAACAACTTCGATGTAAACATCATCTACGATCACCTAAAATTGGTAGAGGAGAACCATACATTTCAATTGGATCTATTCTTGCTTAATTTAGATGTCATTAGCTCCACATTCATTCATTTGAAGGTGCCAACTCAATTAGCCAAAAATTTTAAAATGCAGTGATAACTAATCAGGGACAAGATGTTGTTGAGTTTGTTAAAAACAATAGGATGTAAATGTTCGATGGGAGTAGCTGATCTATGTAGAGGGGGTGTTTCTTAATTGAATGATAGTGGTTAGAGACCTTGAGGTGGTCGGAGATGCCACATTCATTCACCTAAAGATGCATACTCGACCATTCAAAACTGCCAAAGAAAAAGCTGAACAGTGGTTAAATGACGTGTCACTCAATCCCTTTATTAAACTTAAGAGACATATCATTTAGGTTACACCCTAAAAATTAGGGTTTTTAATTTGGGATTTGACAAAGTTCAATATAATCCCTACTCTTTCAATTTCTTTTACGTACACTCGTAATTGCCTCTTACCTATTAATTGCATGCAATTTCATCCTTTTTCCAAACTCAAACATCAGCCCCAAAGTTCAGTTTCATTTTCATTTTGGTCTTTGGTTTCTGACCTGTGCACTTGGACCCTTAAATGACCATCAAACTTTTAATTTTCTTCGATTTGGCCTTTGATTTGGTCAATTTCAGCCCCTACAATCACATGGTTTTTTTAGTTTGGTTCTTAGTTTTGGATTTCTTCAATCAAGTCCTTAAGTGTCAATTCAACTTTAATGTTCTTACAATTAAGTCCCTGATTCATCCAATTAATCATCCTAAAAAACCAATGAAGTCTTGATGCAACCATATTATTTGATAGTTTTACCCATATTTACCTAGTATTTTGCCTATGTTCTATATATGAAATGCCTTGATATTCTTTGTTTTATGTTTTGAAGGCACTTTTGGATGTAAGATTCAAAAAAAAAGTAAATTGGAGATAATTTGCAGATTTGACCTCCGATCGATGTTTGATGTAGAGCTTGAGCTCTAGAAGTTGAAACGAAGTGATTCCAATGGCATTTGAAAGCTAACATCCATACCTTTCTATACATATATGGAAAGAGAAAAAAAAAAGAGCATAAAATTTGCAGCCTTCAAAGACAAATCTCGCATTTTGCCAGTGTTGACCTTCGGCATTCTGACTTAAATATCTTGAGCTAGAGAAGTCCATTTGATGCAACTCAATTTTATTGGATTCCTAACTTGAAGACCTATCAGCCTACCAAATTTTATTAGAATAAGAGGTCATATGAGAGAGATATGATTTTTAGAAGATGACACATGAATTCTACCAACAGACAGGTTTTGTGAAGATGCAAATCTAAATTACTTCCCAAAGCATCCAAACTGACATCCAAGTCTTTATTTCAGCAATTTAACTCTTCTAAGTCTAAAGTCAAAGCTTGAGGATTTTATGCAAGGCTGTTTCTCCTTTTTTTAGGAAAATAGTTATTGAACTACTTAAATGTAAATTGTCTACTTAGGTCAGGACTATTTTGTAAGAAAGAGGGATTAGGGTTTCCTATCAAATAAAAAGAAAGAGAGAAAGGAAGAGAGGGGACGACTAGAAAATAAAGAAAAAGTGCACCCTTTCCTCCAAAAACCCTAAATCATGCATTCTTCTTTCTTTTTAATTAGTTGTTCAATAGACATGCAAGGCTAAGCTTTTTTGTTGCTTGCAAGGACACAAAAACCTTTGGATTTTAAGAACTGTGAGATTTATTTTACCTTTTCTTTTCAGTTTATATAATGAACATGCTTGTTTTCCTATGATTATTTTTTATGATTGTTTATTTTAATTGCTAGAGCGGACTCTAAGTTGTTATTGTAAACAATCTATTACTAAGTTTGCTATCAAAACCGAAGTTGTGGTATATAAACTTGTGAATCAACTGAGTTTAATAATCATAGCGGATCTATGTTATTAATCTTAGGGAAAATACTTGATCAAATCAAACATGGACTATGGACAGTTATGTTTTCTTGATTAATCAACTTATCTAGTTCTTAAGGCTGCCACTCAATTAAATTACTAGTGCGGACACTGTGGTTGTTTAATGGTTAGGGTTAGTTATATGGGGGATCTGTTAACTAACCAATGTTAAGAAAAGATAAATATTCAGAATATAAATTGATGTATCGTTTCAATGATCGGTTCTGATATCCGTAGGTGGACGTCTACTTGAAACCAAGGTTTGTTCTCTTGATATTTTTCTGATTTATTTAATTTAGCTTGATTGTTTAATTCTGCTATAGCCTAGATAACCTCAATTCCCCCCCATTTGCATACCGTATAACATAAAAATCTAAACTAAACCTTTCTTGTAGGATTGACCCCTTGCTTGCTCTATACTATCTTGTTTATTTAAGCTAGGGTAATTAATTTATGTGATCACGACATCACAATAATTTTTGGCGCCATTGCAGGGGAAGTAATTTTAGTTGATTCTTGTGCTGTGATTGTTATTTGCTATGTGATTGTTATTTATTTTGTTGACAAAAAAGGTGTTGCTTGCGGTACTGTGCAATTATGGTAGAGGTACTGTTCAAAACAGATTTTCTGGTGGAATTAGGCCTCAACCTTTTGTTTCTTGAAGGAGAACAATGTTTTGAATAAGACTAGGTGCCTTTGGCAACTAGCCCCACCCTATCGAGGCCAAATTCCACTGTTTTCTAGGGTTTTTAAGCAGTTTTTGTGTTCTAGTGTTGGATTTTCATTCAATTTGCACTACTTTAAATCTCTTGTGTGGTTGATTTCTTTTATGTTTTCTTGGCGATTTATGCTTGCAACCCATTTTATTAATCAAAGACAAGTGCAAGTAAATCTCGAAATAGAAAACACTTTACGCAGGTTACGAAAGGAAGCTCGCACCAACACCATGGCTGTTGCACGACAACAAACACTCAAGGAGCTCGCTGCTCCTAACATGCAGAATCAACCATTATGCATAAACATCGACAACAATGTCAACTTTGAGCTCAATTCTGGTTTTATACACTTACTGCAAATATTTAATGGACTTGCCAAAGAAGATCCTCATAATCATCTCAAGGAGTTCCACATGGTTTGCGTTGGCATGAAACCGCACAGAGTTAACGAAGAACAGGTTAAGTTGAAAGCTTTCTCGTTCTCTTTAAAAGGGGCAGCAAAAGCATGACTTTTCTCTATTCTTCCCGGTTCCATTGGAACTTGGAATGGTATGAAGTAGATTTTCCTTGAAAAGTATTTCACAGCCTCTCGAGTTGCCAACATAAGGAAAGAAATATGTGGGATTCGACAGTCTCATAGGGAGACACTCTCCGAGTATTGGGAAAGATTTGAGTAATTGTGCATTCAATGCCCTCATCATCAGATACCCGATCAGTTACTCATTCAATATTTCTATGAAGCACTGATGCCTATTGACCGCAGTATCATTGATGCGGCAAGTGGAAGGGCATTGGTAGATAAAACACCCAAGGCTGCATGCTAATTGATCTCAAATATGGCAACCAACTCGAAACAATTTGGCACGCATGGAGACCTTCCAAGCAAACGGGTAAATGAGGTAAGTATTGCTAAACTTGATAATAAAGTTAATGATCTTACTTCTCTTGTGCGTTCTTTGGCTTGTGAAAATGTATAGCAGGTGAAAGTTTGTAGCATATGCTGCGATGTCGCGGTCGCACAAATTAATTACCCTAGCTTAAAACACAACACACAAGATAGTATAGAGCAAGCAAGGGGTCGATCCCACGAGGAAGGTTTAGTTCAGATTTTTATGCTATACGTTATGTAATTGGGGGGTTTGATTTGCAATGATCTAAACTATGGTAGAAATTACAATAGCAAATAAAATCAATTGAAATTGAAATATATCAAGAAAACAAACCTTGGTCGCAAGCACACATCCACCTACGAAATCGAACCGATCCTTGAAACGAAACTTCGGTTTATATTATGAATTTTTTATCTTTTCTTAATGTTGGTTAATTAACGGATCCGCCGTATAACTAACCCTAACCAACAAACAATCACGGTGTCCGCACTAATGATTTAATCCAATGGCGCCTTAAGATCTAGATAAATTCATTAATCTTAACAATCAAGTTGTCAGCTTGTGTTGCTTTGATCGAATGTTCTCCCTAAGTTTAATAACGTAGTTCCGCTACAATTATCAAGCTTAGTTGCTTCACAAGTTTATATACCACAACTCCGGTGTTGATATCAAACTTAGCAATAAATTGTTCACAATAATAACTTAGAGTCCGCTCTAGCAATTAAGATAAACAATCATAGGAAATATGCATAGGAAAACAAACATAGTCATTCATAATACAAACCGAAAATAAATGGAAGAATAAATCTCACAGTTCTTGAAATCTGAAGGTGTTTGCGTCCTTGCAACCAAGAAAACGAGCTTAGCCTTGCATATTTATTGAACAACTAATCCTAAAGATGAAAGAATACATGATTTCTGATTTGTAGAGGGGAGAGTTTGTGTTTCTTCTCTTATGGTTGCCACCCTTCTTTCTTTGATTCTACTTGCACTCTCTCTCCCTCTCTTTTGGCTCTCTTAATATCATGAACTTAGCTGCCCTATTTATACACAAATTGTAAGTAAAAAAAATCAAAGTTCAAGTGTGAACATCAAGAGATGGTGGTAGTGTGAAGGCGGTCAAGCCGGCGGCCGGTGGCAGTGGTCAGCAGCTAGTTGGTGGCTTGAGGTTGGTGGCTTGAGGTTGGTGGCTGCCTTCCTTGACCTTCTGGATTGATTTACTTGAGGAGCTAAATTGCTGAAATTAAAACTTGGATGTCAGTTTGGATGCCTCGGAATGTAATTTGGACTCGTTTCTTCACGAAACCTGTTTGCTGGCAGAATTCAGTTGTCATCTTTGAAAACTCATATCTCCCTCATATGACATCGTTTTTGGCTGAAATTTGGAGAGTTTATAGACCATTGAGTAAGGAATCCAAAACAATTGAGTTTTCCTCAATTGGATATCTACAGATCTAGATATTGAATTTTTAATGGACAAAGGTCAACACTGGCAGAATGCGAGTTTTGACTTTGAAGGATGTGATTTCCATGCTCTTTGTCATTTTATTTTTCTTCACTTGGATTTCCAGAAAGGTATGGATGTTATCTTTCTAATTCCACTAGAATCACTTCGTTTTGACTTTTAGAACTCACGCTCTGCACAAAACATCGATCGAACATCAAATCTGCCAATTATCTTCAATTTACTCCTTTTTGCATCTTTCATCTAAAGGTGCCTTCAAAACATAAAATAAAGAATATCAAGGCATTTTATATATATAACATAGGCTAAACACTAGTTAAATGTGGGTGAAACTATCGAATAATATGGTTACATCAGCATATACTCGTTATAAGGACATGCTTCGGATATGTGCCCAAGCATGCAAGAAGATTACATTTAACAAGCTAATGCAGTTGATGGAGCATTCAATGGACATCCCCAACGTAAGTATGATCCTTTTTCTAACACATACAATCCTAGATGGAGAGATCATCCGAACTTATGTTATAGGAACCCGCCTCAACAAGGCAATCAAGGCCGACAGTTCCATCCATATGGATTTCAGTCCCAACAGAATTATCAAGTGAGACAGCCCCCTGCATTTACAAATTCCAATGTTATGGGGTCATCGAGTGATGATATTCGTGAGATGATGAAAACCTTGGCTTCTAATACAGTGACCTTGCAATAAAATATCATGTATTTTCAATAGGAAACAAGGTCAAGTACTCACATCTTAGAGAAGTAAATGGGGCTAGTAGCTTCAAATGTAGGGAAATTGGAAGCACAAATGAATGGAAAATTGCCCTCCCGAGCATTGAATCTAAAAAAGAATGTTAGTGTGATCACGCTGCAAAATGGGAAAGAACTTGAAGAGCAAAGGTCGAAACAAATTGAGATGGAGGAAGAAGAGGAGATAGAAACCGAATCAGCATTGGATTTGCAAGCTTTGCAAACCATTCCCCATGGTTATGTCTTTGTTGATTTAGTACTTTCACATAAAAAGCTTTTGCCATCTATTTTACAAGCCCCAAAGTTAGAATTGAAACCTTTGCCCGATAATTTGAAGTATGTATTTATTGGCGACAACAATACACTTCCCATTATCATAGCAAAAGGTTTGACAAGTGCGCAAGAGGAAAAAACTTGAGAAGTTGTTGTGCGATCACAAAATAGCCATTGGATGGACTTTAGCCGACATCAAGGGCATTAGTCCCTCGATGTGTATGCATCACATATTATTGGAGGACAATGTGAAACTAACAAGGGAAATGCAAAGGAGGTTGAATCCACCTATGATGAAGGTAGTGAAAGCTGAAATTTTGAAACTATTAGATGCAAGAGTCATTTACCCCATCACGGACAGTAAATGGGTGGCGTCAATCCATGTGGTGCCCAAAAAGACCGGAATCACGTTGGTAAAGAACAAAAATGATGAATTCATTCCTACTCGCATCTCGAGTGGTTGGAGAATATGTGTTGATTATAGAAAGCTTAATCTTTCTACACACAAATATCATTTCTCATTACCATTTATGGACCAAATGCTTGAACGCCTGACATGTAAGTCTTTTTATTGCTTTCTTGATGGATATAATGGATATAATCAGATTATTATTAATCTTGAAGATCAAGAAAAGACTACATTTGGTACATATGCATATAAGAGAATGCCTTTTGATCTCTGTAATGCACCTACAACTTTTGAAAGATGCATGATGAGTATTTTTTCTGACTATATTGAAAGAATAATTGAGGTTTTCATGGATGATTTCACGATGTATGATGATTCTTTTGATAAGTGTTTAGAAAATTTATCTTTGGTCCTGAAAAGATGCAGTGAAACTAACCTTGTCTTGAACTATGAAAAGTGTTATTTTATGGTAGAACAAGGAATAGTTCTTGGGCATGTTATGTCTTCGCGTGGATTAGAGGTTGATAAAGCTAAAATAGATGTTATTTCTGCCCATACAGGTTTCTATCGATGTTTTATCAAAGATTCTCGAAGATTACAGCACCTTTGTGCAAATTACTAGCCAAAGTAGTGGATTTTATGTTTGATCAAGTATGTAAAGATGTCCATGATGAGCTTAAGAGACGTGTCACATCTGCCCCTATCATACAACCACCAAATTGGGATGAACCTTTCAAGATAATGTGCAATACTAGTGATTACGTGGTAGGGGTTCTACTTGGACAAAGAATAGGGAAGAATTTGCATGTTATCGCCTATACTTCCCGCATGTTGGACGGAGGGCAATGCAATTACTATACAACTGAAAAGGAACTTTTTGCAGTGGTGTTTACTCTAGAAAAATTCAGGTCATATTTACTTGGTACAAAAATCATTGTTTTTACTAACCATGCAGCTTGAAGGTATCTTTTGAAGAAAAAGGAGTCCAAACCAAGATTGATTAGGTGGATCTTGCTTTTACAAGAATTTGATCTTGAGATCAAAGATAAAAAAAAGGTGCCGAAAACCATGTGGCTGATTACTTGAGCTGACTAAGGACCAAGGATATACAAACCGAAACAAAAAGAGAGACATTCCCCGACGAGCAGTTGTATGTGTTACATTCCTCTATAAGACCATGGTATGCTGATTTGGTGAACTATTTAGTCATTAAAAAAGTCCCTCCAGGTTTGTCTACATCCCAGAAAGACAAGTTACGAGCTGATGCTAAATATTATTTTTGGGATACTCTTTATCTGTGGAAATTTTATGTGGATCGAGTAGTTAAGAGATGTGTACCACAAGATGAATTTCATTCCATTCTCACCTTTTGTCATTCTCATTTTTGTGGCAGGCATTTTGGAGCAAAAAGAACGGCCCATAAGGTACTTGAAAGTGGTCTCTATTGGCCTTCTTTTTTTAAGGATGCATATCACTTGTGCAAATCATGTGAAAAATGTCAAAGAACAAGTAATATCACTCATAAGAATCAAATGTCCTTAATGAATATTCTTGTAAGTGAAATTTTTTATGCTTGGGGTATTGATTTTATGGGTCCATTTCCTTCTTCTTTTGGTAATCTTTATATCCTTCTTGTTGTTAATTATGTGTCTAAATAGATTGAGGTGAAAGTCACACGAACTAACGATGCTAAGGTTGTTTTAGACTTTATCACGACTTATATATTTGACAGGTTTGGAATCCCTAAAGCTATCATTAGTGATCGTGGCACTCATTTTTGCAATTATTCAATGGAAGCATTACTCCGCTAATACCATGTGACTCATCGGACTTTCACAACCTACCACCCTTAAACGAATGACCAACCTGAAATTTCAAATTAAGAAATCAAGTCTATTTTAGAGAAGACAATGTAACCTAACCGACGAGATTGGAGTCTATGACTTAGTGATACATTTTGGGCTTATCAGATTGCTTGCAAATCACCTATAGGAATGTCACCTTATAGAATGATTTATGGGAAAGCATGTCATCTACCGGTGGAGCTTGAAAAAAAAAACATTTTTGGCCATTAAACAATGTAACATGGATTATGATATTGCTGGGATTACAAGAAAGTTGCAATTGCAAGAGTTGGAAGAGATATGGAATGATGCTTACGAGAATACAAGGATTTACAAAGAAAAGACCAAGAGTCTTCATGACCGAATGATTACAAGAAAGGAGTTTCATGTTGGAGATAAAGTCCTTCTTTATCATTCATGTTTGAAACTTTTTCCTAGAAAGTTGCGCTCTCGTTGAATTGGACCCTTTGTTGTTTCTAATGTTTTTCCTTATGGTGCAATTGAAATTACAAGTTTAGAAACCAACAAAGTACTCAAGGTCAATGGACATTGCTTGAAACCTTTCTATGAAGGTTGGACGGCAAAACTCATCGCTTCTGTGGAGTTAGTTGAACTAATCTATGAAGCATGAGCATGCAATGTGTCGAGCCAATGATATAAAACAAAAGCGCTTACTGGGAGGCAACCCAACAAAAAAATAATCATATTTGCTTTCTTTTTCCCTTATCTTTTATTTTTCACATTGTACTTTATTTTTATCATTCTCTTATATTTCTTTTCTTTTATTTCAACATTGAGGACAATGTTGTGTTTAAAGTGTGGAGGTATAAGGAGAATTTAGTTTTTTTTTGTTTAAAAAAACAAAAAAAAAGTCTAAGTTTTATCTCTTGAACTCTCATTGGTTTATGAGAATAAGAGTATTATATATGAGAATTAGTTGAGAGAGATAAAAATATAAATCGAATGAATGAGTGTGCATGCAAATTTTAAAAGTTTAATTAGTTTAGGGCTTAACTTTGAAAATATGTCATGTTGACTTTATAGTGTTGTACCAATGCAATCTTTTGAGCCTTCAACATTATATTCTTTGATTGTGCATTCTTTCAATGATATGTATCTCAAGAACTTGCTTCATATCTTGTTGAGATTATATTTACATTACATGTGTACATAAAGATGATAAAGACATTAGGATTTTTAACCACTTGAGCCAAAAAGCCAACCTAAAGCATATTATCTTTAGTGAGCTATTTTAAGCTTGTTTATCTTTTCTTTGCTTTACCCATGTGTAAGCCTTAACATTTTATATGTTTTCCTTTTCCCCTTGCCAAGGATTAGTGGAGCATATACTTGTTGATATCTCATGAATTATGGTTGGAAATTATGTGAAAGAAAGAAGTGATGCTTAATGAAAAGATGGGCAAAGTTGCCAAAGGTGAAAAAAAAAACCAAACAAAAAGGAGAAAAGAGAAAGAAAAGAAAAGATGGAGCTTGAAATCAAAAGAAGTTAAGTATTGATGCTTAAAGATAGAAAAATTATGTGCCTTAATGAGATATCTTGTTTCAAAAATGCTTTTCTATAGAATGCTTTGTTTCCTTTGGTTTTAGCCTTAACCCCATTACAACCAAAAAGTAAGACCTTTTGATTCATGCATTGTCTGTAATATTTTAGTAATGGAGATGAGATTAAAGAGCAAGCTTATGGTAGAACATATTCATTGATTAAATTTGAGAGATTTAAACACATAAACCCTAAACACGTAAGTGTTGGAGTGTATATCAATGAGATGACCTATCACTTTGGCATGACATAGATTTCATTTAAATCTCAACAATTAATTGAGTTTCGAAGTTCGCATGTAAATAAATTCATGAAAATTTATGTTTTTTATCCTTCTTGATTGTATTCCTGTTTATAATGCATGTACTCTTGGAACTTGATGGGAGATTAAGAGATTAGTCATATTTATTTTACTTATTTAATTCAAGTTTGATTTCATCTCTCCTTTCTCGAGGACGAGCAAGAGCTAAGTGTGGGGGTATTTGATGCAACCATGTTATTTGATAGTTTTACCCACATTTATATAGTATTTTGCCCATTTTTTATATATAAAATGCCTTGATATTCTTTATTTTATGTTTTGAAGGCACTTTTGGATGTAAGATTAAAAAAGAAATTGGAGATAATTGACAGATTTAACCTCGGGTCGATGTTTTGTGCAAAACTTGAGCTCTAGAGGTCAAAACAAAGTGATTTTAGTGGCATTAGAAATCTAACATCCATACCTTTCTATGCATTTATGTCAAGAAAAACAAAAGAGCATGCAAATCGCAGCCTTCAAAGACAAATCTCGCAATCTGCCAGTGTTGACCTTTGGCCATTCCGACTTTAATATCTTGCGTTAGAGAAGTCCATTTGAGGCAAACTCAATTGTTTTAGTTTCTTGACTTAAATACCTATCAGCCTACCAAATTTTAGCAGAAAACGAGCTCATATAAGAGAGATATGATATTTCTAAGATGACAAATAAATTCTACCACAGACAGGTTTTGTGAAGAAACAAGTCCAAATTACTTCCCAAAGCATCCAAACCGACATCCAAGTCTTTATTTCAGCAATTTAACTCTTCTAAGTCCAAAGTCAAAGCTTGAGGATTTTATGCAAGGCTATTTCTCTTTTTTTAAGAAAATAGTTATTGAACTACTTAAATCTAAATTGTCTACTTAGGTAAGGATTATTTTGTAAGAAAGAGGAATTATGGTTTCCTATCAAATAAAAAGAAAAAGTGAAAGGAAGAGAAGGGGTGGCTAGAAAAGAGAGAAAAAACATAGCCTTTCCTCCAAAACCCTAAATCATGCATTCTTCTTTCTTTTAAATTAATTGTTCAATAGACATGCAAGGCTAAGCTTTTTTTTCTTGGTTGCAAGGACATAGAAACCTTCGGATTTCAAGAACTGTGAGATTTATTTTACCTTTTCTTTTCAATTTATATGATGAACATGCTTGTTTTTCTATGCTTATTTTCTATGATTGTTTATTTTAATTGCTAGAGCGGACTCTAAGTTGTTATTGTAAATAATCTATTGCTAAGTTTGCTATCAAAACAGGAGTTGTGGTATATAAAATTGTGAAAAACTGAGTTTAATAATCATAGCGGATCTATGTTATTAGTCTAGGGAAAACATTCGATCAAATCAAACATGGATTGCGGACAATTATGTTTTCTTGATTAATCAACTTATCTAGTTCTTAGGCTGCCATTCAATTAAATTACTAGTACGCACACTGTGGTTGTTTAATGGTTAGGGTTAGTTATACGACGAATCTGTTAACTAACAAACATTAAGAAGAGATAAATATTCAGAATATAGATTGATGTATCGTTTCAATGATCGGTTCTGATTTCCGTAGGTGGACGTCTACTTGAAACCAAGGTTTGTTCTCTTGATATTTTCTGATTTATTTAATTTAGCTTGATTGTTTAATTCTGTTATAGCCTAGATAACCTCAATTCCCCTTCATTTGCATATCGTATAACATAATAATTTGAACTAAACCTTCCTCGTGGGATTGACCCCTTGCTTGCTCTATACTATCTTATTTATTTAAGCTAGGGTAATTAATTTGTGTGACCGTGACATCGCAATAAATTTTGATGGATTCTTGATAGATTCAAATATAGATAGATCAAAGCTTAGCCCTCTGATCAAAATGAGAGGGTTATGGACAAATGTTAACAGTCGGAACCTCTATCCTTCAATGGTTTTGGGATGGTGGTTTTGTAACAAATTTGCCTAAGTGGTTTTCTTTTGCTTGGAGATAAAGGCATGCATCCCTTACCTTCTGATTTTAGATGAAAGATTTGTGACCCTTGATAAGAACCCTCTATGAATTTTTATGTGTGAACACGAAAAAGTTGAGTTGTTTTGCATAAATGGGTATCTCAGTTAAGGCTGACTAAGTTGATCAATTTCAAGGTTTCGCTAGAGCAACTCCGATATAAACATTATCTAAGATCACCTGAAATTGGTAGAGGAGAAGCATACATTTCGATTGGATCCATTCTTGCTTAATTTAGAGGTCTCTAGCTCCACATTCATTCGTTTGAAGGTGCCAACTCGATTAGCTAAAAAATTTAAAACATAGTGATAGCTAATTAGGGACAAGATGTTGTTGAGTTTGTTAAAAACAATATGATGTAAATATTCAATGGGAGTAGCTGATCTATGTAGATGAAATGTTTCTCAGTTGAATGATGGTGGTTAGATCCTCTGAGGTGGTCTGAGATGCCATATTCATTCACCTGAAAAAGCCTACTCGACAAGTCAAAACTACTAAAGAAGAAACTGAATAATGGTTGAACGACGTGTCACTCAATCCCTTCATTAAACTTAAGTGACTCGTCATCTAGGTTAAACCCTAAAAATTAGGGTTTTTAATTTGGGATTTGACAAAGTTCAATATAGTCCCTACTTTTTCAATTTCTTTTACTTACACCAGTAATTTCTTCTCACCATTTAATTGCATGCAATTTCATTCTTTTCCAAACTCAATCATTAGCCCCAAAGTTCAGCTTCATTTTCATTTTGGTCCTTGATTTCTGACTTGTGCACTTGAACCCTTAAATGACCATCAAACTTTTAATTTTCTTCGATTTGGCCTCTGATTTGGTCAATTTCAGCCCCTACAATCACATGCCTTTTTTAGTTTGGTCTTTAGTTTTTTATTTCTTCAATCAAGTCCCTGATTATCCATTAAACTTTAATATTTTTACAATTAAGTCCTTGATTCATCCAATTAATCCTCCCAAAACACCAATGAAGTCCCCAGACTTTAATTTATTCCATTTAACACCCAAATTAACTCCAAAAATTGATTTTCCTTACAATCAAGTCCTCTGTAAGATTAATTAAGCCTTCCAAAATTCTTATTGAGTCCATACCTATCCAAATTTATATTTCTTTACCCCAAATAACAATACTTTCACCAATAAAGCCCTTTGTCAATTAGAAATAGGTTGTCGATTTTGTCAATCTTATACATTTTAGTCCTCCAACTTTTCCACTTCTCATTTTGGTCCTTCACCACTTACTTGGAAAATCTTCTAGGTTTTCTTCATATATATCCTCTTGTATTTTGGATTTTTTTTTGTGGGGTCAAAAGTGGGTAACAAAAATGATTAAGGGGTAAATTGGGCATTTCACATGATTGGATAAATGTATACATGGACAAAAAAACAAGAAGAAACCAAAAACAGAAAAGAGGAAACCAAAAGAAGAAGAAGAGAAAGAGAGGAAGAAGGAAAGGAAGGAGAAGATGGATGATGAATGATATATTTTAATAAGTAATTATAAGAATTAGATTTTGATATGCATGATTATTATTGTTAAGTATGATTTTGAATTTTTTTAGGTTGATGGAGATTTGAAGTATATGTTCTTAATTGTGATTGATTGATTAATATGGTTTAATAGTTGAAATAATTGATTTTGGGTGAATTGTTAGGAATTGTGATTTGAGATATATTTGTTTAATTGATGTGTTATGAGTACGAAGGGTTAAGAAATTTGTAACAATCTTTGCTGAAAATTCTAAAAAGATTAGTTTTGATGTTGAAGATGATCAAATTTCACTTTAGTCCTTGATTTGTGAAAACTATAGTTTAGTCTCTAAGAATTGAAAAATTATGATTTGACCCCCGAAACATATTCTGAAATTATGAACATTACTGATTGTAAGGTTAAAGATGATGAATTCCGCTTTGGTCATTGATATATGACATTTTCTATTGAGTCCTTGAATATTTTAAAATTATGATTTAACCCTTAGATTTCAAGGGCTTATTAAAAAATTATATAAAAGAATTACTAGGTGAATTATATATAGATAAAAAAAAAGGTAATTGAGATTAGTTTACAATTCTAAAAGCGAAATGGAATTCTGAAGCTTTTAGAAGGAATTATGATCAGTTTATTAGGTTGTATGCAATTGACGAATTATTGTAATTAAGTGTTGGATGAACTTTAATGGGTTACATGATTTGAATAGGTTTGAACATTGGTTGTTTAAGTAAGGGAAATAAGTAAATCTTCAAACACTTTATTATCTTTAAATAAAATAATATTATTTTTCTTAATTGTGCATATTTCCTCTATTATATGAGTTAAATTCTTTAAAAGAAGATCAAGCTCTTGCTATGTTGAAATTGATTTTCTTATATATGATGTTTGTGAATGCAAGGTATATAATTTTTATAAAAATGTTTTATAAATTGATTTATGAAAGAAAGTTTTTTTGGATTGGATTTGCAAATGGTTGCATAATGAATTAGATGGCTATAAATAAAGTAATGACCTCTGGTGAGTGGGGCTGTCCACACTATAACTAGTTTTAATGGTATGTCAATGGGTTATAATATTAACAATGGACCTTGATAATGAGTTATAATAGTTGTTTAGGAATAGTTGACAAATGGTCTGGTCACATGTATAATGTGGTCGTAGGAATTTGGTATAAGAGTAAGGTCATGTTTTATAGATTTGATGCCAAGTAAAAGCATGTATTAATTAATCGTTTTATGGAATGTTTTATGAACTATGAATTATGAACAATTTTTTAATTACATTAAGTTGTTGTTTCATTATTGTCAATGCAATGTGTGTATGTGTGGAGCTTTACTTGTTAAGTCATTGTTGCATAATCACTCAGATGACTATAAATGAAGTAATGACCTCTGGTGAGTTGGGTTGTTCACACTATAATTAGTTCTAATAGCCTGCTAATGGGTTATAATATTGACAATGGACCATGATAACAAGTTACAATAGTTGTTTAGGAATAATTGATTAGTGGTCTGGTCACAAGTATAATGTAGTCGTAGGAATTTGGTCTGAGAGTAAGGTCATGTTTTATGGAATTGAATGCCAAGTAAAACCATGTATTGATGACTTGTTTTATGGAATGTTTTATTAACTATGAATTATCAATATTTTTTTTAATTACATTAAGTTGTTGTTTCATTATTGTAATGTGTGTGTGTGTGAAGCTTTACTTGTTAAGTCATTGTTAGCTTACCCCCTCCCCCCTCTTTTTTTTCCCCTATGTAGACAGGTAAAGGATTAATAGAGGTGTTAGTGAGTTTTGAGCTATTGAGAATACATCATTAGTTTAAGTTTTTAGTTGAGTTGAAAGACTTATTTAATGAAGAACATCTCTTGACTTGTTATTAGACATTCATTATTAATATTTTTGAGGATTTGTAATAAAACTTGATGCTGTTAATTAATCGTTTATGAAATACAAATATTTAAGACATTTCAGTTTAACATTTGTGGTTTTTAGTAAACTTTTTAAAGTTAGCCCTTGTATTATCTAGAATTGAATGCTAGATGACATAAGCATATTCATCCCTAGTTTTAGCCACGAGAAATTTGTTTTATGTAATGGCAAATAGTTTTTATTAATCTGATTTTATAAAATGATAATAATTCAACTCAAAATTGATCTAGAAATTAACTCTATAATCATAGAAGCTCTTCAAATTTTACAATAATTTGATATTTATTCATAATAATGCATTCATAAAATGACCAAAACGTTTACTGATTTAAACTGTCTCTTTCTCTTTCTCTTTCTCTTTTATTAAACTCTGTCCACCACCACCAACCCCCAAGGAGATCCACAAATCATTACTATATTATACAGAACATCAATCCTTTATCAATTCCCAAATTTCACACTAAACCCATCTTCTATAGTGGTTCTTGCCAATTTTTTCAACAAAGTACAACGCAAACGATGGGTGGGGCGAAGAATTGAACGGCTAGGAACCAAGGAAGGTACAATTATTGCGGTTAATGGTACACGTGGCAATCACATAGTAAACAAGGGAATCATGATTCATGAAAGTGATGGCAAGTTTCGGGTTTGGCAACTTGCAAAGGGCGGCGTGTACGGCGTCACTTTCTCAAGAAATTTTTAAGGGCGAGAAGATGAAAAGGTTTGCCCGACCGGTATTTCCGGTGAGGAAGAACAAAATACGTGTCAACATCAGGTAACTTCCAGCGATTGGAAATCCTCCTCGCTCGTGACTCTCCAATAACTTTATCTTAATAAACGACTTGGGGCCCATATACTAACTTTAATCACTTTATTAAAGGCATTCCTCCAATGCTCCACTCGAGCCACTCGGCTTTAGAATGTTACAACGCCATGCTCAAAGTTTTCAGTTTCTTACAACGTTTGTTAAAAAGAAAAAAGGGAAGGAAGAAACGGCAGGTCGTCGGCTGCCGACAATGCATTCTTGCCCAATGCTCTATGGCAAGAGATGTTTGGTTTCAATCCCTCCTAGCTAGCTTATGATGGAAGGTTTAGGAGCTAATTACTACAGCGATTAACCCAAATCAATGCTTGCTCATCTCACTTTCTTTGGGAATTTGGATGGCAAGGAATTATTTTGCATTCCAACTAGAGATGTGACTGAGTGGAATCAAGTCAAGTGTTATGATATTCAAGATTGGCCCACATAAATTAAATCAAGCTCAAGTTAAGCTTCTATATCATATTAAACTTTAAAGTAGCATTCAAATTTGATTTATTAATTTTCGACCTTGTTTATGAATATAACAAGTCGAATAAATAGGATTTTTTAATACAATAATTATTTTAGAATTAATTCTCTTATCTTAATCTCATGGACTATCTTCGATTTAAATATAAAACTCCCTTGGTACATCATCAGATGTGATTTTCAAGTTATTTTGTGACGCAAACCTCGTGATCATATGGTCACGTAACCCATAAGAAAGAAAAACAAATCTCGAAAAACCAAAGAATCAGATTTGATAGGAGTGTGATACGAAGATTACCTAAACTAAAGTACCTACACTATTGAAATGAATCCCTACTCAGCAAATATTAATTTGCGAATGAAAAGTATAAGAAAGACGCCATAAGATCAGTTATACCTTGACAAATCAAACTTGTTCTTTGTCCCAACAAAGAGAAAAGTGTTGCATCATGCAAAACAAAGGTTTATTCAAAATATCATGGCTAAAAAACAAACCTAAGTACAAGTTAAATAATCATATTTATACTAGGTTAAAAATTATATGTTTAACAATTCTGAAAAAGTAATAAAAGAGTTCTAAATAAAATAGAAAAAGAATTACAAATCAACTAGAAAACTAATATAAATTATGCTTAGTTTCTTCTAAACATTATTTCAAGAACTTTCTGATATTTGACTGACCTGAAATTCTAATCATGTATAAAAAATGACCTCTAGAAACTTTTAGAAAAATTCCAGCCCGATCCAACGATCAAATCAAAACTTATGTTTATTAGCGTAAAACTATATATGCAATAGAAAAAATCAGCCCAAAACCAACTTTAACTATCCTAAATAAGCATGAAAATGTTTGTAATAACTCATGCCCCTTAGTTTCTTTGTAGAAGATGAAAACTCCTAAAATATTCTATCATTAAATATTGCATCGCTCGTTTCCTTGCATAGCTAAAATAAATAAAAAATTCTTGTAAGAAAATAATTTTAGAGCATTAAAGAATCATTACAACACTTGAAACTATATTCTTACCCATTAAAAATCCTAGAAGAACTAGAAAACTTCTAAAAATAAGTTGTTGAATATCCTTATATCATTAGGAAAAGAGTCATTTCCAAATAAAAAATTCATAAGTCAAAATGCAATAAATAACAAAACCCGTAATGCATCTAGTGATCTATATCACAAGATCTTGTTGAAATTCGACAAATCTAAAATTTTAACTCAATATAGAATAATATATCTGGAAACTTATGATAAAATCTTAGTACGATCCAATTATTGGATTGAGAGTTATGATCAACAACATAAAACTAGATAAAAGATATAATTATACTAGAATTCATATTTACTTATTCAAGCTTTTCTTGAATGTATCGTTTTGCATTCATGATATAACATAAATATTGTTTTTAGTTATATTTTTTAAAATATTTTTTTGAAGATATATTTTAAATTATCTTACATTTCAAACCAAATAGTG
Organism: Populus x sibirica; assembly: GCA_019202695.1. Taxonomy (NCBI): domain Eukaryota; kingdom Viridiplantae; phylum Streptophyta; class Magnoliopsida; order Malpighiales; family Salicaceae; genus Populus; species Populus x sibirica. The sequence continues at coordinate 542,543 of JAGMVL010000899.1, read as the reverse complement.
AGTTGTTACAACTTGTTTATGAAGATAATCAAGCTTTAAAATTGTGACTAAGCTTAATTTGTTGATCTAAATTGATCGAGCTTGAACGAATTATCTATTGAGTGGATTTGTTTTAGAACCCCATTTTTCAATACAAAGATTGAACTATAGTATAAATTCTAGATAATTGCATCTACGAGCACGGTGATACAAAATTGTGTTGCTCCTGCTGGGACTAGTGTTAATAGATTTGATATTTCAGAGATGGTGGAAAGGTAGCTAAATGGGTGGCTAACTATATTTGTGATAGAAATGCTACGAAAGCAATATTGGCATGGCTAGTATGAGGTGAGGTTATATGGGAGTTTCGTGGTTTTGTTCCTTAAAAGTACGAGACTTTTGCAACAAAAGAAAAGGCTGTTGATCATTGAAGTTGATGCTAGCATGTATTAGTAGAATATTTGAATAAAATGCACCGCAACATTTATACATGTACTTACTTTCATTTATATAATTTTAAAGTTCAATTTCACTAACAATTATGATAGAAATTAATTTACCCACATTAATTAGACTTAAGAGCATTTGAAATAAATGCCTTTAAATCTAATTTTGGTAAAGATATATCAAAACTGCCACTAAAATTCAAGCAAATTCAATATTAAAGATATAATAATGACAATTGTAAGACCCCATTATGCATCTAACATTTATTTTAGTAAGTTTTTAGGAAAAAAATGCCTTTAAATTTTTAGAAAATAAATTGCCACCTATATAAATAGATACATTTTTCATGTGTGTAACTAATAAAACAAAATTTTGAAATATTAACAAATTTAAAAAAAAGTTCTTAAATAAAGAATTTTAAAACAAATTTCTTATGATAAGTTTATCGTTTATTATTTTTACTTAAACTAATTTTAAAAAATTAATATTATATATATTACATAATCTTTTATATACATCAAATATTAAAAAAACTTAATATGAGATAAATATCTTTAAAATCCCTATTTATTTAAAATTTTATCATATTATATCAATTAAAATATGCGCCATTTAATTATAATCTTGTTATTTACAATTAGATTCTTTTCTAATAAAATTATTAAATTATGCGATACAACTTGTAATATTTTAAAACTCAATAAAAATTAAACATTAAAACTCAAATATTGTATTAACAATGTAAAATAAATTGTAAGATTTTATGTTGTTTTTTTTACTTTTAACCTTGCAAAATTTCAAGATTCAATATCGCACACGTAGAGACATAAAAAAGCAATACAAATAAGTTAGAGAGCATATATATATATATATATATATCTCAGGGACACTAACCAATAATCACGAGAAACCACTACCAGGGAGGCACCATAATTAACAACACAATATGCACTTCCCATTCAGTCAATATTTTTTTTTACAGTACATTACTCTCTCTCAACAAACTAATATTTACATAGTGAAGTTGACAAATTAGTATAATAAAGCTGGAAAAAAAAACCCTACTCATGCTCCCATATATCTTACCATCGCCAGCTTCTTTTGCTCATTTCAGCTGTATCTCCCTATATCACTTATTTCTTTTGTTCTAAATAAATATATAGAACATTTGATCGGTGCCCAACGCCGGCCTCAAGGTACAAAGGCTCAGATGTTAGCAACTTCGTAGCATAAAGAGACAGTGATGCTTTTGATCATAATATATAAGATGGTAATAACTTAAGGTAGTTTGCTATAGTAATAATATTCTTTTTTGATGGACGTCGGCCACCACTATATATTGATATATTTCCTGTAGTCTTCTTCATCACTAGCTAGTATTCTATGATATATCCTCCCATTGGAGATCTGTGTGGAACCCCCTTCCTCCTCTTGGCAGTCCTATAATTATTCATAGCACTTGGAGGTGGGGTTGATGGTGTAAAGCTTTGTACTTTGCTTCTAGCACCTCCGTTGCCACTGCCTTTCATTGATTCGTCAGTGTCTGAACCATCCATCTCCTTGTACCTTTTCTTCTTCCTGAAATTCTTTGATGTTCCAACAATCTGAAATGTTATTCAATTAGAACTGGCACAACGATATTGAGCATGAGAAAAGTAATTATAGCGGAAGGACCCTCTTTTAATAAGAAAAGGCAAATCGATCGAGCTAGGTTTATTTGATCTAGCTACATGGAAGTTAGTTTGTAAGGCTCGGGCTCTCCTCCTCCTCCTCAAATAAATGAAGAATTAAATGTTTTTCCATTAACTTCTGAGGGGGGAGGGGGTTGGCGGAGTGTTAACAAGAAGAAAGTACCATAAAGCTCTTAATTTCCATGGGTGAAAATATTCCCACAAGTGAATCAACTCTCTTCCCAAGAAAAATTAAACAAAGTCAATATATACGGAAGTAAGACAAAAGAAAAAAGCAAAATATTTAATTTAATCTATTAAAAGAAAAATATTGATTAAAATCTCAGTTGACAAAAAAGCAAAGGAGTGGAAATAAAAATTAAAAAAAAATGGAAATATGTGCGGGCGTATTAATTTTACCTTGCAACCAAGAGAGCAAAAACTGAAGGAATCCAGGAGGCTACGCTCACAGACATGGCAAGTGTTGGTAACACCTTTACCAGGCCTAGGCTGAGGCCTCTCATTCAAGAACACAATTCTAGCACTGTTGATAATGTATGTCTGGACTCCTGTTATGTCCAAGTATTTCTGAATTTCAGACACCCTAATCACATCATGGTATGATGACCTCCTTATCTACAAGAAGACAACGACAAAATGCCATCAATGAGTAATTTGATTAAACCATAATAGACAAAAATCATGTGCTAGATGCCCTTGTCTCAATTAAAAAAAAGCCATGGATTCAGGATTGAACACACCAAATCAAAGAGACACATGCCATTGCTGAAACCGATGCAAATTCATGTGATCTTGGACATATCAGTAGATGAGATACATGGGGATATCTCGGGAAGAAGGAACAGTGCCTCATGATGACTGCAGTGTTTGTGTGTGTGTGTTGCTACTTTATAAGAATGGTGTATAAAATCCTTAGCACTTTGCACATACCTGAATAGCTCTATGGTCACTGTGGAGTGAAAGACAAACAGAACAAAGGGCACCGTTCATGCAATCCAAGCAGTACATATTGCATTCGCTCTTATGAGCATCAGCATGAAGCTTGCATTGAACAAAGAAGCTTGTTTCAAGAAGTGGATGCAGCCATGGTGGCCACTTGATATCTTCTTTATGATCATCAACATCATCATCAGGACCACCACCTCCCTATAATATACTCAAACAAGATTAACATGGATTTGATTTCAGCACCATTTGTAATCAAGAAATAATTAAAACACAAGATGGACACAAACCACATACATACGTATGTGGTTAGATGTTAATCTTGTGTTCTATTTCTTGATCACAGATGCTACTCCCAACAAGATATATAAATGTGAGATACAGTACTAGTGGTAGCCAATTAATTATAATTACCATGATTCTTCTGATGTTGGGTTTGATTTCTCTCACAGTGGTTTCTTGATCATTGATGATCATCTATGGACGGTTTTGGAGAAAGAAAAGAGAGCTTTTTGTCACAGAAAGAGAGAGAGACAGAGATAGAGAGAGGTGGGGGTAGGAGATTGTAGTGGTGGGTGGTGGATGAGGTGTGGGAGGTGCTTATCTTTGTGCTTAAAAGTCTACCACCGAACCTCTACATCCGAACCTAAACCAAAAAAATTAGATGCGTTTGGTCCAAGCAACTCACCATTAATTCTTCTCCATTTCTTTTCCTTTTTCCGTTCCATGTTGTTTTTGTTAAACTTTCTAATTTGAAAATTAATATTTGCATTTCTTTCTTCCTTCTTCTTGTTTTTTTATTTTAATTATAAATATCCGGATCAACTTATACATATCTAACTAATTTTTTGAGATTTTTAAATTAATAATCATATAAATTTCTAATAATTCTAAGATTTATAATATTAAAACTAGTAATTTTTAAAAAATAAACTCAAAAATTAACTAATTAAAATTCATCCTAAAATTTAATTTAATATTTGCATTTCTGTGCTCGGGCATCACAGCTAGGTTTTGGTGGTCGTGACACAGGGAGGAGTGGATGATTAAGCAAAACTAGAAAGATGCCACGTGTTGGACATTTGTATACCGTATGGTGCCGAGGTGGGACTTTGGTATTGCCACCTAAAAAGAATAAAACAGTGCTTCGCAATGTGGGGAAAAAAAAGAAAAAAAGAAAAAAGAAAAAGAGTACCTGACAATAAGGAGAACTTGTGGATGCTGTTAGGTACAGAATAAAATAATTCTGTTGGATATGTTTGCTGGCTGGATACCCAAGTTAGAATTCTACGTATATTATTCCAATTTGCTCCAAAGTTTATGTTATTTTAGGCGTCCTTTATATATGTTTTCGTGAAATATAGTTCTTATTATCTTTACTTGTATGAGAAGATTTGATCAAAAATATTTTACGATAAAAAAAAATGCTTACAATAAGAAAAATAACTAACAAAAAATGAAAATATTTTAGAAAAAAATTATCTTTCTTACTAAAAAACGAGAAAATAACTTATTTTCTAAAAAATATTTGATCGGTGTTATTCACACTCCATAATCTATTTTATTATTTAAATTGATAAACATACTTATCTTTAGATTTTTTCCAAATAGTGACATTGAATATATATATATTTATAAAATATAATTAAAATAAAAAAATCTTTAAAATTATGTTTTACTAAATCTTATTATCACGGGATTCAACTTTTTCAAGAACTTTAGTTTTATCCAATAAATTAACTCCCATATTAAATGACAACAAAATTATATATCAATTAAGAGTTTAATAAAACTCTTATTATATAAATACAAGTTTTTGATTTCTAGCCTTATACACTAATATACAAACTTTTACTTACAGAAATAAACTATTAAATTTGAGTATCTAAAAACTTAGAAGTAATAAAACCTAAAAAAGAAGAAGTCTGTGAGTCTTTTTCATCAATGATAAAATGTATATTTTGATCCTTTTTTTTGCATTAAAATATAATTTTTTTTAAAATATGTTTAAATATATCAAATTTAACAATTGATACCAACACCAGTAATAATACCTTTGACTTGATAAAATTTTCTTTATGGATGAATAAGATTTTATCTTCCTTAATATCTATGTTGATATATATGTCTAGAAATCTTTGTGCTCAAATAAATTATTTGATATGCTTAATTATATTTCTCATGGAATTTTCTAGTGGTTAATTGATTTTTTTATTCCGCCATATTTTATATGCCCTAAGAATTTTAGAAAGAATCTTAGCTCCTGAATTGAATTAATGATTAATTTGACTTTATATATAGCTTAAAAGTTTAGTTTATGGTGAAATGAGTTTTAATAATTACCATTAGTATGATGCTGAGTAGCAAAGGAAATAATTTTCATGAACATGCTCAGTAGCATAAGAATAAATTAAAAACCATTTTTTCCAAAAATAAACATTTGGGGTTTTTGTTTTATGGGTTGTTTTGATGCTTTGTATGATAATAAATCATTACAGAAACTAATTTCTAATCATTTAATGTTTGGGCTTTCCATTTTAGTTTGCTCTGGGTTGTGTAATTTTAATTTGTATGGTTGTCACTTTGATTATCTGTGTGATTTATTTTCATGGTTTTATTTTGTTTTATTTTGTGCTTCTTTTATGAATAAAAAGGTATCATGTTATTTCATATTATATAAAATTATGTCTTAACTTAATGTCTAGTGATTTATATAATTTTAATTAATTAGGGATTAGCCACAATATCTTTAATTACTAACATTATATATTATGCTATGTTAGGATCACATAAAAAATTATAGACATTAATTATAATTAACTATACTAAATATAATAAATATCATCCCACAACAATTTCTCATTATATTTATATAATTGATTAGAATAAAATATCAAATTATTTTTATAATATATCTACAAGAATTATAAATTAAATACATAATTTGATAGTTTTATAGTAAGGTTTATGATAGAATATCAAATTATTCTCATAATATATACACACAAAATTATGAATTAAGTACATAATTTGATAATTCTATCACACAATATATTTGAATCTATTTGAATTAAAAATTTAGCCCCCAAGAAATTTTTATGTTATTAAATTCAATTTTAGCATGAATTACATTGTTAAAGCATGAAATTTTATTTACGCCTCAATTTTGATATAAACGTGTACTTTAAATTTATTTTTGTAGTTATACAACCTGTTAATTTTTTTAATATTCATTATTACATTCCCAATCTAAAGGGTGATAATTATAAAATATGAAAAGAAAGAATTCTCTTTTATTTAGGGTGGATGAACATAGATTTTGCAATAAGAAAAGATGACCCACCTGCAGTTACTAATACTAACACTTTAGAGGATATTGCACTTTATAAATGATAGGAGCAATATAATTGCCTCAATACGATGTTCATAGAAATTAGAATATCCACTGGTATATGTGGTTTGGTTGATCAACATGGAAAAATATGTGATATGATTAAAGCAACTGAAGATCAATTTGTCACTTTAAATAAGATACTAGCAAGCACTTTAATCATGAATTTCTCATCGACGAGGCTCACTATTGTATGCAAATGAGGGACATTGAGGCTCAATCGAAGAATCTTAAGGTTGTGATGTCAGAATCTTTATTTGTGCACTATATCGTGAATACTCTTCCACAACAACACATATCCTTTTAAATCTTATACAACACACATAAAGATAAATGGTAAATCAATGAACTGATGACCATATGTGTTTAAGAGGAAAAGAGGCTAGTAATGGAATTGGAAGTAAATGTAATACTGGCAATACGGGGAAGGACAAAACTAAAGCCAATAAAAAGGAAAAATGTAACATGTCTTCCCAAGTTGACATTAAGAAGGAATCCATATCTTTCTTCTATAAAAAGAAGGGATATATAAAGAAGGAATGCGTTGAATATAAAAAATGGATTGAAAGGAAATGTGTTCCAATCTCATTTGTTTATTATAAATATAATATGGTTGATGTTAATTATAACACATGGTGGATTGATTATGGTTATACAATCCATATTTCAAATACATTTAGTGTATACAAAACCTAAGGAAAGCAATGGAAATTGAGGAAAATATTTATTCAAGAAACAAGATATGTTCACATGTGAAGTCAATATGAACATGCTATCTAATTTTAAATATTGGTTTTGTTTTAGAGTTGGAAATGACCTTTTATGTTCCAAGGTTTTTTGGAAACTTGATTTCAGTTTCAAAACTTGTACCTTTTGAACATTCCATTAAGTTTTCAAAAACTTTCAGTTTATTTTATAAATTTAATTGTATTGGAAATGATATTTTATCTGATGGTGTTTACTACATTAGTTTATAAAACAATATTACTTATAGTTCAATGCATGTTTACACTAGCATTAAAAAATATATTATTAATGAGGATTCCTATATGTTATGGAACTAGAGATTCCGACATATCTCTATAGAGAGAATTAAAATACTAGTAAATGAAAATATGCTTAGTACTCTTGATTTTATAAACTTCGAAACTTGTGTGTGTTTTATTAAGAGAAAGCAAACCAACAAGTCAAATAAAAGTGCTATTAAGAGTTCAAACATATTAGAAATCACTCATACTAATTCTATGTCTTTTATAGATGGTTATTCACGATACTGTATCTTTATTTACTTCATAACAAGAATGAAACATTAAGATTTTTACGGTTGAAGTAGATAAATAATGTGGGAAACAAATTAAGATTGTGAGATTAAATAGAGGTGGATAATATTATGGTAGATACATAAAAAATAAACAAACACTATGTTTGGTTCACCAGACTAGAATGGTGTCATAGAAAGAAGAAACCAAACATCATAGAAAGAAGAAACCAAACATTATTGGATATGATATAGGGTATGCTTAATAACTCTAATCTCCCTAAATCTTTATGGACTAAAGCAATAAAGACGACAATGTACACATTAAATCGAGTTTCAACCATGGTTGTTCCAAAAATGCCATTTAAGTTATTGAAAAGTTCGAAATCGAGTTTGAACCATGCGTGTATTTAGGGATACCCGTTTAAAGTAAGAATTTAGAATCCATGAGAAAAGAAGTTAGACCTATAGACCAGGGTATTTTATTGATATGTTGAAAGGTTTAAAGGGTATAAATTTTATTAGGTATCTCTTAACACTAGAATTATGGAAGAAATGCAAAGTTTCTTAAAAATAACTTGATCAGTAGGGGTGATAAAATCAAGAATATACTTTTTAAGAAGGGTCATTCAGAATCACAATTGTAACACCCCTACATGCTCAATAAGTAATCATACAAGATAACTAGTAACATATTACATAAGTATTGTGAAATTGTTTTTTTGAATTACAATCTCAGGTATAATTATGCCCACCCAATAACATTATCCACACCATCCATATATGTTTCCATATCACATAATCATAGATTAAATTTTACAATATAATTCCACAACAAAAGGACTTACAAGGCAAAACATTAAAATCTCATATGAATAATAAAACGAATAATTCCATCGTCATTATTACAACTTCACCATAATAAAATAATAATGCTTAAAAATTCAACAGTTATGTTTATTACATTCTCTCAAGAAGCTTTATGCATATTGTACCATACAATATGGAAATCCTACAACTAAATAAAAATTGTTAGAAAACCAACAATTAAAAAGTTTATCATGCCAATCTAGAATCAAGGAGCAAATGAAAAAACTATCAAAATAGAAATATTAAGAATTTAGAATAAAAATCATACCATTACGTTATAGCATAACAAATTAAGTATACATGGATTACAAATTTCATAAATTCAACATGTTATTCAAAACATCCCCTCAATCTACATAGGATTTTCACAATTTAATGTTGTTTGACACATCATTCCCACTACTAACATTTAGTAGTAAATGATAGGTCTATACAAATAAATAACATTATATATGCTTAAAATGATCTTTAAAAAATACAAATAAATAACACTATATATGCTTCTGTTATAGGAAGCCTGATGTATGCTTAGGTCTATATAAGGCTTGACATTGCATTTGTTATGAGAATGTTGGGACGTTATTGGGTAATCCAAGTATAGACCACTAGAGAATTGTAAAGAAAGTAATGAGGTACCTTCAATGGAATAAAGACTACATGCTTATGTGTAGATGAACAAACAATCTGGAAGCAATTGGCTACTCATATTCATACTTTTTTAGCTATATTGATTCATATAAATCAACATAAAGATATATTTTTATGATGGTTAGCGGAGCTGTATCTTGGAGAAGTGCTAAGCAGACTTGGACTGCTACTTTCACTATGGAAGTTAAGTTCATTTCCTATTTTGAAGCTATTGCACATGATGTATGGTTAAAGAGTTTCATATCTAGGCTTAAAATCATGAATTCTATTTCTAAGTCATTAAGAATATATTACGACAATTCAGTTATTGTTTTTATTGCTAAGAACAACAAAAATGATAGTCGAAGTAAACATTTCGACATCAAGTATTTAGCCATAAAAGAATGTGTTAAAGAAAAGAAAGCGATCATTAAGCACATTAGTACTGAATTGATGATCGCAGATCCTTTGACTAAGAGCATGCCACTGTTAAAATTTAAGGATCATTAGTGAAAATGAGACTTGGTTCAATTATGTGATTTTAGTTGTATGAACTATATTATTTTTAAACAAATTCTATTTATTATGATGTTTTCTTATATTTATGCACACCTTAGTTTATTTGAGAAAATCCATCCATATAGGACCAAGAATAAACATAAGGTTTATTCGTTAAGTAAGGTTGCCACACATAGAATAATACTTGGAAAATTATATGCATTGTAATACATGAAATGTAATACTTGTTTTTAGAGAACTTATCACCATGATTTATGCATTTGTTTTATAAGAAAGATAAAGGATGAGGTTAGGTTAAGACATTGGGTTAAAGTATGGACAAAGTAGGAGAATGTTAAAGTTACTTTTACTAAATTCATATTAATATGAGATTCAATTTTTTCAAGAACTTTAATTTAGTCTAATAAATTAACTCCCATATTAAATGACAACAAAGTTATATATCAATTAAGAGGTTAATGAGACTCTTGTTATATAAATATAGGCTTCCGCCCTAGGCTTACACACTAATATATAGACTTTTACCTATAAAAATACATGATTAAATTTGAGTGTGTTAGAGCTTAAAAGTACCAAAATCTTTAAAAAAATAATCATGATTGTTTTTCATCAATGACAGAAGATATTTTTTGATATATTTATTTTTTCACATCAAATCTAAATACAAATTATTTTAGAAATATATTTAGATTTATCATGTACAGTAAGATATTAAAATATTACCCTTTTTTTTTAACAATATATATCACTTTCTTCAAAATAACATTTTTGGTCACAATACTTTTTTTATAATTTTTTTTAATCATTTTGTTTTGTTTCCAACTTTATTCATTAATAAAATATTTATTTTATAAATTATAATTTTGAAATGTTGTATTTTCTATATATATCATATCATTTTTATTTGAACTGGTTTGCAATTTTAATAATTCAAAAATAATAAATTAATAAAATTTAATTTTATCAAAATAAGATACTTCGATACATAAATATAGTGAAAATAAGGGATAATATAGTAAATTCATAAAACTAGTAATAATTGTTAATTCATAAAGTGGAAATAACCCGTTCAAATACTTTTTATTATTTTATCAAAATAAGTTAATTTACATGGAATAGACATAAATTAATTTTCTCTGCCATTCCATCTCCTTTCATGCTTTGCCCTTGAAAAATGATTGTGACCGGTATAAAGAATTTTTTTCCTTTTTATTTCAAGGGAGGTATGAAAATTCATTAATTTGTATTAATATAAATTACATTGAGGCTGATACGATTGAAGCAAGGTTAGATTTGAATTTTGGTGTAAAATTTTATATTGTCTAGTTTTACGCTATCGAGCGTAACTTTTAACTCTATTGTTGGATCATGTTAAAATTCTCATAGGAGTTTTTAGAAATATTGTTCTATGTTAGGGTAAAATTTTAGTTCAAGAAGGCCTTGCAATATAAATCAAAATAGGTTGTATGAATTTTATTATTTACTTTTTTTTGACTAGTAGACTTTATATTTAGCAACGATTATTTTCCTACAAGGATGTGATAACTTTTTTTGAGAATTTTCTAGTTATACAAGAATTTTTAATGGACTGCAACATAATTTTCAAGTGTGATAAAAGATTCATTAATGTCCCAAAATGATTTTCTTAGAATAATATCTTATTCATCCTAGCTACACAAAAAAAGAAGGGTCGGTGGTATTTAATGATAGATCTATTAGCTTATTTTGAGTAGTTTACGAATCCTATAAGAAAGGTTAAAGGAAGACAATAAAGATTTCCATGCTTTGAGAAGATTCTTTAAAGTTACAATTGATTATCCTAGACAAACAAGGAAACTAAAGGGGGTGACAACTTCCGCAATCAATCTTCTAGTTTATTTTGGATATCTAAATGAGACAACAAAGATCCTAGTGTTTCTAGGATAAAAATTTCATTCATGACATTATTTAAACTAAGAAATTTATCTATCTTAGAAAATTTTGTTTAATTAGGTGCAACAACTTTAGTTTATGTGTTAAATTTGTTATTTTTATTATTTTCTTCATGTTTGGGCTTAATTAACATTGGGTTTATTGTAAGTGAGTAAATATTAGCCTACAAGTTTTGGGTCCATTAGGGTTTTTAGTTGAACTTTGTAAGCTGAAATTTTAAGCAGCAATGAATTTATGAAATAAACTCGTATTTTGCATGATGCAGCACGTATTCTTTGTTATGACAAAGAATAAATTTGATGCATCAAAGAAAAACTGTCTTCGTGGCATCATCTTATATTTCTCGTTCACGAATTGCTATTTGTTGGGTGGGGGTTCCAGATTCCAATAGTGCTAGTTTTTAGATTCAAGGTAATATTTGTGTCATACTTTTAAACATGATTTCTAACTTTCGAGAGTTGTATCGTTTGCGTGTGGGTTATATGACCATGTGATCATGAAGTTCGCATTAGTTTGTATCAAACATGTTTTGGCTTTCTAGAATTCATTATAAATCTTATTATGGGTTGTGTGACACCACATAATCACAAGATTAGCATAAAAAAGGCTATAATGCGATTTCAAAAAATCATATTACATATATCTTCAGAAAGCCAAGTCAAATATTACAGCAATCACATTGCTCTTCTTTAGCACATACCGTATCTGTAAATTCAACGGCTATTGGTCTTGTACTTGTGCCTCTCCACTTTCATTTTGTGCGGTAGATTCTACGTTTATGCTTAAATAAAATATATCATATAGGAAAGATGCTAATTGAGTTATGACAAGATCCGAGGTGGTAATGTCCGAGAATCACTTGTGTTCAAATAGAGTTTTATTGGATGATCAGTGTGATGACCAATCCTAACGATAAGATACCTGAATAAAATATGGCCAAGTGAGTGAATCCAAATGAGGTCGCAGTCGCACCTTTTTGCAGTTGAGGTCATGCCCTCACGCGTTCTCCCACCACCAATAAACAACTAAACTGTGATAGAGCATCTTTTCACTTAAATATTAATCCATTAACCATTTCATCCTCCAAGGTGATTGATCATTTTGTTTTTATTTTCATGCAAGTTACTATGGCTCGTGAGCCCTTCAAGCCCTGCATTTTTCTATACTTCTTCTTTAACATTTCATTACCAGTTTTTAGGTTTCTTTATCCCCCACGCACGTATATACAGAGCTTACTTTAGCTCTTTGAAGCTCCTTTCTTTATTATGATGATGATCGAAGAGTTGTTATAACCCTTCAAGAAGATTTGTTTTGCAAAATCTCAACCGTTGCAATCTCTCTACAACTCATAATATCAGCCACTTCATCGCTTACGTGAGGATCTCCAACCTCATCAACTACCATCCAAAGCCACTTGATTTTTATTGTGAGTTCTAATCCCAATTGTGGGAAACACTTCGACCTCCAAATTTGTTTTTTCTTTTATGTTTGCCTTTGTAACTTTATTAATTGTTATTTTTTTTCATGAATATATTTATTAGTATTTTTTTTATGGAGAATTGATGTAATTGAAACCTAGTCTTAATCAAGTAGGTCCCATTTGATATTGAATTTCAAACAATTTTTTGTTCAAAATATAGGTGAAACTTAATATCAAATATGCCTCTAGTCAACAAGCAATAGCTCTTTTTAATTCATCGAATCTTTTATATATATATATAGTTTTTTTTCTTGATATAAATTATTAGATTGTAGAAGAAAGAGTGACATGCTAAAAAGTTTGGATGCATGGTCTCACTCATCTAGCCCTTACGATCAAGTAAAGATGCACTGAATATATTAGTCTAATGAAATTAACTAATATACAATTTAAAATGATAAATAACTAAAATTGAGATTTTGTTTGTGATCCACTTTAACTAAAAACAACTTAAAAAGCTAAGAAAATAAAAGAAATCAATTCTGAAAATTAAGAGGCAAATTCAACAAAATATAAAATATAGAGAGAAGAATTTTTTACTCTATAAGAAGTATACCTCAAGGATAATTCAACATCAATAATTGAATTTAGAAATGTTTTCTAATTTGATTTGTGATAGTAAACAAATCAACTATAAAAAACAACTTTGTTTTACCTATCCATATACTTTTTAGTTAATCTAGCATTTGTACATCAATTAAGCCTAATTATATAATAACCTTCATTACGCATGCAAAATTTAATTACGTTACAACATTAAGATCAAGATAGGTGTAATTTATTCATGATAATTAAACACGCGCAAGGAGTTAATTTAATCAAGACTTATATTTTCTAAGTAAGAAATTATCAAACATAGGTTCAAAAATTAGAAACTTCTACTACTTTTAGTTAATTAGTCATGCATCCAACATAAACTAATCAATAAAAATATATTTAAAACAAAAAACATATGATGCTTATCATATAGAATTTTGGTCATCAATTATCAAGTTTAATCATGAAAAAAACATAAGATATTCATGTATCACAATTAAATATAGAATAATTTTAAGGTCAAATCCTGATAATAATTTAAGATCCAAGAGTACTAACCTCTTAAAATTAAAAACTAAGTTTGCATAAAATTCATGATTAATGCAATCTTGAACAAGGAAAAAGAAAAAAAATTGTAACCAAATAATTCTTCTCCTTCTCCTAACCTATGTTCTAAATGTTCTTCCCCCTTTTCTTTTAGGCTTAGGGTTATCTATGTGTGTATGAGGAGGTGGAGAAATTTTATAGTTAACAACTAATTCCTAACCAGAATACTTTAAGGTTTTCTTATACTAATATGATTCTAATAGCATATGCATTGACTTTGACCTTCTAGATAGGTTTTTAGTCTTGTGGGACCTTTTTCATGTCATTAATGAGCTTCCATGTCATCATCCTAACATGAAAAGATAGGTTGGATTTCCACTAGTTTGTTGACAGATTTTAGACCCAACTTCAAATATATTGTTCTCTCTTATCTCTTATCTAGATGAGTTATTTGGCATACCATATATGGATAGAAATCTTAAAATATCTAGTTTATCTATCAAGTTTGCTTTAACCAATCCTAATCCCACTATGATTCTTTGTTCAAGTTGGATTCCTAATGCAAATAGAATTTGCACTTTTTATCTCTAATTACTTGTCCCAATATGCTCATTTTAGTCTATTGCTTGAAATTGTGCTAAAAATGCTTTATTTAGGTTCTTTTACACTTTGTATTTTTATAAAAATGTGAAGCTATTGTAAGACAACATGAATAAAAGGCTAAAAATAAAATAATATAAGTGTATCACACTGCCCCAACTTGAATCCTTTCTAAATATATTCTTAACCGGTCTGCTTTACTATAGTATCAATGTTGATGATTCATTAATTTAATTGATGTAAATAACTTTATGCCAAATAACAACATAGAATTAAGAAATCATAGCCCCAAAAAAACAAATAACTAATTACAAGTTTTATACAACGTTTTGGAACACAACACCATATAAACAACAAGCTATTGGGTGTCATTTACAAGGTCATTTAGCTATATACATTTTACATAAACTAATACTAATTGTCCTTGTCAAATATATATATAATTGAGATGCTTTTACCATGTTTTATGATGAAAAATAGCTCGATCAGGCTAACAATGATAAGATCTTAGGCTAACAATGATAAGATCTTATTGCTATGTAGCATGAACAAAAGACTTGCTTCATGCTACTTGTATTCTTAGGCTAATATTATTTTTACATTAAATTAAAAAAAACAAAGAAAGAAATAATTGCTGAAAAGCATAACTTTCTTCAACCTTTTTTTTTTCATTCAGTTCCGTTAAGAACATAATAAATTATACACCCTTATTTTCCACCTTCAAAAATCAAGTATTTTCTATGGTTATTATTCGTTTATAATTTGACAATGTTCAACATTGATCCCTAATATTACAAAATACATGCTAACTGTAATTGCTTTATTAATTTTAGGATCATGATATATATGAGTGTTTAACATATATACCAAGTGATGGAGTAGTGAAAAAAACAATTAGACATAATATGGGCTTTTCATGGTTACATCCTGGATTAGTATTTATATAGATCTTTGCCTGGCCTAGTATGGTATGATTATGAAAACTAGTCCCTCGTAGGAACAAAAGATACATTGATTCTTAATATAGTAAATATAGAAGGGTAAAATAATGCATAGATGAGAAAAATAAAATAAAGTTTTAGGAGAGTGTAGAAATTTTATAGCTTGATCTGATTCCAACTGGCTTTTCTATAGATAAAAATTGTATGACATGCACCCTTATATGGTTGGCTTGTGAACTGGTTTTCTATGGCTATCACTACATGGTTAAGGATGGGATCCTCATTGCTTGCCCTGTGATTAAGTGTATAAATATACATACCCCAAGTCTAAGAATTTCTTCATGGACAAGGAGAACATATTATTGGTGGACAAATTTATGTGTTACTGTTAGCTAGCTATGGTGGTTGTTGGTTATTGTGTCATGACATGGTTGTTGTGTCATGCATATTATTGGTGGAGATTTTTGTGATGGGTAGTGTCATTGGCATAAAAAATTATGTATGCTCTACATTAAAAAATCGAGTGTAAATAGAAAAATTATGTGCATGAAAAGTTTGTGTACACGACTCTGGGGAACCCAATAAAATACATAGAAGGTGTGCAGAGTCAGAAATAGACCGTGTCAATATTGGATGTTGGGTTAGAAATTGTAATCATCCAAATTGACCTAAACAATTGCTAAATTATTAATTGTTTTTAGAAAATTTGTGCCTCATCATCAAGTTAGTCACACCCAAACATATTACATGTACGTGTATGTGTTTGTTTATTCCATGTTTACTTACAAGCTATTCTCCTTTTTTTATGATGAATGTAAATCTTTGTCTTTTTTTTTCCTATTCCTTTTAGATAAATTCTAACTCAAGAAATTTGGCACCGATAAATGATGGAATAAGCTTTAATGGTTATCTTGTTAGTTAGTATAGGTAGGTAATAATTGAATAGCATAATTGTAAATCGCTTTCTATATCTTAAATGTCTTGGATAACATTCCATTAAGATATTGTTAAAAAAAATAAAGACAATAACTTCGTTTATTAATAGGGTTTAACCATGGTGTTCTTCAAGAATGCATGTGATTTTCTCTTTGGTTTTGCTAAGGAGACCATTAAACCAATATGAGGTTATTTCTTAGATTAACTTTAACCAACCTTGGTGTTGTCGGGTTTAGTCAATATCTATTGAGCTTGATTTTGGCCAAAACAGATTAACCCATGTTTGGTTTATAATGGGCAACAAATGATGCTTAATTGGAGTATATTTTGGGTCTAGTTTAAGACTTAATTATATATGTTGGTTTGGGCAATAACAGGTTCTATTTGGTCTAGGATTAATTAAAATGTTATAATCCTTTTCCTACAAGGATTTGCTAAAAAATCTAACTAAAAACGGACTTGTTGCTGGCGGCTTGTTGGATGCTTATAGAGGGAAATTTTCTTGTGCAAAAGAGAGTCTATTTGTGGCAACAAAAATTGAATTGATGAGTAATTATTGTGTTTCCTTTATTTGCAAGGATTCAATGTATAACTTGGAAAGAAAAAGAAAACTACAAGAGAGACAAATTCTTTGCCATTGTTTTTCCTTATTTTATTGGGACTTCCTAGTTTACAAGGATTTTTATGCAAAGCTGTTTAAAGAGATTAAATCAATCTTATTCCTTTCTAAATTTGAGAGGTTTAAGGTTAATAAACAAGAGAAAAGTATCAACCAATTAATTCAGAATCTTCCATGCAAGGGAAGAACTTCAAGGAACAGCTAAGACAACCCTAAACATACAAGGATTTAGATTTCAACTATAAAGGATTTCAAACAAGGAGGGATGACTTTTAGGCTGAATTATTTCATTATTTTATTTGTTGCTCTATTGTATTATCGAATATTTACATTTAGTTTGTGACTTATGTTTTAGTTTGAGTTTGTTTTGGCCCAAAATCAATATTTTAAGACTTTTTATGCATTAGGTTTGTGTTAAGCTGATAATTATCTTGGGCCTATTGGCTTGCAACCTAAAAATGGTCCATTAGGGTTATTTAAGAGGACTATATATGTTTTCATGGTTATCAAATTTTTGCATCCTCTTAATTTGAATCATTCATTTTTTTTCTTGGTGCGAATCATGTTCTTTGTTGGGAAAAAGATCAACAACTGTCTCATCAAGGCATAATTGACCTTGGTTCTTATGAACAAGGTTATCTTTAGGTTAATGTTTATCTATCATAAACTTTATTTTTGGCTTTCTAGGTTTGTCATCTACTTCATTATGGATTTCTAGATTTTTAAATCCATAAGGTTCGTATTAATTGGTATTAGAGTTAGGCTCTAAAAATAAAGTTATATCTTTTTTTTATTTTCATTGTTTAAATAATATCTACCACACAAGAAAACCATTATTGTTGCCCTTAATATTCACTGTAGAAAACAAATGCTAAAATTAGCAGTTGAATATCCTTACATTATTAGGGAAATGATCATCTCCAAATAGGAAGTTCACAAGTCAAAAAGCAAAAAATAACAAAATCAGTATTGCATCTGCTAACCTGTATTGCAAGACCTTTGCAAACTTCGATTGATATGAACATTTAAACCAATATAGAACAATATGTATGAAAACATTTTGTAAACTTTTAGTCCGATCCAACAGTTGGATTGAGAATTATGCTTGATAGTGCAAAATTAAATAATATATACAATTACATTAGAATCCAAATTTTATTGTTCAACATTTTCTTAGATCGTGTCATTTCTTCTCCCTTCAATATATTTTTTCCTCAAGGTTGAAGCCCCACTCTTTCATTTTTAATCCTTTCAGTATTGTTGCTCCTCTTTTTCTAAAGCTTGCCATTCATAGACTAGTTCTTTTAACTTATCAAATTCTTGTCTCAAAACCCGTAACATATGAGATAGGTTTTTGTGTTCTTGAGTGAGAACCCTTCTTCGTTCCCTCTTTTTTGGTGAATACATGACACGAATAGAAAAATAAGATGGATGACTAGCAAGATATGATATAAAAAACTATGGAGTACAAATTATGACCTAGAATTTTAAATTTAAAACTATAGCTACCCAACTAATTTTAATGATACCAAACCTAAAAACTTTAATTTACCTTGTTACCCGAATGAATCAGCCCCTATAAACTTGAGTTACAAACTTCTCTTATTATTTCTTTTACTCTACAAAGATAAATTGAACAAAAATAAATGACTTAGCTTCTTCTTTTTTTATGAAAAGACCCAGTAACATAAACTAGGCAGTAGAAAGAAAGAAAAACTCGTATCATAAATGCTTAACATCAAGAAACTTGAGCCAAAGCAAAGAAGAAGAGAAACTAAAAAAAATTGATGTGTAATCAAAACAAAACACAAAAAATAAAGGAAATAACCTAATTTTGAGAGTTATACTCGATTGCATGAAACCGGATAGTAGGTACAATTACGCTAGAATTCAAATTTCTTTGTTCAACATTTTTTTGGATCGTATCAAACAACATCAACATCATATAACACTTTATCACAATATTTTCTAATAAATAATGAAACTAAAACTTGCTCGTCACCTTTATCTTACCACAATCATTCAACCACTGAAGTTTATAAGGCATAAGATGCTTTGTAGTATGCGAATCTAGTTCATCCACTAGAGCAATACTAGCTATATTAGTGTAACTCCCTCTATTTATTATCATACTACATAACTTATTTTGTACATGGCATCTTGTGTAGAAGATGTTCTATCTTTGCTCCTCTAAATTAGCTACCTTAACTTGCTCATTCAATACTCGTCTAACCATAAACACCTCTCCCTTAATCAGATACTAAATGTTGTAATCCATTTTGGGTCCCCCCATAAAAATAAAAATATATAGCTGGAAGAAAATTAGAAAAATAATAAGAGGTGGGAGCACTCAGAAAGAATCAGAAAAAATTGATTAAGGAGGTTCAAAAATGCAAGGAGTGAATTTTTTTGACAGTATATTCTTGGAGGAGAGCCCTGTTGAAAGAGAAAATTTAATTTGAGGAGAAAAGCTCAAATTTGGATGTTTATGGACTTAATTGGATTTTTAAATGAATTTATAGGGGATTTGATTGCAAGAAAATTTGATTTTTAAGTCAATTTGGGCTTTAATTAGAAGAAATTTAAGTTCTGGGGCCAAAATATATTTTTTAGGAATTAATTGATTCAGGGGCCTAATTGAAGAAATTGGAAGTTATTTGATCAATTGAGGGCTCAATTGCATAAATCAGAGGCCAAGGACTAAAGTGAAAAACGCGGCCAACTATGGGGGCGAAGACCGAAATTGGCAGGGATGCAATTGAAGAAAAAAAAGATGATTAAGGGCTGATTTGGAGTTTGGCACGACACTGTTCATCTTTCTTCTTCCCCCCGAACATGCAAAAGGGAAGAAGGGAAAGGAGCTTTTTGTTTTTTGAATTTTTTTGCCGGGCTCTCTCTCTCGTCTGGATCCCACCGACCGAACACAATGGCCGACCACCCGCTGCGCACTCGTCGGAAAAACCGGGGGAGGGGCCGAACCTTGGTAGTCGCACCCAATGGCCGACCACCCTACCGCCCCCATGAGAACAAGAAAAGCCACGCCCTTGGCTCTATAAATAGAACCCAAGAATGCCGAGAGAGGGAGAGGGAGGGAAACGAAAAACGTAAGAGAAAAGAAAGAAGAGGGAACGGGGGAGAAACTTTTGAAACGGAGAGAGGAAGAAGTTTAAAACAAGGAGAGTTTTGTGGAACGGAAAGGGCTGGAAAACTAAAAGGGAGGAGTGTTTTTGGAACGAGAAAGAGAGAGAGCACCCAAAAACAGTCCCCATCATGGCCATTCCCCTCTCTCGGCCATTTCTTCCCTGTACCCGAAACAGCCCTCTCTGTCAACAGAGCCCCGCACCGACCTCATTTTCTCCTCCATCCCAAGAAGAAGAAGAACACCGGGAGGAAGAGCAAGAAGAAGCAGAATAAGCAGGAGCCGCACCAATACGCTAACGCCCTCATCATCTCCTCCATCCCAGCAGCAGCAGCAACACCAGGAGGAGGAGGAGCCGCAGTAACACGCCAACCACACCAAAGATTGCCAAACGCCACCACCATCCCGCCTCGCTTCATCTCCTTCCTCCCACCCGGCGCGCCGCTTGAAGAAAAAGGGAGCGCCGCCGCGAGCGGGAGAAGAAGAGGAAAACAGCTGGTGTCATTGGACTTCCCAGCCACTGCCACCTTCATAACCACCAGGAGGCATCGTCGGTTTCCTCTCCACCACCACCAGCACCTCCGCGAAGCCGCTGCAGAGAAGGAAGAACATGGTTGACAGAAGAAGCAAAGGAAACAGGGGAGAACAGAGCTGAAGAAGAAAACAACAGAGAAGAAAGGAAGAAAGGCCGACCACCCTCCTGGTCTCCACTGCCACCAGCACCATCAAAGCTGCCAAACAACAGCAGAACCACCGCGAGAGGGAAGAGCACCGTGAGAAATAGAAGAAGAAAGGAGAAGCAGAGGAGAACAAAGTAAGGGAAAACACAGTGAAGAAAGGGAAGAAAAGCTCACCACCGTCCAAGCCATTCTCCTGGCCGGAAACCGCCAAGAAGACCGCCTTCGAGCCACCACAGTCGCCCTCCGCCCTTATCTCGTTTTATCACTTCATCTTCTTGCATGCGAACGTGCACCGTGCACGTTCTGCAAGCAAGAAAATAATTAGCCGGTTACTGTACATGTGCACAGTAACAAGCTAATTAATTAACGGGTTGCTGTGCATGTACAGTATCCCGGTTACTATGCGTGAACAATACCCTGATGTACAGTACCCGGTTACTGTTGTTTCGGGCTGGATCAGTCCAGCCCTGTGGAAAGTAGGCCTGTTTTATTTTGGGCCGATTTCGCCCAGCTCCTTTCGGCCGGTCTCGGCCCCGTTCGAATAAAAATTCTTCAAAAATTATTTAAAAAAAATATGTGATTTTCTCGTAATTTTATTAATGTATTTTGATCAATGTCGGTTTATATTTTTATACCGTAAAGATACAAGTCCTAGTATTAAAATACCCGGTTTTTGTCAAGTTTTCAAAAAATGTTTTGTTTTCATGCATACGGCCTAGTCTCTCCAATATATATATATATATATAAATATTATAACATCATATTTTCACACAACAAAAGAAATTTCAAAACAATATATGTATTAGCATGCATTTTGGCTTTAATAACCAGTTTATTTAAGCCATGAGAACTAGGCCAATATTTCAAAAATTCTAAAAAATCTTTTTGTCCTTTTTTAGTATTTGGTATTACGAATTTATACATAAAACGTATTTCTGATATTAAAAATATGGTGTTTTTTACATAGATGTTAGAACGGTTAGGTTTTACCCGATAAGATAAGGACCTCCTTATTGAGGAGGACTTTTCTTGAACCATAGACGGACCAACATACATAGACGTTAGAACGGTTAGGTTTTACCCGATAAGATAAGGACCTCCTTATTGAGGAGGACTTTTCTTGAACCATAGACGGACCAACAACTAGTAAACACAACGAGACCTTGAATTTTATCGACAAATAAACAATGCAGGCTTACCTTAGGTAGGGCGTATTTGGGGTGCTAATACCTTCCCTTTACGCAACCAGGTCCCCGTGCCCGATCTCTGAGACCAGTTAGGGTTCCTAGTGACCAAAATACTAGGTGGCGACTCCCACACCATTTTTCATTGCTAAGAGACAAAGAATTCCTTGTCTCCCCAAATTTACCAGATATATATCCATATCCATACCCATACCCACATTTGAGGGTGGACGATCGCCGCGACGTCGCGCACCCGCGACAGAATGGCGACTCCACTAGGGACCTTGTGGACTTAGCTTTGTTTTTGTCTGATCTATTGGTGTTTTCATGTGTTTATTGTTAAATATAGAACTGTCTCATGCGTATATGCTTTAAATATTTTACACATATTTTACACATTGTTCATGCATTATATAGATCTGTCTCATGCACCACCTACTTTGATTATTGAGAGCACACACAAACTTTAAGTTAAGTGGGGGACTAGCAGCTTACCTTACGACTGTTAGTCAAGGTTTAAGTTTGTGTAAACCCCAACTCTTCGCTGAGTGCTTAGACTGGCAATAGTTGGTACATGTGCCATCTCATTGCCTACAAGCCCCCATATTGCCTCCACGAGGGCAATCACTGGACAAAGAAGAGACCCTTTTTAGAGACTGAATAGCCAACCTACCCTCATCAAGCACAAAAGAATTAGAACCGACTATAGGGTGTATGCTCCACAAAATATATTTTTGCATAAGACAAAACCTAACCATAAGGCATTTGGCTTTCAGGTCTTTTCAGCTCACATTACATATGCATCATGCATTGTTCTTTATCATACATTCATTTACATTTTTCCACGCACACCAGATCGTGAAACATAGGTCCCACCTCCAAAATCCACAACACCCGGTCTAGAGCGAGAATGGAGAACGAAGAAAGAGCCCACTTAGAGTCACATTATCGACCGAGTTGGAGTCCGTAAAAAATGAAGTTTCTCGGCGACCAATTTACTTGAGCAGCCTTCTAAAAGCTAAGAATGGGGAGGGAACATCAAGACAACAACTGAAGGAGCGCCAACGCCTGAAGGAGCGCCTAACACTCACATCCCTCAAGCATCTCAAAACCTGGGGGCAAACTCGGCCAATGAACAACATTTTGTGCCTATCACCCCTATCCAGCCAACTCACGCTCCAATCACTTGTGGACTTAACAACGGAGGGAGTCCCTGGATAATAGGCCTACCAGTTTGATGGACCATGACAAGCCGTTTGCTTTGGAAGAAAGATTAAGGGCAGTTGAGGGTAATGACTGGTTTGACCCTATGCGAGCAAATCAAGTATGTTTGGTACCAAACATTGTGGTGCCAAAAGATTTTCGGATACCGGAATTCATTAAGTATACCGGTTTGGAATGCCCAAACACTCACCTTCGATCCTACCGCAACAAAATGGCGGAAGTAATCCATGATGATAAATTGCTAATCTATTTCTTTCAAGATAGCCTAGCAGGATCCGCTTTGAGCCGGTATATGAGGTTAGACAGGTCGGATCAGGAAGCCGGAGAGACTTGGTGGAGGCTTTCCTTAAGCAAGACAAGTTTAATATGGAAATCGCTCCCGATCGAACAAGTCTAATGTCAATGGAGAAAAGGAGCCAAGAGTCGGTAAGGGCCTATGCGCAAGGTGGAGGGATGAGGCAATGCATGTCCAACCCCCTTTGATAGAAACGGAGATGGTGACCTTGTTTGCCAATACCTTCAAAGCACCATATTATGAGCACCTAATGGGTAGCTCATCTCAAGCATTTCTACGATGCGGTACGCATAGCCGAAAGAATAGAGCAAGGGATTAAAGCCGGACGTATAGCCGAGCCATTGGAGACGAAGGGTTTTCTTGGAAGAAAAATGGAAGGTCACATTTACGGCTTTGAAGATGGGTCCAAGGGCAAGATAGTGGATTCACTTAACCCACAAATACCTACCTCTCATGTTGCCCACATAAACTTTAACAAACCTTTTTCCTCTAATCGAGCAAATAACCAATCAAACAACCAAAACAACTACCAAAGACCAAACACAAGATACCTTTCAGAACCACTGCCGCCATTACCCATGCCTTTAAAGGACGTGTATGCCAAACTACTAAGCATTGGACAAATAGCTCCTATCCCCGCACCACCATTCCCAATTTGGTACAAGCCCGAGTTGACTTGCGAGTACCATGCGTGGTAATCCCGGCATAGGATTGAAACCCGCTACGCTTTCAAGAGGAAGTTGTTGGAGCTTATTAAGATAGGATGGGTATCATTCGAAGACAAACCCAATGTTAATTCAAATTCATTACCTAGTCATACCGCAAGTAATAGTGGATAAAGGGTTGAAAAACCTCGGTCAAGAATTATCAATGATGAAGAAGGTGAGATCGAAGTAGATGACAAGAAAACACAGGTGGGGAAGGAAGATGAAGCACTGCCACAACTAACTGTCCAGATACTAGAAAAAGTTTCACCAAGACCTTTGGGGCGCAAGTTGGCTCGAGGAGAGAAGTTTCGAACGGGGTGACCCAAAAAGCTCTAGTAGTTTTTCAAAATGTAAACCAACTTTGTTTGCCTTAGCATGCTTTTGTCATTGCTTTTGGTTTGCTTTTATTTTCTCTAGTTGACAATCAAGGCTCATGATGTCAGCTAGATTTTGTGTTTGTCTTTGAGCCTATCTTTTCTTTAAATAAATGACAAGATCATGCACTTTTTAAACAAGGTTGAGTTGATTACAAGGAATGTATCATAAAACGGTTAAAAATGAAATTTAAGAAAACAAACCAAAGTTAACCCTGAAGTACAACCCTGCCTTTGGATAGCATAATGAATTGATCAATCACCTATAAGTTTCTTTCAAGATAAAAACAGAGTTTATCAATCCTAACAATGTGCATTTTGAAATGAGAAAAAATTCATTATCCCTTCACTCTCTAAAGAGTATATCGTTGGTGGTCCCGTTTGAGCCGAAATGATTTTCTTCTTTATAAAAACATGGAATAGGATCACACCCCACACTGGGGGCAATAAAAGATATTTTATGAAAAGTTTTACGTGATTTTAAAACAGGATGAGAGCCCGTAGATTTGGAAAAGATAAGTTAAAGCATTTGACAAAAGCATGACAAAGAAGGCAATGACAAGTCATACATTTTGAAAAAGCTACTTGTAAAAAGTCAAAGACTTCTTCTCAAAGATATGATAGGTAAAAGGAGGCAGCACGAGACATGAATCCAAAGATACGACTTCAAAAGCAAGCTCATGTCAAGGGAGAGTGGTGGGACCTATGTTTCAAAACCAGGTAAGAATGCATACATGACATCTAATCATAAATCATTGCATATATGTGTTTGAATTGTTACAGGAGGAATCCTTAATTCAACAAGATTGTGGATGAAGAAAGGATCATTGAGTTGATGATAACAAGGAATCAAGGTTTTGATTTTGGAACAACAATAAAGTGAGGAGAACCTATTAGGAAATTTTTTTAAAAAGAAAACAAAAGGTTCAAACCCTGCCATCAGGAAGAACAACACCGATTTCAGCTTTGGTTAAAGGGAATCGCCAGATGGGATTCCAGGTTGATCGAGCTACAAATATAGTTTTTGGTTTTGCTTAAAGGAGGTCGCTAGAAGAGATCTCATATTTCAGCTTTGGTTAAAGGGAATCGCCAGATGGGATTCCAGGTTGACCGAGCTACAAACATAGTTTTCAGTTTTGGTTAAAGGAGGTCGCCAGAAGAGATCTCATATTTTGGATTTGATTAAAGGAGATCGGCAGAAGGGGTTTCATATTTCAGCTTTTGTTAAAGGGAATCGCCAGATGGGATTCCAGGTTGATTGGGGTTTCAAA
Source organism: Populus x sibirica (assembly GCA_019202695.1). NCBI lineage: Eukaryota > Viridiplantae > Streptophyta > Magnoliopsida > Malpighiales > Salicaceae > Populus > Populus x sibirica. The sequence goes on along the minus strand of JAGMVL010000899.1, from coordinate 516,351 downwards.
CATAGATTTTTTTGGTTCTGGTTAAAGGGGATCGCCAGATGGGATCTCAGGTTAGCCCAACCACGCAGGATAATGGTTCTCGGTTAAAGGGGATCGCCGATGGGATCTCGAGTTAGCCCAACCACGCAGGATAATGGTTCTGGTTAAAGGGGACGCTAGATGGAATCTCAGGTTAGCCCAACCACACACAGGATAGTGGTTCTGGTTAAAGGGGATCGCCGGATGGGATCTCGAGTTAGCCCAACCACACACGGGATAATGGTTCTAGTTAAAGGGGATCGCCGGATGGGATCTCGAGTTAGCCCAACCACACACATATTTTTGGTTCCGGTTAAAGGGGATCGCCGAGATGGGATCTCGAGTTAGCCCAACCACTCACATATTTTTTGGTTCTGGTTAAAGGGGATCGCCGAGATGGGATCTCAGTTAGCCCAACCACACACGGGATAATGGTTCCGGTTAAAGGGGATCGCTAGATGGGATCTCAGGTTAGCCCAACCGCAACACAGATATCAGCTTTGGCTAAGGGAAATCGCCAGATGGGATTTCAGGTTAGCCAAACTACAAATATAGGTTTTTAGTTAAAAGGGATCGTCAGATGGGATCTCGGATAAATGCCAGGTTAATCTAATCCAAGTTAGAGGTCAAGGGATCACCAGATTGGATCTCAAGAGGACTAAGTTTTGATCATTGTTTCGGGTTGAAGGAGAATTGCTGTAAAGACAGTTTCAAATGGATCAAGCTTCGACAATATCAATTTCGAAGTTCAGTTTTGTTTATCTTTATAAAACTTACTTCGCAAAATCCATGCTTTGCTCCGTAAGCATTATAAAGAGGGGGCATCTCGTTGTAACCCATTTTTGGGTCCCCCCATAAAAATAAAAATATATAGCCGGAAGAAAATTAGAAAAATAATAAGAGGTGGGAGCACTCGAAAGAATCGAAAAAAAATTGATTAAGGAGGTTCAAAAATGCAAGGAGTGAATTTTTTTGACAGGATATTCTTGAAGGAGGAGAGCCCCGTTGAAAGAGAAAATTTAATTTGAGGAGAAAAGCTCAAATTTGGATGTTTATGGACTTAATTGGATTTTTAAATGAATTTATAGGGGATTTGATTGCAAGAAAAATTGATTTTTAAGTCAATTTGGGCTTTAATTAGAAGAAATTTAAGTTCGGGGCCAAAATATATTTTTTAGGAATTAATTGATTCAGGGGCCTAATTGAAGAAATTGGAAGTTATTTGATCAATTGAGGGCTCAATTGCATAAATCGAGGCCAAGGACTAAAGTGAAAACGGCGCCAACTATGGGGGCGAAGACCGAAATTGGCGGGGATGCAATTGAAGAAAAAAAAGATGATTAAGGGCCGATTTGGAGTTTGGCACGACATCATTCATCTTTCTTCTTCCCCCCGAACATGCAATGGGAAGAAGGAAAGGAGCTTTTTGTTTTTTGAATTTTTTGCCGGGCTCTCTCTCTCGTCCCGGAGCCCACCGACCGAACACAATGGCCGACCACCCGCCGCACTCGCCGGAAAACCGGGGGAGGGGCCGAACCTTGGCGATCGCGCCAATGGCCGACTGCCTATGGCCGCTCCCCATGAGAATAGTAAAAAGCCACGCCCTTGGCTCTATAAATAGAACCCAAGAACGCTGAGAGAGGGAGAGGGAGGGAAACGAAAAACAGAAGAGAAAAGAAAGAAGAGGGAACGGGGGGAGAAACTTTTTGAAACGGAGAGAGGAAGAAGTTTAAAACAAGGAGAGTTTTGTGGAACGGGAGAGGGCTGGAAAACTAAAAGGGGAGGAGTGTTTTTGGAACGAGAAAGAGAGAGAGCACCCAAAAACAGTCCCCATCATGGCCATTCCCCTCTCTCGGCCATTTCTTCCCCAGACCAAAATGACCCTCTCTCGTCAACAGAGCCCCGGACCGACCTCATTTTCTCCTCCATCCCAAGCAGAACAAGAACACCGGGAGGAAGAGCAAAGAGGGCTGCAAAGAACAACAGAGCCGCACCAATACGGCCAACGCCCTCATCATCTCCTCCATCCCAGAGAGCAAAGAACACCAGGAGGAGGAGGAGCCGCAAGAACACGCCAACCACACCAAGATTGCCAAACGCCACCACCATCCCGCCTCGCTCATCTCCTTCCTCCCACCCGGCGCTGCCTTGAAGAAAAAGGGAGCGCTGCCGCGAGCAGCGGAGAAGAAGAGGAAAACAAACCGGTGTCATTGGACTTCCCACCACCGCCACCTTCATAACCACCAGGAGGCATCGTCGGTTTCCTCTCCACCACCACCAAGACCTCCGCGAAGCCGCCGCAGAGAAGGAAGAACATGGTTGACGGAAGAAGCAAAGGAAACAGGGGAGAACAGAGTCAAGAAGAAAACAACAGAGAAGAAAGGAAGAAAGGCCGACCACCCTCCCGGTCTCCACCGCCACCACACCATCAAAGCTGCCAAACAACAGCAGAACCACCGCGAGAGGGAAGAGCACCGTGAGAAACAGAAGAAGAAAGGAGAAGCAGAGGAGAACAAAGTAAGGGAAAACACAGTGAAGAAAGGGAAGAAAAGCTCACCACCGTCCAAGCCATCTCCGGGCCGGAAACCGCCAAAGAAGACCGCCTTCAGGCCACCACAGTCGCCCTTTGCCCCTTATCTCATTTTACTGTTCATCTTCTTGCATGCAGAACGTGCACTGTGCACGTTCTGCAAGCAAGAAAATAATTAGCCGGTTACTGTACATGTGCACAGTAACAAGCTAATTAATTAACGGGTTCTTGTGCATGTACAAGATCCCGGTTACTATGCGTGAACAATACGCCGATGTACAAGACTGCCATCGTTGTTTCGGCCGATCAATCCCACCACCGTGGAAAGTAGGCCCGTTTTATTTTGGGCCGATTTCGCCCAGATCTCCTTTCGGGCCGGTCTCGGCCCGTTCTCGAATAAAAATTCTTCAAAAATTATTTAAAAAAAATATGTGATTTTCCGTAATTTTATTAATGTATTTTGATCAATGTCGGTTTATATTTTTATACTGTAAAGATACAAGTCCGGTATTAAAATACCCGGTTTTTGTCAAGTTTTCAAAAAATGTTTTGTTTTCATGCATACGGCCTAGTCTCTCCAATATATATATATATATAAATATTATAACATCATATTTTCACACAACAAAAGAAATTTCAAAACAATATATGTATTAGCATGCATTTTGGCTTTAATAACCAGTTTATTTAAGCCATGAGAACTAGGCCAATATTTCAAAAATTCTAAAAAATCTTTTTGTCCTTTTTTAGTATTTGGTATTACGAATTTATACATAAAATGTATTTCTGATATTAAAAATATGGTTTTTTTTACATAGATGTTAGAACGGTTAGGTTTTACCCGATAAGATAAGGACCTCCTTATTGAGGAGGACTTTTCTTGAACCATAGACGGACCAACATACATAGACGTTAGAACGGTTAGGTTTTACCCGATAAGATAAGGACCTCCTTATTGAGGAGGACTTTTCTTGAACCATAGACGGACCAACAACTAGTAAACACAACGAGACCTTGAATTTTATCGCACAAATAAACAATGCAGCTTACCTTAGGTAGGGCGTATTTGGGGTGCTAATACCTTCCCTTTACGCAACCAGTCCCGTGCCCGATCTCCGAGACCAGTTAGGGTTCCTAGTGACCAAAATACTAGGTGGCGACTCCCACACCATTTTTCATTGCTAAGAGACAAAGAATTCCTTGTCTCCCCAAATTTACCAGATATATATCCATATCCATACCCATACACATTTGAGGGTGGACGATCGCCGCGACGTCGCGCACCCGCGACACTAAACATCATCATCATTTGCATCTTCAAGTGGTGACATCTCCTCTTTATAACTACTCTCACTATTAGTTATAACCTCTTAGTGAGCCTTTATAACTATTCCTCATTTGTTTTGACATTACAAAGCAACATGACCTATGCATAAACAACAAAAACATTTTATATCATGTTTACAAGATGTTAGAGTTTTAGTTTTACCTTTGATATCAATGAAGATGTCTTTCTTGTCTTTAAAAAGATCAAACCTACTCTCTATGTTTGGTTGAGATTCGACTGCCCCTAGTTCCGTTTTCCAATTAACTCGATCTTCTTCTACTACTTTAAATAAGTCTTGAGATCATTCCTCCCTTGAAATGTCAAAATCCTCATCTTAATGCTACCCAAACTACTATCCAATCATGATGCCTAAAATTCCCAAAATCGCCCCTATGGACAAATTAACCACCATTCCAAAAACCCTTATCCATTTGATTTTGAGGCTACCGAAACCTATCTCTGTAGTCAATGGATGTATTATCATAGTTCTCATCTCCCTCATAAAAAATTGGATTAGCATGCCTTTTATGCCTCCTACCTACCTCACTTTGCAAACTAGCAATCTCAACCTCTTGCCTCTTTATTTGATCTCGCACCTGACCAAACATCAATGTCATCCTCTCTATCGCACATGCGTGCACGATGTGGTGAAATGTCAGAGTCAACGAGTTGTCACCTAATTGTTTGGTTTAGGGTCACTAGCAGATCCTGATGGACTGATCTGATTAGAAATTTCAAGGTAAGGGACTGTTGTGACTAGGGAAGATATTAGCACCCCTAACGTACCTTACTTGAGGTAAGCTGCATTGTGTTTTATAGACATGGTTTAAAGGTGTTGATGGGTTTCTAGCTGATGGTTCGTCTATAGCCCAAAACAAAGATTTACGTTCATGAACAAAACTGACATTTCAAATTTATTATGGGCTTGTATGCCTAAATAAATCCTTATAGGAAGAATCCATGTAGGTTCACTAACAAAGTTCACCTATCCTAGAAGACGAAAGTGTTTCTCACAACTCGTATATTATGGTGAAAAATACTCTCAATTAATATTGGTGAATATTAAAAAAAAATAAGAATTTCCTAATCAACTCCTGATATTTAATTACTAATCTACTTGTAGGTCCAACATTTATAGCAGAATGTTGACCATTAATTTTCAGAGTAAGCAAAAAAAAAAACATAGGGTTATTGAAATATTAACAAAATCTTTAAGGAATTGTACAAACTTATTGTAAATTTCATAAACAATACAAAACAATTTCTAAAACAATGCTAAAACTTTTTTTTTCTCTTTTTTTTATAAATAAAATGCAATTTTTTGTAAGGATTAGGCATTTGCAACAAGCAAAAATTTTGTTTTTTTAAGGCCATGTTTCGTAAAAACCCATTTTCCCTTAAAATCAAAACTGTTAAAGTAGGCTTAGGGGGTGTTTGCCAAACACACCCTTAAGCCAAAGAAAACCTTTAGCAAAAACATTGCCAGCCAAACAAGGTCTTAACCTTTGACTCAATTTTGACCCGACCGGGTTGACCCAAAACTTTTGGTTCGACCATAAACCGTACCAAATTCCACTTATTTTATCTAAAAAACAAACCAAAACCTAAATTAGAATAAAAAACAAAATCGAACTTAAAAAAATTCAAAAACTTTTTATGAAAACAAATTAAAACCCAGAAAAACAAAGAACATTCAACATGAGTTTTGCCAAAATGAGTTTCGGTTCAAAACCGAAACCCTAAGAGTAAAACCAACTAAAACCATGTAATCCAAATAAACCCTAGATTATTGACTAATAAAGTCGTCCAAAGGATTTTTGTGCAAAGAATAGGATCAAAATTTGTCTAAATTATGGAGTTAAGACAATGTTCTTTCCAAGAACAAGAAGAACACTGTCCAGCAACCTAGAAATAGCCCAGAAACCCAGCACATTGTCAAGCCTCCAAAACTGGCATTTTCTACTTCTAAAACATGTTTTCTTCATTCTAACAAGTTACACTACCAAAACCAAACATATTTGATTAAAAAATTTAACATATAATATCAAAACATCAAAATCATACAAAAGGTTTTAAATTTTAAAACTGCCAACATAAAACAACCTATAAAAACATCAAAATTGACTCCTTAAACATTTGGAACCAAAACCATGCCTAGGAGGAACTAAGAACACACACTAACAAACTAGAAAAACATCAATAACCCTAGTGCTAGATTTCAAAATCACTATGTTTCGTTTATTCTAAACATCCAAGTATATTCTAAATATCCAGTAATAATAATAGAAAACTCCAAACAAGATCAAAAAAAGAAAAAATAATAATATTTTGTGCTTTAATCAAAATCAAAGCTAAAAGCAATATAATGGAATAAATGTTCAAAAACACCATAAAACATGAAAGAATAGGCTAGAAATGTGCCTCATGGACATCATTTACAAGGATAAATGAATGTTTTATATATTTCAAGCTCAAATAATGATTGTTGCCCTTCGGTTTCTTCTTTTCCAAGTTTGTTACTTTCTCTCAAAGTTGAGGAAATCCTTGTCTTAGGCCTCTAAACCTTCACACTTTATAGTTTCTTTATCAATCTTATCCTCACCTCTTTTGCTCTTTCTACTAAGATTTTCTAGAGGGTGTTTATAGGGTTTTTTGATAGGTTTAAACATATATTGATCAAATTTTAGCCCTTTCATCAAAATAAAAGGATTCTAGAGAACATTTCATAGTTGTAAACTTTGTACCTATGCTGTTTTTTCAATGATGGTTTTGCAACAAACTTGGTTTCTTGAGATTTTAGTGGTTTTCCAAACTTAGAGATCAAGGAGCTTGTTTCTGGTCATTTGATCTTGAGAGAAACAGGGCTAACCTTTGATAAAGTTCCACTGATAAAGCTTGAAGTGTGAATACATGAAAATGATTAGTGGTTTTGTGAAATGAGTATCATAACCATTGATGACTGAGTTGACTATTTTCAAGGCTTTGTCGAAGCAACTATGATGTCATTGTCGTTGAAGACCACCTGATCTTAATAGAAGGGGTATACACCTTTCATTTAGATTCAACCTTACTCAATTTTAAGGTTTATAGTTTCATATTCATTCATTTGAAAGTGTCAACTTGATTAGGCTAGAATCTAAAAATGCAGTCATTAATTTGGGATCTGACATATTTTGTTTTAGTCTCTATTCTTCCAATTGCTTTTAATTGCACCCGTAATTACCTCTCAAACTTTTGAATTCATGCAATTTGAACCCTGTCAAACTCAATTATCAGCCCCGAAGTTTAGTGTCATTTTCTTCTTGGTCCTTGGTTTTCAATTTGGGCACTTAGACCTTTAATTGACCATCAAAATTTTAATTTTTTTCAATTTAGCCCATGATTTGATTAATTTCAACCCTTACAATCACACGCCTTTTTTCAATTTGGTCTTTGGTTTTGGATTTCTTCAATCAAGTCCCTAATTGCCCATCAAACTTTAATATTTATGCAATTAAGCCGTAATTTGATCAAATTAACTCTTTAAAATTATAAATTGACCTCCAAACTTTGATTTCTTCCAATTAAAGCCTAAATTGACTTTAAATATCAATTTTTCTTACAATTACATCTTCAAGAAAATTAATTAAGCCTTTCAAAATTCTCATTGAGTCTTTAACTATCCAAATTTATTTTTCTTTACCCCAAATAAAAATATTTTTATCAAATGGGCCCTTTGTCAATCAGAATTGGGTACTCAATTCGCCAATCTTATACATCATCCTCCAACTTTTCTACTTGTCATTTTGGTATTTCTCCACCATCTTAGGCAATCATGTATGCTTGTTTCATGTATATCCTCTTATATTTTGTATTTTATTTTATTTTTTTCTTTTTTGTTTTCATGATTTTTTTATAGGGTAAAAAATAGGTAACAACAAATGCCCTCTTTACAATGCTTACAAAGCAAAATCTCATCAAGGTTTTTCATAGTGAGCTTTAAAGAAAAGTGTCTATCGAACTAAAGAATTGATAAAAAAAAATCCTATAAATGATTAAGAGGGAAGCTAAAGAAATAGGGTACTAAATCAAGAGAGAAGGAAAGAACAAAATCCAATCCAGTTTCAGGTAGAAAAGAAGCTAATATTAAAGGGAAAGAAGCCAACAATCTAGAGGAGAAAACTATATCATCTTAATAAGGTATACTCTCAAAACTTTGATGGGGGATGAAGCTCAATGAGCACACCTCTTTTTTTAATTTAGCTTCCACCTTGGTCAAAAATTTCACAATCAATACTATTTGAAAACAACTGAAGTATTTTTTCTAATTCACTTATGGTGATGAATACCTTTTCAATTACTCAAATACCTTCATATAGTTTATATCATACCTAATATCTACCCATTTATTACCTTTGATTAGGATAACGTGTGGTCAGAATCAAAGAATAACACTCTCTATATAAGATAACTTACCGATCTCAAGTCTACAGATTACTTACACAACTATCATGGGAGCCTTTCCATAGACATAAGTGATATCTTCATATGAAATTCTCTTGCAGATCAGTTCAGTGTACATGTCATCTGACAACACTTGCATATTAGTTACAAGCATCTCTCATTCTTCAGTTTATAAGATAGTTGCTTCCTTTCATAAATGAAGAAACATGATATGCATCAATCTTAACAATTATAATTAATGTTCAATCTTAATAGAACATTGACCATAAATATTTAGGAACAATGCTTTGATAATATAAGAATCTAATAATTATAATAACTTTATAATTTTCAATGAAAAATATTTTTGTTCCACAAACTTTAGCTTTACTCTAGTTTTATTAATCAAACATTAGATTCATTAGTCAAATATAATTAAATATTAAAGATAAAAAAAGCTTTTATTAATAATAAATATGTTTTACATAAATAAAATTATTATTACGTATAAACAGCCAATTGGTTACATGGTATATTCACTAACACTATTATCGTTGATGAGACCCATAGTTTTAAAAATAACTAATTTCTTCTATATCAAATTGTCTTCTTACCCAAATTTAACCAAAAGATTAGTTATTTAAATATATATCAATAATATCATGTTATATATTTCCAGCAATCACAAATCAGTTGATAGTTGCAAGAAGGCTAAAACATTTTTAACCCCTTATATGCAATAAAGCCTTTCAAGGCATAAAACAGAGAAATAAAAAATATCTACAATTGCATAGAAAGAAGATTACATGGCAATATTTTTGCATTTGCACTGCGAATTGAAACATGAGCATTACTGGAAAAAAAAACTATCAAGATCAAGAAACTTCTCTTGTTCTCTTAATTCCTAATTCATTAAGACACTAAACCACGCTTAACCAGTCTTGAAAGCTAAAAGACCCAGCCTTTAAACAAAAAAATTCTTCAAGCCCTTAATAAAATCAAGAAATCATAATTAATTTAAAATAAATAAAGAGTACAATTAAAACGGAATAAAAAAAACACATCAAGATATCAACTTTACATGAAAATTAGAACAAAATTCACAACTTCAAACTACAAAAAAAAAAAAAAAACCCATTATAATATTTAGAGAGATAATGAGACAAATGGGTACTCACATAGAAAGTAGACGTCATTTTGAATAATGTGAAGACTATCTTTGAGATCCAATATGATTACATGTAAATTTAAACTTCAAAAACACTTTGATCAACGATTTTCTTTCTAGAAAATTTTCAAAGAGAGGAAACAAAGAAAAATTGAAATCTAAAAGAGAGAATTTTTTTTTTATAAAGAGAGATAAGAGAAATGTTAAAATTGAGAGAGACAAAGAGGTTGGATTTATACTCTAAGGGAGAAATTTAGGGAATTCAAAATTTCGACCGTTGTGTTTGGTTTTTCTCTTACTCTCCCTAATTTGGGTTTCTCTTTACACCCAATTGGGTAAAGATCCGATTCATTAAGAAAATAGTCCATTTACATTGTATAAAGTACCTCGTACATTCATAATAATAATTTTTACATAAAAAAGAGACCACTCATTATTTTAGATCACTTGAATAAATTAGCATAATCACAAACTTATAAATATTAAACCAACCCCACAGACCTAGTAGGCTAAAGGAAATGGTATTGTTAAAGGTTGTCAATTATGTTCAAAATAGCTGGTATACCTTGTAATATTTCGAAAAAAAAAAAAAATTCATCTCTTTTTAGATCTCGGGTCACCCATATTTCTCGCTTAAATTTTAATTGAGATGTTCAAACTTCGTAAAAAAAAAAGGAGATCATATTTTTATCCCAGCTACTAAAAAAAGAAAGAAAATAAGAAAGAGAGAAATAGAAGCTTGTTATTTTGGTTACTCTTTTGAGTAGCAAGAGCACCCGAAGACAATAATTGAAAGAGCTGTTGTAATAGAAATGGTTAGGTTAGGTTATAGATATAAAGCTAGACAAACCTTTGTTTTATGAAATTTGGTCTATCTTACTAAACTAGAGACACGCAGATCTGATGAGGATGTTGAATTGGATATCATATGTTCAAATTATTGAATTGACGTGGAGATGTGCACGGTTCTATTTGGATATCCTTTAAAGTCTTTTAAAAAAAAAAAAAGAGGTTTAAGAAATAGTTAGACTTTAACCTTGATATGAGTCACTTGGTATCCCATCTCGATAGTAAGTAATAGATTGATGGCCGGAGTTGTGCTGCAGACTAGACCAAGTTTTTCTCAACATGGAAAAAGAATATTATGGCAACGCTAGCATTTTCAAATAAGTAAGAAAAATCCGAGACTTAGGTTATTATCTCAACTTGGATAAATGATTGGTACTTAAAAATGTATTTTTATTAAGGTTTTATATTATCATTTTACACTTGAAGTATCAATAACTCCTTAACTAGAGCATGTTTTATAATAACAAGCCTGATAATATGAGATACTTTTAATTTATGGTAAATGTTCTTTTTAAATGCAGGTCTATGACATAAATCAAAGGATTGATTGATGAGTTTAACTACTGAAATTGAGAAGATAAAGAGAGGGCTAAGCTTAGAAAAGATATGCTGGTTGAATTCAAATTGGAACACCTTTCGGTTATTGGATCATAACTGGAGCTGTAGAACTTGGATTAAGGTCTGGTTTATATGAATAAAAAGCTAAGACATATGCCTAAAACTTTCATGAGGAGTCCAAGATTCAAAAGGACCGTTTTCAAGTTCAAATTGTAGCAACAACGGAGAAGTCAGAATATGTCCTACAGCCCAGATACTATTCAGTGTTCAGCCCATATCTTGAGTTCTAGAAGTCCAAATGAGCCGATTTTTATTTTGTTGTAAAGCGGAGATAATTTCCCAGAAGTTTCATGGAGACTATCTATTCAAATTCTGATGTTAGCAATGACGTTTTGTTTAGACAAGAAGATAAGGATTGTCACCAAGTCAAGATGTGGCCACCCACTCAACAATTAGTCATTAAATCAATAGTTCTGAATTTTGGCCTATAAAAGGAGGCATTTGCCATACATTTAGGCATCTTGGTTTTCAGATCAAGATCATATTCTTGCTTTTTTTCTTTATATTTTTATAATGCTTAAGTTTTGCTTTCAATAATCTCTTGTTTATGCCTTTCATTTCCTTTATTATACTTATATATTCATGTTCTCCTCTTGTTTATCTATGTTTCTCTTATTCACTCTTAATACTTTGCTTGTTAAATGGTTAATCTAGATTTATGTTGTATAACCCTTGGTACAACAAATACTTGGCACTTTTATAGCCCAACTATATGGTATAACCGACACTTGTGCTATGAAATGAACTTGATTTGTTATTAACATAAGTTATCATCATGAACACCTGACAACATTTACAAATATTAGCATTATTCGAATAAGATAACTAATATAATAATGTTAATAATTTATAATCCGATTGGAACCTCCTTTGTGTGTGGTTTCCAGTTGAGTAATAAAAAGAGTTTATAACATTTATTAGAAGTACCATTAGTGGATCCTCTATCCTTGACAATTATTTTATATTTGTTTAAATCCTTACATCAATATCACTTCTCAAAGCTCTCTTCAACTTCTTTTCTATTATTATCTATTTCTTTATTTGTAATTTATACAGTTACCCTCCTTGTGGTTCGACCTCGGTCTTGCCGGGTTATTTATTACTTTGACACTCCTACACTTGGGATAAGACATCAATCTTTTGATCGTGTCAAGTTTTTTGCGCTGTTGCTGGGGAGGTAAATTCTTGTATAAATTATAATATTTATTTTTTTTTCTCTTTTCACTTTTCATTTTATCTAACTTTTGTTTCTTTTCTTTTCTTTTCTTTTCTTTTCTTTTGTTTCTTTTTGTTTCTTTTTTTTCTTCCTTTTATTCTCTTCATACACGTGCATGAGAGTTTGGTCACGTACATTAAGTGGTAGACTTTATAGGGTATCCTCATCATTTTCAAAAAAATATGGTTGAAGAAGATAACCAGTCGCTTTATAATGAGAATAATCAAGTTGGAACACTTAAAGACCACATGAATCCTACAAGAACAAGTGCACCATCATGTATAGTTTTCCCTCCTAATGCATCTCACTTCAATTTTAAGCCAGACATTATTCAACTTTTACCTTCTTTTCATGGCTTAGATTTAGAAAATCCATACTTGCATTTAAGAGAATTTGAGGAGGTCTATAACACCTATAATGACTTAAATTGTAGCATGAACACCATCAGATTAAAGCTTTTTCCTTTTTCATTAAAAGATAAAGCTAAAACATGACTAGAAAATCTTAGGTCGGATCCATTCGTGCTTGGGATGAAATGCAACAACAATTTTTAAAGAAGTTTTTCCCTTCTCACATAACAAACTCTTTCAAAAGACAAATCACCACTTTTACTCAAAAACTAGGAGAAACATTTTACCAATGTTGGAATAGGTATCGAGACTTGCTTAATACTTGTCCTCATCATGGTTTTGAAACATGGAGATTGGTTTCACATTTTTATGGGGTTAACACCTAAAGATAGACAAATGGTGGAATTGATGTGCAATGGAACTATTGAAGATAAAGACCTTGATGAAGCAATGGAGTACCTAGACTTGCTAACTGAAAATGCTAAAATTGGGACACTACAGGCACTTATAGGCACCAGGTAAAACTCAACCTCATACATCTAATGGAGGTATGTACAACCTTAGGGAAGATCATGACCTCCAAGCTAAATTTGCATCTTTAGCGAGAAAAGTCGAGGCACTAGAATTAAAAAGGAGTAATCAATTAAAATCTATTCAAGAAATTATATGTCAAATCTATGAAACTAATGAACACTTAACCAATGATTGTCCAACTTTGCCTTCTTTCAAGGAATGCCTCCATGAACAAGCCCATGCTTTAAACAGTTTTCAAGGGCCCAATCATAACCCATACTCGCAAACGTATAACCCTGGTTGGAGAAATCACCTAAATTTCAGTTCGAAGAGTGATGCACAAACTTCACAGCCACCATTTCAAGAACACCATAATTTCCAAAATTCTCATGATATGCACCGTACCTCCTTATGCTCCACCTTCTAGAAGAAATCTTGAGGAAACATTGCATGCATTCATTGAAAAGCAGGAGACAATCAACACTCAAAATGCTCAAACTATGGCAGATCTAAAAAATGCTCTTGCAAAATTCACATCAGCTCTCAGTTTTCAAGAGAAAGGTAAGTTTTCATCTCAACCATAGCAAAATCCAAAAGGGTAATACACTGCAAATGCAAGTAGTTCCAGAAGCCAACACATGGATCAAGTCAAATCAGTCATCACTCTTCTCAGTGGTAAGGTTATTGAAAAACCCACTCTTGAACCTTATGAGAAAGATGATGAGTTAATCTTTGAGGGTAAGGAAGGGGTTGAATATGAACATTGCAAAGAAAAGACTAATTCCCCGCTAGCATTCCATTTCCTTATGCCATGACCAAACAAAGGAAAGTCAATCACAACTCTGAAATCTTTGAAACTTTCAAACAGTAAGGATCAATATACCTTTGTTGGATGCTATTAAACAGGTACCTTCTTATGCTAAATTTTTGAAAGATTTGTGCACTATGAAGAGAAAACTGAATGTGAAAAAGAATGCCTTTTTAGCCGAACAAGTAAGTGTCATTCTTCAAAACAATAATGCTTTGAAATATAAAGGCCCTGGTTGTCCTCCAATTTCATGCTTTATTAAAGAACATAAAATTAAAAGAGCTTTACTTGATCTTGGAGCTAGTGTGAATTTACTTCCATATTCAGTTTTTTAAAGTCTCAGTCTAGGTGAGTTAAAACCAACTTCTGTAACTCTTTTACTTGCTGATAGATCAGTAAAAGTGCCAAGAGGAATAGTTGAAGATGTGTTAATACAAGTCGATAAATTCATTTATCCTGTGGATTTTATTGTCTTGGACACACAACCTGTTGAAGCATGTAATTCATTTCTTGTTATTTTAGGACGTCCGTTTCTTGCAACTTCTAATGCATTGATTAATTGTAGGAATGGACTGATGAAGCTATCATTTGAAAACATGACATTGGAGATGAATATTTTTAACATTTGCAAGCAACTTAGAGATGATAATGATTCATAGGAAGTAGATCTTATTGAAGAATTAATTTATGATCAATTTGAATCTACCGTGAGTAAAACAGAGTTTGACGAATATGCAGATTTGCAAATGATTTATTCTCAAGAAGAAATCAAGGACAAGAAAGGCACCGAAAATGTTAATATGGATCTTTTATCAAGATTGACAATAGATTCGACATCCGACATCACACCAATTGATGATTACTTTCCTGATGAATCTTTACTTTCTTTTAGTTCAATGCCTTAGTTTGCTAAAAATATCAATTTTCTTGCTTCAGGATTTTTTCCAGCTCACTGGAGTACCGAAGACAAAGGAAAGTTTTTGAACAAAGTGAAAAACTTTTATTGGGATGACCCTTACTTATTCAAATATTGTCCTGATCAAATATTTCGAAGATGCATTTCGAACAATGAGGTAAGTAGTGTCATTAAATTTTGTCATTCTGAGGCATGTGGGGGGTCATATCTCATCAAAGAAGACGACTGTAAAAATCTTACAATGTGGATTTTATTGGCCCACCATGTTCAAAGACACACATGTTTTCTCCAAAGCTTGTGAAAATTGTCAAAAGTCAGGATTTATTTCAAAACATAAAGAGTCTTTAGATAATCTTCTATTGACTTTTGGGACATATCCTAGTGGCAATATGCATTGTGCATTTCATGACTTATGACCCCATTTTCATAAAGAACATGCTCGGTAGAGTCTTGGGAATCTGACTATAAAAGACCATGTTTTCCAGTTTTTAAGAAAACTGGATGGGAAGCCTATCCTCGACCAATAGAGGGTGTTTAAGCCGTTTTTGGACGTAAAACCAAGGGAAGATGTGAGCCACAATCACAACTACCTGTACATACACATGTTTTGACCAAAAATAAAAAGAAAGAAAGAGATAGTGAGACTCCAGCTGGCTTACATATAGGTGGTATGATTGCATTTTTAATTTCTCATTTATAAAATCTTCTCTTCTTTCCCTTTATTTTTACTCAACCCATACATTCAACAGATATAGAAGTGTGTAGAAATGGCAGGTTTCTCAAGTCATCAAATAAGAATTATTTGTGTTTTTCGGTGGATCCAGTCCTGGGAAGGAAATAGAGTTTTTAGATTCATTTAGTGTATGGGGAGGCAGACTTGGGTTAATGGGGGTTGTATCAATAGCTACATTTTTAGGAGGCAGTCAAGTTTTGGGGGTCGTCCCCAAAGCTTTAGCAAAAGGGGACATCATTTGAAAAACAATTGGAGAGGAACTACAAGTCTCCACAATGTCTGATCGAATGAATACAATATTTAACCATGCTGACGCCTTCATTGCCTAACAGGTGGTCTTGGCACATTGGAAGAGATCTTTCATATTTCCTCTTGGGCCCAACTGCATATTCACCATAAACCCATAGATCTATTAAATGTCAATGGTTTTTATGATAATTTGTTGTCTTTTCTTGATCATGATGTGGAACAGAAATTTCTAACATCTTCGGCATGACAAATCATAATCTCTGCTGCTACTGCTGAACAATTGATTGACCAACTACAATCTTTCATCCCTGTAATTGATCCCTCTATGAGTCGCATAAATTAGTCAACTATGAAAAGCCGTAAAAAGCTTAGATTGGATTTAAGCCTTCATTTGTGAAACCTTGTGTCTTTTGGTTTCATTAATAGCATATTATTTTGTTTTGTTATTTCTTATATTTGTTAAAGTGTGTTTCAGGTTTGTCAGTGTTCGCTGTTTTAGGTGATGTCTTTTATACTCTATCTTTCTACCTTAGGACATTGAGGACAATGTCTCGTTTTGGTTGGGGGGAGAGGGTAGCAGTTGACATTAAAAAAAAACTAACTAACAAATTGTTCTTTTTGCTATTATTAAAACCATTTGACAAAACTGTTATTAGGATGGTAGAGTAAGGAGGAATTTTAGTGACTCTTGAGAAGCATCTTAGTAAACATTCTTAACAAGGTCTATCAGAATACTTCTTAAAATATTCAGGTTTACAAACTCTCGCATTGTTATCACTTGATTTTGCTCATATACTCATTTAACAAGTATTCTTAAACCTTCATTTTCACACACATACTTTAACGTATGATTGTGGGTTGCACATTGGATTATTACATTATTTATGTTCTTTTATTAAAGGTAACAACTAAGAGAAAGGGATAGTATAATTTGCAAAAAAAAAAAACAAATTGATAATATTGATGATAATAAAAACATAGATAAGTTTGGTTTCGTAGCCTCCCTAACCTAAGCAATTAAACTCGAAGGGGTGTTTTAACACCTAATACCCTAAAGTCAACTGACTTGGGAGCTATTGGCCCAGTGTTTATTACATGGGTTAAGGAGAAAAGCTTAAGGGAATCAAACATTGCACTATCTACATATCAGTATCTGCAACCCGAGTTACTAAGCTCAAAGAGGTGTCTCAACACCTAATGCCCTAAGACCAACTGGTTTGGGAGTCATTAGCCTAAAGCTCGTTACATGGGTTAAAGATGCATTGAGTTTTAAGTTATATGTATATATATTAAAAAAAAAGAAAAAAGAAAAAAAAAGATAATAATCCCAACCCAAGAAAGTTAACCTTAAACATTAGAACAAAATTTTGTTTTCTTTCAAGTAAAGCCCCATAACTATGTGTTGATATATTGAGCACAAAAGGAAGGTTTATTAATATCTTCTTTGAGAAGTATAAAGCAGATATATAAATTTAATGAGAGTTTATTTATTTGGATATATTAATGGAAGTTAAATGATGAATGTCTTGCTTTGTTGAACTTACAAATTGTTTTTTCTATTTTAACGCTTTGATTACTAGGGACTAGTAATTGATGCAACCATATTATTCGATAGTTTCACCCACATTTAACTAGTGTTTAGCCTGTGTTATATATATAAAATGCCTTGATATTCCTTATTTTATGTTTGAAGGTACTTTTGGATGAAAGATGCAAAAAGGAGTAAATTGGAGGTAATTGGCAGATTTGATGTTTAGTCGATGTTTTGTGCAGAGCGTGAGTTCTAGAGGTCGAAATGAAGTGATTCCAGTGGAACTAAAAAGCTAACATCCATACCTTTCTGGAAATGTAATTCAAGAAAAATAAAAAGAGAAATATCATGGAAATCACATCCTGCAAAGTCAAATCTCGCATTCTGCCAATGTTGACCTTTGGCCATTCAAAATTTAATATCTGTAGCTACAGAAGTCCAATTGATGCAAACTCAATTTTCATGGATTCCTAATTCAAAGACCTATCCACGCTCCAAATTTTAGTAAAACACGATGTCATATGAGGGAGATATGATTTTCCAAAGATGACAATTGAATTCTGCCAGCAAACAGGTTTCGTGAA
This sequence comes from Populus x sibirica, assembly GCA_019202695.1. Taxonomy (NCBI): domain Eukaryota; kingdom Viridiplantae; phylum Streptophyta; class Magnoliopsida; order Malpighiales; family Salicaceae; genus Populus; species Populus x sibirica. The sequence goes on along the minus strand of JAGMVL010000899.1, from coordinate 498,519 downwards.
GAAACGAGTCCAAATTACATTCCGAAGCATCTAAACCGACATCCAAGTTTTTATATCAGTAATTTAGCTCCTCTAAGTCAGAGCTTGAAGATTTCATGCAAGGCTATTTCTCCTTTTAGGAAAAATAGTTATTGAAGTACTTAAATGTAAACTGCCAACTCAAGGAAGGACTATTTTGTAAAATAGAGACTAGGGTTTCTTAGCATATAAAAAGAAAGAGAGAAGGAGGCAGCAGCCAGCGAAAAGAGGGAGAGCGAAGGAGGTAGCAGCCAGCGGAGAGAATAAACACAAATTCTCTCCTCTACAAACCCAAAAAATCATGCTCTTTTCATTCTTTAGAAGTAGTTGTTCAATAGTTATGCAAGGCTAAGCTCTTTTCTTGGTTGCAAGGACACAACAAACCTTCGGATTTCAAGAACCGTGAGATTTATTCTTCCTTTTATTTTCAGTTTATGTTATGAATGAGTATGATTGTTTTCCTATGCATATTTCCTATGATTGTTGTTGATGATTGCTAGAGCGGACTCTAAGTTATTGTTGTGAACAATCTATTGCTAAGTTTAATATCAAAACCGGAGTTGTGATATATGAACTTGTGAAGCAACTAAGCTTGATAATTGTGGCGGAACTACGTTATTGAACTTAGGGAGAACATTTGAACAAAGTGACACAAGCTCGTGACATCTTGTATGTTAATCTTGATGAAATTATCTAGTTCTTAAAGCTACCATTAAATTGAATCATTAGTGCGGACACTTTGATTGTTTTTGGTTAGGATTAGTTATACGGCGGATCCGTTAATTAATCAACATTAAGAAAAGATAAAATTTCAGAACATAAACTGCAATTTTCGTTTCAAGGATCGGTTCTAATTTCGTTGGTGGATGTGTGCTTGCGACCAAGGTTTGTTTTCTTGATAAGTTTTGGTTTTAATTGATTTTGTTTGCTAGTTTAATTGCCGCCATAGTTTAGATAATCACAAACCAAATCCCCCCAATTACATAACGTACAACATAAAAATCTGACTCGAAACTTCCTCGTGGGATCGACCCCTTGCTTGCTCTATACTATTTTGTGTGTTGTGTTTAAAGCTAGGGTAATTAATTTGTGCGACCGCGACATCGCAACAAATTTTGGCGCCGTTGCCGGGAGGTAATTTTAGTTGATTCTTGTGCTTGTACTGTTATTTTTATTTGCTGTGATTCAAAAAAAAAAAAAAGAGAAACAGAATTTTTGCTTGCGACGGTCTTGCACTTCACTTGCGGCGGCAGCAGACTGTTCAAAACAGAGTTTTTGGTGGAATTAGGTATCGGCCTTTTGTTTCCTAAAGGGAAACGACGTTCTGAACAGGACTAGTGATATATCACTAGCCCCACCCTATTGAGGCCAAATTCCGCTGTTTTATAGTGTTTTTAGGAAGTTTTAGTTTTCTACCGTAGGATTTTCGTACAATTTGCATTGTTTTCGATCTCTTGTGTGGTTACTTTCTTTTGAGTTTTCTTAGCAATTTATGCCTGTGAACTGTTCTACTAATCAAATTCAAGTGCAGGTTGATCTTGAAATAGAAAGCACTTTACGAAGGTTAAGAAAGGAAGCTCGCCTCAACACCATGGCGGTTGCACGGCAACAAACACTCAAGGAGCTTGTCTTTGCTCCTAACGTGGAAAATCAACCATTGTGCATAAACATCGACAATAATGTAAACTTTGAGCTCAAATCTGGTTTTATACATTTGCTACCAACATTTAATGGTCTTGTAGGAGAAGATCCTCATACTCATCTCGAGGAGTTCCATATGGTTTGTGTTGGCATGAAACCGATCGGAGTTGATGAAGAACATGTTAAGTTGAAAGCTTTCCCTTTCTCTTTAAAAGGGGCAAAGAAAGGCATGATTTTTCTCTATTCTCCCATGTTCCATTGGAACATGGAATGCCATGAAGAAGATCTTCCTCGAAAAGTATTTCCCAAAGATCTCGAGTTGCCAATATAAGGAAAGAAATATGTGGGATTCGACAATCTCATGGAGAGACACTTTCCGAGTATTGGGAAAGATTTGAGCAACCGTGCATTCAATGCCCTCATCATCAAATACCCGATCAGCTGCTCATTCAATATTTCTATGAAGGATTGATGCCTACCGACCGTAGTATCATTGATGCTGCAAGTGGAGGAGCATTGGTAGATAAGACACCCGAGGCTGCACGCCAATTAATCTCAAACATGGCAGCCAACTCGAAACAATTTGGCATGCATGGAGACTTCGTAAACAAACGAGTAAATGAGGTAAGTATTTCTAACCTTAAAAATAAAGTTAATGATCTTACTTCTCTTGTGCGTTCTTTGGCTTGTGGAAATGTACAAAGGTGAAAGTTTTTAGCATATGTTCCTTACAAGGATATACCTCGAGATATGTGCCCAACAATGCAAGAAGATTACATTGAACGGGTTCATGCAATTGATGGAGGATTCAACGAGACAGTCCCAGCGTAAATATGATCCCTTTTCCAACACGTACAATCCCGGATGGAGAGATCATCCGAACTTATGTTATGGGAACCCACCTCAACAAGGCAATCAAGGCCGACAGTTCCATCCCCATGGATTTCAGCCCCAACAGAATTATCAAGCAAGACAACCCCCTCCATTCACAAACTCCAATGTTATGGGGTCGTCATCCAATGATGATCTTCGTGAGATGATGAAAACTTTGGCTTCTAATACCGTTACCTTGCAACGAAATGTCATGTCTTTTCAACAGAAACAAGGTCAAGTATTCACAACTTGGAGAAGCAAATGGGGCAAGTAGCTTCAAGTGTGGGGAAATTGGAAGCACAAATGAATGGAAAATTGCCCTCCCAAGCTTTGAATCCAATAGAGAATGTTAGTGCAATAATGCTGCGAAGTGGGAAAGAACTTGAAAGACAAAGGTCGAAACAGTTGAGATGGAGGAAGAAGAAGAGATAGAAACCGAATTGAGTACAAAGAAGAAACATCCTTCTCCTTCTCAAACTGAAATAACGACCAACACTCCAAAGGTAACTCCTCACTCAATGAATTCTAGTTTTAAAACAATTCCACCATTTCCTGTGAGTGCTTCTAGGTCAAAGAAAGAAGACAAAGAAAAAGAGATTTTAGAGGTTTTTAAGAAAGTGGAACTCAACATTCCTTTGCTTGATGTTATCAAGCAAATTCCCAAGTATGCCAAATTCTTGAAGGAGTTGTGTACTACCAAGAGAGCTTTCAAACCGAAAGGTCATGAAATGGTAAGTATGGGTGAAGTTGTATCTGCTTTGTTGTTCAAAAGAATATGCCTTTGAAGCAAAAAAGACCCGGTGCGTTTACTATCCCATGTGTTATTGGTAATGCTAGTTTCAAAAGGGCCTTATGTGATTTAGGTGCATCCATTAGTGTTATGCCTAAACATGTTTATGATTCTCTTAGTCTTGAGCCTTTGAATAAAACTAGCATTGTAATACAACTTGCGGATCGTAGTTTTGTTTACCCACTTGGTGTGATAGAAGATGTCCTAGTCAAGATTGATAGTTTGGTCATTCAATGCGACTTTTATATTCTTGATATGGAACATGATTCTTGTGATTCATCAAACAGCACTCCTATATTGTTTGGGAGACCATTCTTGAAAATTGCCAATACAAAAATTGATTGTGGTAAGGATACTTTGTCTATGGAGGTAGGAGATGAAAAAATTGAATTTAATTTTCATAATGCAATGACATATCCCTATAGCAATGTTTATTCTATCACATGTTATGACCAAGTTGATAAGTGTGTGCAGCAAGTTTGTGATTTTGATAGTGAGGATGGATTAAACGTAGCTTTGAGCTATGACTATGATTTTACCAAGATAGAAGAGATGGACAGGCATATATGTGTTCCCCAAAACATGCATGAATCAACATTGGCTTTGCAAGCTTTGCAAACTATTCCCTATGATGCAGGAGTCATTCACCCCATTATGGACAATGAATGGGTGGCGCCTATCCTTTTGGTGCCTAAAAAGATTGGAATTATATTGGAAGAAATAGAAAATGATACTTATGAGAATGCAAGGATTTCCAAAGAAAAGACTAAGAGTCTTCATGACCGAATGCTTACAAGAAAGGAGTTTCATGTTGGAGACAAAGTCCTTCTTTATCATTTGCGTTTGAAACTTTTTCCTGGAAAGTTACGCTCTCGTTGGATTGGACCCTTTGTTGTTTCTAATGTTTTTCCTTATGGTGCAGTTGAAATTACAAGTTTAGAAACCAACAAAGTACTCAAGGTCAATGGGCATCGCTTGAAACCTTTCTATGAAGGTTGGATGGCGAACTCATCGCTTCGCGGAGTTAGCCGAACCAATCTATGAAGAATGAGCCCGCTACATGTCGAGCCAATGACATAAAACAAAAGCGCTTACGGGGAGGCAACCCAAAGATACAAAAAAAAAACGATTTGCTTTCTTTTTCCCTTATCTTTTATTTTTCACATTTTACTTTATTTTTGTCATTCTCCAATAGTCCTTTTCTTTTATTTCAACATTGAGGACAATGTTGTGTTTTAAGTGTGGGGGTATTGGGAGAATGTTGGTTTTCTAATTTTGATTTTCTTTGTTATTTTTCAAAAAAAAATTATGTTTGATCTTTTGAACTCCCATTGGTTTTTGAGAATATGAGTATTATATATGAGAATTAGTTGAGATAGATGAAGATATAAATCAAATGAAGGAGTATGCATGTATATTTTAAGGTTTAATTGGTTTAGGGATTGACTTTGAGAATATGTCATGTTGACTTTATAGTGTTATACCAATGCAAGCTTTTGAGCCTTCAACATTATATTCTCTGAGTGTGCATTCTTTCAATGATATGTATCTCTAGAACTTGCTTCATATCTTGTTGAGATTACATTCACATTACATATATACATGAAGATGATAAAGGCATTAGAAATTTTAACCACTTGAGCCAAAAAGCCAACCTAAAGCATATTATCCTTAGTGAGCCCCTTTTGAGCTTGTTTATCTTTTCTTTGCTTTATCCATGTATAAGCCTTAACTTTTTATATGTTTTCCTTTTCCCTTGGCCAAGGATTAGTGGAGCATATACTTATGATATCTCATGGAATTATGGTTGGAAATTATGTGAAAAGAAAGAAGAAGTGATGCTTGATGAGAATAAGGGCAAAGTTATTAAAGGTGAAAAAAAAACAATGAAATGAAAAAAAAAAGAAAGAAAAAAAAGTGTTCCTTTATATTCTTAAGATTTTATGTTGAAAGAGTTTGAAATCAAAAGGAGTTAAGCATTGGTGATTAAAGATGAAAAATTTATGAACTTTGATGGAATATCTTGTTTGAAGTATCATTTTTCAGAATGCTCTACTTTCTTTGGTTTGAACCTTTCCTTTTACTTTCTTTTACCTCACCTTAACCTTAGCCCCATTACAACCGGAAAATAAGACCTTTTGATTCATGTAGTACTTGTAATAAGTTGCTAATGGAGATGAGATTGAAAAGCAAGCTTATGGTAGAACATACTCTTTGATTGAATTTGAGAGATTTAAACACATAAACCATAAACACATGAGTGTTGGAGTGTCTATCAATGAGAGGACCTATCACTTTGGCATGGCATAGATTTCATTTAAATCCCGACGATTAATTGAGTTTTGAAGTTTGCATGTAAATGAATTCATGAGAATTATACTCTTTACCCTTCTTGATTGTATTCTTGTTTATAATGCATATATTCTTGGACATTGATGGGAGATTAAGAGAATGATCATAGTTATTTTCAATTTGATTTTATTTATCCTTTCTCGAGGACGAGCAAGAGCTAAGTGTGGGGGTATTTGATGCAACCATATTATTCGATAGTTTCACCCACATTTAACTAGTGTTTAGCCTATGTTATATATATAAAATACCTTGATATTCCTTATTTTATGTTTGAAGGTACTTTTGGATGAAAGATGCAAAAAGGAGTAAATTGGAGGTAATTGGCAGATTTGACGTTTAGTCGATGTTTTGTGCAGAGCGTGAGTTCTAGAGGTCGAAATGAAGTGATTCCAGTGGAACTAAAAATCTAACATCCATACCTTTTTGGAAATGTAATGCAAGAAAAATAAAAAGAGAAAGATCATGGAAATCACATCCTGCAAAGTCAAATCTCGCATTCTGCCAATGTTGACCTTTGGCCATTCAAAATTTAATATCTGTAGCTACAATAGTCCAATTGATGCAAACTCAATTTTCATGGATTCCTAATTAAAATACCTATCCATGCTCCAAATGTTAGTAAAACACGATGTCATATGAGGGAGATATGATTTTCCAAAGATGACAATTGAATTCTGCCAAAGAAACAGGTTTCGTGAAGAAATGAGTCCAAATTACATTCCGAAGCATCTAAACCGACATCCAAGTTTTTATATCAGCAATTTAGCTCCTCTAAGTCGAGCTTGAAGATTTCATGCAAGGCTATTTCTCCTTTTAGGAAAAATAGTTATTGAAGTACTTAAATGTAAACTGCCAACTCAAGGAAGGACTATTTTGTAAAATAGAGACTAGGGTTTCTTAGCATATAAAAAGAAAAAGAGAAGGAGGCAAGACTACAGAAAAGAGGGAGAGAGGAAGGAGGCAAAGCCACAGAGAGAATAAACACAAATTCTCTCCTCTACAAACCCAAAAATCATGCTCTTTTCATTATTTAGAAGTAGTTGTTCAATAGTTATGCAAGGCTAAGCTCTTTTCTTGGTTGCAAGGACACAACAAACCTTCGGATTTCAAGAACCGTGAGATTTATTCTTCCTTTTATTTTCAGTTTATGTTATGAATGAGTATGATTGTTTTCCTATGCATATTTCCTATGATTGTTGTTGATGATTGCTAGAGTGGACTCTAAGTTATTGTTGTGAACAATCTATTGCTAAGTTTAATATCAAAACCAGAGTTGTGATATATGAACTTGTAAAGCAACTAAGCTTGATAATTGTGGCGGAACTACGTTATTGAACTTAGGGAGAACATTTGAACAAAGTGACACAAGTCATGACATCTTGTATGTTAATCTTGATGAAATTATCTAGTTCTTAAAGCTACCATTAAATTGAATCATTAGTGCGGACACTTTGATTGTTTTTTGTTAGGATTAGTTATACGGCGGATCCGTTAATTAATCAACGTTAAGAAAAGATAAAATTTCGAACATAAACTTGCAATTTTCGTTTCAAGGATCGGTTCTAATTTCCGTTGGTGGATGTGTGCTTGCGACCAAGGTTTGTTTTCTTGATAAGTTTTGGTTTTAATTGATTTTGTTTGCTAGTTTAATTGCTTGCCATAGTTTAGATAATCACAAACCAAATCCCCCCCAATTACATAACGTACAACATAAAAATCGACTCAAACTTCCTCGTGGGATCGACCCCTTGCTTGCTCTATACTATTTTGTGTGTTGTGTTTGAAGCTAGGGTAATTAATTTGTGCGACCGCGACATCGCAATGTGATGATAAGCTGGTTGGAGGGTGTGATTAGTACTTAAAAGTGCATTTTTATCAAGGTTTTATATCATCATTTTGCACTTGAAGTATCAATAACTCCTTAACTAAAGCATGTTTTATAATAACAAGTCTCGATAATATAAGATACCTTTAATTTATGGTAAATGTTCATTTTAAATGCAGGTCTATAACATAAATAAAGGATTGATTGATGAGTTTAACTACTGAAATTGAGAAGATAAAGAGAGGGCTAAGCTTAGAAAAGAGATGTTGGTTGAATTCAAATTGGAACACCATTCAGTTATTAGATCATAACTGGAGCTGTAGAACTTGGATTTAGGTTTGGTTTATATGGATAGAGAGCTAAGACATATGCCTAAAACTTTCATGAAGAGTCCAAGATTCAAAAGAACTGTTTTCAAGTTCAAAGTGTAGCAACAACGGAGAAGTCGAAATCTGTCCTACAACCCAGACACTGTTCAGTGTTCAACCCATATCTCGAGTTCTAGAAGAAAAAATATGCCGATTTTTTCTCTTGTTTATGCCTTTCATTTCCTTTATTATACTTATATAATCATGTTATCTTCTTGTTTATCTATGTTTCTCTTATTCATAATATTCAGCTAAGTTTATTATGTCAAGGTGAAAAGGTTACACTAATGGTGTAAAAATAAGTATAGTATAAACTCAACATGGACTTTAATGTTTGATACTAACATGTTTTGTATTTGTTATCTTATTCACTCTTAATACTTTGCTTGTTAAATGGTTAATTTAGATTTATGTTGTATAACCCTTGGTACAACAAATACTTGGCACTTTCAAAGCTTAACTGTATGGTATAACCGACACCTCTGCTATGAAAAAAACTTGATTTGTTGTTAACATAAGTTATGATCACGAATACCTAACAACATTTACAAATATTAGCATTATTCGAATAAGATAACTAATGTAATCATGTTAATAATTTATAATCCGATTGGAACCTCCTTTGTGTGTGGTTTCCAGTTGAGTAATAAAAAGAGTTTATACTATACTTATTTGAAATACCATTAGTGGATCCTCTAACCTTGACAATTATTTTATATTTGTTTAAATCCTTACATCAATATCACTTCTCAAAGCTCTCTTCAACTCCTTTTCTATTATTATTTATTTCTTTATTTGTAATTTATACAGTTAGCCTCTTTGTGGTTCGATCCCTGTCTTGCCGAGTTATTTATTACTTTGACACTCCTGCACTTGGGATAAGATATCAATTTTTTGATCGTGTCACTCAATAAGTTTGGTAAATGTAACAATATGATTAAAAAAAGAGGCAATAACAGTACATAAATCAAACTAAAAAAATGCAATGATAACGTTAGAAAACAACATGAGTCCACCTGAGTTGGCCTACTAAATTCAAGACTTGGTCATGAGATCAGGATAAATCTACAAAAAGAAAATTGAAAAAAAACAAATAATCACAAATCTCAAACAATCCAAAGTTGAAGGCCAAAACTAAAAATAACAACCCAATGTTGCACAGTGAAACTAAAAAAAAACCTATGAAAACAAAAATCCTATGAAAAAAAAAGCAACGAAAAAAACTCAAATCAACCTAAGTCAAACCAATAAGCCCGCAATCTAGGACATATGATTAGGACAATCCTTTAGAAAGGAAAGTGACAAAAACCATGAAGACCAATCCCCAAGTAACGCTATGTTGAAGGATAAAATTGAGAAAAAATCAGTTTTAAAAAGAAAATAAAAAAAATGATAGAAGTCAACACAAGTTAATCTTTGAAACTCATCACCTAGGTCATGAAATTAAGACTAGCCCCATAGAAGTCAAACCCAAAAAAATCATGAAGCAAAATCCCCATTCAATTAAATACTTATGGATTAAATTGAAAAACAAATCAATCAAAAAATAATTAAAAACAAAATAAATAGCAATAAAAAAAATAAGGACCAAGTTAGAAAAAAAATATAAAATGAAATAACATATTGAGGGATGAAATTAAAAAAAAAACAATTAAGAAAAGAAAAAAAAACAAATAAATAGTAACAAAAGAATGATGACTAAATTTGATATAAAAATTAAATGAAACTAAATGCTAAGAGATGAAATTGAAAAATAAAATAAATAAATAAAATATTCAAAACAAAATAAATAACAATCAAAAGAATAAAGATCAAATCTAATACAAAGAAAAATGAAGGACACCACTATTTTGGAAAGCCAATGTGATTCTTTAGGAGAGGAGAGAAAAAAAAACGAGAGAAAAAAAACCCACCAGAGCCCAACGATTATGCCTTCACCAACACATATTGGACCACTATGAAAACCAAGGTGTGATGTTTTAAACACCATCGTGAAAGTCGTCGTTCGGTTGCCAGAACGCTTGAAGAACGCAGACGCAACTCACAAGTTGGGGAGCGCGTGAATATTCCTTACCTGTTTACCCTATTCATCATACCTATATCATTTCTAATTTTCATCCTTCAACACTTAATTGTTTTAAATAAGCTAAAGTTTTAATTTAGCAAATATGAGAATCAACCAAGAACCGAAAATTTCTCTCGATATTGCGAGATCCTTGTATCAAGGCAACCAAAATAAAATACCAAGTGAAATCCCAAATAAAGCTAATGAAAAGGGATCAAGTTGAAAAAATTAAAAGTTGAGGGACCAAAATAAAAAAATAAACATGAACTTCTCCTTTAACTATGCAAATCAGTCCTTAAATTTGGCAAAAAGAAAAAGGTTAAATATTTTTTTTAAACTGCAAATTCAGTCCTAAAGCTCTAATTATTCTAAATCAAATAAATTAAATTTTATTTCACAAACGGAGAATTAACCGAGAGGCAAGACATTTTCTTAGTGTAAACCCTCGCATAAGAAAAAGAAGTAATTGTAAAGCCCTACATAGAATTCACAAAATTATTAAGGGGAATACTATGTTAAACGTGTAAAGTGAATTTGAAATAAATTATAGGGATGATGACACACTTAGGAATTTAAAATGAAATGTTCATGTGTTAATTTTAAATAAAAATACAAAACAATGGTGGAAAAAAAAAACAAAAAAAAATAAAAACCAAATGAAAAAGATAAAAGAGGAAAGCAATGTTTTGAGATGTAATGTAATTAAATTTGAAGTAGTTAGTTTAAACTCGATACCAAAATGCATCTAAACCTAGGAAATATTATTTGACGAACATAAAAGGTACCATGTAAACCCATGGCCCAAAAATTGATAAAATAGTGATAAATATAAAGATTTTTTTTATATAAATTTAAGGTGAAAATATTTGAAATTTTAAAATAAATTATTGTATGGTTTTACATGAGAATGACCTTGACTGTCACTAAAAGTCCTGCGTACAATTGCACAATTTTTAACTAGAAAAAGAACAAAATTTGAGTACAATTTGTATTATAAATATGGAACAAAGTGCTCAATGAATAAGTTTGAAAATATTGATGATTTAAGCAATACAACAACACGCAAGTTCGAATTTTGGTGTAAATATTACATGTGGACCTGTTTTTCACTGTTGAGCATAATTCTCAATCTGATCGTTGATTGAACTGAAATTTTACAATTAATCTCTTAACATGTTGTTCTACATTGGATTAAATGTTTTAGGTCAATCGGAATTGAAGAAGGACATACAAATTCACTATTGGCCAAGAGAAATTACAAGAAGAAAAAAAACTCAAGCTAGTAAATAAGGGTGTCTTTGTAAACATAATAAAAAGTCACCTTCCTCTTCCTTATAAGTTGAACGATAGCAACCAGGGAGAGGAGAAAAACATGACTATAGTTTTCTTTGCTTACATGAAATGCAAATATGTTGTTTTCTACCCATGTAAGCCAGTGACGTGAGCCGGATACAGATACAACAAGTTTGCGAGAAAGTGACTCTTGATTTTGCAATTTTACTTCATCCAATTGCTTCCCCGTCTAAGTCTTTGAATCAAACAACTCACATCTAACCTAGTAATATTGATAGAATTCTTTATCATGACATCGAGCTTTGGGCTGCGAGAACCTAACTATCTTGTAATGCAAAAGGTTCGATCTTATCACAATCATGCCAGTAGCTAAAGTATGGTATCGGGTCTTCGGATTTGGGATTCTTCGCCATTTTTTGGTACGTAGTAGGCTTGCACGTATAATATCGTGGGAGATGTGTTCGACAAAGCAAAATACCTTGGTTTAAAGAAAAGAAAAGGGCAAACCCAAATAGTTAGAGAGGGAGGGAGAGAGAGAGAGAGAGAGAGAGAGAGAGAGAGAGATGAGTTTAACAAGGATGAACACAGAAAGCAAATAAATTAAAGGTATTGAAGGGAAGAAGAAGTGAAACTAGTGCGAGACCGATTGTGGAATCCTAAGTGTAATTGATGGTTTGATAATTGTTTGTATCCTATTGTTATAGAAGAAACACGGGGAGTTAAACCGTTGGTTAGAGATGCAGGATCCTCAATGAGAATAAGTAGATGCCCTGCACTTTTTTTTTTCATATTAAGAGTGTTCTTTTAAGTTTTAGTAACTGCAATTTCTTTAAATATGTTATGCATCTACTTTAATTGTAATATGTGCCATGAAAGAAAAAAATAAGAATGGAACTAATTACTCAGTAATGGAGCTAATACTTAGTAATGGGGCTAATACCCGATAATAGAGCTAATGCCCGATAATGGCCTATATTGCAGAACTAGTTACCCGATATGCTAGTGGCATCACTTTGTATGATGACTAGAATATGTTGTAGAACTAGTTATCTAGTAATAAAACTAGTGTCTTGTAATAAGATAGTGGTATCCTTTTGTTTAATGACCAAAATATGTAATTTGATTAAATGGACTCGTGTGATGTTAATATTGTCTGGATGACCAACTTGTCGGATTGTTAATGAAATGTTTGGTGAAACCCAACTGTTAAATAAAAGTAGTAAATTATGTTTATGGTATTTAGTGTTGGATTGATAAGAATTTTGTTATTGAGTTCATGATATAGATTGTTGAATTTATAATTGCCCAACCATTGTGAATAATGAAGAAATAGATTGTATCATCCAAGGAGAATGCATAAAAGTGTAGATAATCAAGCAAATTCAAATAATAAGGATGATCTCTGTGATGAGGAAGGTGATATTATAACATAAAGGATGACTTGGAGATAAAACTAGATTAAATGCATGATTGTTTTGGTAAGTAAAGTAAAGTATAAAGTAAGGTTATATTGTATGGATTTTTGTATAGAAAATTGTGATTACTTTGATATAAATATAAAAATTGATTTAAATGATTTATATGACATGACTTGGGGTTGTTTTGAGGACAGCCTTGTCTGGTTCGTAAAGGGGGGGGACTTTTATAAGAATATATATATATATATATATATATATATATATATATATATATATATATATATATATATATATATATATATAATGGACAAAGGTTGCTAACAAAGGTTGCTAACAATAGAACTAATGGTTGTTTAAAATTGTTAAAATATATGTATATGATGTATTTGATAATGAAAAACCAAAGAATATATGACAAGATTTGGAATTGTTCTTAGTGCGTATGTATGAAATTATAAAATATGTATCTAATAACATGTTTGTAATATGATATAAATCGACTTAACAATTAATGTGATATGAAAATAAATTGTGGTTGTATTAGTGACAGAATCACATTTCATTGGCAATGATGGTGAGTCGGTGACCACTTGATGGAATGTGACTACTAACTATGTCGTCCAATACAAAAAGGTGAGAAAAGAAATGTGGCTAAAATTATAAAATTATAGAAGGAGAATCCACTTCAAACATAAGTATATAAAGAAAAAGAAATGCAATAATATTTCGATCATATGATGTAATGGATTATTAAGTTGAAAGGTGAAGTAAACCTTAAATATATTTTTACTTGGTAGGGTGCAAATATGTTAACAACGGGATAATGGTGATAATGCAACTGACATCTAATGTATGAGACAAGTCAATTGCATGATATAATTTATTTATTTTTAAAGGAATGAGTCTCCTTGGTGTTTCTTTTATATTGATAATGTTACCTATTAACATGTGAGTAAAAAACATTGTTTATTGGATGACATGATGGGTGTATAGAAACATATTTATATAAATCTGGTGTGCAAAGTTCAAATAATGGATTGGACACAAATAGTAAAATTAAAAATGGTTTAGTTGATGAATGTGTCATTGTTAATAAGAAAATGATGCATAAATTAAGTTTTTAATTATCAAATTATAATTGATTTTGAATATTATATTTTGACTTTTAAGAACGGGAAAGATAAAATATTATGAACATTGTATTTGTAGCGTGTTATTATATTCTAGCTTAATGAAGAAAGATAATAGCATAAAGAATAGATCATAATAGTCTTTTATTCTATAAAAAAAAAACCCTAATTTTCTGAATTCAAGTTTCTATGAAGCCTTTTTCTTACGTGTAAAACTTATGGGGTGTTATACTCGGCACCTCAAGATCCTTTACCTCTTTGAAACCACTGCCGCCACCTTTTTTTGCTACATGTGTCATGAAGCAATTCATGCATTGAATTCTCATCGACGAACCCTAGCTAGTTGCTAGTGCTTGTTTACACGGGTTGTTTGATACCTTAGAGAGTGTGTTTACACAGTTGAAGCACTCGTCATTGCCTAAGTCATTTGGACATTGATAGAAAGCAGAGATGCTAATATTTTCGTCGCCAGCTATGGTTTTAAAGAACTTGGAAGTAGAGGATTGTGGTAAGAGTTCTTGAAAAAGAGAGGAAAGGATTTGTAAATGAGATTCAATGCAACTTGCAGTGAATGTTTGAATATATTATTGTGTATAAAAATTTATAGAGCTATTCGAAAACAAAATAATATTGTAATTTTTTTAAAAAAAAAAATTGAAGTTTGAAATATATATTTTTTGAAATTTTCTATTAAAATAAAATATTTCTTCATTTAAAGTTATTTTGAGAAAAATGATGTGGATTCTCTACTATTAAATTGAAATTTTTTGATAGCAACTTTAAGAGAGTGATTTTGAGAAAAATTGTGATGGTATATCTATTCCGTTAAAAAAGCATTTCCCATCGCTTATTGTTGTTACACTTTGTGTCATTTATTTTACTATAAAAGTAATTACAAAACTATTGCGATAATAATGATATATTTTAACCAACAATTTCAAACAATTTGCACAAAATAATTATCTATTCTGGAAATTTAGTGTGAAATTTGCTAAAGTTTAACCAGGTGACAATGTTTTCGCATCAAATTTTCTTTTTAAAAAAATGTTTTGGGTAGGAGCGAGCAATTAATTGTATCGTTAACTAGATAAGTGATCTGTGCAATGTCGCAGGCCAACCCAATTATTTTTCAATATAAAAAAAGATGCTAAGACAATGGAAGTATTCGTTAAAAAAAACAAAAAAAAAATCTAAGACTCAGGTTATTTACTCGATTGGGTTTAATAAACTCAACTAATTTAATAACACGAATAAAAAAACTATAAAAATGGTAAATAAGTGAAAAAAAACTGACAACGAAAAAGTTTAAAAACACCCGACCCGAGTCCATCCGTGTTAACACGACAAATATACAACTTTGTTGTGACATTGGGGTAACCCTGTCGAAAGTAAATTGAATAAAGTCAAGAATTTCAATTATCAAATAATTCAATGTTAAATAGTGAAACTAAAAGAAAAAACAGCCTAAGTCAAACCAAGTTAACCCAGTAACCCTGCTATCATGGACATAAAATTGAGATAACCTCATAGAAAAAAAAAATGAAGACCAATTTTCAATCAATCAAATAACGAATGATAAAATTGAAATAAAAAACTAGTTTTAAAAAATCCAATATTGAAAAATCTTGATTGATAACGAAGAAAAAACTAAATGAGAACTTGATAACCCCATAAAAAGTAAAATGAAAAAAAAATTCAAAGCTCAATTTCTAGCAACTAAAATATTGAAGGACAAAATTAAAGAAAAAAAACTAAAAAAAAAAACCCAACCCGAGTCCACATGGGTTAGCATGCAAAATCTATAACCTGATTATGATATCGGGGTAACCCCGTCAAAAACAAATTGAATAAAACTATAAAACTTAATTATCAAACGACCTAATGTTAAAGAGCGAAACAACCTATATCATTTTTATAATCAGTGAAAAATCCAATAGAAAACAAAGAAAAAAAATAAAGCTCAATTTTCAATTTAATAAATATTGAAGAATAAAACTAAAAAAAAATATGAGTTTAAAAAAAAAAAAATTGGGCGAAACTCTTACACTTGAGTTAATTTTCAAATTCACAACTCATGAAATCTTAAGCCTTGCTAAATCAAAAAGTTCAATTCCTGACCAATTTAATGTTAAAAGATGAAACTAGAAAAATAATATTATTTAAAAAAATTTGTCAAGAATAGAGATTAAATTTGATAGGAAAAAAAAACGGAGGAAGAAATTGCAAAAAAAATTCAATTTTA
This sequence comes from Populus x sibirica, assembly GCA_019202695.1. Taxonomy (NCBI): domain Eukaryota; kingdom Viridiplantae; phylum Streptophyta; class Magnoliopsida; order Malpighiales; family Salicaceae; genus Populus; species Populus x sibirica. Next base: position 482,504 of record JAGMVL010000899.1, on the reverse strand, counting down.
AAATTTATGTCAAGTAAAACAAATAAAATCAAAAGAATTGAACCAAATATGATATATGAAAATAGTTAAAAGGAGAATGAAATTGAAAAAAAATCTAATTTTAGAAATTATTTCATATAAACAAATAGTAATAATAAGAATATGTATCAAATCTACAGCAAAAACAATTGAAGGACTGTTTTAAAACTTTAAAGTGTAAGGCGTGAAAAATAAGGATAGAGAAAAGAAAGTTAAAAAAAGATAATGGCATCGTGCCAAACTCTCCACTACATCATGGAGTGTGGTTACCCAGACGATTTAAATGAAATTAATTGTGCTTCTCATTGTTCTCCTCTTATTTGCCCCGTTGTCTTTCATCATCATTGTAGAAAATTCAGTTTTTAGAACTTTAATTATTTTAAATAAATTAAATTATATTTTATCAATTTAAGCATTAACTGATTTATGGATTTTTTTCCTGATACTGCGAGAATTCAATATAAAGCCAGCTGAAAGAAATCACAAGGTTTAATTTTACATAAATTCAATTCAATGTAAATATCAAATTGTAAAAAACAAGAGTAAAGTAACTGGAAAAAAAAATTGTTTAGGTACAATAAAACCTCAAAACATTTTAATTGCTTTTTAATAATTTAATTTAATTGTTCCATGTTGTTGAGAACGGGCTGAGGACCTATCTAGACTTTACGGGGGCAACCCAAATAAAGGGATGGGCACGTGGAAAAACTTAACACCTTTCATTTTTATTACTTTTTAATGAAATAAAATAAAAAAATCTCACTTTGTTTTGAAACCGGTTCAGTTCGGCGGATCAACCAGAAACCTGAAGTTAAAACCAAGTCGAATTTAAAAAAAATAAGGAAAGATAAAACTTGGGTGTTTAGCTACCCAGCAAGACCTGGTCGGTCAGAATCCAGTTGCAATCCGTTAACTTTTGTTTTTTCATTAACTAAAACCATATCGTTTTCATTTAAAAAAAAATATTAATCCGGATAACCTGGTGATCCGATTAAAATTCGGAACTCAAACCTTGAACTGGATCGGATTTAAAACTATGTTTTCTGCAGTCGACCCCGCGCTTCTCTCTTCCCGTCTCTGGTAAGAATTTCCTCCAAGTAAATTGGAGGATATGGAAGTACAATGGAACCTTATGTAATTTATTTGTTTAAAGATTCAGTGATATGAGTGGTGGCTGATAGAACAAGTGAAAGCAATGCTTGGAATCAGATTTTATTTACCACTAACAATAAGACAAAACATTTTATGTATCTGTTAAAGAAGAAGGAATAAAAGATATATGCTCTGCTTTTTCAAAAGAGTATATACTCAACATCTTACACAAATTCTGTGTTTTTAGTGCTTACTGATCTAAGCAACCAACCAATTCAGTGGAGAAAAATCTCCCTCTTGTACAACAGCAGCAATGTTGCTGCTAGTAGCTAAGCTGAAACCTGTGCCAAGGATTCTGATGGAAGAACATCTCTGGTAATAAAGGTAGAGCCAGTAGTGCTAAGACTTTCTTCTGGATCATCTGACCAAGATGAGAGAGAAGAAACCTCCTCTTCTGAGGTGAAATTCCATTCTTTAGAACAGGACGAAGCACTGAATTCATCGTCTGCCACCCCTTCCGCATCTGAAAGGCCCGCCAATTCTTTGTTATCAATTCCTGACACAAAAGGAGGAATTTTCGGCAATCTTTCTCAGAAGTTCTTCTGTGGTGGTTTCAGGATTGAAATCCCAAACTGGATTCCCTGTAAGCATCCACATACAAAGCAGCCCCCCTGAGATAAGGAAGAAGATACTTGCTTTTTTTGTTGTTCTCCGCTTTCTTTGCCAAGCCAAAATCTCTGATCTTTGCCACAAATTCAACACTCCTAATGCCAGCAACACGAGCAAGATGTACTCAGATTTCAATTCACAATGAACATAACCCTGCCTATGAATATGATCAATGCCTTCAAGAATACACCTTGTAAGACTAGCTACTGTTCCTCCAGACGATATTCTAACAACAAATTGTAAATCATCATACCATTCTTGTTGATGGTAGTTTATTGACCAAAACACATGATAATAATAAAAGGGCAGCCATTCCTAAAGCATCTCCCAAATTAACTGCGCTTCTCATTGTTCTCCGTCTCCCTTCCTCATCAATGCAGTTAATTCACCATAGTCTATTTCTCCTTCCTGCAACAAATTTCCATGAATACATGTTGTCAAAAACTTCCAAAACAAATGGAATAAGCTTCTGAATTATTTATCAGAGTGGAAAATATGGATTGAAATGACAGTAAAGAATGGGTTTACATTATCTTGATCAATTTCTATAATCATCTCAGAGGTGGAACTCACTTAAGCCAAGCTCTTCGTAGGCTCGTTGAAGCTCATCAATACTTATGTAACCACTACCATCTTTATCAAAGAATGAGAAAGCAGATGCTAAATTCTCCTCTCTCCAATTTATTCAAGTGAAATTCACCACAATCAATTGCTCCACTGTGGTCAATATCAGCCTGCCAAAAACACCCACAAAGCATGCAATTGTTCAATTTCAAATCAACTGAATGGTTGGGAAAAAAAAAAAACTACAGAGGACTTGAGCAAGCTCTCTTACAGCATCCATCGTATCCTTTATCTCAGACTCCATTAGTTCAGAGCTACTCATTTTAAGTCGTCTTTTAATTCATCAAAATTATTGTTTCACTGTTGTCTGTGTCTATCATTTTGAACAAGCCTTTCCAACCACCCATCTCTTCTTCAGAAAGCCTCTCTGCTATGACCTAAAACTCATTACGAGAAACAGAATGCATCAATTCACTTGAGGTCAGCATTACAGCATATAAACTTAGCTACAGACATAGATACACCCACATGTGTGAGCAAGTTGGTCCACGTGCATCTGTACTCTATTAGCATGAACAGTCTCATCTATATCAAAATTAATAAAGATAACTGAGTTATCAAACAAATGAAAATTTAAAATCTCATCCAATATGATATGCAACTAAGATTTAAAACTCAAGCAAATAGAGTACTGTACTATATACCCAGTATCCATCTCTTTATATTTTATCTTCATGTTCATTTTGAGTCCATTACAAGTGAGATAATTAGTTTGATAAGTAAGCTAATGATCATTTGGAGAATGATTTCGATACCATGTTAAACCAAGATACAAGGATCGTACAAGAAGCATGCCTCCCAACCAAGAACAAAAACCATTAGAAAGAAAAACAAATTAGGGTGGAAAAAGTTGTTATTAAAAGAAGCAAGAACAAAAACCAAGAACAAGCCATGCTTTTGGTATTTTCCTATAAAGGCAGCTTATAAAATGCCCACGTCATGTTATTACAGGAAGCACAAAACTTACGAAAGGACTTTTAACATTAAGAATCTTATTTAGTCATCACATAAACAAGCAAAGAATATCGAAAAGCAAAGAATCTTATTAAGAATCTGATAAATAATTTATGGACATTTTGTTATTAAGGACTGATGACAAGCAAAGAAGTTACTAAAGGGAGCACCAGATAAAGCAGTTGGCATGCAAATAGCTGAATTAAGAGTTTATCGGCCCTGTTTTTTTAGAGGTAACACTATCAGATCATTCAACAATCAAACTAGTTCATATATATTCCATAATTTTTCCAAAGGAACCAATAATATAATCAAAGAAAACTACTACATATCTGCAAGAATCTTACATGCAAATCCATCTTCTTAACCTTGTTCGTTTCAGAGAACTGCTTCAGGTGCGATAAAATAGCAGAATCAAGAGGTTTATCTAGGGAAATCCTGTCATCCACAATCCATGGGTGGCCTGCACAAAAGATCACATAGGCACTGTACTGGAACTTATTTAAGCCTAAGAATCTGAAATACCAACAAGGGGCTAATATGTCCATGTATAGATGAGGCGAGAGAGATATATTAACAATCAGATTTGAGAAAACTTTAGATGAGATACTGAAAAAACATCGAGGCAATATAGCTACAGAAAGAAAAAAGAAAAAAAAATCAACTTTGTGCAAACATGTTAAAGGATTGCAGAGATTAATTTCTAAGCAAATATCTCATCCTAGAGTAATATGGAATGGAGAGTATTGAACATCAAATAACTATGGTCGTGGAAAAAGAAACAAAATATAATTACACTATAGGCTATAATAAACATCACGGTGACTACTGAATCTGAACATTTAGCATATCATCGTTACAAAAGCTGCGTTGAGGAGATTCTTGAGGAGGTTTAGAAATATCCACTTATTTTATCATGCTCGCAAATGAACACATAAAGGGTTAGGAGTTCTTTTTATTTTATTGTTTTTTAAAGATTTGCGATGAACTTGAGAAGGTGGGAATTCGTACGTGTTTTTTCTTTCTTGGGTTTACTTTTGGAAAGAAAGATCTGAATTTAATTAAAGACAGGCCAAAGCCCACGGGCTGAACAAGCTTTAAGCCTTGGATAGAAGCTCGTGTATCCTGAAGCCCGGCAATTTGTTACTGCCATAAAACGCTAGTCCATGAAGAAAATCCTAGACCTAAAAGAGCAACCGGTGGCGAGCTTACTCTTTCCCGCATAACAAGTTATTAGATTAATTTTGAAGTTCTAATCATCTAGTTAGTTAGATTGTAGATTTATTTTTTTTAGAGATTATCAGTTCGAGTCTTATAAATTTTAAAATTACTGAAAATTTATATGCTCATTAATTTCAGAACTCATAGGATTAATCATAAGCTAATTCAGATATCCATATTAATAAATAAAAAAACAATTCATTACATCTTTCCAATGGAATCACCAACTATCTCTATATACTCCGTGTAAAATACCCCTGCTACCAACACATTGTTGCCGCACATTTCCACAATAAATCTAATGTGGTAATAGCCTTCCTCTCTTGTCATTTTCTCATATTTGAAACTCTTTGATTCAATCTGAACTAAGTGATGCTTTGAATGCAAGAAAATCAAGGTTCTCTCCTCTTTCCCTTTTCTTCTCTTCAATCCCTTTTCAAAACCCTAATTTTTAATTTTTTTTCCTTCAAAATAACCCACCAAAACACTCAATCTCCTTTTTTTTAATTACTTATGTATCCTTTATTCACTTTAATTTAGCCTCTCTTTGATGAATTTAGCAAGAAACAAGAAGAGAAATCAAACAATTCTCATCTGCTCTTTGGAAGCAAACCACCGGCCATAAGAGGAAAAAAAGGGTATTTATAGTTTAAAATTTTTATTATTTACACATTCACCTCATTTATCTCATATATTCCATTTTTTTCCCACAACTTTTCCTTCTGAAATAATTTATAACATGTCACTTTTTTCTTTATCCAATTTCACCCCTCTCATATTATCTAAATTTTTCTAATTTTATCTAACCCATTTTATTTTTGGATTAATCAATTAATTAATTTTTAGTTTCACCTCGGAAAAGTTTTAATCGGGTTTTTACAATGAAACTCTTCATAAAGGTCAACGCCATGACCATGTTAGCATCACCCAAATTTCTCATCGTTGGTATCATGAATGATGTCTTGACTATCCTATCTTAATTTTTTTCATTTCTTCAATATTATTTACTTCATTTCTAGAGACATGATTTGAAAGTTGGTTTGCGCTCATATTTTAGGCTTAGTTAAAGGTGATTTATCCTTCCTTAATAAGTTGAAGGATTTTCTCTTAAAGGCTACACATTCATCAATGTTATGTCCAACAATATAAGCATGGTATTCATAAGTTTTATTTGGTTTGTACTATTTTAGGAATGGTGGCTGCAATGGGGTCAATGGAGTAGGGGTAACTTGACCAATACTTAACAATCTTCGGTGCATTTCACTTAGTAATATTGACAATAGTTAACAATTATTCTTTGTTTTTTAAAAAAGAAAAACTTCATAGGCGGTTGTCATTTTTGTTATTTGGTGGGCTAGTTTGGGTAATGGATTGGTTTCCAAGAAAAGATGAGGTAAAGTTCATCTTTGATATAGTAGGACTAGATTTTTGGAAATCATAAGTGCTTCGATAACCTTTCTTCTTCCTTTTGGGACCACCTTCTTCAATATTATGCATTTCCATCTCATTCTTCCTGTGATAATTTTGATAATTTTGTCAGCTTTCATAGCTTGTTCAATCTTTTAACTACACTCATTATATTAGTGAAGTGTTGAGTTGTGGTACCCAAATAAGGAGTTTTGAAAGTATTAGAGAGTAAATTAATCATCTCTTTCTGTAATAATGGAGGGTTTACTTGAGAAGCTTTGTTACGCCATCTTTGGAGGCAGGATCGTCCAGTGGACCCGATATAAATCAAGTATACGGACTCTCTAATACTATGACCGAGAACTTGTAGATGGTCATTAGTGTTTCGACTATTGGATGCTCGCAATCGATTCCAAGCATTTAAACTCCCAAGTTTAAGGCAATGTTAAACCAACGAGCATAGCATCGGACAACTAATCTCAATAAAAATTATGAACGACTCACTATGGATTATAAACAACTTCAACGAGTGGTGATGGAGATGAGATCACACATGGGTGATCCATGTGCTCCTCCTTATTAGCTCTATGGTCCTAGTGACTGCCAGCTTTCTTTTCCTCCTCTAACGTCGTCTCCTTATTTTTCTACTTTTGTTCAATATATATTTTTTAAAAAAATATTTTAAATTAGTATTGGCAGGGTTACTGACAGAATAGTTTCGTCAATATATTTCGAAGAGTTGAAAAAACATAACTGCAAATATCACTGCTACTATTAACTTTCCAACAAAATTATAGATGATATTTCATCGGTGATTTGTTATATTTACTGACGAAAAAATAAAGACACCGACAAAATTGCATACAATATTCCATCGGTTATATGGTAAACACCCAGAGGGAAATACCAACAGAACAATGCAGGTAAAATTTCTTTTCTCGCTTTATTCGTCTAAAAATTTATCAGTAAATTTATTACCGACAAACCAAAAATTATCAACGAAAGCTTTACTAATAGATTGTTTCTATTCGTGATCCTGTTGGTAAAATGCTTATCGATGGACCGTGAATGTAAATATCAACTGAAATTTTCATCAAAATCGGTAGTGAAATATTTTGCTAAGTAAGCATTATGAAGAAAAGTTTTGTTGGTAATAATATACAAAACTTAATCCATCAGTTGATGTAATTCTGTTGCAATCAGCGACGATTTATTTATGTTGGGAATTCTACATGTGATTATTGGCGGAATTAATTTCTTCACGGATTCTAATGGTAATTATGAATTGGAAATATATATATATTGATTGTTTTATCATATTAATTCGACTAATTATAGATGTTTTTAACTCGTGATTAATTTATTTTTTTTAATCATGATACCCTATAGTACTGTAACTTGCCCGAGCCTCCATCACTCTAAACGCTCCGAAAGTCAAAGAATACACACGCACGCACGCACGCATTTGTCTGTTTTAACTCAATATTTCAACTTGTGGATTTAGTTTTCCATCGCTGGGCTCAGTAAATCATCTTTTCATATATATATTATGATGTTAATGATATGTGCCAATTACGTTCGTCAGCTAGAATAATGTATATATGGATTCAGGGTCCGTTTGGTCTTTACCAAAATATATATCTAATATTTTGATGTGATGTTATGAAACAACGATAAAAATAAAATAAAAATTATCCTGTCCCTTTTTCATACACAAGTACGTATCTATTTAGGTTGGAATCTGAGCTTAAATTTGGCATGGTTGGTAGGTTAGTTGTTCATTCAAGGTCAAAAAAGCACCTACCAAGAATTTATCACATGATCAAGTATACTCTCTTGTCGGATAATGTTATCTAGCTAGCTTGAAAACGTTGTGATTTCTCTCAAGCTGCATTTTAGTTAAATAACAATTTAGCCAAGTTTCATTTTTAATTTATCCTTGTATATATATATATCTTTGTACAATTCAATTTGAAATTTCTTCGCTTACATATACGTGGAAAGATTTTCAACGGGAAACAGCAGCCCTCCATTCCCGTTCCATGCACCCTAGCTAGTTCTTCTAGAAACTAACAAATAGGAAGGAGACTGTTAGGTTCGCAAGTTGAATTTCTTTAATCTTGCATCAATAGCTTCGTTCAAAAGTAAACGATCTTACCTAATTAGCAACAAATTGTCTTGACTTCTTATCAAAAGGCAAATATATATATATAACTAGTTAACTCCACATTAGTTGCTTAACAAATGGACTATTTAAGATAACTTTTTTTGTATAGTTTTGCAAAGTCCGAATCAGACAGAGAATTAACGTAAAACAAAGTAGATAAAGGGTCTAGGCGTTATGTCTTTGGCTTTGCGTCCGCCCACGTTGTATAGATCGTTGACATGGGTTTCCACCTTATCAAAGGTCAAGCCTCCTAATGGCAGAAGTGTAGTGGGTCTTCTGCAACCATCAATTTCGTGTTCCACGCTCTCTACAACTAATTCATTTTATATCCATCCACCCTTTGAAATCCTTGGATCCCTCACTCTCGATAATCAACTCTTATGGAAAATTAAGAGCCTAATATTTAACCTATAATTGTTATCATGAAACATTATGATCGGTGCTGCTGTTAGATCAAGTGCAAACGAAATATGAGCAATAAGCTGCCATACAATATTTCTTTTCAAGATCACGAATCCATAACTGAAGAAGTTGATAACAACTCAATAAGATACAATATTGAAATCCAAAATAGTATGACCAATATTATGCAAGAAAAAAAAAAAGAGAGAGTATACAATGATCCCTTGTGTCGGGGTGTTCTTTCTTCATACATTGGTAACATATGTGTGTGTATCTGTTGACGAGTTGTGAGAATCTACAGTGGAAGAAACTCATAATTTACAGTCAAATACGTCTTCTTAATTCCTTTGAGCTTTTTCTTTTTAGTTTGGCCATGGCTGCGAAGATGCTTGGCTGCAAAAAAGATTGCATTCATGAATCAATAAAAACTAAGACCTTAAAACCACAACATTGACACAAGCAAGTTTAAGATTTTAATTAAGTACGTATATATATATATATATATATACCACTTAAGTTATTAATTAATTGTGAAAAGGATGTTTACTTACTCAATTATATCTATCCAATAATTGTCATTTGCCCCATCATCCATAAGATTCCTCCACGCTTCAAATGTGGTTGAAGTGGCATTAGAAGGGTTAGAAATAATATCATTTGGGTTGATTGTGTTTGCTGATGAACATTCAGGTGAGGCTGAAACCAACTGGGGCAGTGTGTTTGAAGTTGGAAAAGCATCTGAAGAGACTAATTGGTCACTATTGTGGGTACGTGATTTTGAGTCCTTTATTGGGTTGTGATCACTGAATGGTTGCTGAGGAGCATCTATATTTGGAAAGTTGGACTGAGCCTGAGCGTTGATACCTTGCGAAGAAAGACCATCCTCGCCGCATTTTAGTAGTCCCTCTAACTGAGAGTTCATTCTGAGGTATTCATATAGCTGATTGTCCCGTGATGCAAAGAGGTTATTAAGCGCTTCCATGTTTGGAGGTGGACTATTGCCCAGGACTTGCAGTATGTTATGCAGCAATTGGAGTTTGGTGGCATCTACCTGTGCTTTGATTGCGTTATCCCAGGGAATATTCATCAGATTGCTGAAATTTGCAGCAGCAGCAAGCAACTGTGGTAGGTTTGCAATTATGTTAAGGTCAGTTCTTGGCCTGTGAGTGACAGGATCGATCCCCATTTGGAGAAGCTTTTTCTTTAGATGAGTATTCCAAAAGTTCTTGATTTCGTTATCGGTTCTCCCTGGAAGATGCTGTGCTATTGCTGACCACCTGCAAACACAGCACATGTCAAGCTTTTAGGTTAGACGTAGTCCAGGTTGCATTAATGAAGGGAAAACAGTGTTTACTTGGCAAGATAGTATTATAGCTAGTGTATTTAAGACATAACGTAAGCAGAATGGAGCAAGAGAAATTTACTTATTTCCAAGGACTTGATGGAAGTCTATGATAAGTTGCTGTTCCTCCTCAGAAAAATTTCCTCTTTTGATATCAGGCCTCAGATAATTAGTCCACCTTAGCCTACAACTCTTTCCACACCTGTTCAACCCAGCAAGCATTGGAAGCGCTCTCCAACTCCCGTGGCCATGTTTCTGAATGTAATCAATGAGCTTTTGATCTTCTTCTGGCGTCCAAGGCCCTTTTTTTAGGGCACTTTCATCTTGGAATGGTGATTCCGCCATCATTCCTGAAATAAAATAAGAGAAAAGAAAAGAAACCACATTAATTAGCTTACTAAATAGTTGTTTTAAGTAGTTCGAGTGTTTGTTTTCTTCAATATTCGTAATGCATTTCATTGATTAAAGATGTACATGGAAGCAAAGAAGAAAGTGAAGCAAGGCAAACCTAGCTGCAGGTGGGGAGAGGCTATACGTTTATGAAATATTGCTGGAAAAAAATAGAGAGAATGCCCCCTATATATATAGAGTGTGGATCACGTCTGGAAACAGACCAGCTTAGGGTAACATAGACAAACATGCCTTTATAATAACTGGAAATTCCACATGCGTCCTTTACTTTCACAAATTAATTTATATATGGAAGCGATCGAGTTTTTGTCTATATGCATATAAAGGCACACACACTAGGGCTTCCGGTTCAATTTATAAGAAGGAAAAGTCAAGTATGCCTTGTGACTTGAGGAATAATGTTTTCTATCTAGCACATTTATAAAAGAAAATTGAGAAAAAATTAAATCTTATTACAGAGAAAAAAATAATAAATAAATTTAAAGCACGTAAATAAAACTATCAAGAAAGTTAAAGCATACGGGACAACAAGCCAAAGAACTACATGAGGGATCATACTCTCTCCTTAAGTATTAACTCTAAGACATAATTACCTTTCTTGTTAGAAAGGACAAAGAATCAATTGATCAAGTGTTCGTTTCTAACTAGAAAAATCCTTAAGGTTTCGTTCCCTTTTACAAAGATTAAATAGCAAAAAACTTCATGCAATGTTTGAACATGAAGTTTCCAATGCGCCCCCCATATAGGAAATTTCTTATGCTTTACCATAAACACTGCCTATATATATATATACTTGTAAAAAATAGCTGCTCCCTCTACAGGTAATTTACAGTAATAGCAATGACCTATATTTTATGAAAACTATATTAAATGCATAGCTTTTTTAGGGGTATTTTGGTGAACATGCTAAAATAAAGACGTAGGCTTGCTTGCTTGCTTTCCTCAAGGTTTTGTGCAATTCACGCTGAGCAGGGACAAGTCAGCAATTAAGTTATACCAATACAGAGGTTAGGTTTCCCACGGAGTACCCATCAAGGAGGTCAAATAGCTAATTTTCTTGAACCACTGGGACAAGAAACCTCATTCCCTTTCTAATTTCGTTTTGATTTCAAAGTTCATTCTAAGCACAAGTGTACACGCATAAGTATATATAATATTCAGTTTTTGGGTGGGACCAAATAAGCCCTAACATTTTAACGACTTAATTTCCATATGGCAGATATATATTATGGTGATATTGATATTATTAATTTGGATTTTATTATTAGTAGCTCTCCAATTGGTTCACAACTCATAAGCTGGCAATATAAGTCTTGATGGTTATAAATAATACCACTAATCATATACCTTACCTTGCAAAAATGATATAATTTAGCTATTTGATTGTTTCGTATATAATCAATTTGATGTGGATTAGCTTCCGAATACCAATAATTTATTACATGTTCTCAATGGGCCCATCACAAGATCCAAAGTGAAGGGGCATCGAAAGAAATATTGAATGAACTGGTTGTGCAAGTTTCGACCAAGGTTGAACTTGGGATCCTTTGAAGCATCAAGAGAAGGCCTTAATATATTTAATCCATGTACAAGAGGGGCTCAATCTACCTTTATTTGGGCCATGATGTTTCGACAACAAGGCTGACAATTTTGTATCAATTTCGGCGAGCCTTATTATGTAATGTTTCTATGTGTTTTGTGGAGTCCTAACTAGTATTGAATTTCCTATTATATGTGAGAACATTGATTATTTCCTTTAAATATTATGATTTATTATTTTTATTTTATTGTCTTGTCAAGTCAAGAGAAAACACAATAGAGAAAACAAAAGAATCCAATCTAACTTAAAAAACACATGGCCGGTACAGTCTCCTTGTTATGAAAGGATAATAATTCAGCAACTTAATTTTGTTTTATAATATTGCATTAAAGGCAACACCATTTTCTTTCTTTTTCTAAAGGATAAATACAAGTTTCTGATCAGAATCTTATTCTAACTTGGAAACCAAAGAGGTGGCAACTTCTCCTTTAGTTTCTAGAATTATTGGGCAACATTATAGGCTATAAATAAGTCTTGTATCAGACCTATAATGTTTTCTTATCTTCTTCTCTTCTCATGGCAGATAAAGATTTAGGATTTTTATTTTGTTAGCTACAGTACAAGGCTTGTTTGAGCTTAATTAATACTTTGTTTTTAGCTAGGATCCAAGGTTTGTTTGAGTTTAATTAATACTTTATTTTTATTTAGGATTCAAGGTTTGTTTGGATCAGGGTATAGGCTTACTAGTAAAGATTTTCGATTAATTTTTGTATGTGGGTCAATTCAGTCCACAAGGGTTGATCCATTAAGGTTAATTTTTTATAATTATTTAAACACATGTAAGCCTAAATTTTGACAATCATAGATGAATAATCCTTCTGAACTTTTTATTTTTGACGTGTGAGAGAGTTTTTTGTATTTTTGATTTTTGAACGAACTGAATCTGACTTATCGAAGATTAATTGGCTTCGTGACGTCATCCGACTTCATTTCAATAGTATTGGTGTCTTGAGACAGGTTTTCATTGTGTCACACTCCTATCAGATCTCTTTCGGCTTTTCGAGATCAAATCTCAATCTTGATTGTGGGTTTTGTGACTATATGATCACGAGGTTTGCATCATAATTGTTTAGTAATTTGATTATATTATAATAATAGTGTTATCATAATCAATATAATTATACATATTTAAAAAATATTAATAAATTTAGTATTTATAAAGACATTTTATTTAAATTTTGATTTTTATAGCATTTTTCTTATAAAAAAAACTTATTACCATTCTTATATTTCTTTTTTTCTATGCTGAAATTTAATTTAGAAAATTTATATCCAGGAACTAATATAAAAAAAGAAATATTTTAAAAAAAAAACTATATAATATATTTTATTTTCTCAATGCATATTGAATTTAATTATTCTTGATTTCTTAAAGAAATGCTATGGTATCATTTGATTTTGTAATTTTATCAAGAAAGTAGGCTTAACTAAGAAATAAAAAAAATTAAAATAATACATAAGTGAACTCCTATAATATTATAAACTTTTAGAGCACCTGAAAGATCTTAATATCGGTTGATCCAGAATAAGGGATGGGTTTTTTACTTGATTTTTTCTTGAAAGATCTTAATATCAATTAGGGTTCAAAAGCAAGAACAGAATGCGAGAAAGTAACACTTCTTTGAAATTCTTGATTATGGTGTGGTGTTAATATTTTTGTAATAATTACAAGCCATGGATTTTGAAAACATGAAGAATTATGCAATAATAAGGACGAGAGAATTAAACCAAAGAGATTAACCTTAATTTATAGCAGAATAACAAGTTTCTTCTACTTAATGGTATACTAGTCAGCCGCCTCCTCTTGAACCAACTGTTAACTGTTTTATGGTATGTTTTGGATTGCGGTTGGATTACAATAACAATGGTGGTTAAAAGTATTTTTTTAAAATAAATATTAAAATAAAATTATTTTAATTTTTAAAAATTAATTTTACTTTCAGAGATGCTTGGGGTATTAATTTTCCTTTTCTAGCAGAAAAGTAGAGTACGGATGAAGCAATTTGCTAACTAATCCTATGTGGGTGTCGTCATTGCATACATAACAGTTCTAGTTCATCTCCCCTTTACCAAACAAGCCTTTTAATACTTCAGACCTGTTCTTTTGTCCCTTTCTGGGCACCATATTCCGATTCATGTCTCTTAATTTCTTGTTTTCTTCTTACAAGATAAACATTTTTATTTTTAAAAACAAATGATAAATGCTCGTGAAATTAACCGACATTCATTGTTGCTGCAAATTAATGTAAACTCCTTTCTTTAAGCTAATGAAAGAATTTACTTAAATATTTACTCTCTAGTGAATTTAAACCCAAATCTAAAACCCATATATAATCAAGAAATGTCCACATCAAGCATCACGCTAGCTATAGTGTCCATTGTTAGCCATTTTGGAGCTCCATATATATAAATAAAAAATACAAAAAAATAAAAAATATATATATTGAAAGAAAAAAAAATATCAGTGCTAGAAAAAATATACTTTGAAAGTTTTAATTGAAAGTTTTAATTTTTAGTTATATGTATAAGTAAAAGAGGGTTTATATTGAGTAATAAACCGTGAAGTTTAAATTGAATAGAAAGCTAACACAAACTAAAAGAAAATATTAGATTACATGATAAAAAGAGCAGTATATAACATAAAAAATTGTGAAAAAAAGGTATGTAAAAAAAGAGTAAAGAATATTTGAAAGATAAATTGTAGATAAATATTATAATGAACAAAGCTCTCATTAAATACATATTCTAAAGCCTTAGCCTTGAGCAACTTGTCTTAACTAAAAGGAATTAAAATCAAAATAAAAGCCAATTCCTACATTAGCAATCCTACTTCTCATTAAATCACCTTATCATCCATGTAGACTTCTAAAAAATACTCAATGATATCATAGCATATTAGATTTAATATTCTTTGATGGATGCACTTTTGTGTTCCTGAGACTAAAAAGCAATCTTGAGGATATGTTCTTCATTAATAATATCATTATTATAACTCAAATGACCTTTCATAAAACTAAACAAATATTCATTTTTAATAGAAAAATCGACCAGTATATTAGCTACAGATGTTGGTTACATGTAACATCTCACATCGAGAGATGAGTGTCTAAAGTCAGGACATATTAAGTCAGTTGGTACTTAACCTTGTAGGACATGTTTTGAGGTATGTGGGTTGCCGGAAACAAAACCGTGAGGCGTGTAAGTCGGGTTGGGTTAAGCCATAGCATATAATATTCTACAAGGAGGAGTGGGTCGAGCCTTACATATGGTATCAGAGCCGAGGACGGCTTGTTCTTAAAGTGAGGGGATTGTAACATCTCACATCGAGAGAAGAGCCTTACTTATTATCAAACCTAGAGCTATTTTTCTTTACAACAAAAAAAAAGGAATTAAAATGGATCCTAAAATCATTTCCTAATTAAGAAATCTTTATTTTGAACCGTTTATGATGTTCAAAACAAATAAAAAATAATAATCTATAGTATATAAGAATTGAGTCCATTACAAAAACTAAATAAGAATATCTAATAATACACGTAGATGAATAAAAAATCATCTAGAATATTTTTTTATCACATAATCTTCTTATTAGTCGAACAAACTATAAATTTATTAATATATTAGTCGAACAAGATTCTTATTAATAGAGTTCGACGACATATTTTATTTATTAATAGGGCACTAATTGTGAAATTAATAATATATTTCATAATCTAAAATATTTATTTTAATTGTGAACATCTATTAAATGAAGAGTAACATTATTAGCCAAAGTTTAACCGGCTGCTAGCTACAAATAAATTGTCAAATTTAAATTCCGATATCTTCTTTCAAAAGATTAATAATCATCATAATCATAATACATCATTCAAACCATTATCATTAAATTATAATAATTAATAAAAAATTCATGAAAGGTATAACTTAATTGATCAGACTCTAAATTTGCTCTCTAGAGATCATCAATTCGAGTCTCATAAATCTCCAAATAACTAGAGATTTATATGGTCGTTAATTTTAGGGACCGTGAGATTACTCGAGGTATATACAAGCTAGCCAAACATCCACGTTAATAAAAAAAATATTAATTAAAAAAAAAGAGTATATTTATTGGGAAACATCCATGGATATTAAATAAGATGGTGCTTGAATTGGAATCGACAGTCAAGTGCAGACCAAACTCTAATTTTATTTTTTTTTCTTTTGGTTTTTAATTTGCATGGAGATAGAGAAAAAGACGTCAACAGAATCTCTTGTAGGTCATCATCATATCGTATCATTGATTTCCATTTGCATGAAGATATCCTAAGTGATTGACTGCAATTATTAATGCCATAGTGATTGTAGTTCTACCTTACAATTAATTGGCATTATACTACTGATCTGAAATTGAGTCATCTTTGTTACATATATATATTATTTCTTTTTAAAGTGATTGACTCAGTTAATAAAATTCAACCTAAAGCTATTAAAATCGAGTTTGTCCATTAGCTTTTTGTAAATCTAATACATCGATCTGTGTACGATTAGTTTTATTTATGAAAATAAATTTTGATATCAATATAAATATAAATAAAGGTGTGAAACACAATATTTTATGTTGGATATGTAGTCAGACTATATGTATACTAATTTGTTATTCTGTTTTTGCTGCGGGTTGAATTAAAAAAATTTAAAATGTGAAAAAATTAATACATAGACTGTAAATTTATTTTGTATTATCATTAAACTTGATATAATGGTTCAAACTTAAAAACTTCTAACCTAACTCTTTGTTTAGCCTGGATTTTAAATAAAATCACGTGGGAATTGCCCTGACGTGACCTTGTTGGTTGAGCAGATCCAAAGAAAAAATCTTAAAGGAAAAAAAAAAACAAGTCGGATTAACCCTAGTCAAACCGTCAAGCTTGAGACTAGAGTTACGTACTTCATTAGATCAAATTAATTTTTTATTTTATCACATAACAAAAAATACTTTTAATATAGATATATATATAACTGATTATACTTTTAATAGTTGAAAACAATAAACTCAATTAATTATCTACATTCCCTTCATACGTTATTGGCGAAGCAAACCTAATTCGTTGCAAACTAGTTTAAAACAGGATTTGTCGGTTCGTGCTATGCCTTGGACTAGAATATTTTTCTTATTGGTAAAAGAAAAGTTACTCAAGAGATGCAACCATATTTTTAAAAAAAAATAAAAAATGAGACACCAGTCATAAACCCAATCAACAAAAAAGATGGGGAATCTATATAAAAAAAAATTCAAGATAATTCGGATCATTTTAAAAATTCATATAAAAAATAGATAAAAAAAAGTCTGATTGTTAATGATATAAATATGGAATGATAAAATTTAAAAAATATAAGTGTAAAAAAAAGAAAAAAAAATAAACAAAGTAAACATAGGTAAACCTTCTAAATTTGGGCTCAGGTCTCAAATTCACAACACATATTTAAATCTTAAACTCGGGTTGAATCAAGAAACTTAATTCCCAACCAATTTAATGTTGATTAGCTAAAGTATATCCAACAAAGAACAACAAATAAAAAGACCCGAGAAAGCCTCGCTCATTTTCAAAATTAGTAAAAAAATCCTACAAAAAACAAATAAATAAAAATAACAGAGCCTACTCTTTAATTAAACAGGTGTTGAGGGATAAAACTTAAAAAACATAACTTATAAAAAGGGAAAAAAGAACAAAGTAAACCCGGGATAACCTCTCAAACTTGAGTTAATCTCTAAAACCCAAAACCTGTGAAATCATAGACCCCGCTCAATTAAAAATCTCAATTCTCAATCAATCTAATGTCAAATGATGGAATGAAAAAAACAAATATCAATTTAAAAAAATTTCCAAACAAAAAAATAGCGATCAAATTTGATATAAAAAAATTTGATGATGAATTTAAAAAAAACTAAAAATTATCTCAAATACAATAAATAGTAATAAAAAAATAAGGACTAAATTCAAAAGATTAAAAAATTAAAAGGGAATGAAATTGAATTTTATTATTTTATGAATTATTTTTAAAAACATTAGTCATCAATTTAAAGAATTATATAAAAAAAAACCCAATAAAGAATAACAAATAAAAAGACTTGACATAATTAGGGTCATTTTCAAGAGCAACAAAAATTTGTATGAAAAGAAAATTAATAAAAAGAATAAAACTCAATCTCCAATTGAATAAATGCTAAAGGATGAAAACAAAAAACAAATTACCTTAAACAAAGAAAAACAAAAACCAAGCGAACTTGGTGTGAACCTTCTAAACCTGGTCTAATCACCAAACTCATAACCCATGAAATTCTGGATCCGGATTCAATCAAAAAGCTTAATTCTCAACTAATTTAATTCTGAATGATGAAATTGTGAAAAAAAAATATTAATTTCAAAAAAAACTTGTCAAAATAAAAAACAAATCCAAAGAATAGAGATTAAATTTAATAGAAAAAACCCAAGGATGATAAAATTATATATAAAAAATAAATGAAATAGTAATCAAAAGGGCAGGGGCTAATTGTTAAGGAAACAATTGAAGGGGCTAGTCTAAAATTTTTAAAGGGTTGACCTGGAATTCGAGGTGGATAGAGAGAAGGAAAAAATAAGTGGTTGTTGGTGCTAAATTGAAGGTGCATTTGGCAAACGCACCACCTCATCGTGGAGAAGGCGCAAACACCTTTCAAACATCACAAGAAAATATGGCGTTTGGTGACTAGACAACTTCACACATGTCATTTGAAAGGCACAGGAGACGCTCTTTCATGTGCTTGGCACGCACCAACAAATGTTTTTTTCTTAAACATTTATTAAAATACAAAAATGCCCCTGAGTTAACTTGATGTTAACAAAAAAAACCATGATGAAAAGACCTAAACACCCCTAGAGGATAGTTTTGTTAATTTTGAACCCAGGAGTAGCTAAGTAACTTCATTTGAATATAAGAAAAGGACATAAACACCCTTGGGTTAAAGCCATCATTTTTTTTTTCAAAAGGTATTTAAGTAATTTAATTGTTCTAAAAAATTAAAATGACTAATCTAGCCTTAAACAATTTAAAAATGACATTGAATCATGATAAAAAGATCATTCTGCCTCTAAATCCTAGCTCCATGGTTTTTTTAGCCATGAGAAAATTTTACAGACAACTATTCCATTGAATATTATTTATTGGTATGCACTACATTGCGAGTTACACAAAAGCTTTTTTAACATAAAGAAATATCGAGGTATTGCTAATGTTTTTTCTAGTAGAAAATAATTTTAAATCATGTGGGGATTGATCTAATGTGACCCAGTCGATTTACCATGTCTAAAAGCAACTCAGACGATCGGTAAAACATATTTTGACTCAAAATAAATATTCAAGATAATATTTTTTATAAATATTGAAAGGACAATATATTGTATTGATTTCGGTAAATCCGGGCTAACCTGTCAATCAACATGTTGGGTCATGAGATTATAATAACCTCGTGAAAAGAAAATAAAAAACAAATTATGAAACCTAATTTTCAATAAACCTAAAATTGAATGATGAAATTAAAAAAAATTAAAAAAAATAACTAGAAAAAATGACTCAAGTCAACCTACCAAACCCGCAACTCGAATCATGAGACCGGGATAACCCATCACAAACTAAAATAAATTATAAAGTTCAATTTCTAATCAACTCAGTGTTAAAAGATAAAATTAAAAAAAAATGATAAAAAAGAGCATAAAAAACCGACTTGATTCAACCAAGTTAATCCGCCAAACTCGTATCCCAGAGT
This sequence comes from Populus x sibirica, assembly GCA_019202695.1. Classification (NCBI taxonomy): domain Eukaryota; kingdom Viridiplantae; phylum Streptophyta; class Magnoliopsida; order Malpighiales; family Salicaceae; genus Populus; species Populus x sibirica. Next base: position 462,814 of record JAGMVL010000899.1, on the reverse strand, counting down.
CATGAGATGGAGACAACCTCATAGAAAGTGAAATGAAATAAATCATGAAGTTTAATTACCAATCAATTAAACGATAAAATTAAGAAGAAAAAATCAATTAGAAAAAAAAAAACTTGAGTTAATCAAGTTAAGCCGTCAAACTTGTGATTTAAGTCATGAGATTGAGATAACCTCATAAAAAATAAATTAAAAAAATCATGAAATTTAATTTTCAATAATTTAATGTCAAGGGATGGAATTAAAACTGAAAAAAAAACATAAATTAATAAAAAAAACCAAAAGAGAAAAAATTACTATTATAGTAAATATTGTTTTGCAAGAAGAAGCACAATAAAACCCCCCACCTCTTTTTATTTTATTTTTTTTAATATCACTTGTGGGATATAATAAATAGAAATTAGTATAATAAAATTTACCACTAACATTTGATTATTTCTGCGGAATCAACCCAATTGCTCGACCATTAATGTTCATTGTGTTGTCCGAGTGCTTTCCTTCCAGAGACTATGTATATATAAACTACTACTGGATAATTAAAAAAAAAAAAAAATTGATTTGAAGCATCATTCAATTTCTATCTGGCTTCAATTTTTTAATAATATTTAAAGCAACGTTGTTAAGCCTATTTGGAATTATAATTGCAATTAATTAATAAAGTATTTTTATTTAGAAATTTATCAAAATAATATTGTTTTTATTTTTAAAAAATTATATTTAATATCAACGTGTCAAAATAATCTAAAAATAAAAAAAATTAATTTTTTTAAAAATATTTTTAAAATATAAAAATAAATAGGATAACAAGATAACACCGCTTCTTTGCTGCAGTCAAAAAGTTGTATACAGCACATGATTGATTACATACATCATATGCAGAACTAGTCAAAGTGGGGTGGTGGAGCTTCCCGGAGTTTTCCTCCAAACCTTACATCATTATCTACTCTCACAAGTCATTTTATGCTAATTGCTACCTACTCCTACTCCTACTCTTCATGAGAAAGAAACCAGACCAGAGTTGCCAATTAAAATCAATAAATATTCCTTGAATATCTTTTTTTTGTGTACTTTTCATATTATTCAACTTGATTTCCTTGAACCGGGAGGTTATCTTGTTCGGGTAAATATTATAAAATAAATAAATTAAATAAAAAGAGTTGTGCTTCCACCGATGCATCATCCCACAAAACATTATTCATTTCAATATCTTGTGAGCATAGTTTTTAAATCCGGTTCGATCCAAGATCCAGGTTCCGGGTTTTGACCGAGTTGGCCAGGTCAATTTCTATTTTAAAAAAATTCAAAACAGCATCGTTTTAGTAAAAAATACAAAAAAAAACAAAAATCAACGGGTTGCAATTGAGTTTTTGACCGGATTTTGCCGGGTCATTAGTCGGCTAAATCATACCGGGTCATAACTTTTTCTATTTTTTTTTTAACTCAACCCGGTTTAAACTTCTAATAAAAAAGAATTTCAGATCCACCCGCCGAGCCAGGTTTCAACTACGCTCGTGAGACTTGCAAGTTTTCGTTGCATTGGATTTGTTAATCTTGGTTTCGTAATTTGCATCCACATCACAAGGAGACAGGCTGTTTTTACTTGATTTCTGTGGTTTTAAATGGGCTTTGTTCGGCTTTTTTTTTATTTCAGGGCCCAATAACTAGAGTAAATGAGTATTTCAGGGCCTAATAGATGTGCAACGGTCTCAAATTTCAACCGGCGAAAACTATATGTGAATACATACATGTACACTTTATATCCAATTAGTCAAGTCGATCAGGGTTATTATAATTATTATATAATTCAATTTTTTTATTTTAAAAATTTCTTCAATTAAACATATTATTTCTATTTCCACAAAATACCTCCATAATTCCTGCTTGTTTATTCTTAGAGCCCCAATAAACATGTTTTGAGTTGGAAATCTTAATAGCTAGAGACAAGGGATTCGTATAAAAAAAACATAAATAAATATACTTTGGTAATCTGGTGTAAAATATTTTTAAGTTTTTTTTTTAATTTTTTACATTAAAACATTAAAATTATATTAAAAAAATACACATAAAAAAGCAGCAAATATTGCCTTTTCAAATAATAAATAATTTAAAAAACACTTTAAAAAATAAATTCAACCATATATCACGGAATATCAATCTCAACTATATTTAAAGAGAAATAATACCTTCATTATGTCCATTTATTTAACCTGGCACTCTCTCTATGCGTGGATTATATATATATTTGGAGTTTCTGCCTATTTTGCAGGTAATTAAGACATGATAATTGTGGTAAGATATTTGTGAAAGAAACCATGAAAAACAGTGCTTATACAAAGTGAAAAGTGAACCGACAGAACACATGCAAGCATGTAAACAGAGATAATGAACTTCGAGTTTTTTTCCTTTTTGAAAAAAAACAAATCAATCAGGATTATGTCAAAATAATAAAAGCTAGCTGAAAACTATGAAGAACAAAACAAGAGTTTTGCTTTTTAAAAAAAAATACAACCAAGACATATATTTAGAATTATTATACATAAAGCTAAAATGTGGTGTTTTTACTGTTTACAAAAACATGGTTCACCCTCTTATATTTTATTATGAATTGCAATAATATAATTTTTTAAAATTTTTAATTTGATCGTCAATTTTTATTTTTTTTTGCACAATTGAACCTTTTTCAGACCAAATTAGAGCTTAATTGCATGTTTTTTTTGTTATGAGAGAGGGTTGAATTGAAAGAAAGGGGAATGAAGTGAAGAAAGCGGGTAACATAGGTGGCAAATTGAAAATTTTGGTCAAGAATTCATTTGAGTCCCCCATCTTTTTTAGCTATTAGGTGAATTGCATGTTTTTTTGTAAGAGAGGGTTGAATTAAAAGAAAGGAAAATAAAATGAAGAAAGCGGATAACACAGGTGGCAGATTGAAAATTTTGGTCAACAATTTATTTGAGTATCCCATCTTTTTTAACTATTAGGTGATTGGTCTCTTGAATTTTACAAAATACAATTTTGATATCAAACTTTATTTTACTCATTTTTTAGTTCTTTTTTGGTTGGAGGAGAGAGAGGAGGTCGTCGGGTTCTAGTAGAGAGAGATAGTGTCCGATAGTGAGGAATTTGGCGACTAAAACGGTCATTTTTATGTCAAATGGTTCCATATGATGATGGGAGTTAAGATTACATGTTTTTTTTTTTTTACCTTGAAACACCTAAAAATCATATCTGATCTCGAGAAGTTTTCTTTTTTGTTTCAAGTGGATTTCAGGTTTTAGGATGGGTTTATACGTTTTTTATGGGCATGGATTGGTTTAACAAGGTTTTTAAAGTGTTTCCTATGTGTTTTAGGGGGGGGATAGATTTTTAGGTAAAAAACAAAAGACCCTGTTTTTATGGCCACCATAGTGGCCAAATTTTAAGGATGAACAAACGATGCATCATTTTTTTTCTTGTAGCCAATCGGTTGGTTACACGTGGCATTGACTTTGTTCATGTAAATATATTTAATTTATTAATAAAGACTTATTTATCTTTAATATTCATCAAATATTTTATTAATAAATTTAATATTTGATTAATGAATTTAGAGTAAAGATAAAGTTCTTGGACAAAAATGCTTTGCAAAGAAAATTATAAAGTTGTTATAATTATAAGATTTCTATTGCATCAAAGCATTGTTCCTAAATATTCTAGTAAATGCTTCATTAAAATTGAACATTAATTAGAGTTGTTGAAACTAGTATATATTATGTTCTTTTTTTATGAAAAAAAAATAGTTGTTCTTATAAGTTAAGGTATGAGGGTTACCTAGAACTAATATGTAGGTGTTTGTCAGATGACATGTATACTAAACTGACCCACATGAGAATCTCATATAGAGTGATCTCTTGTGTCTATGGAAAGTCTCACATAAAGGTTGTGTAAGTGATATTTAAACTTGAGATCACTAAATTATCTCATATAGGGAGTGTTATGCTTTGATCCTACTACATGTTGTCCTAATCAAGGATAAAAAATAGGCAGATGTAACATCCAACCTTACGGCAGATATTGAGTATAACATGAACTATATGGATGTTTTTAAGTAATCAAGAAATGATTCATTACCCTATGTGAATTAGGAAAAATGTTCAATCTATTTTCAAATAGTATTAATTGTAAATCATTGCACAAGGTGGAATGAGATTTGAAAAAAATTTCAAATTTTATTCAAATAATCAATGACTATGGTGTGAGAACAAACATGATTTGACAAAATAGATACACTTTATGTTATAATGTTTAAATCGAAACATTGTTGATGAATAAATAATTACACTGAGAAATTAGTTAGAAGTTAAGTCAAATCACTTATAACTATTATAATATTTGAAAAATCATGATAAGTTTCTAGATATTTTACATAATTTTTAAATATTAATTAATTAATTATTAAATTAATTATAAATTAATTTGTTTGATTTATTACAACATCTCTATCTGTAAAAAGAACAGGGATGGCGTTAGAGTCTCCATCAGTCACCTTCTGCAAAAGTTGCTGAATAAAATCGCTGGTAATAACTTTCCCTGCTGAATATTTTGGATCAGTCACAATAATATTTTGCTTCACAACTTTTACGTTGATAGGGCAACTTCCCTTCCCGGCAACCTCTTGGTAGCTCTCAATAATATCCCACCATGATGAGACTTGAGGTTGATAGCTGGCCCCCGCATTGTAATGTAAGGATTCAACAAAGGCTCTAATGGCATGTTTTTTGGGCACGCCCGAATTGACCGTACCAAATAAGAGTGAGGTTTAGGTTTCCTGTCAGAAGAGGGCCCCCATGGTAGGTTATGGGAGTGTTATCGGTGCCAAGACACGCAGGGAAGAGGAGGAGCAAGCAGAGAGAAGGATCAAGAGGGCGACTTGGGAGAGACGACGCTATTGCCAGATTTTCCGCCTATCTACTCCCTCGGTCACCATTTATCACACGTTACAACTTCTGGTGGCTTTGCATGTATGTAAAGGCTGTTAGTGCTCTAAAAATAGGTTACCACCAGACAGATGTTCTTACGTAAATTGTTGAAGACTAAATTTCACGGAGATTATTGCCTCAGTCCTTGGAATTTTTGCAGACAATTCGGTTGAGGCAGAGGAAAGGCTTTTTATTCATTTAAGTTTTGGATGGATAGGGATAGGAGAGACAACTCCTTCCTGTCGTCAAGAGAACTGTGAGAAATTTATCACAGCCTCGTAACCCGCCGGCCCAACCATTCTTACCCTTCATTTTTACAGAAAAAGAAAATCTAGGAAACAAACTCATCTACTGCAATACATGATGGAGATGCAAAATGACTTGTTACATCCATTCATTAAGTTAGCAAGGTAATCAAAATCATAAGGTGTTATAATATTTTCAACACTACAAACAGCCAACCACCAGGCATAGACGTCCCAGCACATATCCTGCAATGGAAAAATTAGTAAATCATACATGGAACATGTATATTGACCACTGACTTTTCACAGCAAAACAATGAAAGAAGTAAAAATAGATCAAGTCCTTAATGAAGAAGCCAAAAATTGCAACAGCCAACAAGAGGAGAGTGGATAATAAAAATAGAAACTCCAAGGCGCAGGGAAGGGGAGAACATTGCATATAAATCAATTTATTTCCTCGTTTTCTTTCAATCCCAGTTTATCATGCAACAAAGTGAACACAGATTACACACATTCATAACCAGTGCATTCAGTTGTGAGGTTTCTCTTGGCTTGCATTGATATAAGAAAATTGGTTTCTTTACATTTGGGCAATTTTGGTGACTCCTCTTCATTTTTCCTTAGCCTCGCGGCTACGGTCTTGAGACTGCTTGTCATGTAACTCACTGCAGCTACAAGAAGCTCTCTGCACACAAATTAAACATTTTGCTCAACATTAAGAAATCTGGATATTTTCCTGGCCATATCAAACAGGACATATGCATGCTGCAAGAATCTCATTCTTACAAATAGAAAATAAGGCAATCAACATGACATGAAGATATAAGTGCATCATGGAATCTGGCATCATTACATGCTTTCGATGCACGTGGCCAAAGAAATAAATATGGAATGTTGTTCGATATTGTCAGATTCCAAACAAATTTTCAGCCTCATGCCCCCATGATAGAACCCAGAAATTTCTTAAGTTACGAGCATTACAATTCATATCATCGTTCTAGAAACACATAATTTGTAAAAAGAAAGTAACAAATGCAATGCAATTTATAGTTCAATACCTCTAGTTTCTGTTTTACAAGAGTTCTGTATGATCATCAGTATACATAAACAAAAACCACTCTTCACTAGTAAATTTATTTCATTGAACTGTTGTTTTGTCTTAAAAGAGGTATTCACAATTTTTCCTTTTCCGGTTATACTTAAGAAGTGAAATAGCAAATTTTATTTCCTGTCACTATGGTGCCTTCTTTGATTTATATGGTGATCATTAAATTAACAGTGAAAAAGCAAAACAGCAATCCATGGATGAAAAAACAATATACAAGATATTCATGCAAAAAGAAAAGGAAATACAAGGACATAAGAAATTAGAATCATGTACCCAGTCAGAGTGAAACAAACAATATTACTTCATCTTCGAAAATTTATGAGCAGGTGAAACAACCTCAACTACCAAGGTGAGTTAAATAAGATGACCCAATCATGTTCTGCAAAGTAAGGGTGCCCAAGATGGAAGATTTGTAGACAGTCCTACCTTTTAAATAATTTATGATTCCCTCAAAACAGCACACACCACCAAAAAAGAGGCAATTTTCTTACAGAAAAACACAAATGCAAATTATGAAATAAAAGGATATCTATCATAAATGATAAAAACTAATTTATACTTACAATGGTGAGCAAGGAGAACAACCACCATTTACATAGTAAACAAACAAGAATGAATCATAATGCTGGCCGTTGATTAGATAAAAGCCTTGCAACCTTCGTATACACTTGAATGACATTTTTTTGTACAAATGAATAGCAGGAATGTTGTAAGAGATCACATGCAGGTAAACTGCATGACATGTCGGAATACTTGAAGCATATTTAATGACCTGACGAATAAGAGACCTTGCTGCAAATTAAACAACCAAGTAATCAATTATAAAGCAAGACAAATTTCAGCAGGCATTTCAAAGTAGAGTCCTTTGTGGTGCAGATCCTACCTATTCCAAGATTTCTGTAAGTTTCTACTACTCCAAGTGTCATGATGTAAACTAGTGTTTGATCTGGTTTCAAGGGGTCGTATATGAGCAAATCTCCTATCTACAAAGCAGGTGTAGGTTCACATGAATTAGTAGAAAGAGAGACATAATTTGTGGAATGAAATAATGATTTCAAAATTACACATATTCGATAATGAAAAATGAACAAAGCTTGAATGAAGAATCCAGCTGCATCCTACATCTGATGAATGTGATGGGTTGCAATTACCTTGTTAGAAAACATTTATAGCCCAATCTCACTCAGATGCAACATTAAAATAACCTGGACATTTAAATAAGGAAATTTGTGTGCCCATATTTGTCACAGGAGTTGCGTAGAGATGTGAGCTTCGGTTATCCAGTCATAACTGGCTCAATGGTTCTTGGGAATATCTTTTATTTGTTGCTGCATCACCCAGGGGTATGCCTAATATGCCAGTGTGAGGCACAGATACAAGTAATGCCCCTTGGAAAAGTAGAAAACTCACCTCAGTTTCTTTTGCCAGTACAATCCGTGCCGTAACAAATCCAATAAGTTCATCACTGTGACCATTAGGTCGACTGCGGTCAACTGCAGCCCAGGAAACAATATCACGTGCATGAACAACACTTTGGAAAAACTCTTCCTCGTACCTGAAAGGAGGAAATGATTTCCATATAGAAGCAAGAAAAGCATGTTACAAATTATAACAAAGAGAAAAATCAGAAGAAAAAGAAAAGGAGCATTAGATGAAGCAATCAACCTGATAGGGAATATATCAGCATGTAATCGCTCTAATACCTCCAAATCAGAAGGTTGTATAGGTCTGTAGCATATGGTTGGACGATGAGAAATTTTTTGGTTCACCATTGATGGCTTTTCTGTTAATCCCCTACAAAGATATGGTAAATTTGTAGAACTTGCAGCTGGACTTCTTCCATTTATACCACATTAGTCATGCCTCTGTATATCAGGTGCTTGAACACAGAAAATTATACTGTCCTCAGTTTGTTACAGTAGAAAAAACAAAGAAAGTACTACAACGCAGGAGTACAGTAAAGAAACAAAAGTCAGGAGATGACAAAGCATAAAAGAATAGATATTGTTTTCTTTTGTTTTGTTATCTTTTTACCCTATCAAAGGCACATAAACCCCAGATCCATTAGAATCATGCTAGCCCATGAAAAGCTGGATCATGAGTAGGTTGCCAAAACACAAGCTTGTTCATCCTCAAAAACATGGGGGGATGAACCATGAGCGTGTGCCTTCCACGCATCTTAAGCTCAATCACTTTGCCGCTTGATGAACCCGCAGGGTTAAAGCAAAAATAAAAAGAACATGGACCCCCCACTGATCATGTTTTGCATCCCATGTGTAGTCAACTTCGTATAACTTTCATAATTAACATCTTGCCTTGAGATAATAAATTCTTCGAACTTATGCTGTGTCCATAGGCAGTAAGGATTACAGAGTCTTAATACAAAAATGCTTTCCTCGAGAATAGAGATTCTTCAAATTTGTTGCTGCGTTCCCATGTGCTAGTCATCGTGGTACAAATCATGTAATTCATAAGAAGATTCAGAGACAAAAGGATTACAATTGATTGCTAAGACATCACTCATCCCCCCCTAGGAGACGGGATATGCTACGTACAGATAATTAAGCGAATAGAAATAGAAGAGATTGCACCATTTCACCACAAACCCACATCTTGAAAATAACAACAGAATATTATTCAATTCAATTCTTAAGCAACAAAACCAGGGTTGAGAGAGAGACAGAGAGGAAGTCATGTTATTTCCCAATCCCAAAGAAAGACAGTCTCAAGAAATCAACCATGCATAACCATTAACAAATTCAAACGAATATTAATAAACAAAGCGAAGTTGAAGTGAGAAGTTCGATAACAAAAGGTTGTCAAATTTGGAAGAAAAAACAAAGACCCAGATGAGATCTAATGTTGAAAAACAGAATAAAAGGACTACCTAGCTGATTTTGCAGGGCTGCTTCGGAGGCTGATAATATTATCTTGAAAGCATAAAGAACGTGTACAGAGATGAGAAGGAAGGAAGTAGAGGGTCTGAGAAAGGAATCAGAGACTTTCTTTTCTTTTGCCTTGCTTTTGATGGGGGAAAAATGGTTCTTGATTTGATTTCTGCTGATCTTTTTCTTTCTTTTTTACTTTTTTTCTCACTATCACCAAAATGTCACTTTTTTTTCGTGATTTTTTTTATATATTAAAAAAAATAAAGTTGTGTATCAAGAAAAAAAACTGTATAAATATGGTGTCTAACTTTTTTATTATTTTTATGTCTCAATTTTAATTTTATCTATTTAAGTTATTATTTTTTTTCTATTTTAATGCTTATAAGTAATTCAATTCAATAAAACCAAATATTAATTATTCATTATTTTATTCTCTATAACCTATTTTTTATATAAAAAAAATAGATACAAATAGAAAAGAAATTATATATAAAGATATTTTTATTAATTTTTATGGGTCAAGGGTTTTATTTTATTATTTTTGTGTCCAACATTTTTTTAAATGAACAACTAATTACTTTTTAAACACTAAAATTTTTCTTTAATTATTATTAAAATTATATTTTCTCTTATTTTTGTGTTCGTTATTTTTTTTTAAAATGAACCATTAATTACTCTTTAAACACTAAATTTTCTCCTCTTGAATTATTATTAGAATTATCAATCTTGTATCAAATAAATAAATATTAATAGAGCAATTCATAAAGTAGCTTGAATTTTATTTTTTATAAAACTCAAATTCAATATGTTAATAGTGTCATTATGCTTCAACATTCAAGTAAAGACTCTACAATTCAAAGTAGTTGACAAACTTAAAAATGAATTGCAAGTGAAAAGGGTTATCAAAACCACCAACCTCAGATGGAAGAAATAATCAATGCATAATTAATGCACAAAGTTGAAAATGGAAAATTGGATAGAAATCAAACTTAAATTATTAAATTTAATATTTTATTATTTTTTTTATTTATTTGAGTATATACTTGTGATTGAACTTATTAGATATTGATGTGTCCCTTATCATGTGACATTGTAAAAAGTAAGTCTTCAATGAAAATATTGTAAAATATACTTAAATTTAAATTAAATAATTAGAAAAGAAAAGGATAGGAAAAATTGAAAAGGAAAAAGGATGGCATAAATTGAAGTTAAAGTCTGTGGATATTAAAAAATCACATCTTAAAAATAAAATTATATTAACATTATTGTCAATCTACATATAATAACAAAATCCATTATTATCAACCACTATGAACCATTGTTGCTAATATTGGGTTTTTTACTCCAATGGTTCATGATAATTCAAAAAAGCAAGCAGCATTAATTATCTTTCATAATTTTTTTATTATGACGCACTTTTCCTACATATTAGGAGATAATGATAATGAATATTTCAGTTATAGTTTTTAAACCCAACCCGGTGGTCGATCCAGTACAATAATCGAGTCAGGAGTCAGATGGGTTGACCCAGATCAACCAAAAAAAAAAAATTGTTTAGATTGGTTCTGAAAAGCAAGCATTCCTCTTAAATTAGAGTCAAAACCACATAGCAACACAAACACTTTGATTAATAGACTGTTTAATATTTTTTTTTTTCAAATAATTTAAAACTAAAAATATTTAATAAATCGCAGTCCTTGAGCAAACTATTCCTAAACATCTCTAAAACCATACATATCAATAGGTAATTAGATCCAACAATCCCTTACGTTGAAAAGCTGCATAAGTTATCTTGAATCACAGCAAAATCTATTACACCTCTTGCATGCCCCATTCACTCTTTCCTTCTTTTTTCCCCCTTTTAATCCACTCCTACAATCAACAAAAATTATCCATGTTCAATGTTTGCCCAAAAAACAAATTTGTGACAAAGAAGGAATCTCAGTTATTGATCTCTCTATTTTCACTGGAAAAAAGGTTTGCCCAAAACTAATGAAGGAATCCCAGATGTCTTTGTTTCCATTTCAAGTGACACAAAAGAAGTTGTGTCAAAGATTGAAGAAGTGTGCAAGAATTAATTAAGATTAGTTTGCCTAAAACTAGGAAAGTACAGATAGAGAACTAACTAGAAAAGCCAGAAACCACAAAAGCTTGAAAGCCACAATGGAGATCCATTGGTGATTTAATAACCAAAAGAGAGACGAGGACAAAACATGGTATGGCTTGCCTTGAAGTTTTTTTCATGTGGCTTAAATTCCTCTACTCTTCTTCGCAAGTGATATGGCTTTGAAGATTGAAGAGATTAGGTTTTTTGTCTTCATTGTTTTAGCCTTTTACTGTCAAAACGTTTGACACTAAAAGGATAAAATGGTGATATATATATATATATATATAAACAGCCGGGTCTCATCTAGGTTTACCCAGGTCGACTAGGTTTGGCCGAGCCAAATCCCTGGCCGGTTTTCTCATCAACCCGATCTGGTTCCAGCCTCGGGTCCTGGGTCGACCCACCGGGTCGGCCAGGTTTTAAAACACTGATTTCAGTACTTAACAAATTAAATAAACCACATAAATTAAATAAAAAAAATAAAAGGTTGGTAACCCAAATAAATAAAACTAAAGGTAATATACTCAAATATAAAGATAATAAAAGGTTGAATATAAAATTATATAGCTTTCTCAAAAGAGAAAATGGCATATTGAAAATTAAAATGGATTTCTAAAAATAACAAAAAATGATTTTTTGTTTTATAATTTTTTAATTATATAACATCATGTTACCAACATTACTATTATGTCCTCATTATCACCTAGACATCACCAACATCACCTTAATATTATCTTCACAACCATCATTATTGCTATAGTCACAACAACCACCATTTTAATCATCACTTCTTCATCACCACCTTCTGTTTTAACATTGTCCATATCACTAACTCCAACAACACTATAACCACTATCTCCATAACCTTCGCAAACATATAATAATTATTTTTTGCTCCTATTAAATTATTACGACCACCTCTATCATATTATTATTGTAATAAAAGTTTGGTATTATTATAATATTTATCATCATTTTTATTATAATGTTATATAGATTGACTTCTATATAAATTATAAATTATAGTCCTATAAAAATTATCTATAGCAAATAAGCATTTTATAATTTGAATTCTAATTCAATTAATATTTTTTATTCACCTCTTCTTCTAACAGTTGTGTGTGTTGGAACATTAATTATACTATAACATTCATTAACTATTTAAGAATATGACTTGATTGTCAATCAATTACATGAATCCTCATCTTCTTGATTGATGGTCAATCTTAGAAATCTACACTAGTTTACTCAAAAACACAAAGCAAGCAAGTACTACTCCTAATCAAATGACAAATGATTGTTTATTTTAGGTATAAATAATGCCCTTTATTTTATTTAGAATAAATGAAGGAATATCAATTTGCCTTCTTATTAAATCGACTAACAGGTCATTCATCGATGTGTGAAAAATCAAGCATTGTTCTTTTAAAATATTGACCATGTGTTAGCTTCTTGATGTTTTAGCTAGCTAAACAAATTCAAAACTAAACATTGTTTGGCTTTGAGATGATACTTAAGATTATAAGAATTGTCATGCTAAGTCTTTGTTTATCAATCAATATCAAGCTCTTCAGCTTCTTCTAAGAAATCCTTAAGTTATTTCTAAAAAAATCAAGGATTCATAGAAACCCTAAGTTTTCTCCTTAAAAAATGGCATCTTCTAGTAGCTTTTTGTCAATAAAAACCTTATATAATTACTTGTTTCCAGAACATCATTGATTGTGTCTCTAATATTAATTAGGCAATTATAAGTGACGCATAGAGGTATAATTAGGAAATGCATAGGGCCCTACCTAGAAGAAATTGTTCCTAAAGGGGCTTGTCTCTTCCTTCTGAACATTGAAAGAGAAAGGCTTTCACTTCAAGATGACCATATCAACCTCAATATTTGGAAGAATTCAATTAGAACATGGCTCAACATTGTCTTTTTTTATTACATCAACTAACTCAACTAAATGCAACAACATTTTAGTGATGAATGGAAATGCTAAAGGATTTTTGACATCATTCAGTTGCTTAGGATCAATACCAAGCTAGATAAAAAGATGTCAATTGTTCTCTCTCTTACTTTTCTTATTAATTTTCGGTAACATCTTTATCTTTAGGTATGTGATATAAATTGTAACTCCTTTTGATGTGGTCATGTTTGAAAGCCTTTATTCAGGTGTTAATAGATTATGTGCTCTTCACAAGTCCTTCCTAGTCAATTTAAAGACTTGTTAGTAAACACCCATGAGTGTGGCACTCTTCTAAAATCGAGGATAGAAAGAAACTTCCTAACCTAATATGAGCATGCTACTTTCTTCATATACTAGGTATGTCGATACCTAATATATTTCAGGTCCAAGAAGCTTGTTAAGGCCTACTTAAAGATAATTATGATGATTAAAAAAATGTTGTTCATCGTGTCATTAAATTCCTCACAACATCCTTTTCCTCAGGCGACGACGCATGTTGATTGTTTCTTGGAAGATTTACACTGATAATATTTTTCTTTTTTTCTTTTATTTCTCCTCCTTTGAAATTCATTTGGCCACTTCAAATTTTAAGGCAGTCGAAACTATTTGGTATTGTGGTAACTTCTATTTTTTGCGTAATCATGAGATAAGAAATCATTTGGCTAGCCAAATAACTTTTTTTTTTTTTTGCATTGAGACCCATAAATAATTGTGTTTCAAACATTGATTTTGTAGAAACTAAAATAACATGTTTTTCGTGTGTGCTTGACATTATGATTGCTTTTGCAGTTATGATTTAAAAAATACGTTTACAAAAATATGTATTTGATTAAAACTGTTGTAAGATTGATTATTGCATGCAAAATAAATGAAAAATTGATCTCCATGAATGAAGAACAGGTTATTTTAGCTTATACAAAACTAAAGTTTGAAACACAGTTATACATGGGGCCTTCTATAAAACGTAGAAGTTATTTGATTAACCAAATAATTTTTTATCTATGGTTGGACAAAGAGTAGAATCTACCACAATACCAAATGATCTCGAAGAGTGTTTTATCCATGTACACTTGTTTTTCATTTATTTTGTATGCAAAAATCCATTTCACAATAGTTTTAACTAAACAAATATTTTTTTAAATCGCAATTAAATTATTATATTTTTAAACTGCAATCGTAAAACATATCATAATTGAGTCTGTTTGTTTCTGTGGTTGCTTTTGTGTTTGAAACAAACCACGGAAAATACATTTTTGGTAAAAGATGAAATGTTGTTTGCTGTTTGTGGGCCCTAGTTAATTTTGTGTTGAAAACGCAGGTAAATTAAAAGCAATTCCAAGCTGCTTCACGGGAAGTGCATAGTGAAATTCACTCTGCACTTCCCGTGAACAGTCTCCATTGTTCATGGTCGGACCAGGTCAGGTCCAAACCTAAATGTATTGTACCGGGTCCGACCCAGTAAAAAAAACTCCATTTTTTTAATTGTGTTTTATTCAAAAAACTAGTGTTTAACATTATTCAATGACACTACATAAATTAAAAGGAGATGACATGATGACGTAGCATTTGCAGAATTTGATCGTAATCACAATTTTGTTCCTGATGATATTTGACCTGATTTTGTTGCACGTTAAAAAAACCATGAAAATTGTAGTCCTTGTCGGATGAATTTCGTATGTGATAAAATTGTAGATAGTTTAATGGAATAATAAAAAATATTTTATATAAAGTATTATTTATTTCAAGATGTAACAACAGTAGTTCAATCTACAATATTTAAATTAAAAATCATCAATATTAATATATATTATTTTTAGTTATTTTATAACTTCAATTTGAAAAGCATTTTTAACCAAACACATTAAACTACTTTTTGTTTAACCTCAATTTCAACCACAGTTTTAACCAAACATATATAAATATTAAATCAACTTGAACTAAAAATATTTTTTATAAAATAACTATTTTTAAATCACAATCATAAAAGTTACCACAATACCAAACATAATCAACACACACTCAATGACTAATTTAGGGGCGGCTTGATGTTGTATTAGCTGTAGAGGTTGAATATATGGTTCAATTGGCCTATAGTTTAACCAAATGGTCGAAGATATGGTTGTTGCTGGTCATTCAGGATGGTTGTTGTCACGATCAGAGAGGGAGGACAAATTAGTGGTCGTTGTTTATATGGTGGTGCTTTGCTTCAATGAACTACTATTAGCTAGTTGGTGATGCCTGTTTGATATAATAATATATGGTATTTTTAAAAATTATTTTTAATTGAAAATATATTGAAATGTTTTTTTTTTATTTTTAATATGAATACATAAAAATATTTAAATATATCAATTTAATATTTTTTAAATAAAAAATAATTAAAAAAATATTTTTAAAAGCATAAGCTCCCACCGTAACAGAAGAGCACTTGGAAGTATAGATACTTGAGGCAAAGCATATGTTGTTGAATTGGCCACGTCACCATGAAGAAAGCAAATTGCTAATGACAGTCTGACTTTATTGAATGCACTTCAAGTTTTTTTTTCTTCTTGTTTTTGTTTTTATTCCTTATCTTCTTTTTTATTTTTTATTTTATGGTGAGAGGGAGATCTTGCTTCTTCTTCTTCTTTTTTGGAAAGAGAATGTTTTATAAAAAAAAAATTTATAGCCCCTCCAATGAAGAGAGAGAAATGTACATACAAGCCATTCAACCACTTAAAAAAAAAATCTCTCTAATAACCATAATTTTTAGAACCGGTCCAATCCAAGATTCGGATTCCATGTTTTGACTAAATCAATTCATTTTTTTAAAATATATATTAAAATAATTTTTATTTTATTTTATGATGAAGTTGTTTTTTAAAATGTTTTTTATTTTAAAATATATTAAAATAATAATTTTTTATTTTTTAAAAATTATTTTTAATATCGACATATCAAAATATCTAAAATTATAAAAACCATATTAATTTAAAACAAAACAAAAAATTCATTTTTTTTTAAAACGCTTCCAAAACGCAAAATCAGAAAAAAAATAATACTTTTATAATAATATTTTTTTTATTTAAAATTATTGTCATCTTCCTTCTAATTTATTTTTGCTCATTTTTTATAATTTAAATTCCATTCGGAATTCAAATCAATACTCTAAAAAACAATATTCCAAACATAAAAATTAACTTATCCTTAGAAGAGAATTCAATTCCACGATTCCAAACAGTCAATTAAAGAAAAGCACGGTTCTAGGGGATTCCTACCATGCTTGTAAAAAAAATAAAAAGAGATTTATCCTGGCTACCCAAAGTGGACAACAATCAGAGCATTGGCGAGGATGAAACACTTCTATGTTCTGATGCTGATTCAAAGAGGACTATTGCATCTACAGAAATTCAAGTTTGCATTTCTAACCGCAGCAAAGGAATAACAACTTCCGGGGGTGGTGCAAAGTCACATTATTATGCATAAATGAAATTACTGCAAACAATAACCTGAAGCCATTCACCTGTACATGGAAATCTAGGATCCAAAGAGCAACTTGAACCCACCAGAGAAAAAAGTAGAAACTGAACTACATCAGATGCTTTAATGCTGCATACCATATCAGCAGAGGTTGTGTGCGACCATGTTTTCCAGAGAAATTGTAGTTTCAACACTACTCGAAGAAGCAACAGTGGGAAATGATAAATCACAGAGAATCAAGGATGGGGACAACAGTACAAACAGCTTCCCCTTGCAGTTAGCAGAAATTTCAAACGTGGTAATTTTAAACGTGGCAAATGGAACACAATCTTTGTTGCAGAAGGATGCACTAAAAGGTGTCGCAGAACAACCAAGTTTCTGAACACTGCAATTTCAACATGATCGAGGCTGAAAAACATGTAGAATGACGAGTAGATAACGTGCAGAGAAGCAGAGATGGAGAAAACCGTGCACTATGATGCAGTTAAGTGGCGAAAGGATGCCGTTTTGGCCGAAAACCACACCTCAAAAACAAAACATATAAATCTTTTAGAAACAACTACATCAAACATAATAATTATAACATGAATAGTCAATATTAAACTTAGGAACAAAAGGATGCAGTTAAGTTTTAAAAGTATGGAAGAGACCTACATATTTCAGTAAGTTGTAGACAGCAAGCCGACATAAAACAGTGTCCAAGCACCTGTTTTGCAGTTGAAACACTTCGATGAAGCCACCCGAAACCAAGTTTCTAACAAACCTCATTGTCATGAGATGAACATAACTTAACATAACCTTCTATGTTCAAATGGTCCTATTAGAACTAAAGTATAACAGATTATTTTCTTCAATAGCCTGCTGGTTCTCAGTTTGGCTTCCAGCCTCAGTCGCTGCAGGGAGAAACAAGCAAATAAGTCTGTCCTCATCTTATTAAACATTGAAGAAAATAAATAATCAACTGTTCTGTAAATTACATGTACATTTTTTCTTTTGAGAAGGTTGTGCAATGGTTCTAATACTCAGCTGTTCAGACCAACAAGCACTCAGATGCAACAGATGAAATTTGTAATTCAGAATTTTGTTATGCTCTGATAATTGTTTTCTTTTGTTTTTCCAAGTAGTCAAAGTGTCAGCTCACAGTATCATTGACCCAACAACACTGTACCATAAGACTAGCTGGATAGTATATAGCAGAATAACAACTAAATTATTTTTCCCAAATATGCATAAGCACAACATACCCAATAGCATAAGGTGAATCGCGGTGGCCATGACGATATGGAGGGGACCTGCTATAGCTGCGACCTCGGCGAGGTGAAAGGCTCCGGCGTCTTGGAGATCTTCTCTCACGGGGGCTATAACTCCTGCCAAAGACAAAGTAAAAATAGCAACAGTAAATAATCTAGCGTGTCAACTGTGAGCATATTCTCCTAATCAGCAAACACAAGATAGCCCAGGATAAAAAATTGCATTGAATCTCATTACTGGTCAATGGTATTGCCCAGCTCCTATTGCACAGCATATTCATTTTGATTCCTTTATTATAGCTAAAGCAGCTAACAGAGACTCAAAAGTCATCTGTTATAAAAATATTGATTCTATCACCTCTCATCTGGAAAAATTATCCTGCAATTTCAAGGCTTCCAGTAGCAGTTGCAGTTATCCTTCCAATTCCATTCCTTTTTGAAAATAGTAGTTGCCCCGCCCAGAACCAGTTTTGGTCCTATATATATGGTAGGGGAAAAGAAGCACACCATGGAATATGATAATAAAGTATATGGCAGGCCATACAATCATCACAAGGAAACGTAAAAGTCAATTAATAGAGAGAGAGTGCTTTGATTTCATAATGCTTCGACATTGTTCTTCCTCATGCAAAATCATAAGGTTATTCTGTATGAAAAAAAAAAACCACAAGATCATGTTTCTAATTCAAGCCTATTACTTGACTTGTAAGCATTGTGTTTGTGACTATGCAAATGTAAACAAAGAAGGAAAATAAGAGAGCAAACCAGAAAATTTCTAACAAGTGTTCTATCCAGAAAATAAATATAACCCCAAAGAGAGATAAACACATTAAACGCACCTGCGCCCATACCCATAACTTGGACTTCCACGGCGGCGAGGACTGGGGCTTCGACGACGACTACTTCCCAAGCCTCGTGAGCCAATGCGCAGACGACATTCTCGTGCAAAATGACCAGGTTCACCACACTCATAACATTTTGAGTCCTCACCTCCACCACGTCCATGTCCATCGCCACTACGGCCTCCACCACCCTTAGAATTATGAGAAAGCTCCACACGCCAGCCATTCTTTCCTGTAAAATGAGCCAGAATCTTAACAGAACTCTCTAAAATATAATACAGCTTGCAACCCTATAGTTTTAAAACAATTTAATTTCCATGTTCGGTAATACAGTTCACTAAACATGAGCAGAAAATAATAGAAGTTATAGCAGCCAACACTGAACATAAGAAGAGCCAACATATAGCATAAGAAATATAAATCATAAATAAAAAGCAGGAATCATTTTAAACAAGAGATGGCAAACATCATAATAAATTAAAATTTTCATAAAAGAAAAAGGGTCTGCATTTGTAACAAATGACAGGAAACAAAAATATACAAACCATCCAATGCGCGAATTGCATCTATAGCATCCCTGCGATCATCAAACTCAACAAATGCATATCCTGGTGGCCTTCGAGCAACCCAGACACTGCATGAATTTTTATTTAGAAATTAGAATTGGAAAAATCTTGTTATCAATGAAAAATGCAACAACAAACATGCACAAAGACATATCCCAACATCCACCCCTGCCACCAGTCCCTAAGCCTTTGTTCTACAGAGTTTTCATATCAGCACCTTTTTAGTTCAAAAAATAAAACAACCCTTGTCCTTCTCAGGCAATGACAAAAAATGATTACTGACTTAAAACCAAATGGCAATTTGCAAAGATTACCTTCAGCAAAGAATACTTATGCCTGGTCTAGTTTATAAAATTTGAAAAAATCAGCATGCACCTACTGAAAAAAAGAAAAGGAGATTGAATTACACAAAAATGCTATAGAACTTACTGATTAGTATATTGTAAATGCATGTTAGCAACTTATGGTCTTATGCTGGATCTGAAGTATCAGCAGAGTTTTACATGTTCAAATCTCCTAAAATGACATCCTAGCATGAATTTATCAAACCTGTCATGTATCCATATCATGCCATATCAAGTATGGATACTTCACACTTCCCTCTACATGTGAAATACTTCCCCTAGGCATACAAAATTCAGTTCCATACACTCACATACTCTTGCGATACACAGATGACACCTCATGACTTCTATTCAGATAATATACAATCCAAATGACACCTCATAACTACTATTCAGATCGCTATATACAATCCAAACACAAGTTAAATGCAGGACTTAAAATCATAAAAGTTCTCAAACAATGAAAATCAATAGATACGGTTAGTATAAATAAAAATAATATTGATGTCCATGTCATTTGCTGATGACCATGCATTTAATACAAGTGTCAAGAATACCTTAAATAAACTATAAATTAAACCAACTGAAAACTTAGGATGACTCCATTAATCGATCTGATGTAAAATGCTTTTAAGAAATTGGCTGACTGGACTTGCGTGTTTAGTGTGGAAATGTTCTCATCTAAAGAACCCAGTTTGTTGACATTTTACAACTGGCTCTTACAGCGGTAGTATGTAAGATAAAAATTAAGAATCAAGGAAGAATGAACAATCATTTAAAGAAAGAAATTGTCACAGAGAAAAACTATGAAGAGAAGAGAAAAAGGAAGCCAAGAAGGAACACAAAAAGAGAGATGCAGAGAGAATAGAGGATCTCATGAACACTTCAAACACCCTGTTGCATGGTTTCCTGTTAGGTTAAATAGCACAAGCTAGTAATAGCATCCAACCCACCTAATGACATTAGCTAGTGTTGTGGGTTCTAAGTGCCTGCCTCAACTAAGAGGAATTTGGTCAATTAAAGTTGAATGTAAGTTGAATAGAAGCCAGTAAAGCAATCTAGTTACTGTTCTTTTTATCTTCTCAAGTCCAAATAAAATAAGCACTTTTCAAATATATATTTTATGTACCTAATGACATTAGCTAGTGTTGAGGGTTCTAAGTGCCTTCCTCAACTGAGAGGACTTTGGTCAATTAAAGTTAAATGTACATTCAGTAGAAGCCTGTAGAGAAGTTTTGCTACCGTTCTTTCTATCTTTTCAAGTCCAAATAAGCACTTTTCTAATAATTCATGTACAGATAGAGTTTTCACTGTCAGTTTGTAGACTACTAAATTAGGATGGCTAATATTAATCCTATAGACCTCCCCTTGACCAAAGTCAGAGTGGTGCAGCCTTTAGGTTGCAAAGTTTTATAAACTAAAATTCTATTATTCACAACTGGGCTAATTCAATTCAAAGCAATTCTAAACTACTTTTAACAGTAATTGAAATGGCAAATAACAAATGACAAATGGAACTGAGGCTGCAAACTTTAATTCATTAAGTACAAAGCAACATGGAAATAAGAGTATGAACTTACATCCATGGCATTAGGTTTATGTACATGGATTGGAACCTTGCGTTAATTGCTTTGAACAGTTTGATTGCACACAGACATGAACCAAATAAGACAATAAAGCAACTCTACAGCCTACTAGTTGCTTATATGCCCCAGAGCTATAGTCTATAAGATTCAACCTGCGAGATTACAGCCTTAAGTTTCAGGATACCTGAACCTTGAAAGAATTGCATTGGGTGCAGTTGCAATTTGCAGTTGTGTTGATTGTTCTACTGTTATGCTCCTTTGCTGTAACTTTTATAGACCCATACTTGAAAACTAACTTCAATAACTGCACGTGTTGGTTACTTCTTCCATGATCTAGTTGTTTGCCCATTAATGCATAACATCCCACTATCCACTAATCCATCAATTTAGAGTTAATGCCCACTACATGGAAAATAATCCTAACTAACAAAAAGAAACACAGGCATTTTGGAATAGGTAGTAGGATATTTAAATTTCTAGAAATATTTCTTTGAAAATTCTAGAAACTTGCGAGTCAACAGCTAGCAACCCACTTAACATCCTAGCCAAAACTTTAAAGTCCATTCATCTCTTCAAAATTCTATTTTTTCTCCAAATAGTAAGATTATTGAAAATTCTAAGGACAACTTTCATCATCCTAAAGTACCCAGCTCTCAGAATTTAACAATTGAAACTCTCCATGATAAGTTAGATAAAGCTTAAAAAAGGGTAGTAATGTAAAAATAGAAATAAAAATGACCTAAGCGAGAGTCCAAGCACCTAAAGATTTAAACACCTTGCCATCAGGCATTTCAGGCACCAAAGTAGCCCCTTGCTCAGCTTAGGCGCCCAAGAGAGTGCCTTGGCAACTTGTGATAATACTAGTAGCTACATATCCATATGCAGATTCGTGACGCACAAATACACTCCTGAATTTTAAAATAATTGCGAAAGTCAACTAGCATGTTCAGATACTGAGAAAAATTAAATGCTAACAATAATAACCACGGAAGAAACAACAAATATCCAGCACGCCTAAAACACTCAAATCAGCCAAAACAATGCAAGGTGCCAAAGAAATTACCTACGAAGAACACCATACATCCGGAATTCATCTTCGAGATCCCTCTCAGAGACGCGCGGATCCAAATTCCCAACATAAACCCGAGACATTATAGTGAGCAAAACAAGCACCAATCTAAAGAACAACAAGCACATTTGTGGTTAAATAGCAGATTGTAGCTCAAAAAGAAATCCCAAGTTGTTTATCTATGATCATTTGAGCAACTAACCGAAAAATCACTTGTTTTATACCAACAGGAAAACGTTGAAGTCCAAAGCAGCGTGGATTTATAAGCCACGTGGCGGCTAACAGAACTTATCATTTTGTAATTATACGATTTTATGCTGTGTTCCATGCTGAAATCATGGCAGTCCAAATCTTCGTAACTCATAATTCCCAAATTGAGAGGGGGAGGAGGGACCAAGTCATGTTATGAGTTATTGTTATATCAAACTTGCAATTCCCACAGAAAGAAACAAACCAACACATATAATTCTCTTTAAACTAGATTATAACCATAGTTCTTCATAGAATCTTGATTCATATGAAAAGAGAAGAAAAAAAACTACTAATACAGCAAAATAGTCATACAAAGCTACGTTCCAGTGAGATTTAAGAAAGACCCAAATGAAATCTAATGTTGAAAAACATAATAAAAGGGATTACCTGCTTGATTCTGCAGGCAGTTTTGGATTCTGATTATTACTATGTTGAAAGCAAGAACGTGCTAGAGCCTGGATAGAGGAGAAATTCGTAAGAATCTTTTAGCAAGGTCAGTAAGTAGACTTATATTTGTAATGGGCTTTAGGCCAGTATGTCTGTATTGGCTCTTTTGCCTTAGGCCTGTTTAGACCTGATTATTTACTGTCTGGTTTTGCACATTTGCATTTCCCATGACAGGCAATGTTCTCGAGGACTGAGGCTTTGAGGCAACTTTAGGGTCAGTAAAAACTTCGAAAAACTAATTAAGTTGAGAAAATAAGTAAAAATTGAAAAAATTGAATTATAAAAAAAATCGATTAAATTTATTAGAATATTTAAAAAAATATTCGGTCTGGTTTGATTTCGGTTTCATAAGTTTAAAACAAAAAAACAGAACCAAATCGAAAAAAATAAAAAAACCAAACCGAAAAAACTGAATCAAACCGAAACCAAGCCCATTAGAAAATCCAAAAAAACCTTAAAAAACAATATAGTTTTTTGTTTTTAATATAAAATAACCGAACTACGTCAAAACCAAATTGAACCTCACATAATTAAAACTGGTCGTTTGGGTTTTAGTTTTTTATATAAAATAGTTAAATCATACCGAAATTGATTAGTTTGAACTAAATTCGATTCGGTTTTAATTTTAATTTTTTATATTTTATAAAATTTTAATTTGATTGTTTTTATAAGTAAAAATTAAATAAAAATAATTTTTAAAAAACTCGAAATTTTTAGTATAGATGCCGGCTGACCAAGCCCGTCATCTCAATCTGCGTTAGATAACAATTTGAAAATACTGCGTGAAACAAGAAGATTTTGCATTTCCTTTGAGTGGATCTTGAATCGAGTGTTTATTTTTTTGGTTACAGCATGTTTTTTTAAATTATTTTTTATTTTAAAAAATATTAAATATTGTTTTAGATGTTTTTTTAATGATTTTAATATTCTAATATTAAAAATAAAAAAACAAAAAAATATTATTTTAATATAGATTTATAATAAAAATACATTTTAAAAAATATTACTCCCATACCAAACAAACATCCCAGTAATTATACAGTTGCAGGTACTCCGACCTCCACCCCCTGATGAGATAAAAGTTGTTATCTTTCCAACACAACACCATTGGCATTGATGGTTAGAGCTAAGTGAAGAAATAATAATAATAAAAAAAAAATCACAACTTTTGATGGGTATTTTTTTATATAACATAGTTTAAAAAATGTTGATAAATTAGCACTGGAAATTTTTTTTAAATTGTACCTGTTTGGGAGTGTGGTTGCGGTTATTTTTCAAAACATTTTTTTCTCTGAAATGCATCAAAATAATATTTTTTTTTTATTTTTAAAAAATTATTTTTGATATCAGCGCATCAAAGTGATCTAAAACACCAAAAAATATTAAATTGAAGCAAATAAAAAAATAAAAATTTTCAAATTCTTTTTAAATATTATGCTAGTCTATTTTAACGATTTCTTTAAAATATCAAATTTTTTTAAGAAATCACAATTTTCACTCGCAGATATTTAATGAAGAATGTTATTTTTCAAAAAGAGACTTAGCAGTGCTAATTTACCATTTATTTTTAAACGTGCTAATTTTTTATATATAAAAAAATAATCACTCTTGCGCTGTGTTTGTTTCCAGGAAAACAAATTCCTGAAACTCACTTTCCTTATTTTTCCATGTTTGGTAACAATATGGAAAACTAGTCAAAGAAAACTTAATTCCGGTCAAAATAAAAAAATCATTTTATCAAAGGAAAGTGTTTTCCTTTCCTTCGATAAAGAAAGGAAAACACTTTTCTTTTTTTCATTACATCTATTTTCTCAAATCACGGTCTCTCTCTCTTTTCAAAAACAATTGGAAGCTAAACAATTCATTTCTATGGAACAATTGAAGAGCATTTCTCTTGAACAATTGAAGCATTTTTCTGGACCAATTGATTTCAGGTATTTTTTTCCTCTATTATTTCCTTTATGTTTTTATCTTTTTCTTCATTTAGATCTGTAAAAATTATGGCATAAATCCTTTGATATTCTTGATAAATCTGCTACCTGTCATATTTTTTCCATAATATTTCCATAACACAGTTTTCTTCTTTATCTTACCTCGTCACATTCGACTAGTTAAAACTAACCAAATTCATCAAGCAAGCCACAAAAAACACATTTTTTCCATGACAATTTTCTTCTTCATCACTCACATTCGGCAGCTCAAATTTCTAACCAAACAAGGGGGGAATTTCTAACCAAACGGAGAGAGGCAAAACGGGGGGGGGGGATTTCGTGAGAATGAGAGAGGCAAAACGGGGGGAAGATTACAGTGAATATACTTTTGCAAAATCCCCAAACTTCCCCAGCAAAAAGCAGCCCCTCCCTGTTACCTCGTCCCGGATTCGGCCACCATATCCCGGATGGAAGCACAAAGAGAGAGAGGCAAAGTAAAAGGGGGGGGATCAGTTTATATGTTGAAAATCAACCATTGCTCTTTTTTTTTTCAAGTCCCAGCGTTACCAGAACAAGTAGGCCGGGGGAGAGAGGGAGGAGAACTGGGAAGGGAGAGGGAACAGGGGAATGGGGGAATGAGAGAAACCGAGAGGGAGAGGGAACATGGGAATGGGGGAAACCGAGAGGGAGAGGGGAATGGGAACAGGGGAATTATAGAAACCGAGAGGGAGAGGGGAATGGGGGAATGGGATGGGAACATAATGGGAATGAGGGAATGGAGAATTATAGAAATCGAGAGGGAGAGGGGAATGGGGGAATGGGATGGAAACAGGGGAATGGGATAGGAACAGAATGGGAACGGGGAATTGGGGAATTATAGAAACCGAGAGGAAGAGGGGAATGGGGGAACAAGATGGGAACGTGGGGAATGGGATGGGAACAGGGGAATGGGGGAATGGAAACCGACCGAGAGGAAGTTTATAACATAAGAGAAACCAAGACCAAGAGGAATGTAAGGGGAATTATAACAGAACCTAATAAACATAAATTTGTGTTTTATTTTGCTTTGATTAATTTATAATTAATGTTTGATTATATTTGTTACATATGGATAAATTTGTGGGACTATACCGGTAATTATATGGATTTCATTGCGCAATGTCTATTGTTCGTTGTGAACTTATGAATTGTATAATTTTCAAAATGGTTTTATCATCGAGAAATTGAATGTTATGGTCTTAAATAATATATTTTAAGACCTTGTTTGTTTAGGGAATCGATATCATTGCCATAACTATTATACATTGTCGACTTCTTTCAAAGATAATTTATTGTATTGATTGTGGAAGTATTTTATATGCTTTTTTTAATATTTATTTCCCTAAATTTTTAGGTTTTGTTATCGAGAAAACTTCATTTTTCATGTTATGGATAGTAAGATAATTCATGCAAAGCATGTATGGGAGCATATGCATCGTGATAGCTACGGGGGTAGTCTGTTATTGAACAAGAAAGAAATAGAATTTATATACCAAGAGAACCACGTATAAATGCAATTGCTCAACGAGAATTCTATATTAACAAGACATTTTGAATCGAGGTGATAGACATTGCATTGAACAAATTCGTATGAAACCCGTTGTCTTATATAGATTGTGTGATGTTCTCACAAGTCGTGACCTATTACGATCAACTCAAAATGTGTCTATTAGGGAGCAAGTAATTGTGTTCTTATAAATTGTAGGCCAAAACCAGATTTCGTTTTATTAGTGGTATATACTATAGGTCTGTTAAAATCATCCATCATTACTTTAGAATTGTTTTAAAAGCAATTCTTAAGTTATACAAACACCTTATTAAAGATCCGGAGGATACAGTTCCAGCTGAGATAATGAATAATCGAAGATTCTATCCTTATTTTAAGATATGAGAACAATACCAATATTTTTATACATTAATTAATTACATCTAGAAGAAAAGTTTATAAATTATTTTTTCATGTTTATATAGGATTGTGTGGGAGCAATTGATGGTACCCATGTTCCTACAAATGTTCTTGTTGAGATTCAAGGAAAGTTTCAAGGTCGAAAAGAAGGAACAACACAAAATGTTTTAGCAGCTATAACTTTTGATTTGAAGTTTATATATGTTTTAGCTGGCTGGGAAGGAAGTGCACATGATTCACGGGTTTTAGGTGATGCATTATCAAGATCTAGTGGTCTAAAAATTCCGGAAGGTATATAATAAAGTATGTATTATATGCAATAAACATATAAAATGTTTTATTAGATAAAGATAGTAATAGGTTTTATTTTTTTTAATTTGTAGGGAAATATTAACTTGGTGATGCTGGTTACGGTATTCGAAAAGGAATCATTTCTCATTTTCGTGGAGTTCGATATCACTTGAATGAGTTTACGTAACGTTCACCGAGAAAATAAAAAGGAGCTATTTAATCTTCAACACTTTTCATTGAGAACCACTATTGAGCGAGGGTTTGGTATTTTGAAGAGTCGTTTTAGATCAATTGATGGAAAATCTTTTTAGTCTTATGAAACACAAGTAGATGTTGTGCTTGCATGTTGTATTATTCATAATCACATAATGAGGGTTGATCCTTATGACTTTCTTATGGAAGAAATATGTTTGGATAGTGAACCAATTAGACGAACAATCAACTTAAGTCAACGGGAGGAAATGAAAGAGAATAGGGAGTGGGTAACAAAAAGAGAAATGATTGCATCAACCATATGGAATGATTATAACACTCAAAGAAACTAGTAATTGAGTGTTAATTATATGTGTTTGTTTTTATTATGTCTTGCTTGAGTTTGTATTATCTTTGTTATGTATTTGGAGTAGATGTTGACTTTATTATAATTTCTCTTTTAATTATTAATTGTAGTTTTTATATGAAATTTATTAAATCTAAATATTGTATGATTTTATTTTGTATAAATTTGTAATTTCTTTTTTGTAGAAATGAGTTCCACGCAAAATAAAAAATGCAAGGGCAAGCACTTCACATGGTTTAAGCCTATGTCTCACATGTTACTTGAGATATTAGCTGAGGAGGCACTTAAAGGAAGCAAACCTTCTTCTACCTTTAAAGCAGAATCTTTTGTTAAGGTGGCTACAGAAATTAGTCAGAAGTTCAACGTGCAATGCGAGTCTAAGCATGTGGACAATCATCTCAAGACTGTGAAAAAAGAATGGGGAATAATAACCAAACTTAAAAATAAAAGTGGCTTTGGTCGGGATGATTGTTTGAAGATGATTACAGTTTCGAAAGATGTATATGATGAAGAAGTAAATGTATGATAAATATTTATACTCTTTGTAATTTTTATATTTACTTTTATTTCTAAAATGTTATACAATGAACTAAAAAATTGCATATTCTAAACTTTATGAACAGACACATCCCAATCATGACAAGTATCTCAACAAAAAACTTGATATGTATGAGGCAATGACAATTGTTTTTGGAAAAGACATGGCAACCGGAAATTATGCCAAATCATATGCTGATGTCAACTTCGAAAAGAACACTGAAGAGTAATCAATTTCAATTGAAAATGAAGGGGAATATGAAGAAACTTCTAAGGGAAAAGAGACATCTTCCTCTAGTACACAAAAGAGGTAACATAGAAAGAGAAATCGCATGTATGAAGATGATAGTGTTGAAAAGTTGTCTAAACAGATTGGAGATGTAGCATTTGCAATTCAAAGCCTTAACAAAAATCAACTTGATGTTAATGCGTTGTATACAGAAGTGATGAAAATTAAAGGTTTTGATGAGATCACTCTCGGGGATGCATTTGATCACTTGATCCAAAATGAAATGTTGGCAAAAGCATTTATGGTAAAAAATGCTAATTTGAGGAAAATTTGGGTTCAGAATTTTGTGAACCAACACTACTACCGATCTGCTTGCTAAGATGGTTTGACTATGTTCAAAATTTGGGTTCAGACTATGTTTGTTATTTGACAAGTATGTTTACTTGTTTAATTCGGTCTAGCATGTTTATGTTTGTAATTTGAACTAATATGTATGTATATGACATCGAAACTTAATATTTATGCATGACTATGTTTGATGTTAAATATTTATATTTATTTCTTGATGCTTATTTGATATATATTAAAGGAATAATTGCCTTTACCCGTATAAAAAAAATTAATATTTATCCAAAAAACCCATCAAAATATTTTTGTATCTATTTATCTTTTAAAAAATTCTTCATACAAAAAAAAAAACCCAAATATATAACTCTTACCATAAACTAATTTGGCTTTCTTCATATGAAAAAAAAAACTTATTTTAAGCTTTTAAAACCACAAAAAATATAATAATAGGTTTTACTTAAAAAATATTTCACAAGGTTATTTCTCTATAAAATGATATGACATATATAATTATATTTTATAAAATAAACTATGTATGAATATAGGATATAATAAAAAAAACTCATCATTATACTTTTTAGATTTCATTATTGTAAGTAATAAAATATTTATATTAAATATTTTATATATATTAGATAAACTTGAAAAAAAAATTAATTCATTAATAAATTATTTTCTAATTCATTTTCCATAAAATAACCAAACACTAGAAAATGTTTTTCAGTTCATTTTTCATAACACTACCAAACATTAGAAAATAATTCACTTATCAAGAATTCATTTTTTCTAAAATTTATTTAAAAAAAAAAAAAAAAACAAAGCGTTAGTTATCATCTTCCAATACAAAAGCTGAGACAGCGTCACTTTTTCCAAAGGAAAAGCAGAAATACTATGATGAAGAGGACGCAAATGCTCCCTTTTTTCTTTTTCTTTTTCTTTTTTTATTGTTGCTCTTGATAATTACATTCATGTACACTTAACTTGCTCTTCGCCACTCAAACAACAGCCCCGATCATGAATCGATGCTTAAGCACAGCTTCTGCGATTGGTCTCTTCCGGAAGTCTGGATTTAGCATTGCCTGCACACCGGAAAGACACAGAATTATTGCAGACCAAATGTTAGGCATTATAGCTTTATTTATATATATATATATATATATATATATAAACCATCTTAAATTATAATTAACCATCGACGACTAAAGTAGTTTATTTTAAACTCTGATTCAACCTGAAGTAATTGCCATCCAGCCCGGTCACCAAGATCCAGAAACTTCACAGCTTCTTCCAAACGATCATCTGCTAAACAATATCTGTGTGCCAGAAAGGGCAAAGACACAGGAGGAAAAACCAAGTGTGTCAGCACTTGGACACCTCAAGATCCATGACAAGCTTGAGCTTAGTTCCTAATCTGTTGGAAACTGTCTATTTCTTGGCCAAATAATTGCCATTGTCCTTGGTTTGATATGCCAAAAACATAATCAAACTGTTAAATTTAAATAATACTGTTTCAATATTGAATCTCACACGAGAAATTAATTCAATCGATACTTAAATTTGTTCTTTTATTAAAATTTAAACAATCAATTAAATATTACATAAAAATATGCAATGCATAGTTAAATAATACACTGTAGAAAACTAGTGTTTAAAAAGCGTTTAAACAAACAACCAGCTGCAGGAATCTAAGTATTCAAGTATGTGTGAAAAACACACAAGTTAACTTCCTGAATTTTGGATATAATGTAGAGTTTCGTTTTTACTTTGCATTTTATCTTCGTCGTGTTCTACGGGTAGCAGAGTCTTTGAGGTTCTGCTCAGAGCCAAACTGGGAATTATTTGTTGTTCCCTTTGGCATACAAACTACTTTTTCACTTGGATTTCATCCTATATTTGAAAAATCATAGTGTAGAAGATAGATCCCCACTAAGAAAGAATCTGCTAAAATGTGTCTCTAGCTCTTGTTGAATCTACAAATGCTCAAGTATCACCTGCATCATGATCTACGCATGGACTCAACTTTTGATGCATAAGACCATAACATAACTCCTGAAGTCAAGCTCAGCCAAACGAAGTGTGCTTATAAATGCATCTGATTCTTACCTTTTAAACTCCTATAATCTCAAATTCATCTTATGCATGCACTGGCTAATGGACTTTAAGCAAGTCAAAATAAGGTACAGAAATCATCTTACTCTCTCATAGCTTCAAGATCGAGTCGGAAAGTGTTTTCTAAAAGCCTCTGCAAGTTCATGCATAAATTATTAGTGTCAGGAAAACACATTCTGAAGAATATGAAGGTGTATAAAGGCATTATGTGCTCCGGATTTCGGGTGCTCTGGACTTCCTTATATCATGTAGATGAAGAGAAACACCTGCCTACAAATGATATAATAATTAATCAGAGGTAGTCATATTTCTGCTTACTTGCAAAGAAAGAGCATCCACAATGCCTGCTTCACAAAATGGAACAAAAGCCAAGTATGCAAGAAGAAGACCAGCTTCATATCTATGTAGGACCAGAAAAGAACTTGGTCAAAGGAGCTAAAGAGCTGAAAAAACTAATGATAGAACCATCAAGTTCTGAAACAGTACATGTCATCTGCAATTCCAAAGGCTCGTTTCTCCATTGGTGTGGAGGCTCCAGCAGCAATTGCTCTTCTCCAAAGTCCTTCTGATAATGTCCCACGGCCATCTTCTAAATTTGAAATCCTGATAAGTCATGTTTGGAAGTGAAAATGCGCTAACGTGTTCAAACCTGTGAAACTATACTGCAATATCAAGAAGCCTCTTACGGTCACAAGTAAGAAATCTCCTTATAAGCATTAAGATTCATGGATGGCACATACAAGAATCTACAATGGTATTAAGTCCCTTCTCTCTTAAGTGTACATCATTTGGTCTGCCTTCAATTCACCAAGAAAATCCCTAAATGTTTTTTTGCGAATTTCTATTCCTGGAAGTAAGAAAACCTTTAACACCTCCGTAACTCGGTTTGCCATCTGGGGAAACATCTGGGAGACAGTTGGGGAAAACCAGATCCTCGTCAGTTTGCCATCTGGGTAAACATCTGGGAGACAGTTGGGGAAAACCAGATCCTCATTGGATTGGGGATATTGTATGATGGAGATTGATGGTTAACTCCATCCCTTTCTGCAAGAGTCTGCAGATAGATTGTCTGAAGGCCAGTATGCATCTATGTGAATAATAATATTATTAATAAGAAATCTGAGTGCGACGGAACAACTGGTTGATTATCAGTTGACTGTTAAATTCCTTCCTTCACGAAAGCACTAGATTTAAATGATTGGCTTGTTACATTCTCACTAATCACAAAATATTATAGTGGTGAAAAAAGGGTGAGAAATTGAGCGCATCCATGTTACTAAAATAAAAGGAACCAATGTGCTACATGCTATCATACAGGTCAACACGTATACGTGTTACAGCTTACACAAGATTTACAATCACAGAAGAAAGAACATAGCAACTGCGATTAATTCCTTCTCTCACTCTCTCTCTCTCTCTCTCTGTTTTTTTTTTTTGACATGTTTGAATTCATTCAGTTGTGGTTCACTAAACCACGTTTGTTTCAAAGAGCTTGCCCACAATGTTGTTGCATGTACAGGAATCACTTATATGATCTGTTTCTAAATGTCAAGGACGATGAGTTTTGTCTACAGATAACATTTCTAAGTTGAAAACAAAAGCCTGCTGAGAAGTAATTGCAAGAAAAGGAATTTTAATAGCACCTCAAATCAACAGAAAAGGCTAGATCTCGAAGTCGTGGAACTAAATAAGGAGCCTCTCTCTCTGCTATAGTGCTGACATTATTCAAGTAAAACATTGTGTAAAATATCAGTAAGCAGACAAATATGACAGTAACAGTTAAAACAGGAAACATGAAAATCTATGATCATACTTGAGAACAACAGAAGATGGTCCAAGACTCTGGTGCAATCTGTCATGGTAATGCATGTAGGCTAGACCAGTAATAGCCCCCTGAAGTAGCTTGGTAACAAAATATCTTCTGCGCTTTATTTTTTGTTCTTGTTCAAAATGATTCCAGGAGTTTTCCTTGGTCGAAATGCTTTTTGAAATTTTTTCACTAGTAACTTTTGCATAGTCTGCTGCACTATATTTCCCACCATTACGAAAAGCAAGCCACTGTATACATTAATTTCATCAATTTTTTATCATATAAGAAAATTCCCAAAACAACTATGACTAGTTTTTCTTATTTGACCTGGTATAACAAACCTGTTCTCCAGTTTTTGTCTCAAATCCTCCAACAAGCATCAGGAGATTCTGACATGCACCTTTTGAACTGCTCTGTGAAAGATGTACATGAAAAGAGCTTCCATGGTATATAAAAAAGAAAATAACATGTCACTAATATTTGAAAAGCCTTCAATATCCAACCTGAAGTACAGCATGGGCATTGAGCTCATTTGCAGCCATCATATCAGCTTCTATGCCACCAGCTCGCTGTCCAGGATATACCTTCATAACCAGCAATCTCGGTGTGAAAAGAAAAGAAGAAAAAAAAAACTTTGCGATGTGACGGGTCAACAACATCCATTCAAGTTCCACAAGGAGGAAAAGGAAGATCAAAGATAACTGGGAAGAGAGAAATGTCAAATTGAAGATGGCACAGTCGCTATAATTTTCAACTGCTCTCGATTTAGGGGGACATTTAGTAAATGTTGTTGTTAAATTCCTTAATAAATTAGAATTTGAAAAGAAAAGAAAATATAGATTTAGCTACACTCTTCTCCTTTAATCATTAATTAACCCGTGAAATGGGAATAACATATTCAGCCCCTGGCAAAATATAATAATACACTGCAAGATCCTTACCACAACCGAGTGAATTACAATAAATATTAGAAGATGTGCATTGATTCAAGTCGGAAAGCATATATTACTCGGTATATGATTCACTTACTTGCTAGAATTTAAAGAAAAATCACCTTGAAAACAACAGGAGTGCCTCTAAGTGAACCCTGCGCTATTCTTCCTTCGTAAAGCCTGAAAAATAACTGCCATGAATATATATAATAGTTACTACAAATCAGAGCAACATGCAAACCCTTAATTATACTTGTGATTAAATAAAATAAAATAAAGGCGCACCTGATCTTCACGCTGCCTTCTCCTACATCTTGAAGTTTCAGCTGTCCACCTGAATATTCAAAATCCATTCCTCCTGCCGAATAGCTGAAAACAAATGCAATTCCATTTAGAACTAATCAATTGTATTAAGACAAAAAAAAAAAAAGTACAACTATACATATGTGCACCTCGTAATGTTCATGAAGCCGTAGCTGCCAATGAGTCTCCCAACTTCGAATGACTCAGGGCTTGTAATCAGACTACTCGCTACACAGAGTCGTCGACTCGTCTTCGTTCGGAACGTCCTTCTTCTTATTGTGAAGCAGAGATGAGAGGAGAGCATGGGATTGCGAGAAAACAGCATCGACGAATAAGAATTAGAGAGGCAATCCGGTGAAACCAGAATCATCCTTCTCTCTCTCTCTCTCTTTTCTCTATCTTTCGCTAATGGAAACTAATGGCTCCATTACAGTATTCGACCTGCTGGATAGATAGCCTATTTTTCTCCAATCATGTCGCTCCACGTCATCATAATAAAATAGCTTCTTGGAAGGGATAATTTC
Source organism: Populus x sibirica (assembly GCA_019202695.1). NCBI lineage: Eukaryota > Viridiplantae > Streptophyta > Magnoliopsida > Malpighiales > Salicaceae > Populus > Populus x sibirica. Next base: position 428,223 of record JAGMVL010000899.1, on the reverse strand, counting down.
GTTTTTGAAAGATAAATCAAGAAGGATATTTTTATTACAGCAGTTTTCATGTTTTTCTTCTTCTTAAGTTTATATATCTTATTTTCCTATACAATTCTAACAATACATTTGAAATTTTGTTTTTATTCTACAATTTTTTCCACATATATTTTTCCTATAATATTTTTTAATTTTTTTTTAAAAAAGATTAAGATTTATTATCATGTTTTTATTCTTTTTAATTTCTATAATTCATATAAAATTTTTATTTTTCTTTTTTCTATGAAAAGCTTTACAATAAATTAATTTTATTGTATAACTCTTTCCGCGTACATTTTGTTCCTAAAATATATTTTACATTTTTTAAAACAAATTCAATATTTATTATTGCATATTTATATTCTTGTTACTTTCTATAATTCTTGAGTAATTTTATTTTTCTTTTAAAAAATATTGCAATTACGAGGAATTACATTTTTATTTACTTTTACAATCGTAATGTTATTTGGATATATATAATCAAGATTTATATTAATATTAATATAAGAAAAGGTAAATTACAATTATTTACAAGTGAGAGAAACTTGGACGTACAAAATATTATCATGCAAGTCTTAAAAAAAAAACTAAAACAATTAATTGAATGGTTTTTTAAATATATAAAGAGAGTATTATGGTAGTACAATTAAACCCGAATAGTTTCTTAATCACGACTGTTTTCTTTTTCTTTTTATTGAATTTACAAGGGTTCATATTTAAATTTAAGTTTACTTGATGGAAATCAAATCATATTATATAGCCTTCTACATGAAATATGTCGAGCATGTTTGAGAATGTGATTGTAATTATTTTTTAAAATATGTTTTACTTATAAATATATTAAAATAATTTTTTTAAATAATTTTTTATATTAACGCATTAAAATGATTTTAAAATATCAAAAAAATATTAGTTTGAAGAAAAAAATTAAAAATTTTTATTTTTTTAAAATACAAAAATAAACATAACATTGACACCTGATTTTCTCATGATTTTATGAATTTAAAATTTGAACTGCTCAATATTTTACGCTAATCTTAGAGTCAATTTTAATGCATTAACTACGCTTTTATTATAACTTAAAGAAAAACAACTCTAGCATCCACAAAAAGCGACGCCAAAATACCAGCATACCTCCTCAAGGAATATCAAGCAGTTTGTTTATTACATTGTTGATCTCAGATAATCTGTTTGACTGGTGGCTACTTGTTTTTCATTTCTTCATTTCAACAAGAAGAAACTATAATTAAAAATTTAATCTTGATTAAAAATAGATAATAACTCGCTAATTATAATCTAAATTTGACCTAATAAATAAAAGATGAGTGATGTCAAAAACTAAAAATAAAATAAAAGGTAAAATGAGTAAATAAAGTTGCAAAGAAAAAAAAAATATTGTGATAAAAAAGAAGAAGCAACAGATAACATAAAGATGTAAGTAAATTGCATAATAAATCTTGTATACGAGGTTGGTCATTGTTTCCGGCTACTAGATGGCTTAATTATAATATTACGGACCCTGTAAAAATAATATATGGTAGATAAGAAACATATAATCTTAAGGTTGCGTTTGTTTTCTGTTAGCTTTTATGTTAGCGGTGAAACAAACATAGTAATATATTTGGTAATAAAAAAATTTGTGTTTTATACTGTGAGACCTACTAAAAAATTAAGTTTGAAATGCAGTTTTTACATGTTTTTTAACCGAGTTTCGAAAATATTCCTTAAACCCTGTTTGTTTTTGCGTTTCAAAATCACTTTTGAAAATATTTGAATTTTTTTTAATTTTTTCTTTGCTTCAAATTACTATTTGTTTGGTGTTTCCAGATCATTTTGATACGCTGATATAAAAAATAATTCTTAAAAAATAATAAAAAAACACTATTTTGATGCATTTCCAAGTAAAAAGCAACCGCAACCACACTTCCAAACACAATTACCCCAAATATTTTATATATGTTTTTTTGCTACACATAAACTTCAACCATAATTTTTACCAAACACGTATCTAAATCCAACTAACCACAACTAACCGTACTTTTTTTAAACTTATTTTTTTAAAACCACAACCACAAAAGTTACCTTAAAAACAAACACACAATTCTAATATAATTTGCACTTTTTTATTTACATGCATCCTTCCTAGTACTTGTATGTATTCTTGTTATACTATAATTTTCACTTGTTAACCTAATAAAGACTCATTTTCTACGCCGAACTTAATCGTTTACCATCATTATAAATCAAGATCTCATGATCAATAGTCGATTTCACCCTCTATTACTGGCCCACTTGAAAAGAGATTGAGTTGGCCATAAATAAGATGGTTGAGTTATCTGATTGTCTTAAGACTACCTATACACTTGTAGAATAAATGTTACCTCATGAGCAATCTTGTCCAAATTGGGCTAAGGTTGCTTCGAAACAGTTCTTTGCTTCTTTTAGAATACATGTTTATCAAACCCAAGGGATTACAAATTTCTCAACACATCATCTCATACTCGTTGTTCGGCCCCAGGCCTCTCAATCAACCAATTATCGTTCTTAACAATTATTTACATATAAACATTTATTAAACATAATAATCACTCGTAATCAATACAGGCAACAGTTTATTATTACAAGTTTCAGACCAAAATCATTTAATTTCAACGTTCTTACATATTGTACATAATCATATAACTGTCATGATACATATTCCTACTTAATAGTAGCCAAATGATAAGCTTGAATCATCAACTACTGGGATAGTACAAAATAACCTACAACATACAATATTTATAAGAAACTTCCCATAGAAACATCTAATAGAAATTAAAACATAACCACTATAGGCAATACATGTTGGTTTATACTAGCTGCAGCTCTAAATATGTGTGATTTACCATACTATAACACGTATACTTAATACTTTGGTTATTTATTACTTTACATGGATGCCTTTTCTCCGTACTAAAATCCACGCTCTGTCAGCATAGGGCAATCACCGTAACCCTTCTTTCCTCCCGTATTTGGGGTTGCCTTAACAACACAATGTCATCTATTTTTGAACTACAATATATTCCTTATTTTGATATACTTGAACTATCACAATAGTATATAATTTTTTTATGTATTTCCTTGTCTTAACTAGCCTAAACTCATGTTTATTTTGCTATTATAACAGTCTTGGAATCCCTTCTATATGACTAACCAAACAATTGTCATCGAAACTATTTCTTACTAAAATATTCAATACAGTCTTTGCATGTCCTCTATTCCATCTGGATGACCTTTTATATAATCTACATCCGTCCTTTCTTCAAATTGATTGTCAAACCTACCCATAATTGCATCATATTAGGTTGTTCAATTGCTCAAATTAACAACCCATTTAGTTCAATAAAAAGCCACCCACACCTCATTCAAATTGGTATATCATATATTCATCAATCATCGTGTAAATGGCTCTTCAAAACTACCACTAAGTCCATTACAAATGAACCACCTAATAGCCATTGATCACATCACATTAGGGTTATCAAATCAACCACCATGTGATCGATGTACCGTTTCGCACCTAAACACATTGCTAAACATCCCCAACTTCATGCCTGAACATATTGCCACAACAAACCTTATTTTAGCCATGGCTACCATTCACTTTTAAGCCTATACTCGGCCGCCATTTACACTCTATTTTAGCCTATACATGGCTACCTTTTACTCATATTTTTATTTATTTATTTTGAAAGTCTTTTCTCTCATGACTGACTAATCAAATAAATTCTCGATTTTGGTATTACTAGTACCATTAATATCCATATTTTATCAAAGTAATCATTATGTCGGTCGCTAGTAACAACTAAAGCCATTAGTCCTCATCTCGTGACAGACTAATTAATTATGTCAGTCATCAATAACTACTAATGTCATTAGTCCCCACCTAGTGACAGACTAATAAATTATGTCTGTCATTAATAACCATGAATGCCATTAGTCCTCATCTCATGGCAGACTAATCAATTATATTGATCAATCCCCAATATTACTTTCCTTCTCTCTTTTTCTTTCCTATTTATTTTCAAGCTTTCCAATGAAAACAAACCATTGCTTTCTTAACCAATCATTTTGAATACAACAAACCTTTCAATTCAAAAATCTTTTTTGACTACCAACAAATCTTTCAATTTCAATTGATTTTACAATGATATGACAATAAATAAACAACAATTCAACAAAGAAAACATGCAAAGACATTTTTAAAATAAAAAAAAGGAGTCGAGCACCTAATTTGAGCTTGTGTACATATTGTTGCTCCCTGTTGTTGTCTTGTCCTTGTAGACTTCCTCGTTCCACCAAGGATACAATTATCATCAATAATTCAGCCAAAGATCACAATTTCAATTAACTTTTTATTCAACTATTATACTCATACCAATAGTAAGAAAGATCCTTAAAATCCTATAAACATACATATTTTCCATGTTCATACTTATTCTTTATCAATTCAAATGTTAGAACCCTCAATTAACAATAATTCCAAGCAAATATTAGAAATTGACTAATCTTGATTGGTTTAGTCTACCAACCCCAAACATTGTTTGGTATTTTAATCATAAATAAAGTTATAAAAGTCAATTTTAGATGTGATTTGTCTCTATAAAAGATAAGACACAAAGATACAACTTTTATAAAGAAATAAAAACCCAATTTGTCTATTTATAAACCCAAAATCATCCATTATAATGGCGTATAAAATTTGTCCACTACAATGTTGGTTTATATCTTTCCTCAATCTTTAGCTCTTATATAAAGTTATACTAGTTAGGTGCCCGTGCAATGCGGCGGACGCACCTTTTATTTTCATAACAAATACTATAAAAATTTATAATACAAAAAATAATATTTTTTCAATATTAATTATTTTATTAATAATATTAATTATAATAAAACTAATAATAATAATAATATTTTTATTATAATATTATTAATTATAATAAAAATAATAATATTTATAACATAAATGATAATATTTTTAATATTAATACTATTACTTATAATGAAAATAATAATATTTTATAACATAAATAATATAATTTTTAATATTAATACTTTCAATTATAATAAAAATAATAATATTTAAAATACTAATGATTATATTTAGAAACCTAAGACTCAAACCTTGAGTCTTGATGAAAGACCCTATAGAATTGGTTCCAGACGTAAGACCCATGAAGCTTGGGTTTTGACGCCAGACCCAAGACAATCGGGTCCTGCTGCCAGATCCAAGGAAATTGGGTCCTGTCGTAGGACCCATTCCACTTGGGTCTTAACGCAGGACCCAAGAGAATTGGGTCCTGAGGCCTGACCCATTAGACTTGGATCCTAAGGCAGGATCCAAGAGTATTGGGTCCTGACGCAAGACCTATTACCAATGGGGCCATGTCCGAACCCAAGGGTTGGGGTTTTGGTCCTTTCGTGTCCGGATCCAAGAGGGTTGGGTTTGGGGTCTGAGTTCGGAACTAAGGGTTTGGGGGCTGGGTCCGTAGCTAGACTCAAGGGTGTTGGGTTTGTGTCGAGACCTAAAGGGGTTGGGTCCGTGTCTGAACCCAAGTGATTTGGGTTTGGACGCCTGACCCAACAGAAGGGGGTCCATGTCCAGACCCGCGCCAGTAGGTCGCAGGACCCACCGGCCCGGTGGGTTTTGAAACAAGACCCATTCGACTTGGGTCCTGACGTAGAACCCAAACGATTTGGGTCCTAACGCAAGGCTCATTACCATTGGGTCCTGATGCAGGACCCATTTGAAGGATAAATGTATAAATTATTGTTCTTATTATCATTAATTATAATAATAATAATAATATTTTTAATACAAATGATAATACTTTTAATATTTATATTGTAAACCACTGGTTAAAAAGAAAAAAATAGTACGAAAAGTGTTGGTGTAAACACCGGTGAGAAATTAGTAATGTTGTCGTGGCACAAAAATAAGTCCTAAATTACTAAAAAAGGAAAATAAATATAGTAAAGTGGCTTGGAGGAGACAGTAAAATGATTAGGTGCTTTATGCAGGGATGAAATAAGGAGATTTTGATTTTTGGGCGAAAAATCATAAATTGACTAGTTTTACGTTAAAAATTTGTAACTCTTGATCGGGTTATCAGAAAAATCTGAAAATGTTTGTGGAGATTTCTAATATATTTTATTAGCTTTGGTTAAAATTTCAAAATTTTTGGGAGAAATTGAGAATTGTTTTTAGAAAAATCATAATTTGACTAGTTTTGCGCTATCGTGCATAACTTTTAATATGATTGACAAATTGAGTTGAAACTTTGTGTGGAGCATTCTAATATATTATTTTACTATGAGGTAAAGTTTCAGAATTTTTAGAATATTATGTCTGGTAATGTTTAAAATTTGCACGAAAAAGTACTGGTAACCGGATAAAAACTAAATATACCGGAGACACATGGTGATATAATTAAAAGAAAGATGGTATAAATTAGTTGAAAAGTCAGCCTTCAAAGGGCTGTTTCCAGCCGACCAAAAGGAAAAAGAAAAGAAAAAAAGAAAATGACTCACGGGGACTAGATAAATTTAAACATAAAAAACAAGGGCTTAAATGCAAATAATAAAAATTTTACTTTGCTTGGGGTGTCCAGCGGTTACAAGGAGAGAAAGGGGAGTTTGAGATTTTCTTACATCTTCTCTACAATTCTCTCATCAATTCTTGAAAATAATGCATGATTATGGAGAGTTAAGATAATTAAGAAGGTTTATAGCGAGCTACACTAAATATTTGAGTGATCTAAGGGTTTTAAAGCTTGTGGAGGAAGAATGAAGTGTGGAAAAAGGAGGAAGAAGGAGGGAGATAAATGGTGGTTTCACCTTGAGGTTTCTTCTAATTAAATTTCTTGTTATCTTAGTAGTAAATATGATTCTATTGTGTTGATTGTAGAAATTTCAAACATGTATCACTTGAGTGATGATGTGCTTGATTATGGAACTTTGTAATTAGCATATTGGTTGTAGTAATTTGTGATATTGTGATGAAATTTTGTTTGATGGCATGAAAATTAAATGAGTTAGTGTTTAATTGAGTAAAAAGTTGAAACAAATTCATGCTACACTTTACTTGAAATTTTGGCATTGATAGAACAATATAGGGAATGTATGTGACTGATGAAATGAAAAATTACCATGCTCAAATGAATAAAATTAACCTTAGATGAGGTTTTGAAAACTAGAATCAAAGAAGAATTGATCCCTCCTTGGATGTTAAAAATAAAAATAAAATTCTGCAAGGCTAAATGGAAGAAGAGGAAAATTGTATTTGACTAAGTTAGGATTTTAGTGTAGATGAAAATATATTTAATGAGGTTAAGTAATGCATAAACAAGTAGGATGTAAACGGGAAAAAAAATGGCATCCTTACTGAACTAAGAAATTTGGCAAAGTGAGGAAATAAATAAAAGGATAGAATGTGGATGTGGGTAATGATAAAATTAGTGTTGAAATACATTAAGAAACATGGTGAGTAGGATTAAATTGCAAATTAAATAGGATGGAAGGAAAATCTTAATTTTCCATCTTATAAAAGTTTGGTCAAGTTCATGAAAATAAATGAATTGGATTGTTACAAGTGGGATACAAATAGTCTCCTTATCTAACTTCTCCTAAATAAAGTTCCTTTAACCTCAATATGCTTCGTTCAATTATGTTATACTAGATCATGGGCAATTTTGATAGCTTCTATGGTATCACAAAACAATGACAAAGGTCCACCAACAGTTATTCCCATCTCATGCATTAGATTCTTAGCTGTAAAAGTTCACACTCCATGTGCCATTGCTTGATACTTTGCTTCAACACATGACCGAGCCACTACCGATTGTTTTTTACTCCTCCACAAGACCAGATTACCACCAATAAAAGAACAATATCCAAATATGGATCTCCTATCACCTGATGATCTAGCCCAATCAACATCGGTAAAGGCTTCTACCTTCAAATGTTATTGGAGAACAACACCTTTACCAAGAGCAGACTTTAGATATCTAAGGATGCGATAAATAACATCAAGGTGGGATGTGCAAGGATCATACATAAACTAGTTGACAACACCAATTGAATAAGCTATATTAGATCGGATATATGATAAATATATAAGCCTACAAACTAGCTTTTGATATCTTCATTTTTCAACTACTTCACATTTACAATCAACAAGGTGATAATTCACTTCTATAGGGGAATTGGCTGGCCAACACCTTAACATCCTTGTTTCAACTAACAAATCAAGAATAAACTTCATTTGAGAAATGAAGATGCCTTGGCCTTGCAACTTCAATTCCTAGAAAGTAACGTAACCTCATAAGGCTTTTGATTTCAAATTCTTTGGCAAGATACTTTTTCAACATATAAACCTCCATGTGAACATTTTCTATCATCAGTATATACAATGAGAATTGTAGTCTTACCTTGGTAATGTTTGATGAACATAGTGTGGTCTTTATTTTTATATTTGTATCCTAATCTAACAACTGCATTATTGAATCTATTAAACCACACGTTGGGAGATTGTTTAAGGGCATATAAAGTTTTTCTCAACTTACACACCTTGCCCTCTATCTTTTTACAAGAGAAACCTGAAGTAATTTTCATATACACCTTTTCCTCTAAATTTCTATGTAGAAAAGCAATACCTTGATTGAGTTTATTTTTTGCAACAGAAGCAAACATTTCTTGATAGTCAATTTTATAAGTTTGGATATATCCTTTAACAACTAGCCTTGTCTTACACCAATCAATACTTCTATCCAGCTTCTACATAACACAAAAAACCCATTTGCAACTTACTACTCTCTTTCTAGTAGGAAGAGTAGTGAGCTCCCATGTTTTATTTTTCAACGAAGCTCTCATTTCCTTTGCAATAACTTCTTTCCACCTAGTATTTTCAACAACTTCCATCCAATCCTTGGAAATAGACATAGAAGATAAGGAAGATACAAAAGCTCTATACGAAGGTAATAACATATCATATGACAAAAAAATAGATAAAGGATGTTTGGTACAATTTCAAACTCTCTTTTTTAAGAGCTATATAAAGATCATCAATAGAAGGAATAATATATTCAGTGGAAGAGTTAGGAAACTTATTATCCGGAGTTTGGTGTAATGGTGAATTCGAAGATGGTTCTTGGCTAGGTAGAGTAGAATCATTGACTTCTTTCAGTTTTTTCACGTGAGTGAGAACCTGTCAAACCTTCTCCTTTTGTCCTTTCTAGTTTTCCTATCATCTTCATGAACTATTTCTTTCCCTCTTTCTGGTTCCTCATCACTTCTACATTTCTTCATTTTTTGCTGGATTTTCATCTCCTTACTCTCTCTTCCCCTGATTTGCTCCATCCAATTTTGGTCCATAACTAAATAGAGTAGGCGATGCCAAAAACATATACTCACTCTCATTGATCTCCCATTTGAGGTGAGTTGACTAAATATGACTCGTTTTCATGAAATGTTGCATCTATGCTAAAAAATATTTCTATACTTGGAGCAGAGTATTCAATGAAAACATATTTCAATGCTCGTGGATCCAACTTTCCAACAACTTGTCGATGATCTCAAACAAAGCAAACACACCCAAAGGTTTTTGACGGGACAATATAGGAACAAGTTCCTTGTAAGAACTCTATCGGAGTTCTAAACTTAAGAACTCTTAGTGGGATCCTATTAATGAGATATGTTCTTGTAAGAATTACATCTCCTTAATAGGTTTTGGGAAAATTCCTTGTGAACATGAGAGATCTATAAACTTCTAGTAAGTATATGTTTTTTCACTTAGCTACACCATTCTGATTTGGTGTATTTACACTAGTTTGATACAGAATCCCATGTTCCAACATATAGCTTTGAAAACCTCCATCCATGTACTCATTATCACTTTTCAAAAACTAAACTTTAGCATTAAACTATGTAGAGATAATGTTAGGAAATCTCGTAAAGTTGAAAACACTTGATTTTTTTTTATGCATCAAATAAATCCAAGTAGTATAACTATAAGAATCAATAAAAGTAACAAATCACCTACAACCAGATAAGGAAATAATTGGGCTAGGACCTCAAACATTTGAGTGAATTACCATAAAAAGGTTTATTACTTCTATTATAAGTTGAGGAATAAGCAACACATTCATGCTTAACAAATTCACACGCGTCTCAAGATAAGGTTTTTATAGTACATTGATGTTGGAAAAAGCTATGTTAGAGCTACATAAGATAGATGCTCAAATTAATTATACCACAAAGGTAATTCTTGATTAACATTTGTAGAAATTGTCACCAGTTCATCTTTGAACTTGTGCTTTTTGAACTAACAAACCAGACTTCCAACAAATATAAGCTATCTTCCACTCTATCATAGCCAATCAGCTTTTTTTTTTGTCTTCATGTCTTTAAACACACAATGAGTAGAGTAGAATGAGACTTTACACTCTAAATCTTTAATTATCTTACTAATAGATAAAAGATTAGAAGAGAACTTGGGAACATGAAGAATTGTGGTTAAAGATAAAGTGGTACATTGGATTGAACCTTTACCAGAAATGGAGGCTAGGGAATCATCAGCTATACAAACTTTATCTTTACTTGAAAAAACATTACAAGATGAATTTTTTTTTGAAGACTGAGTCATGTGATCATTGGCTACGAAATCTATCACCTAAGGATTGGAATCAGAAATGGTGAAAGAATTAAAAGCTATCATTGACATACCTACATGTGCAAAGTTGGATAAAGAGGGATGACAAGCTTGGCCATTTGATGTCTAAGTGTCTGAATCTCTTTCTTGGACAAAGTTGAAGTGTTTGATTGACCATCAGGAATTGGAATCCTAGTTATCTTTGACATAAGTGCTTATGATCTAGGAAAACCTATTCTTTTCCCACTTCATCCTCTTGGGAAAACCTATTGTTTTCCCACCACAAACTACTCGATTCCGCAAAGTATTGGGCTACAAACATGTCACATTGCTTTGTTTCACAAACCTTTTTCCGTTGCTCATAAACCTGTGCATCATTGCCCAATCGTGAGTACATTGTGCTAGTAGCATTCTAGATTTTTAAAGTAGAATCTAATAAAAGATACAACAAACAAACAAAGGTTGCACAGAGTTGATGAGCCATGACATGAGTAGAGTTTTTTTTATTCCATTATTCAATTAGTTAGTCACTAGTTACTGTTCTCTCTTTTTCTCCTGTGATGTACCCATATAGTCCACGTGCCTTGATAAACAACATACAAAACAGGACTAAGCTGTATAATTATTTTCATCTTGTTTGATAGGGCTGCTTTAGTGGGTAAGATTCTCATTTACAACTTCAACCCGACTCCTACTACAATCACCGTAGGGGAGACTGGTTTTATCAGCTGAGCTCTTCTCTGTCATATTCACAACACTACAAAGGACTGCATATCTAATCACCACAAGAACCCAACCAACTAATAACCACCTTTTTTTATGAAATTGACAGCTCAAACAACAACAATGATTGATGAGATGTTAGGGCTTTTGTTCACGGAGTCAAGTTGACATCAACATGTTGTTATTGCTAAAATCAACAAAAACAACGTTGATGCTTGAACTCATTAGATTTATTTGTTGTGCTTTGATACCAAGTTGTTTTCAAAGATTAATTAGAGATGGATGAAGGAAGTTTGAAAGATGAGAGAAAGAACAAAAAAAAAAAGAAGTGTTGTGATATGAAGTTACTTGTTCATTTATTCTTTCACTAGCTTACATTTCACACACATGCGCGCGTGTTTATATAAATAACAAGAGTATAAAATTACTTTACTACTTTTGACTCCACACTATAATAACAATTGCTTTGAACAACAGTTAGCTACCTATTTTCTTAAACTTTTTGAGGAGGCACATGCATCATTTATGATGTTGAATTCTATTTCTTGCTGTCGGCTGTGGTAATTGTGTGCTCATTGGGCTGGTTGATGGAAATGGATGTTTAACTTTTGTTCATCTGCATAAACTCAAGAAGTTATATTTATTATTTGAAATTCAATTGAAAACAAAAATTTATAAATGTTTGGACTTTGGACCATGATTTTGTGTCGCACTTTTTTCAGCTTTCTCTGTTTTACATCAATATATTCTTGATAATAATGATCAACCCTGGTGTTTATATGGTTATATCATTCATGTTTTACCTTTTCTACTGTGATTGAGTAGGGTTTCAAAAAGGTTGATCTTAATCGCTTTGAATTTGCAAATGAGGGGTTCTTAAGAGGGAAAACCCACCTTCTGAGGAGTATATCTTGGAAAAAACCTATTCCTGTTCATAATAACCTTCCACCTCAAGTCCAGAACTCTTTGGCTGTAGCATGCGTTGAGGTTGGGAAGTTTGGCCTCGAGGAAGAGATGGAAAGACTTAAATGGGACAAAAATGCTCTAATGCAGGAACTTGTTAGACTAAGGCAATAGCAGAAGCCACAATCAACCGGTAATCGGGCGGATTGGCTGGGTCTAGCTCAGCCCATACAGCTGGGTTAGATCCAGCCCAAGAAAAAAACAAAGAATGGGCTAGCTAGATTCTAGATCCATTCAGTCCAAACTACTTTTCCTAAAGGTTCTTTTGGCACTTAATACATATTTATTTTTCATAAACAATTTTTTTTAATAGACCACCATGATATCCGGGTGTTACACAAGTCATGACAAGTATTAGGATCACAGAAGTTTTCAATTATCTCGAGTTAGAGCATTTGTTAAAGAGTCTTTATTTTTATTTTCATGTAATTCTTTTTTAAATAAAACAAACATTTAAATTAAGTAAAATGGTGTTGGATCGTTGGCTTCGATGCCTAGTTTATGAGAAAAGTAGAGTGTTGTGTCTCTAAATAAAATGAATATGATGGACGGTTGCAGTATAGAAAAGTATTTACGAGTCTTGTCATTTGGCATAAATGAAGATGTTGCCGTTAATTATCTAACCTATAAAGAAGGTTTTATTTAAGACCTCAATTGGATTATGTTATAAAACGCAATAAAAGCTTTTACATTTTCTTGATGAATAACATATTTTATTCATCAATTACAGCCAATGTAATGCATTTGTTTGATATTGCGGTTATAAATTTAAAAAATATCTTTTAAAAAGATATTTTAGTTATGGTTTAAAAAAAACAAGTTTAAGAAACATGTTTTAAAAAATAATTATATATAGAATACAATGAAAAAAAATTAAATAAATATTATTATCATTTATTGAGGAGCAGAGTATTCAATGAAAACATATTTCAATGCTCTGGATCCAGCTTTCCAACATCTTGTCAATGATGTCGAACAAAGGAAACACACCTAAAGGTTTTTGCCGTGACAATATAGGAACAAGTTCCTTGTAGGAACTTCATTGGAGTTTTGAACTTAAGAACTCTCGGTGGGATCCTATTAATGAGATATGTTCTTGTAAGAACTGCATCTCCCTAATAGGTTTTAGGAAAATTCCTTGTGAACATTAGAGATCTATAAACTTCTAGTAAGTATCTGTTCTTTCGCTTAGGTACACAATTCTGATTTGGTGTATTTACACTAGTCTGATGCAGAATCCCATGTTCCAACATATAGCTTTGAAAACCTCCATCCATGTACTCATTATCACTTTTCAAGAACTGAACTTTAACATTAAACTGTGTCGAGATCATGTTATGAAATCCTGTAAAGTTGAAAACACTTCATTTTTATTATGCATCAAATAAATCCAAGTATTATGACTATAAGAATTAATAAAAGTAACAAAGCACCTAATACCAGATAAGGAAACAATTGGGCTAGCTAGGACCCCAAACATTTGAGTGAATTACCATAAAAAGGTTTATTACTTCTATTATTAGTTGAGGTATAAACAACACATTTATGCTTAATAAATTCACACGCGTCTCAAGATAAGGTTTTTGTAGTACATTGATGCTGGAAAAAGCTTTGTTAGAGCTACATAAGATAAATGCTCCAATTGACTATGCCACAAATGTAGTTCTTGATTAACATCTGTAGAAATGGTCACCATTCCATGTTTGAACTCGTGTTTTCTGAACTAACAAAACCAACTTCTAACAAATATAAGCTATCTTCCACCCTATCATAGCCAATCACCTTTATTTTTCCTTAAACACATAGTGAGTAGAGTGAATGAGACTTTACACTCCAAATCTTTAATTATCTTACTAATAGATAGAAGATTAGAAGAGAACTTGGGAAGATGAAGGATTGTGGTTAAAGATAAAGTGGTACATTGGATTGAAACTTTACTAGAAATGGAGGCTAGGGAATCATCAGCTATACAAACTTTATCTTTACTTGAAAAAAAATTGTAAGATGAATTATTTTTTGATGACCGAGTTATGTGATCATTAGCTCCTGAATCTATCACCTAAGGATTGGAATCAGAAATGGTGAAAGAATTAAAAGCTATCATCGGCATACCTACATGTGCAAATTTGGATAAAAAGGGAGGATCAAGCTTGGTTATTTGATGTCTAAGTGTCTGAAACTTATTCTTGGACAAAGTTAAAGTGTTTGATTGACCATTAGGAATTGGATTCCTAGTTATCTTTGACACAAGAGCTTGTGATCTAGGAAAACCTATTCTTTTCCCACCTCTTCCTCTTAAAGGATGTCCATGTAACTGCCAGCTTGTCTTCCTAGTATGTTTGGTTTGTCTATAATAATCACACTTCAATTGTTCTTTGTCTGCTAACATTGGTTCATTAAGACATGTGAACCCCTCACTAAATTTTTTTTTATTGGAGTTACCTATCATGGCTAACCTCTCATGAGTAACAGGATGCAACAATGCATTTCTCATATTTTTCTCTTGCTGAACATGAGAATATGTTTGCCTCAAGGAAGGGAAATGCACTCTCCCGAGAACCTGATCTCTAATATGGTTATATTCAATGTTTAACCCAGCTAAGAAGTCATAGACTCGTTCCTTGTCAATTAGTTTTTGAAACTTTATTGCATCACTTGGACAATCTGCCTAGAAATCCTAGTAGAAGTATAACTCCCACCATAAACTACTCGGTTCCGCAAAATATTGGGCTACAAACATATCATGTTGCTTGGTTTCACGAACCTTTTTCCATAGCTCACAAACCTGGGCATCATTGCCCAATCGTGAGTACATTTGGCTAGTAGCATTCTAGATTTTTAAAACAGAATCTAATGAAAAATACCACAAGCAATCAAAGGTTGCACAAAATTGATGAGCCATGACATGAGTAGAGAGTTTTTTTAACTCCATTATTCAATTTATTAGTCACTAGCTATTGTTTTCTCCTTTTCTCATGTGATGTACCCATATAGTCCACGTGCCTTGATAAACAACATACAAAAACAGGACTAAACAATATAATTATTTTCATCTTGTTTGATAGGGCTGATTTAGTGGATAAGATTCTCATTCACAGCTTCAACCCGAGTCTTACTACTATCACCAGAGGGGAGATTCGTTTTATCAGCTAAGTTCTTCTCTTTCATATTCACAACACTATAAAGGACTGCATATCTAATCACCACAAGACCAACCAACTAATAACCACCCTTTTTTGTGAAATTGATAGCTCAAACAACAACAATGATTGGTGAGATGTTAGGGCTCTTGTTCATGGAATCAAGTTGACTTCAACATGTTATTGCTAATATCAACAAAAACAACGTTGATGCTTGAACACACTAGATTTATTTGTTGTGCTTTGATACCACGTTGTTTTCAAAGATTATTTAGAGATGGATGAAGGAAGTTGGAAAGATGAGAGAAAGAAGAAAAGAAAGAAAGAACTGTTCTGTTCATTTATTTTTTCACTATCTTACATATCACACACACACACACACACGTACGTGCGTGTTTATATAAAGAAGAAGAGCATGACTCCATAATATAATAATAATTGCTCCTAACAACAGTTAGGTACCCATTCTCTTAAACTTTTCAAGCATGCACATGTATCATTTATGATGTTGAATTCTATTTTTTGCTGTCGCTGTGGTAATTGTGTGCTCATTGGGGACTGAGATGAATTTAATTCAAGTTCTCCAGAAAGTATAACGAGCAAGGAGCATGAATTGCTATCATGGAAGGACAATGGATGGGACAATATTCAACATATGAATCATCTTGCTGAACAAATAGGGCTTCTTACATCGGAAAGCTTAATGGGATGATACTTGCCAAGTGTATATAAGTTTGTTGCTACTCAGGTAAATTTTTCATCTATAATGTGTGATGGTAAAATAGACTGTCAATTCTTATTCAAGTCCGTCAGAATCAGCTAGTAACTAAGATAGTCTCGCTTAATTTTGAGACTTCAGGACTTTGAAGTAGCTTATTTCTACATGGTTATTATAAGAGCGTGTCCCTAATGACTTTTGTTGGCCCTGTGGGGATTGACCATTGTAGAAAAGATATTTTACCCTTGCTGATATCAAAATGTAAATATAATAGCACTTGCATGCAAAATTACTTTAGTGTATCGAAGCTCTAGTCAACAATATCTCTTAAGTTTTACTGTCAAATTTTCTCTGAGACCATTAATACGCTCAGGATATCATGAACATGCATTTTTTTCTGAAATTTTATCCCTCGTTTCGCACATACAAATTCTTAGATACGTTTCCGAACTATCTGTAATTTTGTGGAATAACCTTGGCCTGAAATTATAAACTTGGTTTTTCTCTGAGACCATTAATATGCTCAGGATATCATGAACATGCATTTTTTTCTGAAATTTTATCCCTCGTTTCGCACATACAAATTCTTAGATACGTTTCCGAACTATCTGTAATTTTGTGAAATAACCTTGGCCTGAAATTATAAACTTGGTTTTGCTACTTGTTAATCAATTGGACAAAAACAGACAGCAACTTTCAGAACTTATATGTTTCTATGTTTATTGCAGAGGTGGTGCTGTGCTGCTGGTGGGTAGCAGCCTTTTGATCAAAGAGAGGAGAAATTTGTTATGTCAGGTTTAGGACTTAAGGTACATACTCATCCATGAACTAGGTCAATAATTTTGTAGACCAAGCAAGTCTATCTATCTAACAATGTCTCGCCATCTTTGTTTGCCAAGTCTTCATATGCTTGTTTCCAGAGTAGATAACAAAAACGTCATCAGATTTGTATGCACTGGGCTTTCTAAGTTGTGTAACTTCGGCTAGTGGCTGTATCTTCTGGAGTTCTTTTGTTGGCTTGGCTACAAGTAAGAAAAGATTTCGATTCTGACGAGTCAACTGCTTCTTCTGGGGAGGGGGGTTCAGCCGAATAAAAAGAGCCTCGCAATCTGCAGGCGAGGTTTGTTGTGGAGGGAAGTATTTGGGAATGCGTTTGTTTTTTACTTGGAAAAGAATTAAAATAATATTATTTTTTTAAAAAAATTATTTTTCACATTCACGTATTAAAATAATTTAAAAAATTCATTTAAAATAAAAAAAAATTTAAATTTTTTTTAAATATTTTTAAAATATAAAAATAAATAGGTTTGAGATCGCTTTTCTTTGATAAATTCTTCTCCATGCACTTCGTATATCAAACCCGTCGAGAACAGCTCCAGTGGATCGGCCCAACCCAATAGACCTAATGGCTCTTCCATCTCCACCACAACATGATGGTTGGGTTCATGCATGGTCAAACAAACGACCCATCCGGTAGGATATTTACCTCGACAGTGAATCAATTTGGTCAAGGGTTGGGATGGGATGGGATCAACGGAAATGACTAACCAAGCAAGCACAATGACCAAGGGGTTAATGTAATTTGCCCCTCCGAGGTTCTTCCATTTCCACCACACCATAATTTATCCTCCTGGTCTTCGATTAAAGTTCCAATTCTTCCTTTCTTTCGATTAAACTAATGGAACTAATGATGGGCCAATTTTTTTTTCTTTGAATTGACCTGTAAAGTGTGTGTATATATATATATATAAAAGAAAATCTATCCTTCAGTTATATTAGAACTCATGAAATTTGTCTCATCAAAATATGAATAAAGGTTCCATAAACACTCATTTTATACAATATAGAACACAAATTAGGACAATCGCCAAATCAAAGATCAAATTTCTTTGCATGATTGTCATAAAATTACAATTAGAATTTAATTTAAAAAATTTCAATTATAAATTGTACATGTTGATTTTGCTAATTATCATACTGATTTTAAAGTTGTCTTATATATTATATATTTTCATACTTGATTTATATAAGCATAATTTAATATCATAAAAAAAACAGATAAACATATGAATGTTTTTTTTTTAAATCTCAAATCATTCATTAACAACCTAAAAAATACAAAAATAAAAACAATGTTTAAAATGCACGTAATAATTTGAGATTATAATTAACAAATAAAAATGTTAAAATATCACTTTGAATTATGGGTCTAAGGTTTGATAATTTATAGGTTTTATTTGACTTTTTATTGTGGTGGTTTAGACTTAGTTCTACATTGAAACTGGGTTTTGGGCACAACCGCTATTCTTAGTAGCGGTTGCTTAGCAGTTCTAAATGACCACTAATGATAATAATAGTTATTTAATAAGACACTAATGAGAATGACGGTTATTTATAACTGCTATTATCATTAGTGATTGTTAATAAAATTGCATTTTTTAATAGCGATTGAGTCAATTATGCTATTTTCCAAATGCTTTTCTCTCCTATATTATTTCTGAAAAATATTTATCAAACTATACTAGTTTGATTAAATACCCGCATAATATGGCAGAGAAATAGCATATATCATTACTATAATTGGTTCTTATAAAAAATGAGTAATCCTAAAATAATGAAGAATCTTAACTTTAATATAAACATTTTTTTAATCTTTAAAAAATTATAACTTTCACCATGAAGCTCTAATTTAGTTGAGTTTTATATCATTGAAAACTATTTCTAATCATATAAATTTTTTTCTAATGAAAATACTTTTAAAACAATTATATGGCTAATAAGATTTGTGATTATCATAAAAATATGGCTTAAACTAATCTTTCACAAGATGCACATCATAACCTTATCAAAAAAAAAAAATCTAAAATATTAATTGGAACACAACAATAATCCAAGCAAGCTCCAATGACAATTTAGGATGCACAGATAATAGCTGAAGTTTGAAGTTTAATGAACATACCTTTTAAACTTTCAGTAAAAAAATCACCATTATCATGTAGGGATTGTTTCACATATCAATGAGCAATTACACCATTCAAGAATCTTGATTACTTGAGCTAAAACAAGATTCCACCATTCAAGAATCATTCAATATTAACTAATAGTGGTGAGGGCCTTTATTTTTTAGTATAGGTGTAAAGAGTTTTTTTCATGAAAACTCTTACAAAAATTGATGTGAGAATTTTTAAAGATTCAAAACATATATTTCTTAAAGTAATTGCTGAATATATGGTGAAAGCAAGGAATTGATCAATAGAAAAAAGAATGACAGTATACAAATTTTATATGCAATTGAGCAAATTACAGGTGTTTCCAATCTTACAACTGCTAATCAAAGTTTGTAAATATATATTAGATTAATGAGCAAAAGTATTTAGTTTATTATTATAAAGACATGTTATACAAAAGATGTCCAACAAAACCTAGAGTTTATACATGTTTAAAACTATACGTATGTAAAAACATAATAATGACAAACATGCTTTCAACATAAAAATAATAATAGAATTCTAGCATGTATATTACGCATATAATCAAACTTACGGTTAATATTAATTCAAAGTTCTAGCATGCATACTAGTAACAAAAAATATCTATATTCAAATTAAATTGAAGGAGGGTACTAAATTGTTAAAATACTTTAAAGTAATGAAACTTTTGTTATTGTCAAAGATGAATTTTTTATCCTTAAAATTTTATTACTCCCCACTTGTGTAACTAAGATGTTTGCAAAATTTCTCTTACAATTCTAATACCACCATCTTAGTTTAGATGCACTTCTAAATAAAGTATTTGAACCAAAGAATATGTTTCAACAAGAAGAACCTAAGTTCTAGATTTGAAAGAAAAGTCAAAGCTTAAAATGAGAAGAATATACTAAATATGAGGTGAGGAAGAGTATGTAAAAATTTAAAAAATTTAAGTTGAGAACTCTTCCTTCACCCCCTCCATTTTATAGTGAATTTTGAAAGTTAAAATGTAGAATTAATAAGAATTAATTCCCACAATTATCAACCTTTGATTTGCCACCATAAATCAAGAATTAAATCTAGAAAAACTAAGAGTTCTTTAAAATTAATTTTTCATTCACCCATAATTTTTTTAAACATATTAATTTATAAAACTTTCCAACAACAACAATTCCTGAATTCCTGAATGGAAACCATGAGGCTACTAGTCTTGTTTTAAAAATAGTTTATCATCTAAGAAAACATATAAAAAATGAGCTTCAATGAAGATGAAGAAATAATTTCTTATTATAGGTTCATTAATTTCAGAAAATTCTCTTACCTAATTTCCAACTAAAAAAGGATGGTACAATTCAATCACAAATACTATTAAACATAGATATTTACGAGTTTTCTGACTCGTGCTTTGTCGTAAGTCGGATCAAATTTTTTGAAACATAAAAAAATATGAAGATTACATGATTTTTTTTGAAGTATCATATAATCTGACAAGTTGGATAATCGATAATAATGTGGCTTGGATTTAAAAAAAAATGAAGATGATAAAAAACCATATAAAAAGCAAATTGAAACCAATTAATCTATAAAAAATCAAAATGAAATATATCATAAAGACCGATTCAAAATAAACAAAATGCTTTAAAAAAATTCAGCATCGCTTTTTTTTCAAAAACAAAAAAGAAACGATAACATATTTGATTGATCCGAGTTTCCTAACTTAACTACACCGTGAAAATTATGTTAAAGTAAAATCTAAAAAAAGCAATCCCACAAAAGTAAAATCTAAAAAATGCAATCCCACAAAAAAGAAGAAGAAATACATTATGAACAAATTAAAAATAAACCAAATGCTTAACAAAAAAAAATCAATCAAACATATTCTTTTCTTAAAAAAAAGATAATAAAATATTGGATTGCCTTAAAAGTTGTGGATTAACCTGTCAAACCTTCAATCTGGATCATGAACTCAATTGAGTTTATTTTTTTAAAAAAAATTATTTTTTACCTAAATATAAAATAACTATTTTTAAAAAAACCAGAGGTAAAAAGAAGATCAAATGCGTGGGCTTGGTTGCCAAGCATCCTTCCAAAAAAAAGAGCCTAGGCAAGTAGGCTTTCCATCCTAGGCTGCACACCAAAGCCTAATTCTATTTTTTTTAATAATTTTTTAAAGGAATGGACAACATGTCATCTGCTATTTATAGAATTAAGCAATGGAGGGATACTGAAAAAATAGGGTTTTGGTTTTTTTTTTGCTAAAAAGCTTATTTTAAACTAATTTTTTACCTAAAATACATAGAAAATACAGTAAATACCTTGATAAATCTATTTATAGTCGTGAACAACATGAAATAGCTTAAAAATCCAAAAACAACTCAAACTCAAAAATTTCCCTACAATCTATCTACTTCCTCAAGTAAGGAGAATGAAAAACAACACCTGGGTGATTAGAGGAGCAGTGAAAACGAGAAGAACCAGGTTTAGAAAGTTAGCAATAGCCATGATATTGCACATCATAGTGTGGATCATTAGAGGAGCACTGAATGTGTAATGACTACAATAAAATACATTATGAAAAAATTAAAAATAAACCAAATGCTTAACCAAAAAAAATCAATCAAACATATTCTTTTCTTAAAAAATTATTCAGACAATAAAATATTGCATTGCCTTAGAAGTTGTGGATTAGCCTGTCAAACCTTCAATCTGAATCATGGACTCAATTGAGTTTATTTTTTAAAAAATTTATTTTTGACCTAAATATAAAATAACTATTTTTTTAAAAAAACTTAGAGGTAAAA
Source organism: Populus x sibirica (assembly GCA_019202695.1). Taxonomy (NCBI): domain Eukaryota; kingdom Viridiplantae; phylum Streptophyta; class Magnoliopsida; order Malpighiales; family Salicaceae; genus Populus; species Populus x sibirica. The sequence goes on along the minus strand of JAGMVL010000899.1, from coordinate 406,204 downwards.
TAAAAGACGAAATGCGTGGGCTTGGTTGCCAAGTATCCTTCTAAAAAAAAGAGCCTAGGCGAGTAAGCTTTCCATCCTAGGCCTAGTTCTTTTTTTTTTTTAAGGGATGGACAATGTGTTATCTGCTATCTGCTTTTTATAGAATTAAGCAATGGATGGATGTTGAAAAAATAGAGTTCTGGTTTTTTTATCTAAAAATCTCATTTTAAACCAATTTTTGATCTAAAATACATAAAAAAAAAAAAAACAATAAACACCTTGATAAATCTATTTATATTCTCAAGTAACATGAAAAACAGCTTAAAAATCTAAAATCTAAAATCAACTCAAACTAAAAAATTTAAATTTCCCCGCAATCTATCTACTTCCTCAAGTAAGGAGAATGAAAAACAACACACAGGGCGATTAGAGGAGCAGTGAAAACAAGAAGGACCGGGTTTAGAAAGTTAGCAATAGCCATGATATTGCACATCATAGTGTTGATCATTAGTGGAGCAGTGAATGTGTAATGATTACAATTAAAATACCGTTGTGTTCAATGATCTACGTATCTGTGTAACAAAAGCGTGCACACACGCATACACACACGAGCAAGAAGGTGTTTGAATGAGAGGTAACTTGTGCTTTTTTAAGTAAAAAGCATGTTTTTATAGCTTTTAGAGGTGTGGTTTGTGCTTAAAAGATATTGTATCTTTGACAAAAAACCACTACACCTCCAAGCCAAACATACTTTTCAGTCGATGAAGTCACCGCTTCAAGGCTCTGTCTTTAAGATGAAGGTCTAAGAAATGTGATTGAATTGACTTGTGTGTGTGTTTAAGACACATTTGAATGTTGTTATCTATGTTTTTTTTTTTTTTAATGTTATCATTGTTCTTTGTTCAATCCTGACAACCGGAGATGTAGTTCTTTCGATTATCCAACGGAAATTGCAGCAGACACATGATTTCTACACCAAATTCAACGTCAAGACAGAGAACACAGAACACCCTCCTTCTCATTACACTTCATTAAAAGATAGAGAACACCCTCCTCCTCATTACACTTCATTATTGAGTACATGACATGGACATAGAGCATAAAGCTTTCACCATGACCTTATTGAGGAAAGGGCATAATACTAGTTGCTTTCAGTACTTGAACACCCAGTTCGGTTTACCAATCAACTCAATGAACTTGACTGCAACTTTGACAGAGTTGGCGGTGGCCAGATAGCGAGAGTTGGAGCCTGATGTTCCTTGAATTACCGAATTTGAAATAGCACGGAACAAGATATAAGGCACTTCATTTGTCAAAGAAGCCTGCAAATGCAAATCAAAGCACGAACCATTAGTTACCAAATTGTGACGAATCCTAAAATCAACTGCATGCTTTTCTCTCTTTTCCTTTTTCCCTTACCAAAGCAACGGCAGCACTCGATGTATCCACAAATGTGGCATTCAATCTATTGGCAAGGAATTCGCCATATGCTGCATTTTCAAGGTATATATCGGCAGAGGAGCCCCTTCCTCCGAAGACGATTTCCGGCGTGTTCTCTAAACAATTCGTCTCGTTTATCTCATCCACACACTCTTGCAACTTCAAACCCTGCATGCAATCAAACAGATTAATTAACAGTAAATATAGAATTTTGGTAATACAGTACGGAGAAGTATCGAATCAGTGGCTACCTGCAGCTCAGAGGCAACCGCAAGCCAGTTTGAATCGACGGGAAGCCACAACAGGTTCTGTGATGGGTTCCCGGAAATATACAGTTTTACTTTCTGAAAATCTGCGCTTCCCAAGGAATTGACTCCTTTCTGTGGAAGATTGAAGTCTCCGAATTTGAGTTTCCCTTTCTCTGACGCGTTGCTCTGCGCCAAAAATACACGCATAAATCACAAAACGTCAGTTGTAGTCGCACAAATTAAAGTTTTGCATGATTTGAACTAGTTTAATTGTACCTTCCATTCCCAATTTCCTGTGAAGGCAACAGACTCTGGCACAGCAACATCACCAAGACGCAACGAATCGCTGACACTTCCAGCACTCCCAAAATGAATGATTCCTCGGATGCTAAGTAAATCGAACAGAACTTGGGTGCCTAGAACTACATTTGGCTAATACGCAAACAGCATTAAAAAGCGTTAATTAATTAAAAACAAGAGTTAACGTTAATTATATATGCACTTAAACGGTGATATTAAGAAGAGAGAGAAGGGTTCTTACAATTTCACCCCCTACGTTAACAAGTACGACATGAACGTCCTTAATCTTTCCAATGTTGAATCTTCTTCCTAATTAATCAAAAACCAGAAAGTTAAAATTATTGCAATATCAAGCTGATCAATATATATATATATATTGCTTATTATTATATTTAATTAAGGATAACCCACCCTAATTTAATTAATTAATTAACTAAGAGTGTCCATTGTTACAACTCATAATTAAGATTCAAAAAAGGATTTACCGACGAGGTCAATGTAAGGTACATGTGTGCTGGGAACAAAGAAACCAGAATTAAGAAGAGCGTCTTCGCTGGCAGAGGAACTCACAACAATGCCTAAATAAGACACTGTATTGCCATTGATTTTCTTGGCAACCTCTGGTAAAGGGCGTCTCAAGCTCAGCTGCATGGACTGCTGTGCCATGGCCAGTAGCACAAGCACCATCACAGCCAATTCAACTGCCAACATTTTACTTGGCAATCCAGCCAAGGCCATTGATTCCCCTGGAGAAAGCGAAAGCCAAGCACGTAGTACTGAAATGAGGAGAGGGACAATTTAGAGCTAATTAATGTTATTGCTTTGTGTGTTGTGGAGCGTTTTCATGGGGCTTTATAGAAACTGAGATTCCAATATACCCTCCCATCACTGCGAAATGGCAATGCACACCTTAATTATTATTAATAATTATTTAAAATACATGGGGAAAGTATTTGTGATTTTTTTTTATTTGAATTTTTTAATCAATGTTTTGTTTTTAATTTTATCTTTTAATATTATATTTATTTTTTATTGAATTATTTTACTCTTATGATATTGATTGTAGGTTTGATGAGTTAACCTTGTTGGCTAGATTTTATCTCTTTTTTCTTATTTAACTCTTTTTTTTCTTAATTTTATTTTTTAGTATTGAGTTAATTAGAAATTAAACTTCGTAATTTTTTTTATTTGCTTTCTATTAGGTTATTTCGATCTCATAACCCGAGAATAGTGTTTAACGGGTTAATCCGAGTTGACTCGTGTTATTTTTTATGTTTTTTTAATTGAATTATTTTTTAATTTTATCATTTAATATTGGGTTAATTGAGAATTGAGTTTCATAATTTGTTTTGATTTGTTTTCTATATGGATATCTTAGTCTCAAGATTAGGGTCGCATGTTTTGGTATTTTAACCCCGGTTAAATCAAGTCATTTTTTTTATTTTCTTTCTAAGAGGTTATCTCGGTCTCATATCCTTCAATATTGGGTTTTGTTTTTACTGGGTTGTCATCATCTTATGACTTAGGTTGCGGGTTTGACATGTTATTTTAGTTAACTCGGTTTTTTTCTTTTTTTTTAATTGACTTTTTTTCCTCAATTTCATCATTTAATATGTGTTTGATTGATAATTAGATTTCATGATTTATTTTGGTTTGATTTTTATGAGATTATTCTGACCTTATGACCCGAAAATAGTGTTTAACGGGTTAACCCATATTGACTTGGCTCATTTTTTTTAATTATTTATTTTATAAATTCATCGTTCAATATTAGATCCGACATGATCGATTTGGAATTGAGCTTCATAATTTATTCTTTATAGGGTTATCTCAATCTCATGACCGGAGTTGTGAACTTGACAAGTTAATCCTGGTTAAATCAGGTCATTTTTTTTGTTTTTTCTATGAAGTTATCTCAGTCTCATGACTTGAGTCATAAGTTTGACAGATTGACTTGGGTCATATTTTATGTTCATTTTTAATTGATTTTTTTAGTCTCATTCTTCAACAATGGACTGATTGGGAATTGAACTTCGTAATTTATTTTAATTTTTTTTCTATGGGGTTCTCTTGGTCTTATGACCCGAGTCGCAGGTTTGATAAGTTAACTCAGGTCACTTGTTTAGGTCCTTTTTTTAAGTGTTTTTTTTTTTCAATTTCATCCTTCAACATTGAGTTGATTGGAAATTAAGTTTTATAATTTGTTTTCTATGAGGTTATCATAGTCTCATAAACTGGGTTGACTCAAGCCAATCCAATATGTTGCTAGTTTAATATTAAAAAAATGTCATCTTGAAAATTCTTTTGAGTTAAACTATGCTTTTACAGGTTGTCTGAGTTGCTTGTCTAGTTGACCATACGATTAAAAAAAAAATTCACTAAAAAACATATTAGAAATATCTGAATATTTTTTTATGTTCAAGAAAAATTTAACCCGACCCGCAGCATAGAACAAGTCAATGAGATCGTATAATCATAATTCATGTTGGTTGGTACCATAATTTTAAGTTATTGAGTCTGATTTATAGCTCGAGGAATTAAATCGACTTATCTAAATGTAAGAATAAATAACATATAATTCAAAAAAAAATTAATATATCTTTATTTTTTTAAAATGAGTTTATCATATTTTAATATAATATTTCTTCAATTGTCTTAATTCTATTAAGTTATTTCATCAAATTTTATATCATAATATATTTTATTTCAAAAATGTTCTTCAACAATACAACCATATAATTCTTCTTCTTTTTTCTTCTCGTGAGTTTTGCAAGTTTTTTGTTTTTTGCATGCAAAACATGAACAATTCATGTTTTATAGCAAATTAAAAGTTAACATGGTCACCGGGCTAGGCCAATCATCATGTGACACAGGCTGGACCTAAGCCAACTTCTGAAAAAAAAAAAAAAAAAAAGGAGGTTAATTGGATCGTTTGTCGGCCCAACAAAATGAGCTGGGTTGGGCCTGAGTCCAACCCCATACATGGACTTGGGCCTCAAGCCCAATAGGCCTAGCCCAAACCCAGACTTAAGGGCATATTTGGCCCGCCTTGTTTTACCTTAAGAAAATAAGGTCGTGTTTGGCTACTTAGGGGGTGTTTGCCAAACACGACCTTAATGAATTTTTTATGCCTATGATTTTAGGCTAAGGGCGTGATTGGGGAACACGCCATAAGTTTTTTTTCTTTAATTTTAATTTGTCTATATTTATGTGTCTAACCAAAAAGACCCTTAAAAAATCTAAAACATCCAAGGACCATTTTGAAATTATTTGTGGCCCCCTCGCGTGTTTTTCTAGCAATTTTACCCAATATCAGACCGTAGAATTATACTATAAGATACGAACTTGGTATTCAAAATACCTAATTTTTCTCCAAAAATCTCGGGTTTTTTTTCAAAAACAAATAAATCTTTATTTTATAAATACAAAAATATGTTTCCTTTCAAGGATTTAACTTAATAACGAAGTTGTAGACTTACATTGTAAGTTATTAACCCGGTATTAAGAATACCCGCTTTTCGCCAAAATTTTCAAAAATTCCAAAAATCTCTTAAAAATTTTCCTCATTTCAACAATACAAAAAAATATGTTTTATTTGGTGTGCATACGACCAGATTCTAAAATTTTCATGCATATTTTATATGAAAAATTAAAAATTGCATTTTCATCATACTTTGAAAAATAAAAAACATTAATTAATGGGTATTATAACAAGTTTGCGATTATCCATTAGGATTTGACCAAAATTTCAGATAAAATCCCTTTTTTTTTATGTCTTGGACTTTAGGATAGTGAGGTTTTAATCGGATAAGATAAGAATCTCTTTTCTAATAAAGACTTTTCTTAGACCTTAGACATACCTTTATGGGCTCTAGAATGACTAGGTGTTAATCTGATGAGACAAAGATCTCCTTACCGAAAAGAACTTTTCTTGAACCTTAGATAGGTTAACGAATAGAAACACGATTTTGAACAAACATCAAAGGAACTTATATCTGAAGATGCCCAAGGCTAGTATCTAGACCATGTCCAATTTAGTGTTTAGATTTTTAGGTTTCTATTTAAGTAACTCTTCAAGCACATTCAGTTGTATTCCTCCAACATTATTCTTTTCTTGAAATCTCCATGTTTGCTCCACCTTCAATAATTTATCCAATTCTCTTAAGGCTTCATCTAGTCTTTGATAGAAATACACTAAGTGCTCTGGTTTTGAGAACTACATCAACCTCTAGTATTCCTCTATTGTAGGCATCATATCAATGTCTATAAAAGAAATACATATATAAGAAAGGATCCTAAAATGAACCAAAGCTTTAATTTTTGGTTTTTGTACAAGTGTTTTTAAGACATGCATTATTCATCCTTACTTCTTTAGGAACTTTATCTAACCCAGTGTACTCAAATCATTCCAATGTTGGATTAGTTTATCTATCTTGTTAATGATGTAATTTATGTTATTTATAGTTGGCAACTTGTTAATGTTGGGTCTTTTGCAATCCTCCTTACTTGCTGCAATGACTTGGACTCTTGCTGAAACTAAGATAGGGTATATTCATATATAGCAACCATCTTGTCACCCAAGTTCATAAAATTTAAGACTAAGTTCATGTCAGGTTTGCCCAATGACATTATACAAGAAGTACCTTAAAGGTGGGTTATAATTATCATGTGTATGAGTAGGTTTACTAACTAATTGGTCACAAAGGGTCTTCAATTGCTTAGTGATCAACCACTAAAGGTCAATATGAGGCTTACAGGGTGTGGAAATCATAGGCTAATACCGTGTCATATCAATATACTAACCATATCCAAGTTGACAATTCACAAGAGTTTAGTGGTTTTAAATTAGCTAACCATACATGAATTGGAGTTTTGTACATAAAGTTATGGCTTTTTAGTTTTTAGACTTTCTATGTGTCTATTTGTGTTTCTAACAAGTCAAAACATGTGTTAGTTATTATTTGTCTAATTTTTTATAGAAATCATTTATTTTGGTCTCAATTCTATCATCTTAATCTATCCCTAAACCTGGAAGGTTGTTCAAAGTATATAATGATAATTTAAATCATGTATGAGGATCTTTAACAAAATTTGAATAAAAAAGTCTTTGACTTTGCCTTTTTGTACCTTATACAGTTTTGTATCTCCTTGTTAGTAGTGAACTTTTATTCCTTGACTTTGTATCTCTAAAGTGGTGAGTGAGTATGTATCTTTAAAGTGGTGGGTTATTTCAATATGTATATCTTTGGTTTTGTACCTTAAAGTGGTGAGAAAAATTATCATTTATGTAAAAGAACTGTTTCTATTCTATATTCCTAATATCTCGGTATCACTTACTATGAAGTCAATAGAGCGACCCATATTATCCATTTTCATTACTTATATTGGGCCTATATCATCATGATTGGTGGTGATGAACCCATTTGGATTGATGGAAACGTGAGGTACTACATAGGAACACTAAGAGTGTATATAAACACAGTTCTATAGTGTACTTATGACTTAGACGATGAAGACCCATCTTTAGAAATGTCTAATACTATTTAATCCATTAGAATATAAGGATATGGTAAATTATTATGCCCTTCATGGTCAAGAAGGTGGCCTCTCTCCATTACTTGTGTTTTTTCTTGGAGGCATAATTATTATCTTATAAAACAAATATTAAATCATATCTGGTGCGATAATCTATTGATCATTCAAATAATCTTCTAATCAATATGTTACTAGTTAATCATTTCACATTCTAAGAAGGGGAAACTACATAATAAGAATTTAATCTCGAGAGTAGGCACGTAACAACTGTGGAATATTAAGCATGGTGTAGGGCTCTAAGACCTCAAATCTTAAGAAAAGTTATATGCTCCAAAGCAACACCACACAAATAAAAATATAGGTTCATAAAGAATAAGAGAGAGAGAGAGAGAGAGAGAGAGAGAGAGAGAGAGAGAGAGAGAGATTACAATAATTAAAGTGCTTGAAAATAAAATAAAAAAAGCTATAAATAAGGAAATAAAATAAATAGTACTGAAACTGCTAAAAAACCAATAACTAAAATTGCATATATAAGGCTAATCATCAATCATAGTGACTATGTAACCCATTATTTATTGGTACATAATTTGAATTCTATCAAAACATGAAAATCCTAATCTTATACAATTATTGGTATAAGGTAAGGAGACTTAATTGAATCATAATACAAATTAAACTCCTTATCTATTGATATCAAATGAATTCTAAGCTAATCTTATGACTTCTAATTAATTATTTTTTATTAAGGACTCCAACTATAAATAGAATTAAGCTTTTTCATTTTTTGTGCGCTTTAAAAATCTTATGGTTGATCAATTTCCATTGGTCGATCATAACTCATTGTCACCTGATCGACTACTTACTAAAATCTTCTAGTCGATCAAGACTTTTTTAGCATGGTCAATTATTATGTACTTGATTGATTTTAGCTTTGTTCTCCTATTTGTCATAAACAATCATTGTTCTCATATAATATTTATATGGATGTTTATTTTTAATGTAAACAATACCACCTATATTTATTTATTTCTTAAATAAATAAATATTTATCTGTCGTAATTATACTTAAAACCAATTGATAACTCAATTAAATGTCACGTGAAAAATATCATTATTTATCTAAAACCATCAACTATGTTTTAAAACATGTCACGCATGTCAGTCATTTTAAATTCAACTCAGTTTTTATTTTATTTATCTAAAACTATCAACTATTTCATATACACAGTAAAAATAATAAAACAAAATTATTTTTGTTACATGAAGATCTAGAGTTTTTTGTGATTTATTACATGAAGATCTGATTTTTTTTTTTGCTTTTAATAATTCTTTAAAGGTTGAGTTGTCGCAATCCACAAGCTGTTTAATTGTCCAGCCTCCAATGGTAATCCACACAAACTATCAGTGAAAAATCTTATAAATTAGAAGAAAGATTGTTATGCCTAGAGTGTTAGCTCTCTACTTTATAATTTACGTAGCTTTTCTATCTAATAGGCAACCTTATCTAAATAAAAGGCACAACTTAATATTTATAGAAAAATTTTAAAAGTCTATAAATTGATAAAATATCAATTTGCTCCCTAAATAATATTCATTTATTAATTCAGGATAATTTTACAAATTAACTCAATCAAGTCCTTACTTGATTTTTTTAGGTCTATAAATATAATCATTGTTTTAATTATATTCTAATCCTTAATTTCTAAAATATATTTTAATCAAGTCATACTTAATTAAATCATCCCATTTTAATTTTTGACTAATGGTTCTTAATGTGTGCAACCCATTAAGTTCTTAATATGTTGGCCCAAATATAAATTATAATTATAATTAAATAAATTAAACAATTTTATTTATTATCAATTCAACAATTAATTAATTTATATTTGAAGATCAAGTGCATCGTTTAACAACATATCATGATCCCCTAAATATTAGAAAAGTCATTAGTAGTTTAACTTAACCTTTCAGTAACCGGTTTCTCAGTGTAATTAATATCCTTTCATCAATAATGTTTCGATTTAACATTAAAGCATGTAGTATATCTTCCATATAAAATCATCTTTGTTCTCTACATAATAGTCATTTATCGTTTGAATAAGATTCAAAACCCTTTTTCAAATCTCATTTCATCTTGACAAATGATTTCTATGTCAATACTATTTGAGAATAGATGAAATATTTTTCCTAATTCATCTAGGGTAATGAATCCTCTCTTGATTACTTAAGTACCTTCATATAGTTCATGTTATACCCAATGTCTACCTTTGTATTATCTCGATTAAGATAACATGTAACAAAATCAAAGCATAACATTCTCTATAAAAGATAATTCAGTGATTTCAAGTTTAAGGGTCACTTACACAACCGTCACGTAAGCCTTTCCATAGACATAGATGATCTCTCCATATAGAATTATCATGCGGGTTAGTTCAGTGTACATGTCTTAAGACAAGAACCAACATAATAGTTCTACGTATCCCTATACCTCAGTTTAAAAGAACAATTACTTCATTTCATAAAGGAATGAACATAATATATGTTGTTACCCATTTTTAGAACCCAATATATATATATAAAAAGAAAAAGGGAGAAGCCCGAAATAGTGTTGTTTTGAACGACATTGTTGTTCTTGTTCCCCTAGACGTGCAGCAAGGGAAGAAGAAGGTTTTTGAATTTGTTTTTTTTTTCCGTGCTCTCACTCTCCCCAACTTGCACAAACACTATCAAAACCCAAAACCCAACACAACCCACGCCCCCTTATAATGTAGAACCAAGGGAGTCGTGCCTTGCAAGCGGCTCCCCATTGGGCACCTTGCCCGGCACGGGATAGAGTATGGTGACGTCGCTCCCCATGCACCACGATGGGACAGGGGTAGGTTTGATCCCGCTCCCCTTGCCCCCTATAAATACCACCCAAAAAGGAACAGACCACGGGGAGGGGGGTTGGTTTTTGAGAACCAGGGACAGAGAGGAGATTTTAGAGAGAAGAGAGTTGAAAAAACCAGAGGGAGAAATTTTGTTTTAAAATAGAAGAACGAAATACAGAGAAAGAGAGAGAACAAGGGAAGGAGAAGAACAAAACAAAGAAAAAAAAAGCAAAGAGGGCCAAATAGATAAAAGAAAAGGAAATAGAAGCCAGAGAGGAGGCGTTGCAGAAGCAAAAAAAAAAATGAAAAGCGAGAAAAGAAAAGGCGGAAAGGAAAACACGAGACAAAGAAAGAATAACCACCAGCCAAATAGCTCACCACAACACCACCAACTGCACTGCAAGCAACCGCAGGTCCGCTTCTCTTCCTCCCCCTTTTCTTTTTCTCCAGCCTCGTCCTCCACTATTCACTAGGCCGGGCAGCGCCGGTCCGAACCAAAATTGCTGGGCCAGGTCTATATTAGAACGGATAGGATTTTACTCGATAAGATAAATATCTTCTTACAAAGGAGAACTTTTCTTAAACCTTAGACAGACCAACAATTAGAAAACACGACAAGACCTTAATTTTTTATCAGACAATTAAACAATGCAGCTTACTTTAGGTAGGACGTATTTGGGGTGTTAATACCTTTTCTTTATACAACCAGTCCCTGTACTTGATCTCTGAGACTAGTTAGGGTTTCTAGTGACCAAAATATTAGACGGCGACTCTCATTCCCGCTTTTCACAGATAAAAGACAAGAATTCTTTGTCTGCCCTATTTTCCCGATTACTTCAAACCTACATAAAGTGGACGCATCGTCGCAACGCCGCACACATGCGACAGAATGACGACTCCATTGGGGATCTTATGGACTAAACTTTGTTTTTGTCTGATTGTTATGTTTTATGATTTGGTTTGTGTGTTATTGTTAATATTGCATTTCCTTATTTTCTTATATGCTTTAAATTATGTACGTATTTGTTCATGCATTATATAGAATTGCCTCATGCATCATATGTCTTAATTTTTGAAAGCACACACAAGCTTCTAAGATAAGTGGGGAATTAGCGATATGTCTTATGACTATTGATCAGGGTTCAGATGCATGAAACACCAAACTCATATCTGAGTGCCTGCTTGATAATGGTGGGCATACATGCTTTAACCATTTCTCGCAACGTCCCTACACTATCTTTACGAAGATCGTCATTGGGTAGATATGAGACCCTTTTTAAGACCAGGAAGAAAACATATATTCATGCTCACTTAGTGAATAGAACATGTCCTTAGGTTATATGTGCTATCTTTTTTGCATTAAGACAAGCCCTTCTTAAAGCATCTTGAACTCAAGACTTGTGGGTGACACAATAGCCGTCACTCAGGAAATTTTCATTGTAGAGTTTGGGCAAGAATCAAGATTCTTGTTTCATCATACAAGAGTTAGGACCATACATCACCCCTTGAAAGACGAGTTCATTGTATAAAAACATGCTCATACATTTATCATGTATACTGCCAGGTTGAAACGTAGGTCCCCCACCTAAAGTTTGTTACACCTGAAAGATGGAAAATAAAGAAAGAGCTTAATTGTAGGCCTATTATTAAAATGAAATTGAGAGCATCAAAGGTGAAGTAGCTAGACTTACAGATATGTTTGAATAAGTGCTGAGTTTCAAGAATGGAAAAGGAACTTCTGCACAGCCTCTTATGAAAACATCGTCAGTCCACGTCCCTCACACATCTCAGAACTTAGGGAAAAACTCAGTAAATGGAAATCATTTTGTCCCTTTATCCCCCATCTATCCAAGTTAAGCTCAGATCATCGTGAATCCAACAAAAGAACCTTCTAAAAATAGGTTTATCGATCCCATGGGCCATGATAAATGGGTTACCCTAGAAGAAAGATTGAGAGCAGTTGAAGGAAATAATCTGATTCACCCTGTGATAGCAGCTGAATTTTGTTTGGTTCCAAATATTGTGGTATGAAGGGGTTTTAAAGCTTGAACATCATCAAGTATACCGGATTAGAATGCCCATACACCCATCTTCGGTCATACGACAACAAGATGGCTGAAATGATTCATAATGATAAGTGCTAATATATTTTTCCAAGATAGTCTTACTGGATCCGTCTTGAGATGGTACATGAGACTAGACAGTATCAGGATCAAACCATGAAAAGACCTAGTAGATGCCTTCTTGAAGCAATACAAATTCAATCTGGAAATTGCTCCTGACAGAACTAACCTGATGGCTATGAAGAAGGAAAACCAAGAGTTTATGAGGGTGATTAGTACTTAAAAGTGTATTCTCATTAAGGCTTTATATCATCATATTGCACTTAAAGTGTATTCTCATTAAGGTTTTATATCATCATATTGCACTTAAAGTGCCATTAAATTCCCTAACTTAAGCATGTTTTATAATAACAAGTCTGATAATTTAAGATAGCTTTAATTTATGGTAAATGCTCATTTTAAATGCAGGCATATCTCACAATTTAAAGGATTGATTGATGTGAGTAGCTATTGAAAGTGAAAGGACAAAGAAAGGGCTAAGCTTAGAAAAGAGATGTTGTTTCAATTCAAACTGGAACACCATTCAATCATTGGGTCATATCTGGAGCTGTAGATCTTGGATTTCAGTCTGGTTTATATGGATAGAAAGCTAAGACATAGGCCTAAAACATTCATGAAGAGTCCAAAATTCAATTTGGCCGTTTTGGAGTCCAAATCTTAGCATCAAAAGAGAAGTTCGAATCTATCCTGCAGCCAAACACTATTCAAGTATTCTATCCATATCTCGGATTCTAAAAGTCCAAATGAGCTCATTCTTCTTTTGATGGAAAGCTAATATAGATTACTACAATTTGCATGAAGACCACTTTGCCAAATTCGGATTGTGGAAATGTCATTTTGTCCTCATCATGGTTTTGAAACATGGAGATTGGTTTCCCATTTTTATGAAGGGTTAACACCTAAAGATAGGAAAATGGTGGAATTGGTGTGCAATGGAACCTTTGAAAATAAAGACTCTGATGAAGCAATGGAGTACCTAGACTTACTAGCTAAAAATGCTCAAAATTAAGACACTACAGGCACTTGTGAGGCACCAGGTAAAACCCAACCTCATACATCTAGTGGAGGAATGTACAACCTTAGGGAAGATCATGACCTCCAAGCCAAATTTATATCTTTAGCTAGAAAAGTCGAGGCACTTGAATTTAAAAAGAGTAGTCAATTAAAATCTATTCAAGACATTGTGTGTCAAATATGTGAAACTAACGAACATTCAACCAATAATTGTCCAACTTTGCCTTCTTTTAAGGAATGTCTCCATGAACATACAATGCTTTAAACAGTTTCCAAAGGCCAAATCATAACCCATACTCGCAAACGTACAACCCTGGTTGGAGAAATCATCCAAATTTCAGTTGGAAGAGTGGTAACAATAATGCACAAACTTCACAACCACCATTTCAAGCCCACTATAATTTTCAAAATTCTCAAGGATATGCACCTCCTTATGCTCCCCCTCCTAGAAGAAATCTTGAGGAAACATTGCTTACAATCATTGAAAAGCAAGAGACAATCAACACTCAATATGCTCAAACCATGACAAATTTAAAAGATACTCTTGCAAAGTTCACATCTGCTCTCGGTTTTCAAGAGAAAGGTAAGTTTCCATCTCAACCACAACAAAATCATAAAGGGCAATACAATCCAAGCGCGAGTAGCTCCGGAAGCCAACACATGGATCAAGTCAAATCAGTCATTACTCTTCGCAGAAGATGAGTTAGTCTCTGAGGGTAAGGAAGGGGTTGAATCTAGATATTGCAAAGAAAAGACTGATTCCCCACCAGCACTTCTATTTTCTCATGCCATGACCAAATAAAGGAAAGTCAATCACAATTCTAAAATCTTTCAAACTTTCAAATAGGTAAGGATAAATATACCTTTGTTGGATGCTATTAAACAGGTACCTTCTTATGCTAAATTTTTGAAAGACTTGTGCACCGTGAAGAGAAAACTAAATGTGAAAAAAGAAAGCCTTTTTAGCCGAACAAGTAAGTGTCATTCTTCAAAACAATAATGTTTTGAAATATAAAGACCCTGGTTGTCCTGTAATTTCATGCTTTATTGGAGAACATAAAATTGAAAGAGCTTTACTTGATCTTGGAGCTAGTGTGAATTTACTTCCATATTCGGTTTTTCAAAGTCTCAATCTAGGTGAGTTAAAACCAACTTCTGTAACTCTTTTACTTGCTGATAGATCTGTAAAGGTGCCTAGAGGAATAGTTGAAGATGTGTTAGTACAAGTTGATAAATTTATTTATCCTGTGGATTTTATTCTCTTAGACACACAACTTGTTGAAGCATGTAATTCAATTCCAGTTATTTTAGGACGTCCATTTCTTGCAACTTCTAACGCATTGATTAATTGTAGGAATTGATTGATGAAGTTACCTTTTGGAAACATGGCATTGGAGATGAATGTTTTTAACATTTGCAAGCAACCTGGAGATCATAATGATTTATAGGAAGTGGATTTTATTGAAAAATTAGTTTATGATCAATTTGAAAATACTTCCAGTGAAACTGAGTTTAATGAATCTGAAGATTTGCAAATGGTTTATTTTCAGGAAGAATCAAAGGCAAATAGTTGGAGACCAAAAATTAAAGAATTGCCACCACGATCAATTGAGTCCATACCTTCAAGTGTTCAACCACCAAAACTTGATTTGAAGTCGTTACCATTTAATCTCAAATACTCATTTTTGGGAGAAAATAAAACTTTTTCGGTAATAATCTCTTCCAAACTTAATGCACATCAAGAAGGTAAGTTATTACAGACTCTGAAAATCCACAAAAATGCATTAGGATGGACCATAGCTGACATAAAAAAATTAGTCCTTTGATTTGCTCACACAAGATTTATTTGGAGGAAAATGCTAAACCCTCTAGAGAAATGCAACGAAGGCTTAATCCTAATATGAAAGAAGTAGTGAGGCATGAAGTCATTAAGCTTCTAGATAATGGAATCATTTATCCTATTTAGAGGCGAACAAATGGATAAGTCTTACCCAAGTTGTACCTAAAAAGTCTGGAGTCACTGTGATAACAAATGAGAAAATTGAGTTAATCCTAACTGGGACTATTAATGGTTGGCGCATGTGCATTAACTATAGGAAACTTAATTCAATGACTAGAAAATATCATTTTCCTTTACCTTTCGTGGATCAAATCCTAAAAAGAGTCGCAGGTCATGAATTTTATTGTTTCTTAGATGGCTATTCAGGTTACAACCAAATTGAAATTGCATTTGAAGATCAAGAGAAAACTACTTTCACATGTCCATTTGGTACTTTTGCATATCGAAGGATGCCTTTTGGATTATGTAATGCACCGATCACGTTTCAAAGATGCATGCTTAGCATATTCGATGATATGGTTGAACGTTTTCTTAAGATTTTTATGGATGATTTTTCTGTTTTTGGTGATTCATTTGAGGATTGTTTAACTAATTTGGAAAAGGTTTTGAGCAGGTGTGAAGAGAAGAATCTTGTGCTAAATTGGGAAAAATGTCATTTTATGGTAACAAACGGCATTGTACTTGGTCATATTGTTTCATCAATAGGAATTGAGGTTGACAAATCTAAAATCGAGTTAATTGCCAACACCAAAATCTGTTAAAGATGTTAGATCATTCTTAGGACATGCTGGTTTTTATAGAAGGTTCATCAAAGATTTTAGTGTCATATCTAAGCCATTGTGTAACCTTCTAACAAAGGATAATGTTATTGAATGGACTGAACATTGTGAAGAAGCCTTTGATGAACTTAAAAATTGCTTACTTTTGCTCCTGTCGTTCAACCTCCTGATTGGTCATTACCTTTTTTTTTTTTTATCAAATGTAAGAATTGTATAGATCAAAAAAAGACAAGCTGGAGACCAGCAGTACATATATACAGACACACCCAGGAAAAGGGAACCGGTTCCCTTGAACAAACCAAAAGCAAGACAAACTTACTGAACAGAAAGCAAAGGAAACAGACTCCCTTGAACAACAATAAAGGGAACAGGCTCCCTGTAACAAGCATCAAAGTCGAATGGCAATAAACATACATAAGAAACTCAAAACTAGCAGACAAAGAAAGCATCTGCTAGGAGACCCAAAAAACCAACTTCCAACCCAGCAGACGAGCCTGGGAGCAATGAAAGCAGTGAAATGTTGGCTATAATTGCGGGCATGAACTCCAACTAGCATACAAGACACCAGTGAATTCGACCAGTAACTGCAACCACACATGAACTAGCAACATGCTTCCCAGCAAGAGAAGGACAGCAGTAGCTGAGGCAAGGAGCAAAACTGGTACCAACAAAACTCATCAACAAACTGGTTGTCCACAAAACAAAACAGTTGCTCCAGAACAACAACAGACAAGGGATCAAACATGTAGGGAGAGAGTCCTACCCAAACGGATCCTTTTACCAAGCAATCAAGCACGAGAGAGGGAGCAACAACCCTAGCAAAAACATCCAATCCAAAAAAGGGAAATCGGTAGCATCGAGGCTACCCAACCGCAGAAACCAAGTAGACCCATACACAGGCAATAGCAACAAGCCAGCAGCAACAAACATGGAAGTTCATCGACTACAGCATAGATGTGCCATCAACTAGGGATCAGAATGACCCAACAACGGACCTACAAACCAAAAGCAAACTGAACCACGTTCATAATCATGAAGCAGCAGTACAACATCAGACAGTGGCAACCCTGAGAATGACAAGGACGCCACTGGAGGCCAACCCATACAACAAACAACAATGCCGCCCCGCAGGGAGCCAAGCATCCATGAAACCTGCACTAGCAACTCGGGAACAACCCACAGACAGGAAGTAAGCCAGCACATAATCGCTAGAGTATAGAGCTAGTAGCACATAACTCCAACAAACAAACCAACTCCATAGCATTGACTAGATCTCTACTAGTACAAGCTCCATCAAGCACTCTCCACTGGGAAGTGAACAACAATGAGGAAAGACCCCCCCGACTTCCCTCCATAAACCAAACAACATCACCGCAGAGCAAGCGACGTAAAAACACTACGAAGAAGCCCAAACAGAGGGTTGGGATCCATAGCACCAATCTAAAATGAAGCAGAGTTAGCACAAACCCAAAGACAACCTCCAAAGGAACATAGTGAAGGACAAAACACAGTGAAGGCTTCAATCGGGTACTCAGGAGCTGCAGAGCACCATCGGGAGGAGAAAACTTCAAAATAAAGGAGAGCTTCAATTGGGTACCTTTTGAAATAATGTGTGATGCTAGTGATTATATCGTGGGTGCTGTTTTAGGACAAAGAAAAGATAAGAAACCTTATGTGATTTACTAGGCAAGTAAAAATTTAAATAGTGCTCAAATGAATTACACTACCACTGAAAAGGAATTACTTGCAGTAGTATTTGCATGTGAAAAATTCAGATCTTATCTTGTTGGCTCACCTGTTGTTGTTTTTAGTGATCATGCAACATTAAAATATCTTCTTTCTAAGAAGGATTCTAAGGCTAGATTGGTACGGTGGATTTTGTTATTTCAAGAATTTGATATCACAATCAAGGACAAGAAAGACACCGAAAATGTTGTCGCGGATCATTTGTCAAGATTGACAATAGATTCCACATCTGACATCACACAAATCAATTATTACTTTCCCGATGAATCTTTACTTTCTGTTACTACAATGCCTTCGTTTGCTAATATTGTCAATTTTGTTGCAACAGGAGATTTGCCAGCTCATTAGAGTACCCAAGACAGAAGAAAGTTTTTGAACGAATTGAAATTTTTTTATTGGAATGACCCTTACTTATTCAAATATTGTCCTGATCAAATATTTCGAAGATGCATTCCTGACAATGAGGTAAGTAATGTTATTAAATTTTATCATTCTAAGGTATGTGGGGGTTATTTTTCATCAAAGAAGACGACTGTAAAAATCTTACAATGTGGATTTTATCGGCCCACCATTTTCAAGGACACACATGCATTCTGCAAAACTTGTGAAAATTGTCAGAAGTTAAGATCTATTTCAAAACATCACATGATGCCTTTAAATCCTATTCTTGTTATTGAAATCTTTGATTGTTGAGGTATAGATTTCATGGGCCCATTTTCTCTATCATTTGGTTTTGTGTACATATTACTCACAGTAGATTATGTTTCAAAATAAATAGAGGCAATTCCAAGTCGAAACAATGATCATAAAACAGTGATCAAGTTTTTAAAAGAAAATATTTGAGTCGGTTTGGAATCCCTCGAGCCATGATAAGTGGCGGTGGAACATGTTTCTGTAACAAGCCATTTGAGTCTTTAATGAAGAAATATGGAATCACACACAAAGTTGCCACCCCTTATCACCCTCAAACAAGTGGACAAGTAGAACTTGCTAATAGGGAGATCAAACAAATCTTGGAAAAAACAGTGAATCCTAATCGGAAGGACTGGTCTTTAAGACTTAATGATGCACTTTGGGCTTATCGAACTGCTTTTAAAACATCATTAGGTATTTCACCTTATAGGTTGGTTTATGGAAAATCTTATCACTTGCTTGTGGAACTTGAAGATAAAGCTTATTGGGCTATTAAAGCTTTCAATTCAAACCTTGATGATGCTAGCTAGTCGCGTAAGTTACAAATAAATGAGCTTGAGAAAATAAGAAATGATGCATATGAGAATTCAAAAATTCATAAAGCAAGAATCAAAGAGTTTCATGACAAGAGGATCTTGAGAAAAACATTTGATGTTAGTCAAAAAGTTTTGCTTTATAATTCTCAACTCCACTTATTTCCTGGAAAGCTAAGATCAAGATGGAGTGGTCCATTTATTGTGAAACATGTGTATCCTTATGGGGCATTTGACATTGAGAATCCAAAGAATGGCAATGTCTTTAAGGTAAATGGACATCGTTTGAAAGCTTACTTTGATAAATTTCCTAGTGAAGATGAGTCCATTGGTTTAGGCGATCCTGTTTATAAAGATTGATTATTTTGTTTTTCTCACATTGTTTTTTTTTCTTGGTGTGACTTTTGTTTTGCTAGTCTTTCTCCAACCCCGGTCAAATGGTGGATAACGGTACTCCGTGACTTTTAAGTTGATTCTTTCAGTTTCCTATGATAACTGATATCTATGTATATATTTGTTCAATTCCTTACTCCTTCTCTTTTCTCTGCATCTCTTCTCCACTTCTCATTTGAAAATGGTCACCACTCTTGAAAAACTAAAAAAATATTTTCTTGTTTTGCCTCAAAATACGATTACAAAAATTTACCATGCTAGGTGTGAAAGATTGAGGTTGTTAATGAATCATGGAATTTCTGAAGATATTCGCTGGATGATTGAAGCAAAGGTCCGCTTATCAGGTGAGTCTTCTAATTCTTTTATTTTGCACATGCCTAAAACAGGTAAAAGCACTTTTACGAAGAAATGTCGTGCAAAACGATTGAAAGTCTGTCACAGATGTGCCAAATGGACTTGTAATGCACAATATCGTTCTTTAGGAATGGTATCTATAAACCGTGAAGATAAAATACAATTTATTAAGGATGGCCTGAGTAAGGAGTCTTTAGATAATCTTCAATTAACTCTTGAGACGCATCCTAGTGGAGATATGCATCATGCAATTCATGATTTATGGCCCCATTTTCATAAAGAACATGATCGGCATAATCATGGGAATCTGACTAAAAAAAACCATGTTTGTTAGTTTTTAAGAAACTGGATGGGAAGCTTATCCCCGACCCATAGAGGGCGTTTAAACTGTTTTTGGACGTAAAACCAAGGGAAGATGTGAGCCGCAATCACAACTACTTGTACATACACATGTTTTTAAAAAAAAAGAAAAAAAGAGTGACTCCAGCTGGCCTACATATAGGTGGTATGATTGCATTTTCAATTTCTCATCTATAAAATCTTCTCTTCCTTCCCTTTATTTCTATTCAACCCATACATTTAACAGATATAGAAGTGTGTAGAAATGGCAGGTTCCTCAGGTCATCAAATAAAAAATATTTGTGTTTTTGGTGGATCCCGTCCTGCAAAAGAAAAGGAAGTTTTTAGAATCAGCAAATCATCTTTGTCAGGTACTAGCTGAGAGAAAGATTCGTTTAGTATATGGGAGAGGCAATCTCGGGTTAATGGGGAGTGTGTCAACAACTGCATTTTTAGGAGGCAGTCAAGTTTTGGGTGTCATTCCAAAAGCTTTAGCCAAAAGTGGATCTCATTGGAAAAACAGTTGGAGAGGAACTGCAGGTCTCCATAATGTCTAAACGAATGGATACAATGTTTGATCATGCTGACGCCTTCATTGCCTTACCAGGTGGTCTGGGCACATTAGAAGAGATATTTCATATTTCCTCTTGGGCCCAACTACACATTCACCAGAAACCTATAGGTTTGTTAAATGTTAATGGTTTTTATGATCATTTGTTGTCTTTTCTTGATCATGCTGTGGAACAGAATTTTCTTACATCTTCGGCACGACAAATCATAATCTCTGCTGCTACTGCTGAACAACTGATTAATCAATTGCAAGCTTTCATCCCTGTAATTGATTCCTCCGTGAATTGAATAGACTGGTCAAACAAGGAAAGCTGAAAAAAGCTTAGATTGGATTTGAGTCTTAGTTTGTAAAAACTTGTGTCTTTTGGTTTTATTAATAGCATAATATTTTTTTTCTGTTTTGTTATTTCTTATTTTTACTTAAGTGTGTTTCATGTTTGTCAGTAGTCGCTGCTTCAGGTGATGTTTTCTATACTCGACATTTCTACCTTAAAACATTGAGGACAATGTCTCATTTTGGTTGGGGAGAGAGGGTAGTAGTCGTAAGTTAAAAAAAAAACTTTTTGTTGTTATTAAAACCATTTGACGAAACTTTTTGTTGTTATTGTTAAAATGGTAGGGTAAGGAGTATTGACTCTTGAGACGTATCTTAGTAAACATTCATAACAAGGTTTATCACACACTTCTTGAAATATTCAGATTTACAAACTCTCGCATTGTTATCACTTGATTCTGCCCATATACTCATTTAACAAGTATTCATAAACCTTCATTTTCACACACTTTTTAACATATGATTGTGGGTTGCACATTGGATTATTACATTATTTATGTTCTTTTGATAAAGATAACAACTAAGAGAAAAGGATAGTATATAATTTACAAAAAAAAGGTAATAAATAAATAAAAATGTAGATAAGTTTGGTTTCGTAGCCTCCCTAACCTAAGCAATTAAGCCCGAAGGGATGTTTTAACACCTAATACCGTAAAGTCAACTGACTTGGGAGATATTGGATCAGTGCTTGTTATATGGGTTGAGGAGAAAAACTTAAGGCAATCAAACATTGCACTATCTACATTTTAGTATCTGCAACCCGAGTTACTAAGCTCGTAGGGGTGTCTCAACATCTAATGCCCTAAGACTAACTGATCTGGGAGTCATTAGCCTAAAGCTCGTTACATGGGTTAAAGATGTATTGTGTTTTAAGTTATATGTATACATATAAAAAACAAAAAAATAGATAATAATCCCAACCCAAGGAAGTTAACCTTAGAAAAACATTAAAACAAAATTGTGTTTTCTTCCAAGTAAAGCCCCATAACTATGTGTTGATATATTGAGCACAAAAGAAAGGTTTATTAATATCTTGATTAAGAAGTATGAAGCAGATATATAAATTTAATGAGAGTTTGTTTATTTGGATAGATTAATGGAAGTTAAATGATGAATGCCTTGCTTTCTGGATTTTGTAAATTGTTTTTCTACTTTAACGCTTTAATTACTAGAGACTAGTAATAAGCTGGTTGGGGAGTGTGATTAGTACTTAAAAGTGCATTCTCAATAAGGCTTTATATCATCATATTGCATTTAAAGTATCATTAAATTCCCTAACTTAAGCATGTTTTATAATAGCAAGTCTGATAATTTAATATAGCTTTAATTTATGATAAATGCTCATTTTAAATGCAGGCATATCTCACAATTCAAATATTGATTGATATATGAGTAACTATTAAAAGTGAAATGACAAAGAAAGGGCTAAACTTAGAAAAAAAAATACTGGTTCAATTCAAACTGGAACACCATTCAGTCATTGGGTCATATCTGGAGCTGTAGATCTTGGATTTTAGCCTGGTTTATATTGATAGAAAGCTAATAAATAGGCCTAAAACATTCATGAAGAATCCAAGACTAAATTTGGCGGTTTTGGAGTCCAAATCTTAGCATCAAAAGAGAAGTTTGATTCTGTCCTGTAGCCCAAACATTGTTCAGTGTTCAGTCAATATCTTGGAATCTAGAAGTGCAAATGAGCTCATTCTTCTTTTGGTGAAAAGCTGATATAGATTCCTAGAACTTTCATGAAGACCACTTTGTCAAATTCTGATTGTGGAAATGTCATTTCATCCAGAAAACAAATCCATACCTAAACCATCAAGTCTACTAAGTCATTAGTTGGCCACTAATTCAATA
The DNA here is from genome assembly GCA_019202695.1 of Populus x sibirica. Classification (NCBI taxonomy): domain Eukaryota; kingdom Viridiplantae; phylum Streptophyta; class Magnoliopsida; order Malpighiales; family Salicaceae; genus Populus; species Populus x sibirica. The sequence goes on along the minus strand of JAGMVL010000899.1, from coordinate 383,257 downwards.
TTTAATTACCAAATGAATAGTTCTTTTTGGCCTATAAAAGGAGGCATTTGCCATACATTTAGGCATCTTGGTTTTCAGATCAAAATCATTTTCTTACTTTCTCTCTTTGTAATGTTCAAGTTTTATTTCATGTTTATTTTCATTAATCTCTTGTTTATGCTTTTCATTTCCTTAACTACTCTTAGTTAACTTATATCATAATTATGTTCTTCTTCTTCATTATGTCTAGCTAAGTTAATTATGTCAAGGTGAAAAGGTTTCACTAATGGTGTTAGAATATGTATAATATAACTCAACATGGACTTCAATGTTTATATCTAATAAAGTTTGTTATTAATATGTCTTATCTTACTAATTCTTAATACCTTGCTTGTTAAATGATTAATCTAGATTTGTGTTGTATAACACTTGGTATTATAAATGCTTGATCCTTCATAGTCTTCAGCCGACATCATTGTTATAAGAGGAACTTGATTGTTGTTAACATAAGTTAGCATCATGAATTCTTGACAATATTTAAAAGTATGGTGTTACTAAAGTAAGATAATTAATATGATCATGTTAAAAATTTATAATGAACTATTAAGAATAAATCATCCGATTAGAACCTCCTTTGTGTGTGGTTTCCAGTTGAGTAATAAAAAGAGTTTATACTATACTTATTTCTAATACCATTAATGGATCCTCTAACCTTGACAATTGTTTTTATCATTGTTTAATCCTCACATTAATCTCACATCTCAAGTATCTCTTTAACTCTTTGTTACATTATATATATTATTTATAATTTATATTTTATATAGTTGACCTCCCTGTGGATTGAACCCGGTCTTGTCGGGTTATTTATTACTTTAACACTCTTGCACTTGGGATAAGACATCAACTCTTTGATCGTGTCAGAGGGTATATGCACAAAGATGACAAGATAAGGCAACACATGTTCAACCTCTACCCATTGATATAGAAATGATGATGTTGTTCTCCAACACCTTCCAACCCCCTTATTATGAGCATTTGATGGGAAGCTCAACTCAACATTTTCATGAAGTTGTGAGGATTGCTGAAAGAATTGAACAGGCTATCAAGATGGGAAAAATTGGAGGCCTTGTCATGGATTCCAAAACAATGATGAGAGATGAATCCAAAGATGGCTCTCAATTGGGAAACTTTAGTTACGTGTTAGGTCTTGCTGTAACACCAACTATTCAAATGCCTTTGTCAAAGATCGACATACCTCTTCCACTCAAGTTTGTTTACCAGCATCTGTTAGACTCTGGACTTCTTACTTTGACTTTGTCAAAACCCCTGCAACTACCATTTCCTACGTGGTATGATCTAGACCAGAGATATGAGTATCATGGTGGGGTTTGGGCCATTCGATTGAAAACTGCAAAAGTTTCATGTATCAAGTCCAGAAGCTAGAAAGCAAGGGGCAGATTGAGTTTGTGAAGAGCGGTGGTACCTATCACATAGTCACATCTATCTTGAGCAATGACCAATAGCTTGCAAAATGCCGATAAAGGCGTAAACAATATACAATTATCCAAAGAAGGGGCATTTGTATTTTGCTGTGATATGCTTTCATATCGTTGATGCATCACATATGTTACCCATTTTTGGAACCCAATATTTATTAAAAAAAGAAGAAGGGAGAAGCTCGAAACGGTGCTGTTTTGAACAACACTATTCTTCTTCCCCTGGACGTGTAGTAGGGGAAGAAGAAGGTTTTTTAATTTGTTTTTTTTTTTCGCGCCCTTGCTCTCCCTCTCTCCCCCACTTGCACAAACACTGTCAAAACCCAACACAACCCACGCCCCCTCATGATGTAAAACCAAGGGAGTTGTGCCCTGCAAGCAGCTCCCTATTGGGCACCTTGCCCGGCACCGGGGTAGAGTAGGGTGGCCTCGTTCCCCATGTGCCACGATGGTACAGGGGTAAGGTTGATCTTGCTCCCCTTGCCCCCTATAAATACCACCCTAAAGGAATAAACCACGGGGGGGATTGGTTTTTTAGAACCGAGGACAAGAAATAGAGGGTTTTGGAGAAGAGAGAAAGATTTGAAAGAAACAGGGAACAGAGAGGAGATTTTAGAGAGAAGAGAGTTAAAAAAAAAACAGAGTGGGACAATTTGTTTTAAAATAGAAGAACAAAATACAAAGAAAGAGAGAGAACAAGGGAAGTAGAAGAACGAAACAAAGAAAAAAGCAGAGAGGGACAGAGAGATAAGAGAAGGAAACATAAGCTAGACAGGAGGCGCTGCAAAAGCAAAAAGAAAAAAGAAAACCAGAAAAGAAAAAGCAGAAGGAAAACACAGAGAAAGAAAGAAGAATCATCGACCAAGCAGCTCACCGCAACACCACCAATAGCACTGCGAGCAACCACATGTCCGCTTCTCTTCCTCCTCCTTTTCTTCTTCTCCAGCCTCGTCCTCCACTGTTCATGCACTGTTCTGCATGAACAGTGGAGAGTGAACTATTCACGTACCATGTGAATAATGGAGAGTGAATTAATTCACTCTCCACTGTTCATTGGGCCAGGCAACGCCAACCCAGACCAAAATTGTTGGGCTGGGTCCAGCCCAGTCCAAAAATTTCAGAAAAAAAAAATCCTTTTGAAACAAATTGTGATTTTTCCGCATATTGTTTTTATCATTTTTGCTTAATATTGGTTTGCATTTTTATACCGTAAAGATACAAGTCCTGTATTAAAATACTCGGTTTTCGTTGAAACATTGCAAAAAAATTATAAATAAAAAAATGTCTTGTTTTCATGCATACGACCAAGTCTCTCAAAGATTAAAAAAAAAATCATATCATATCGTATTTCCATACAGAAAACATAAAAATTCAAAAATATATTTTAACATGCATTTTGGCTTTAATAACCAGTTTATTAAAGCTATTAGAACTAGGTCAATATTAAAAAAAAAAAAAACACCCAAAAAATATTTTGTTTTCTTTTAGTATCTCGAGATTACGAATTTATACGTAAAACATATTCCTGATATTAAAGAGGTAGTTTCTTTTATATAGACATTAGAACGAATAGACTTTTACTCGATAAAATAAGGATCTTCTTACAGTGGAGGACTTTTCTTAAACCTTAGATAGACCAACAATTAGAAAACACAACAAGACCTTAATTTTTTATCAGACAATTAAACAATGAAGTTTATCTTAGGTAGGACATATTTGGGGTGCTAATACCTTTCATTTAAACAACCAGTCCCCATACCCGATCTCTGAGACCAGTTAAGGTTCCTAGTGATCAAAATACTAAGTGGCGACTCTCATTCCCGTTTTTCACAGATAAAAGACATGAATTCCTTGTCTGCCCTATTTTCCCAATTACTTCAAACCTACATGTAGTGGACGCATCGTCGCGACGCCGCACACGTGCGACATTATGTACCAGTCTCTACGCCTCTAATGAATGCCCAGTATTTTAGAAAGCATCGACTAGGAACATTTAAGAAACAATGGTTTGATGTAATAAGAATTTCATAATTATAACAACTTTATAATTTTCTTTGTAAAGTATTTTTGTCCCATGAACTTTATCTTTACTCTAGATTCATATATCAAATATTAGATTAATTAATTTAATATTAAAGATAAATTAAACCTTTATTAGTACTAAATATATATTTATATAAATATAATAATATCACCAATAACTAATTGATAGAAGATATTAAACTAATACAAATCTCAATTTTTATTTGGTTGTGTTGTCTTTTTCTTGTGTCTTTTGTGGTTACCAGTCTTTCTGCCTTATTCATCCCCTGTTTTCCTCGTCATCGTTGTCGTGGGAAAGATAGACCATAACACGTTTCTATCTTTGAAAGGCGCATGCATTACTTACAAAGATGACAAAATTATTTATCGCATAAAATAATGGTAACAAACTAAATGGAAGAGAGGCAGTGGCTAATATTGCAAAATAATCTTCGAATATTCATGGATATTCCATAAATAAAATCCATGAACTCCTCTTTCTTTTCTCCTTCTTTCTGATAATTAGTGTTTCGGATTTTATTTTAATAATCCACCTCCTCTCTTTCTATTTCTCTGTATTATTTGAACAGCACCGACACTCGAAATGATACTAGTGACCATGTCAGTCATGATAGTTTCCACGTTTTCGAAGTTCTGGGGGAAAACACAACTTTTTATGTAAAGAATTAATAAGGAGGGAAGCATGAGGAAAAAAACCATAATAATATAAAGATAAAGTAACATGGCTCATGTACCATTAATTGCCAGTCTTTCTGCATGGTTCAGCCCCAGCGATTCCTGTGATTGAAGGTAGACCACGACATATTTCCATGTTTAAAGGCGCCTGCATTACTTACAAAGCTGACAAAATTATTTATCACATCGAATAATGGGAACAAAATGAACAGTGGATAATGTTGCGAAATAATCTTTGAATATTCGAGGATATTCCATAAATAAAATACATAAACCCCTTTTCTTTTTTTCTTTTCTTTTTTATAAATAACGTTTGTCCTTTCTGACATCTTATCTTTTTTTAAAAAAATTAATATGAATAATCAAATTAATTTATATATACATTGATTAATTTTATGATTTTTAAAAATAATAATTATATAAATCTCAAATATACATAAAATAACTTGAAATCGTGAACACAACCAAACAAACTCAAGTCTTATCAAGTTAAAGTACCTCTCATTTCTCTTTCTATTTCTTTGGATTATTTGAACGTCGCCTATGCTCGAATTGATACTAGTGTCCATGTCACTCATGATCATTTCCACTTTTTCAAAGTTCTAAGTTACAGCCTAACTTTTTATATAAATAACTAGTTTACACCTTATTCTTCTCTTCATAATGAATTAAAAATAATTTGAATGTAAGAATATATCTAGATCATAAAAAAAAAATTATATTTTTATTAAGATTTGATTTAGTAAATTATCCTTCTAACATGACTTCTTATTTAGCTAATTTTTTAAAAAATATTGATTATAATAAAGGCTAACTATCTATTAATAGATTGTGTTGTGTTGTAATTGTAAGTAAAAGAGTTGTTTTAGTTCATTATTATTTATTGGTTCTCGTACTACACTATGGGTATGTATTATTTTTCTAGTAAAATAATTTAGTATCGTAAACATATTTTAGTCCAAATCAACTAAATAAATTGCTTTTATTTCAATCATATTAAAAAAAAAAGACAACAATAGCAAACATAAATATAAAAAATCAATCAATAAGGACCAAAAAATCAAATATGCTATCAACTTGGATTTAATGATGAAATTAAAAAGAACAAAACTTTTATTAAAGAGTTAAGAAAAAAAATTATAAGAATAAGGATCAAATTGAAAACACTAATACATGATCAAATAAACTTGAATATGTTGAATTTTTCAACAAATTTTTTTACATAAAAAAATCATAAATGTAAATTAAAAAAATTATGCACGCATCCAATTAAATAAACCACTAACCTTTTGTTTAAATAAATGGAAAAAAAAGTAATCAACAATAAATAAAAACATAATTGGCAAAAATAAAATACAAATGTAAATAAAAATATTTAATATCACAACACAGGTCATTTATCTTGTTGTGTCTAATGAATTTGTTTATGAAAATCAATTTGTAATAAAGATTGACACACATATAAAATTTATTGAACATAATAAAAGTAAAAAAAATACTATGTAAGGTTGCACATATTAAAAATATTATAAAAAATATTTAATCTATAAAAAATATACAAAACAAATTACAGATAAATTATACTAATATTTAAAAAAATTAAACACACTCAATATAATTAAAAAATAATTGCTATTCTAGAAAGGCTAAAAAAATCCAAAAAATTATAGAGAAGGGGTATTAATTAAAATTTAAAAATTATAAAAATTATTTGAAAAAACACATAAAAATAGCCATTAATATAAAAAATTTTGAAAAAAATGAGGCCACACCCCCGTTAAGAAAAGACCCCCACATATGGGCTTTTATTTTTTTTTAAGTTTAATGGGACGGACGACGCGTCATCGGCCCCTGTTTCTTTGGAAAAAAAACAAATGACACATCGTCTGGAAATTCCAGAATCCGGCCACTGGTGTGGTCGAAAAAACAAGGTTATTTATATTTTTTTTACTCAAAACACCTAGGAAACACCGTAGGAACCTTGGTAAACCAATTCATAGCCTCCAAAAACACAAAACACCGATCCAAAACCTGAAACCAAAAATCTTTCTAAGGTTAGATCTATTTTTTTAGGTGTTTTCAAGGTAAAAGAACACTTAATTGTAACCCTTTCTCATCATATGAAACTATTTGACACAAAAATTGATCGTTTTAGTGGCCTAAATCTTCCCCAATGTCAACTTTCTCTCTCTAAGCTGGAATCCGGAATCCCCCTCTCTCTCCTCCACCAAAAAAAGGACTAGAAAATGAGGAAAATTAAGTTTGGTATCAAATTTATTTTGTAAAAATTATAGGGACCGATTAACTAATAACGTAAAAAGATGAGGGACGCAAATGAACTTTTTAAACCATTTGCAAACCTATCACCTATTTTACCCGATTGTTTCACTTAAGTCCTCTGTCTTTCAATTCAACCCTTACCCCTAATAAAACATGCAATTATACTCTAATTTGAGCTCAAAAGGGCTCAATTGTGCAAAAGAAAAATTAGAGGATCAAAGTGAAAATTTTGAAAAAATATACTATTGTGATCCATAGTAATACGTGAGAAGATGAAGAGTGATTGAATGAACAATTAAAAGCCATTAATCAAGTTGTTTTAATAAGACATTAATCAACAATAATTAAGAGATTTAAGTGGTGGTTTCAAACAAGAAGGGTATAGTTATAGACTTGTAATGTTATTCAAAACCAAGGCTGATAAAATAACAATGTACTCCTTTTCATTTCAAAACTTTGGGAATGCTATAATTTCATAGTAGAAATATAGATAGGAATTTGTGATATTTTCTAATAAATTCCAACACTCGGGTACCTTCCAACTTCAATTGAAAATTCTTCACAGGGTTGCTATATATCAAAGGACAATTATTGCCATGAGTGGAGCCCTCCTCCTGCCTTCTTCCTCCCCGTCGCCACAAATTTTATCAAAAAAGTTTACATAGAGATTATTTTCTGATGGTATTGATTTGTTTGTTTTTGTATTTTAAAAATATTTTAAAAAATTTAAATTTTTATTTATTTTTTTACTTCAAATTAATATTTTTTGATGCATTTGGATCATTTTGATGTATTAATATTAAAAATAATTTTTTAAAAATAAAACAATATTATTTTAATATATTTATAAATAAAAATATTTTAAACACCAAGTACACGTGCTAACAGTAGTAGATTATGCCTTCAGAATTCAGATCTCAATATTTGTTTTGTAGTGCTGTCCTTTTCTTTTCCTTTTTCCTTTTTTGTGGTTACCAGTCTTTCTGCGTGGTTCAGCCCCAGCGATGCCTGTGATTGAAGGTAGACCACGACATATTTCCATGTTTTAAAGGCGCCTGCATTACTTACAAAGCTAACAAAATTATTTATCACATCGAATAATGGGAACAAAATGAAGCACATGGAAGAGAGACAGTGGATAATGTTGCGAAATAATCTTTGAATATTCGAGGATATTCCATAAATAAAATACATAAACTCCTTTTCTTTTCTTTTTCTTTTTCTTTCTTATAAATAACGTTTGTCCTTTCCGGCATATTAAGTTTTTTTGAAGGTAGGGTTGGATTCTAAATTAGAGGATCAAATTAAAATTAACAGGTAAAATAGATAATGATTTCAAATTTTATATAAAAAAATTATTTTTATCCCTTATTTCTTAGGTTAATAGGTGATTGGTGTTCAAAATTTAATTTGATATAAAAATTTATTTTTTTTATTTTTCAGTTTTTTTTAGAGAGAGAAAGAGTTCCAAACTTCAATTTAAAAATAAAAAGTGATCGTTAATGAAGATTTCAACCACCAGAAAGGTTGAAATCTTGTTAAAAGCAAAAATAAAAATAATAATAATTTAGAAAAACAATAATGAGTCCCTTGAAAAGATAAAAATGCAATGCAGGGAAATAGAACGAGAGTGAGAAATAGATATTTCTATGATTATATAATAGTTGATGAGAAAACAAGTCAAAGTCTAGAAGAAGAAAATCATTTAAAATGTATTCCTTGAAATTATATGGTCTTTTCACTAAAATTATACCATCTGGATTCACAAGTTAATCTTAACAATGAGAGGCAACATAAACACCTATGAACCCATCTATCTACAAATTGATTAATCTCTTACAATTTAAAATATCAAAACCCTAACCTTAATTCTCACTACCAGAAAACCGGAGAAAAGCAACGGAATTACCGACGGAATTTTTCCGTCGGTAATTTATACCGACGGAAATAATTCCGTTTCCAAATCCGTCAGTATATACCGACGGATTTATTCCGTCTGTAATTCCGTCGGTATATACCGACGGAATATTTCCATCGGTATATACCGACGGTTTCGCCGACGGGGTATACAGTTCGTCTGGAAATATGCAACGGCGTGGTGACGTCAGGCGATTTTACCGACGTAAATTACCGACGGATTCAAACTGAGATAGTCGTACAGTGACGTGGCGCTGTCACCGACGGCATCACCGACGGAATCACCGACGGAAGGCATCCGTCGGTGATTCCGTCGGAAAAAACCATTATATGCACCCATCTGCCGACACTCTCTTCCTCTGTTTCTCCTTCTTCTTCTTTCCCATCCCACCTCTCCCCTCCCAAACTACAGCTCCCCTCCCAACCTGCACCAAACACCCATCCCAAACTCTCCACTATTCTCAACACGAGCACTCAAGTTTCTTATATCTTGTACGTGGTCACAATATCCGTTTCTTGTAGATTTTATCATTTTTTTTGTAAGTAAATCTATCCTTTTTAGTTTTAATATTTAATTGTGAATTTTATTGTTTTAGTATATGTATTTTGTTAACGTTTGTATTTGTTTAATTGTTATTTGTCAAAGAAACTTGTAGTATGAATGTATAATTTTGTAGTTGTTATAGTTTGTTTTAGATTTTGTCAAATTATATTTGTTTGTAAATTGTTGAAATTTTGTTTGAATTACACCGAATTAAATGTGTCGTTGTGATGAAATAAATAATTAATAGCTTGTTTAAGTGTCTTGTTTAATTGTTATCAATTATATTTTGAAGTTGTGATTTCTAGAAATTTATATATGTATAAAATTGTATGTATGAACGTTGATAGTTGATAATTGATAATGAATATTTAACATAAGTGTTGTTTTAGTTTGTTGGATAATGTCGGGAAAACCAATATTTTTGTTATGTTTTATAGAGGTTCAATAGAAGTCATGGATGATCGTTCATGGATGTATCGGGACTCACCCCAAGGATTGCGGAGGATGGATTATTGTAACGGTGTCCGGGTTTTATTAATTTCACAACATCTATTCCGAGGAATTTTACCGATGGCGGTATTAGGTGTCCATGCGGGAAGTGTAAAAATTTAAAGTTTCGCATCAAGATGTTGTAACGATGCATCTTCTAACCAAAGAGTTCATGGAAGATTACTGTGTTGGTATGCTCACGGAGAACTATTTGTTCCGATGAGAGCATGGAAGAACAGTGGTTGGGTCAACTTCTAGTGCTAGCAACATGCATGAAGTTGGAAATGAGAACATAATCCTTACGGGAATATGGTTATGGATGCAATGAGAATGAGTGAAGGTAATGTCGGGGAATGTCCAATCGTAGAAGAAGAACCTAATGCGAGATGCGACAAGGTTTTTTGATCCGTTGAGAGATTCCGACGAACCATTATAGGATGGCCGCACGAACCACGATAAATTATCGCCCGTAGCACGGTGTTCACCATCAAGTCGGATCACGGGTTGAGTGAGGCCGGTTATGACAAGATTATTGAATGGGCGAGAAGCATTTTACCCGAAGGGAACAGTGAAAGAGAACTTCTATCTTTGCCAAGTCCATGATGAAACCCCTCGGTTTAGGATACCGAAAATTGATATATACCCTAACTTCTGCATGTTATACTACCTTGAAAATGCTTTGAGATGACCGAGTGCATGACATGCGGGCATTCCCGTTACAAACCCGAACCGGTAGAGGGAAGACTCTCGTGGCATATAAAAAACTTAGATACTTCCCAATCACACCTAGACTGCAGAGGTTATTCATGTCACCAAGGACTGCTGAGCACATGACATGGCACCAATCACACCATGCGGTTGATGGAGTGATGGTTCATCCTTCTGACGGTGAAGCCTGGAAACACTTTAACAGTATGCATCCTCCCTTTTCAGCTGAATCAAGGAACGTGTGTCTTGGGTTGTGTACAGACAGATTCAACCCATTCGGGTCATTTGCTGCTCCTTATTCTTGTTGGCCGGTCATACTGACGGTTTATAACTTGCCACCGGGGATGTATGAGGCCGGAGTTCATGTTTTTATCTATGGTCATACCAGGTCCGAGTAGTCCGGGGCGGAATATAGATGTTTGTCTTCGTCCGTTGATTGATGAGTTGACGCAGTTGTGGTCCTCTAGAGCTTTGACTTATGACATCTCGAGGAAACAAAATTTTGTTATGAGAGCGGCTTTGATGTGGACTATCAATGATTTCCCAGCTTATAGAATGGTTTCTACGGTTGGAGCACGCATGGAAAGCTAGCATGTCCATATTGTATGGAGAACAACAAGGCATTCACGCTAACAAACGGGGGTAAAGCTTCTTTTTTTGACTTGTCACCATCGTTTCTTGCCACATAACCACAGGTACGAAAGAACGAAAGGATTTCTTTGTTGGCGAGTTGAAAATGATGTTGCACCCCGCGTCTTTCCGGTGAAGAATTGTTTGATGTTGTGTCGGAGTACGGTGAAATTGTGTTTGGTCTCCAATCGGGTAGCGAAGTTTCCTGGTTTTGGTTTGACCCATAATTGGGTGAAGCGAAGTATATTTTGGGAGCTTCCTTATTGGAAGACCAATCTTCTCCGCCATAACCTTGACGTCATGCACATTGAAAAGAACATGTTTGAGAACATTTTCAACACCGTCATGGATGTGAAGGGGAAGACAAAGGACAACATCAAGGCTAGATTGGATGTAGCGCTGTTCAGAACCGTAAAAATATGGAGTTGGTTTGTGATGGGTCACGGGTCGCAAAATCAAGAGCAAGCTTCGTGCTAGAGAAAAACGCACAACTACTAGTCTACAAATGGCTTAAGAGTCTGCGTTTCCCCGATGGACATGCCTCGAACATATCAAGGCTGGTTAATACGGAGGAATGCGAGATTATATGGAATGAAGAGTCATGACTGCCATGTGTTTATGCAAACACTCATCCCATTAGCTTTTCGTGATTTGTTGTCAAAGGAGATATGGGATGCACTAACGGAGATTAGTCATTTCTTCAGAGACATATGCTCCAGCAAGTTGAATGTTGATCACATTGAAAGGCTTGAAAAGAATATCGTCGAGACAATATGCAAACTTGAGATGATATTCCCTCCATCATTTTTTGACTCAATGGAGCATCTACCCGTACATTTACCGTTTGAGGTAAAAGTTGGAGGACCGGTCCAGTACAGATGGATGTATCCATTCGAGAGGTTAGATATTACAGTTGCTATGACATTTATAATTAAATGTTTTTATTTTTATTTTAATGTTTTTAATTGATAATATATATATATATGCAGGTACTCGTTCAATCTTAAAAAAAAGGTTAAGAACAAGGCGCATGTTGAGGCGTCAATATGTGAGGCGTATATTGTTGAGGAGATCTCAATATTTATCTCATACTATTTCGAACCTCATTTGAGAACGAGGATAAACCGTGTTCCACGGCATGATGATGGTGGTGAAGTGCATTCAAGTGGGAACTTGTCAATATTCTCCAATCCTAGACGACCCACACCTAAAAATGTCGTGAGGGGAAGATATTTGTCTGAAATAGAGTTCAGACAAGCACACAATTATGTCCTATTTAACTGTGATGAGCTTAGACCTTTTATTAAGTAAGTGGATGTTCGACTTAAACTTTGTCAAGAGTTTACTATTTATGTTTTGTGATACCATACACTCATATACTTTGGAACAACCTTGCAGGCAACATCGACGATACTTAACGTCCAATAACTTACAAATGACCGAATCCCGGATCTTTCAATTACAAGATGAACAATTTGCCACATGGTTTAGAACACATGTAAGTCCTATCACAAACTCATTATCTCTTACAATGTAATTAATTGTAGTCAATGTTACATAATATCAGTTTATTGATTATTGTTGTATTTAATTTACAAGCTAGGTTTATCAAATGGGAGGTAGTCTTTGCTATTTCACTTGTCTTTACTATGTCCGGGCCCCGAAAGAAAAGTCAAGTGCTATAATGGATATTTTGTCAATGGATATGTCTTTCATACTGAAGAATACGGGCATGGAAGAAAGACATACAACAAGGGGTGTTTGTATTAAGGGATCGACTTCTAGTGAGTTTGAAGTTGACTACTACGGTAGATTGGAAGAGGTCATCGAATTGCAATATCATAGCGAGCAAAATAGAGTGTTTTTATTCAAATGCTATTGGTATGACACAACCGACGGAGGAATCGAGTAGATCCTCACTATGGTCTCGTTGAAATCAATTCAAAAGCTAGACACCGCAACGTAAACGACGTCTTTGTTTTCGCAAAGCAATGCCAACAAGTTTATTACACATACACCCCTTCCTTTAGAAAGGACCGATCAAGAGTTGATTGGTTATCCGTTTTAAAAACAAAACCCAAGGGTCGTGTCGAGGTTGTTCGGATGAGAACGAAGACACAAGTGTGATAGATGAAGTCTTTCAAGCTAGTGAGTTGGTTGAACCATACCAAGTTGCTCCGTCGATTGACTTAGAAGAAAATTCAAATTTTCGTGTTTTCAACGATAGTCTTGTTGATGTTGACGCAGAGGAGTTGAATGTTGTTCTGAGCTCTACTAGTGGAAAAAAGAATGTTGTTGAAGAAGATGATAACGAAATTGAAGAGTGCGATGAAGGCTGATGATAACAATTCAATAGAGGACGAAGATGAAAATTCCGACTAACTAAACATGTTATAAAGCCTTATTTTTATAATGTAATAATTTGAAACATGAAATATTTATTCTTCTTTAAGGGTCAGCCTTTGTTATTGTGTTGTGTGTCTTTGTAAGATTGCAATTCAAGATTTTTTGAGAGGGTTACATAAAAAAAATAAGAAAATTCACCGACGGATATACCGACGGGCTATAAACCATCGGTATTTCACAGAGAGTTGCAAAAAAAATTACAGGATTTTGCCACATTCACCGACGGATTTTCGACGGCATTTCCAACGTCCAATACCGACGGAATCACCGACGGGTTGTCGCACGCATGTCTGACACGTGTCCGTCTGCACGATTACCGACGGAATTTTCGACGTCCAATACCGACGGCCTTACCGACGGATCACGCATGTCTGACACGTGTCCGTCTACACGATTACCGACGGAATTTCCGACGTCCAATACCGACGGCATTACCGACGGATCACGCATGTCTGACACGTGTCCGTCTGCACCATTACCGACGGGAATTCCGACGGATTTGCCGACGGATCGAAAAGTTTGGCGGGATTTCCAAACTTTTTTGGTGCGAATTTCAATTAATTTCCGACGGAATTACCGACGGAAATTAATTGCACCGACAAAGAATTAATTTCCGTCGAAATTCCGTCGGAAATATTGCTTTATATACCGCCCATTCCCCCACTTTGTTCATTTTCTCCTCTTCTCCTCTTCTCCCTTTCTCTTCTCCTCTTCTCCTCTTCTCCCTTGCTCTTCTCCCTTGCTCTTCTTCTCTCATTTATATTTAGCTTTTAGAAGGATTTTATTGTTTTGGTGGTAGTTTTAAAAGGTATGTATTTTTTTTTCTTTATCTTTGTATTTTTTTATTTTAATTATGATTATTTTTTTTGGTGTTCTTTGTTTTGTATATTGTTTGTAGATAAAATCTTAAATTCAACACATTATTAAGGTAAGCATTTTTTATTCCCAAATTTATTTTGAATTGATATAATGTTTTTTAGTTTTGTGTATTGTTTGTTTTGTGTTTATGTTGTGTGTTGTGTAGTGTTTTTTAGTTTTTTAATTTTATTTATTAATTTTAGTTTTTTAGTTTTGATATTATTGTTTGTATTGCTATAATTGTTATTGTTGAATTTATGTTAAACATGTTAATTTATAAATATAATTGTTATTGTTGATTTATTTTAAAAATGTTAATTTATATATATAGAATTGCATTTAATTAGTTTATCTTAATTTAGGATATTATTGTTTGTATTGCTATAATTGTTATTGTTGAATTTATGTTAAAAATGTTAATTTATAAATATAATTGTTATTGTTGATTTATTTTAAAAATGTTAATTTATATATATAGAATTGCATTTAATTAGTTTATCTTAATTTAGGATATTATTGTTTGTATTGCTATAATTGTTATTGTTGAATTTATGTTAAAAATGTAATATTAATCCGTAAATTTGAATGTTCATAGTTGTAATTCTATATGATGTTATTGAATAAAATGTTGTGTTGATGATGATGAGTTGGGTTGAGATCCAGGATGATTGGATCGGGATGTGAAATAAAATTGGAAGTGTAATATGATTTTGTCGACAACTTGGGACCCCCAAGAGTCACGGGGGAGACTACGTCGAATTTTTTTTTAAATAATCGAAGTTAATTATGTAATTATTCGTATACATTTGTGTAGATGCGTAGAATGAAATCTACAAGACGTCGTCGAGAAGACGGTTGCGGCTAGTTCTTCTAGCGGCGAGGAGGACGTATCCTTAGGTGCTGATCACGGCGAGGAATCTACGCCAACTTGTGATCTTGCCTCTTCTAGCGCGGTTTCACAGCGCGAAGCGGTGTGCCTTCACAATGGGGGTCAATTCACCCGCAAGTACCGGCACAATGGAAGGATGACCTCTCAATGTAAGTTTGTTTAGGTTTTAGTTTTTTTTTTATATACTTATAACATAATTTATGAACAACTAATTAATATTAATTACTACTTTTATTTAATTTCGGGTTCACAAACATTGAGGCCGCAAGGACTATAACATTGGCGTTTAAATCGTCGATGGAGATTCCATTGTTTCAATGGAGCCGGGTTTCCAAACATCCTGAGTGGAAACCTAATATCGATGCATGGTTTAAGCGATTTCGGGTCGGTGTTAATTTTTAATAAATGATTTTTATAATTTTATATCTTGTACTATTTTTATTTTATATGAATTATTTATATACACGAACAAATTTGAGTGGGATAGGGCGGACAACAATGTTGTGAGGAGGGTATGAGAGAATCACGCGGCAACTAGGTAACATCGAAAATAATATTTATTTTTGTTTTATAATTTTATGTTTTAAATTCTAATTTGTTACTATGGAAGTAGGTTGCGTGATTTTTGGTATGACACCCAAAAAAAAATCAAAAAGACATGCGAGGGATAACGGTCTTGAAGGATGGAATGAGGTGGCGGTTTGGCGGGAATTCAAACCGCCATTCATCTCGGGGGAAATATGGACGGCATATATTGAGCACGTGACCTCAGAGCGGTTCTCACGGCGCTCACAGTCTGGCGCCGACAACTGGAACCGGCAAATTTATGGTTCGGTGACCACGCACACCGGCGGATCCGTCCCATTCGCGCACATGCAAAGCGGATGGTAAGATTAATTTTAATGAAATATATCGTTAATTAATTTGTCGTTCCTTATAATATATTTAACTTTCAACCTATTTTTTCCTTATAGGTCTGCGTCTCTTGGACGTGAACCGAGTCCAATGGAGCTGTTTCTAGAGACGCATGTGCGGAGTCAAGACAAACCAAAAGGGGGTGCAGGCGGTTCGTGGACAACCGTGCTCGGCACTTCGTGGTATGTTCGTTCATTCATTTTATTTTGTAAGTTATTATTTTCTTGAATTGCATCTTGAATTGCATTTGATGATTTTTTTACCGATGGAATTTTCGGAGACCTATAATAGCCGGTTGAGGGAGATATGGGGACAATCCGTCGACCCATCCAGATTTCGATCCAGATTTGTGGATGGAGGCGGGATCGTCCTGGTGGACCCGATAAAAATAGGGTCTATGGGCTCTCCAACACTACGGTCGACAACTTGCGTTCGACTCGTAGTGTCTCAACCGTTGGAAGCTCTCCATCGCATCGAACACCCAGTCTGAGGAGTTCATTGCGTTGAAACAACAATATCAACAACTCTCGACGAATTATGATGAGCTCCGTCAAATAGTCATGGAGATGAGATCAAAGATGGGTGACGATACTTGTGCGGCTTCTTTTTGGTCGTATGGTCCCGGAACAACCAGCCTCCTCCTCCTCCTCCGCCTCCTCCTCCGGCTCCGCCGCTATTCTAGTTTAATTTTGTTTTTTAAACACATTAAATTTGTAATGAATATTATTTAACATTACTTTTACATTATTAATGTTTAATGCATTTCTATTTGTTTATTAAGGTTTTTTTACAATTAATAAATTATTTTTTTTATATATTTTAAATACCTACCGACGGATATACCGACGGATAGAATCCGTCGGTATTTAACAGAGAGTTGTCGAACAATTACCATCCATGCCATCATTACCGATGGCATCACCGACGGATATAATCCGTCGGTGATTAAATTCCGATGGCATTACCGACGGATAATATCCGTCGGTATTACACAGAGAGTTGCAACAAAATTACCAGCCATGCCATAATTACCGAAGGAAAATCCGTCGGTAATGCCGTCGGTACTTACCCTTGAAATTACCGACGGAATAAATCCGTCGGTAATGTTCCCGCGGGAAACTTTTTTTTTGGCGCGCGCGTATCCGTCTGTAAACCGTCGGTGTTTCCGTCGGTGGGTGGTTTTTTTTATTTGCGACAGAATTAGCGACGGAAATGGGATTTACCGACGACTGTTTTACCGATGGACGTGTTCCGTCGGTGAGTCCGTCGGTATTATTTTCACCGACGGATTTCATTGCTGTCACTGACGGAATTAGTCCGTCGGTAAAACTGGATAATGTTGTAGTGTCTAATCCTATATAGCAAAACAATTAGAGAGAATAGTGATTAAGAGATCAAATAATTCTGTTTGTTGTGATGCAAATGTTTTTCTTTGTCCAGTGCATTCACGAGGTACATACATGTTCGGTTGACTAGAATTTCCAGATATTTTTCTTTGTCCAATGCCGGTAGTGCATGAGACAAGAAGTGCCAAACAAAAAAAAAATATTGTAACATAAAGAAATTAGTGTATAAATGAGATACACATTTGTGAAACATGCCAATAAGATCATCAATGAAACGAGTCTCATATTTGAGAGTTTCAGCTCTCCACGGGAGCAAAGAAACAAGTGAGGTCAACCTTCTTTGGAATTCCTCTTCAATTTACATTTTTTTCAGTTCATTAATTAATATTCGAAAACAATTCCCAATAAATTAATGATCTCAATAAGAATATAACATTTGAATATATAACGATGTGAAAACAAAACAAGCAGATTTTAATGAATCAAGAAACAATTTCCACATCAATTTTAATGCATCCCACAACATAAAAACCAATGAAAATCATTAATTAATATTCGAAAACAATTCCCAATAAATTAATGATCTCAATAAGAATATAACATTTGAATATATAACGATGTGAAAACAAAACAAGCAGATTTTAATGAATCAAGAAACAATTTCCACATCAATTTTAATGCATCCCACAACATAAAAACCAATGAAAATAACACTATATATGTAATTCTGTCTTCTTAAGAAACATGAATCAAGGGAACAATTTCCACATCAATTTTAATGCATCGTACCATCATTGGCTTGGATCATAAAGTGAGTCGGCACCCTTTAATCAAGGAAACTGTCGACAATTACCATCAATTTTAATGCATCAATTTTAATGCATCGTACCAGATTAATTCTTCCCACAACATCATATGCAATATTCTAGCTATGTTCCTTGCCCTCAACTGTCGACAATACTTTTTTTCATTGTGCATTAACATAAAATTCAATCACAAGTGTGTTTTCGTGAAGGGAAATGAAAGCAAGTGTAAAATGAAACTTCAGGATCCACTAATTCAATCACAACTCTCCTAAAGCTTTGTACAAGAGAAAACAACTAACCTGGCAAGTTGGGTGCATTTAAAGCATCATCATTGAACCAACTAAACTAAATTGGCAACGCAGTAGACCCACAAAGTGCTAGAAATAGAGTTGAATGGGGCCACTCCTAACATTGCTATTCCTTCTTTTTTTTTCTTTTTTTTTTACCATAAGTAATGAGATAAAAAAACACATCAACACCCATACATAAAGTAAGAATGGGCATGTAAATAGAAAACAATAAAAAAGTTTACTTCAGGATCCTATTTGTAAATAACTACGCTATGTAATCTTTTTAGGATCATTCCTATTATATTTTTGTTATCTATTTAATATATTCCTATTATATTTAATTAATAGACTACATCTAATACATTTAATTTATATAATATTTTTAAATATTTGATTTTTTATTCCATTTTATTTGAATAGAATTCAAATTGATATTCATTTAGAATTAATTAAAAAAATCTAATTTATGATTTCTTAGAATTTAGAATGATTTACTATTATTATTGAAATAACAATAAACATAAACTAGATTTGAAGGATAAAATTAAAGACCATATAAACTTTGACAAAAGGACAAAATAAAAAAAATCCAAAGAAAAGAAACCAAATTGAAATTAGTATTATTCTTTTTGAAGAAAAAATTAAAAAACCTGTTATGATCGATAAAATTGAAATCCATACAAACTTTGATAAAAAGAGCAAAAGAAAAAAAAATAAAGAATGGAAACTAGAAGGACCGAATTGAAAAACTTACATTTAGAAATTAAAATTGAAAGATTAAATTGAAAAAAGATAAAACTTTAATAAGGAAAAAAAGAGAAAAATGAAAAAAAATCAGAACTGAAAAGACTAAATCTAAAACATCAACAACCATAGGGATTGGAGTTGATTTTTTAGGCTAGAAGAGTATGAAGGGGGAAAATAGAAAGGGCCATGCACGACAAACCAACCACCTTTAGATGCTATGTGCCACCAATAAAGGAAGAGAACACGAAGGAGAACCAAATGAGACGACGAAAGCTTATTTTACACTACCAGGAGATGGTGCACGCGCCGCCCAAAGTGTGGAGCATCGTCCACGCGCCAACAACTTTTTGCATTTAAAAATTCTGAATTAAATGGTAAATTACGTTACAACTATCAACCAAACAAATAATTACAAAAAAAAAAAAAAGGGGAGAAAAAGACACCAAAACCCTTGTTTCAATGGCATAATATTTTTGTCCTTAAAGTTATATACGTAATCTTATTATATTCTAAAAAAGAAAAAGACAATACCCTTGCCTTACAATGCTAGTTTTTTTTATATCCCAGGAGTATTTTGGTTCTTTTACTATTCATAAATATATTGAATAGACAGAAATACCCCCAGACAAATCCATAATGACTGATTATTGTATGAAAAGATAAAAATACCCTTGGCTTAAAGGCAAGCAATATATCATTGACTAAATACATGCATACTTCAAATATATGTATTCCTATTTTTTTGTTGAATATTGAATAATAGTTGAATAATGGATACCCAAAACCCGATCCGTGAATATCTATTATCCTCCCTAATTTCAAGCTCAAATTACACACCTTCCCAATTGAGCTTTAATAGGTGAGAGATTGAGCTTAATCTTAATTTTCTAATCACATGCATTAGAAAGGGCCTAATAAATACTTTACAATACTAGGATAGAAGCATGGACACTAATCAGACTAAGATAATGAATTCTCTGATGCATTTGCCAGAACTACATGACCAGCCATAATCAGTTAACTAAACATATTTGCGTCCGTTTCTTATTTCCTTTAGTTATCAATAATTGCCCACTACCTCTGTTATTATGGATTGTGTCTGTTTCTTTTTTTTTCTTTATTTGTCAATAATTGCCCATTTTCTCTTGATTTATGAACAAGTGGTGGAACATGGGTGTTGCTTTATGTAACGGATAGTTAGTCGTTTAATCTTTCAATTTCAGTTATTTGTAATTCGGCTATTTAAAGCCCGATTCGACTAATAGAAGCAGATTAGTTTTATGAAGTTTTTGTTCATTATTTGGAGAGATTCCAAGTGAGCTTTCAGATATTAGTGAGATTCTAATTTTCTGAGGGCTACGCTATTTGTGTCTATAGTATCATCATTCTCATAAGCTAGAAAATAAGTGGTAACCTCCTCGAGGGCATGTTAGGGTGACCATGGTCTCTCACCCTCTTAGCCAAAACTCTAGGCACTTATTTCATGAAACAAAGAGTCTGGTGTGATAACATGATGACTCTACTAAGGAATGAAGGTTAAATCCCATGTTTTTCTTGTTTTTAGAAATTCATTCTGGATCTTTTGATATCCTATGATGTATATATATTATGTGCCTTTTCTGTACCATTTCTTAGTCTTTAGCATGTATATGAAGTGTTGCCCCCTTTGCACACACCTACAATCCACATTTAAAGAAATTTTGAGTTGAACACACCTTGGACCCTTATCCTAAGATTAAAAACACGAAGGTGACACTAGAAAGTCTTAAAGCTCGCACAACCAATTCTCAACTAAATGGGAAATTTGCTCTCATATATGGGATTACAGAAGGAAACCTAGTAGCCTAAGTAGAGTTTCAATTAACTTATTATGGTTGAACTTGAGCCCACAATAAGAGCCTATTATTGATGAAGAAGTTAGATTAGCTATATCATAACCCAATTCTAGGTTATTCCCCAAAAATCAATTTTTTTTTCAAAATAAAAATAATAAAAATAATAATAAAGACTGGTAATATGGAGAAAGCAAATCAGGGAATCAAACTACAATTTTGAAGGAAATTAAAGACCTAATTGTACCCCCATTATGCCCCAAAATAGAGAGAAACATCAAATTCAAGGTCAAATTAAATAATTATTGGACGAATTTGCATAAAAATTAAATCTAAGGACATAATTAAATTTTTAAGAGGCCAATTTGATTTAATCATGGGCCAAATTGAATTTTAATTATGTTTAAGAATTAATTTGGATCCAATTGAAGGATTTAATTAAGTGCAATGACTTAATTATAATTTATATGGGTCAAATTAATTTTATTTGGGGCTTAATTGGTGAAAAATTAAGTTTGGGAACCTAATTGGGCTTAATTGAAAATATTGAAATTATAAAAGACCAAATTTAATTTTTACCAAGTTAATTGATTGAAATCAGGGGCAAAATTGCAAGAAATTTGAAGTTTTGGGTCAATTAAGGGCTAAATTGAAGAAATTGGACAATGACGTTTTTATAAAAGGCGCCAAACTATAGGGGTGAAATTAACAAAAATCGGGGTTAAATTGAAGAAATTGAAACTTTAATGGTCAATTAGGGGTTCAATTGAACGAATCCAAAACTAAGGACCATACCGTAATAGGCACGTAACTTCGGGGTTCCAATTGAAGTTCATCGGGGGCTTAATTGTATTAAATCAAAAGTTTAGGGTCAATTAGGGGTTCAATTGAAAGCTAGAGGACTACATTGAAAATCAGTAAAAAATCCCTAATTCAACCTAAAATGGCGCCGTTTGAGTAAAAAAAAAAAAAGACGACCGGACAACGTGTAGTGTGGTCACTTGTTCATTAGCTTCGCATTTTTTTCGAAAAGCTGGTCTGGTCAAATCCTTTGTAGGTGCATTAAATGCACCTAACATCCACCAAATTTGCCAAACCCTTGAACCAATGGTTGGAATCCTTCCCAACTGAATCAAGGGTTGCAATTTTTCCCTAGTGTAGACATGATTTCCCTCTTCCACCACCTATAAATAGAGGTAGATTTCATGGCCTGAGGGAGGAGAAAATCAGGTCCAAAGGTGGCCAAAACCAGCCATTTTCCCTTGTTTATGCAATCTCTCTCTCTTTCCTCTCCCTCTCTCTCCACTGTGGCCTTCGACCACCACCATTCCAACCACCGTCATTTTGTCACTGTCTCCACTACCAGTGGTCGGCTGAACTCCTCACCAGCGGCAAAGCATACACCGCTGATCCCTCTCTCTCTCCTGTAGATTTTCTTCTCCTTCTTTCTTCCTGCTCTGCCACCTGTAACCAACTCCAATCGTCGGCCTCACCACCGCATGTCGTCCTCCACGGCCAGACCACCACCGCGCCAGGTAGCTTTCTTCTCTTCCCTTTCTTCTTCTTCTTCTTCTCCACTGTCTCTGCTCACAGCGTGAACAGTGGGCATGGATTATATAATTCACGTCCACTATTCATGCAGTGGACTATATTTATTTTAAAAAAAAAATCCAAAAATTTTCAAAAACAAATCATTTCAAAAAATTGTGATTTTCTCAAATATTTTTCTAGAAATTTTGCATAATATCAGGTTGTATATTTACACTGTAAAATACAAATCCGATATTAAAATAGCCGGTTTTCTCCGATATATTTCAAAAAAAATAAAAACATTTTTTTTAAAAATCTCAAAAACGTTTAAATTAATTTTCCCTTTTCAAAAAAAAAATATTTTGTTTTTTTGCGTACGGCCAAATCCTAAAAAAATTTCAGGCAAATTTTCATTAAAAAATTGCATCTTTTTCATGTTTTGAAGATCCAAAAAAAATGAATATCATAACCAGTTTATGATCATCCATTAGAGTTTGGCCAAAAAATCAAAAACCTTTTTCCAATCATTTTTTAGGGTCCAGATGTAGACTTTAATATCTATGGGGTGTAAAATTACATGATAAAGTACACCTTCAGTTATTAAAGATACAAGGTGTAAAAATGCGATGCTAAAATTCAGATTTTAAAACGGTTAGGATTTAACCCAATAAGGTAAAGACTTTCTCATGAAGAGAGATCTGCCTTAAACCTTAGGAAAGACCAAATGAATAGAAACCCGGCCTAGAAAAACAATCAAACAACAATGCGGCTTACCTTAGGGTGCACTAGGGGTAACGCCTCTTTCCTTTGCACAACCAGTTCCTTACCTAAACTCTCACAAACCATAGGTTCCTAGTGACCATAATACTAGGTGGCACCTCCTAAACATTAATCATAATTTTAGAATTAAATCCAAAAAACCTTCCCAACACACAACAGAGGCACAACAAAAGCCTTCGCTCGCCGCGTTATCTGTCGCGTCGACGCTCGCGCACCCTGCGACAAGCTAGATTACCCATTCATATATAGATGAAACTTAAACCTATCCTTTGGTTACCTTGAGGACATGGGGCATACAACCATGTTTTTTTTTCTTCTTTTATGCAGTGTTAAAGTTGACAGACCATTCTTGATGTTTTCAAATAGGTTAGTGTCAGCTTCTAACAAGGCTAAACTGTTAACGGTCCTTTGTGGATTTCCTAGTTGAATATGAGACACTACAACATCGTGAGGAGAATTGTCTAAACTTGGAAAATGCATTAACTTCAACACTTAATGTTACTAGGACAACCAATGAAGTCACCAAGCTAAGGGCTATTTTGAGAGGTTAAGCATGAAAGACCAAAGTTTATTTAGTGAATGTTAGGACGTTATAGCTAATCTGTTAAGGGTTCTGTATTGGAAAATAAATTTGTGGTAATTTACATAGACCTAACTCCTATAATGGAGAAATATCAAGCCTTGCTAGAATTTCCAAAGTGACTATACTGAAACTATACATATATCCAAGTGATGAAACACCACATCTTCTAGAAGTTCAATTAGGCTTGCAAGCTACTAAGTTGAAGGCTAACATACTCAAACTTGAAGTGCATGAGACTTGAAGTGCATGAGGATAGCTTCGAAACAAACAATGCTTTTTTTTTTTTCAATTTGAAACTCAAATTGTTAATTCCATATTATTAGTTATTTCAAAAACCATTCGAAGCTTTAAACTACATCATAACAAATGAGACTGGTATAATAATACTTAGCTTTTACATATCTTGATCGTAAGCCATTTAAGGCCTATAATGCTAGCATTTTCCCTATATGGGATATAAGAGAGGAATAACATCAATGACTTTCATTGTCATCAACGGACTGACATGACCTTTGAGAAATAGAAGAGAGTTGTAAATATTGGGTTAAAATTTAAGGTCAATCATAGAGTTCGAGAATATCTTGCCATATAGGCAAGCAAATCCAACATGAATTTTGTTATTTGTTATCTTTTTTTATCTTGTAGACTTTCTATTTGAAAAAGATTTTTTTGGTAATAATATAAGGATATTTAACAACTAATTTTGAGAGATTTTATAATTATACAAGGACTCTTAATGACATAAATAAAGGTTTCATTGTATGGTAGGGATTATTTAATAAAATCCTAGCTACAAAAGAAAACCTTATAGACTGATTAAGGGAAATCAACCTCATTATTATTTGTTCATTTTTTGCAAGGATTTCCTAACATAGTTTTTTATGGGCAACTACGATCAGTAATTAAATTCAAAAGTTTTCATGCTTGAAAATGGCATTATTTGTTATTTGTTGTCTTTTGTCTATTTGAAGAAGATTCTTGTTATAATAGGAATCCAAAGCATTATGTAGTTTTTTTTTTTTTTTTTTTGTTTTGGCCTTTTTCCTCGGTTATTGATTTTTTTATTTTTAATTTAGTCCTTCCAGTTTGTGTTAATTGGGATTTAAAGTTGATAATTTATTTTAATTTGCATTTTATTTCCTTATCTTAGTATCAAAAAATACTCCAACATCAAGTTGGTACTTGATTTTGTAAGATATTGTTAAATTCTTTACTTTTCTAAAGATTGAGAGTCAAGTAAAAGGATCCCCCACACATACCTATATGATGACAAAGTGATATATATATATTAAATGTTCATAATTCTAATAAATGACAGACTTATGGAACTAACATAATTTCTAAACATGAATCTCAGTGCACTAGATTACAAGATGAACAATTTCTTTTAGAAGAATTCTATATTTTATGGGAAGAAGTTTCTGATCCAGTTACATTTCTCTAGTAGTTGCAATATAACAGTAAACACTCATTTGAAAATCTTTGCCACGTACGCCGCATAGAAATGCCCTAATCCATGTAGTTTTTTAGAGGGAAAGTTAAGGGACCCTAGAACAAAAGCTGGTTAAGTGCATTGTTTGCTTGGATAGCAATGCAAGAGATAAATTTGACTATTAACACATAAAAAGGAAATAATCCTTCAGTCCATAAATTTAAAATACTCATCACTCAATATATTATATAGTAAACACACAACAAATAAATAAGATTACATATATAAAAAAATAATAAATCACAATGAAAAACTAACTTACAAACACAATTAACTTTCGAACTGAAATGGGCTAGGTGTATGGGGTTGCGCTATCCAAGTTTTGGATAAGGAAATCCTTACAGACCAAACACACTCTCTTACCAGTCCCACAAAATACGCTTTTCAAGCACATAATAGCCAAGCCCCTCCCTCTTTTCCCTAATGAATGCAGCAATTCAACAAGTTAACCTACAAAACATAAGATATTAATGATAATGTTTCCTTGTCGAGAAAAGAACACATAAGATAATCGGGAACCCTCTTCTTTGAAGAAACCCAATTGCCATTACCCCAATCTAAGTGAACCCTTAAACTTGGAACATGGTAAGCAAATAAAAACAATATTACCAATGGGATACCCGATACATGATATTCCTGAAAATAGAACACCACCAGAAAAAAAAACAATAGATTAAACCAAACAACAAAGCTGAGCAACAAAAAACAAATCCAGAAATGCTCTTAAACTGCAGATAAAATAAAAAATTATTAGCCATAATGGATAACCAAAATCCATAAAGTAATGGTATAACAATACCTTTTCTAACTGGCAGCAGAGATCATGATTATTAGAGGCCTCTTGACAAGATTTATGAAGATCATGCTCTAGTGCAGTGACTTTTGCATGTAAAGATGTGAACTCCTATTAAAAAAGATGAAGGATTAGAAATTTATTGTCAAAACATGTTGTGCTTCGAGGAAATCATTCCACAAATTGCAACGACAAAAACAAAAGCAACAATAAAATCTAACAAATTACAGGAATTTTACAAACATGAACAATTTAAAACCAAATCACCGAACTGATACCTCTAAAGATGAGCAATCACCATTTTAGAAGTGCTCTTTGGGCCGCTATCCTATGTAATGAATATATGTCATTCTAGACAAATTTATAGAGACCACCTGCGTACAACTCTCAACATTAAGTTGCAGAGTAGCAGTTCAATATGTATGACAAACATTTCCAGTTGTGGTCTTCTAGTGGCCTTTGCACCCAAATTATAATGGGTTTAGACAACAAATTTAGTTCCTTACAATCAATTACAAAAATTTATCAATGCAATAAGCAACAATGAGTTCCAAAACGAAACTTGCCACCTAAAGATCCATGGGAACAATGATAAATGGCCTCCAAACCAAATTCAATTCAAGAATAACAAAAAATAATATTCATAACTATTTTCATGATGTCATTTACAAGTCACTGCAATCTCTTCTCATGGTTATGATAGTAAACATTAAATGATGTCCATTTCCTTTTTGGTTACAAATGGTTGATGATATCCAAAAGCATTGATCAATAAGTTGTGATTAAGTTGGAAAGAGTGCAATTAAGGCATCATGTTACATAATATCCTTTTTTATTTCTATCTCCTTGTTTCTGCAAAAAAATGAACACATATAACATAGCGACAACATATTCATACCTTCATTTTCACAGTAACATATTTCCCTCCAAATTTGCTTCATGACATCCATCATCGTCACAATTATCATATTCGTGATCAACATCTTGTCAAGATACCATAAAATTTATAAAACTGTTTCAACGGCTATCTAGATTGACCACAAATGTATGACATGAAGCTTTAAAATGCACTAGTATGGTTATCTCAAAATTTCAACTTAAAAGACCAAAAAATATACTGATTAAACTTGGAAAACAATAAAAAGACAAAGGACGAACGTCAAGGCATTGCATAAGACTAGCAAGGGAAAAATGAACGATAGGAGTAAATAAAAGAACAAATGAAACAAAGACATAAAAGGCTCCTTTACCTAACCTTTTTCTTCATCATAACCAAATGACCACGACCAACTTGCACAAGTTCAAAGAATACTTCGCTAAAGTGCTCAACAACTCCTTTGACAGTGCAATATTCATTGTTTCGCTGATCTAAAACAAACATCAGTTCTATGATTTTCTGCACACAAGCATTGAAGTAATAAAACATAATCTCATTGAAGTAAAGATACATAAATCTTAATCTCACGTTAAAAACAGTAACTACAACATAAGACATTTAAGCAATAAAATCCAGCACCATAGTTCAACTTGACTTTTCTGGTGTTTCTCCTGTTTCTCAGTGATATTTACATGTTGGTCTAGTGCCTTCTTGTTTACATGGCTGAAGTTGCTCATTGCACCTATGAAGCATTTTATGCAACTCTTTCACACTCTACTTATACCTATATGTTCCAATAAAAGAGAGCATGTCACTTCTCAAAAGATGAAAGCTTAAGTGGAAGCATGCAAACATGACCTATCTCAGTAAGTACCAAGCACATGTAGAGGCAAGGCCAAAACATCATCTTCTAGGATTTCAACATAGATATTGGCTGGCAAATCAGGCAAGATAAATAGATTTAAAATAATGATTACATGACACAATAGTTTAACAATACATAAAAAGCCAAGAACAAAAAATTGAAACTCAGACTAAAGCAAATTCATAGTTAGTCATTTACCACATAAAAACAGGATAAAGCAAATTCACAATTCAGAGTTCCTATGAACTTGAACAAATAATATGCTAGAAAGGCTAATCATTTCTTTAGATATAACTCTTGTTAAGTCCAGTTTACTAAAGATACCCAAACAATTCAAAAAAGAAAATAAAAAAAAAACCCTTAACATTGTGTTTTGATCATGGAATTATCTGATAAGAGGGCCTGGTCCTTTCCTAATTAAATGATGAGCATGAGATAAGAAAGTGCCACCTATAGAAAGATTCTGACAACACCAAAGATACATCTGCATTGATGTTAAAGTATCAGAATAGACTAATCTAAACTCTTGCTTGAGCCAATTTGAAGAAAAAAGACGTAAATCATCATTTTCCTTTTACAACCTTTTGTCACGAATAGCTTTGCTGGAAAATAGGTTGCCCGACCTTGTTTTTTGATAAAGGATGCTCAGCTGCTTTTCACGCTCCATTATACTGCAAGTTGCCAAAACCGTTTATGAAAGAAAAACACTGCACAAAGAAAAATTCCTTCTACCAAATAAAAGTGCTATTTTGGCATAGAAAGAACCATCAAGATAACGAAAGAAAATACAGCTCTTGACCTTTGAGAAAAGTCTTCAATTGAAAATCCCAAGCAATATATTTTTTGCTAATGAATATGACACTAACATTATTTGACTTCTCCATAAGGACTAAGACTATGATTAAGAGAGAAAACTATGAGTGGGTGCTTTGATATCATGATAGAATGGTTAGAATTCAAAATGAATTAATTTTCACTAGGTAACCATTACATATAGGGCCAACTACTGGTTTGTACAAGGAACTAATTACACAGGGAAACCAGGCTAGTCCGCTAGTTATAGAAGGAAACTAGAGTCTTTCATCAATGTCAATGATGGTATCTATTAGCAATAACAAAAGGTTCAAAGAATCAAACCATTCCTTAATGCACTACATTGTATGGATTGGAGTGAGAGAACCCACCACTTTCCACTAAATTCGTAACTTAAGTTTTCCTAAAAATTATTAGACTTTTTGTCATTGATCTTCTAGAAACAGAGCAAAAGGCAGTGAGAAATAGAGTGCATAAAGAACATTGATTCTTTTCTACGGAGAAGCAATTGTTCTACGGAGATGCAATTCCTCCTTATCAACATGTTGATAGGTGAAAACAACAAATGAGAGGACAAGAAGAAAACAAAAGTTGAACGCAAAATAGCCATTTTATAAAGCATTGTATAAAGCATTTTGCAGTCATATTAAAATAACATAGCAACATGGAAGCACCAATCATATTTTTCCTTTTACAGAATTCTCTCATGACTCACACACAACAATATATAAACTTCAATAACAAGCTAACCCATAAAAAGTGTATCATCCATTTACTATCACAAAATAGCCATGCCAGCAACTTGCTATTTGAGTTGGCCATCAACAGTGAAGATGGTCCCGGTTGGTTGATTTAGACACTGAACAAGTGAAATAGAGACTTCCAACCCAACCCATTTAGCTTCCATGAGAGTGAGGACTAGGCATGACATCGGTTAAGTTTAAACGACGCATCGAGATCGATAAAGTTGAAGATTCCAAGAGGTAGTAATTGAAGACAACATCTATGTGATAACAATATTCAAAAAGAACAACACGTAGATTGAGCACTTTCGAATAAGAAAAGAATAATCAGGTTTCCTTTCATCTTTTGAGGGTTGGGAGGGACGAAGAAAATAGATAAAAAAAATTATATGCCTGCAAATATAGAGCACTCCCCCCCCCCCCTCCAATTTGATGCATGGATGGAAGGATAGTGGCAGGATCCTAGATTGTTATCCCAATCAATGGTTGCCACAGTTTGACTTTCTAAACTACTCAAATAAAATTATGCCTCATTACATAACAACTAATTCTCCTTTCATAATAAGATCGGGACCATTATTTACACTCCATACTTCAGAAAAGAAAAGGAAGTAGGTTATGAAGTATTACCGAGATGTGATTGTCGGAATTATCAACACAATCTCAATGAAAGCAGATAAAACTTGATCCCCTGCACCTTCCTGTTAAATAACAGCAATCATTAGAATACAAACTTAAAAGGGTGACATTGAGAAAATACCTCAATCTCATGATGAAACATACATCGAGTAGTTGATGCCCATCATCATTGCATAGGTTGTGGAAGAGATCACTCAATACAAAACGAATGGCTACTAAAGAAACAAACTGTAAGCCCATAACATAATTTTGATATCAATATCTTACATAGTAGACAAACAACAAATGAATAAGATTAAATATAAATAATAAATCACAATGAAAAACAAACTTATCAACACAATTAACTTTCAAACTGAAATGGGCTGGGTGTATGAGGTTGCGCTATCCAAGTTTTGGATAAGAAAATCCGTATAGACCAAACACACACTCTCTTACCAATGTAAAATACGT
This sequence comes from Populus x sibirica, assembly GCA_019202695.1. NCBI lineage: Eukaryota > Viridiplantae > Streptophyta > Magnoliopsida > Malpighiales > Salicaceae > Populus > Populus x sibirica. The sequence goes on along the minus strand of JAGMVL010000899.1, from coordinate 352,839 downwards.
TTTTCAAGAGCATAATAGCCAAGCCCCTCCCTCTTTTCGCTAATGAATGCAGCAATTCAACAAGTTAACCTACAAAACATAAGATATTAATGATAATGTTTCCTTGTCGAGAAAAGAACACTTATATAATCAGCAAACCCTCTTCTTCGAAAAAACTCAACTGCTATTACCCCAATCCAAGTGAACCCTCAAACTTGGAACATGACAAGCAAACAAAAACAATATTACCAATGGAATACCCAATACACGATATTCCTGAAAGTAGAACACCACCAGAAAAAAAAAAACAATAGATTAAACGAAACCACAAAGTTGAGCAACAAAAAAAAAAATCCAAAAATACTCTTAAACTGCAGATAAAATAAAACATTATTAGCCATAGTGGATAACCAAAATCCATAAAGTAATGGTATAACTAAAACCATATTTTATTTTACCAAAAAAGCATGAGCCTGTTACTGAAACTCTCTCACAACCATCAACCAACTATAGTCAAAAGCAACTAGCACAGTTTAGCAACCTAGAAGTTAAACAAAGAAAATTTTGCATTACAATAAAATTTCTTATATATTTTTTACCTTGTTAAATGATGTCCATTTCCTTTCTGGTTACAAATGGTTGATGATATCCAAAAAAATTGATCAATAAGTTGTGATTGAGTTGGTAAGAGAGCAATTAAGGCATCAGGAAGCTGCAGTTAACAAAAGAAAAAAAAAATTAAGTGTGTCAAAGAAAACAGGAGAAAGATAGAAAGTTTTCAAATCAAAGACAGTTGAGATGGTTACCATGTTTTTTAGAGCCAAAAAGAAAAATCAAGCAACCTGAAAGAAAAGCCAGGTTCAAGAACATAAAATGAACGCATGGAAAGGGATGGGAAATTTTGGAATCTAAAACAGATCAAGGATATTAGGGTTAAAGAAAATTAAAGTTAAACGGAGAAGGATGTTCATCCAAGCATCACCATTGACCAAATGCACATTGCAAGTCTCCTTTTTTCAATTCCACCAACTGTTACAGCATACAACCATCATGAATTAACCTACAAAACATAAGATATTAATGATAATGTTTCCTTGTCGAGAAAAGAACACGTATATAATCAGCAAACCCTCTTCTTCGAACAAAACCAACTGCCATTACCCCAATCCAAGTTAACCCTCAAACTTGGAACATGGCAAGCAAACAAAAACAATATTACCAATGGGATACCCGATACATGATATTCCTGAAAGTAGAACACCACCAGAAAAAAAAAACAATAGATTAAACGAAACCACAAAGTTGAGCAACAAAAAAATAATCCAAAAAAGCTCTTAAATTGCATATAAAATAAAAGATTATTAGCCATAGTGGATAACCAAAATCCATAAGTAATGGTATAACTAAAACCATATTTTATTTTACCAAAAAAGAATGAGCCTGTTACTGAAATAAGTTGCTCAAAATACATATTGATATGAAGTGCATCATTCAAACGATAAAGTGACCATGGCAGAAGGTCAAGAGACTGCTAGTGATTATGCCAGAGCATCTAGCAAATTGGGAACACAACTCTAAGAGAGAAAATATTTAACATAATACAATAGACGACGTAAATTACCTACGTGATGTCACGGGTTGTTATAAGAATGATGCAAGAAGCCAAGTGAGGAATACCTGAACTAATCCAAGAAGCCAAGCAGACAAAGAACCTAGTAAAAATGGGAAAAGAAAAATCAATAGTGTTTAAGTCAAAATGTGAAACCATATGGAGAAGCTTTCTATTAAGATGTCTTAACAATTGAAAAGGCTAGAGCACAAAACATTCAGATCGATAATCATGGTTGCTATCTGATTATAGTAGTGATAAAACATGATGTAATAAAATGAATTATGAGGAATCTACAACGAAAGTAGAAGAGTTGATATCCACAAGAGTAAGGAAACAAGTAAAATTACAAAAAATCAAATTTCACTCGACAAGCATATAGTATTAAGACTCAAAAATATGTGTGCCTATATAGGTCCCCCAAATCCTACACTAGGTCAAATGAAAGCAGTTATAAAATCCCTTACAAATTAATTTAAGTAACAAAATATCCAAATAATTGTTAAATAATAATGTTATAGTTACTTATTTGCAAATTCTTCATCTACTAGACTGTGTTTTATTATTATCTACCATGTTATTTGTATGCATTAGTTTATTGACAGAGGAGGATAAAAACCTAATGTGAGGCCCTTTCAGCTGAAATTATAGCTTAGATAATAATGTGGAAAATTTTAGTTGAGGAGATACCTTACATTTTAGCATAGCACACGTTAAATCATAGCATCATCCTGAAAGCAAAGCACATGTTAAATAAAAGCATTCAACATTCTTTATCCGCAAAAAATAATTAGCATTTTTCTCTTTGCTAGAGTTTGATACCTTGGCTTGGATATGTCCTGAAATTCTCTCTAGTAGGTCTTTCACATCAAGCTCAAGCTCGGTCTTTTTTTTACTGCTTATGTTTGTCGTTGAAGTAAAGATAAGTAAATTATAATCTCACGTTAAAAACAATAAGTAAAACACAAGATAGTTAAGCATTAAATTCCAGTACCATAGTACCTTGTCACTTGCCTCAAGTTCAGCTTGCCTTTTCTGGAGTGCCTTGTCACTTGCCTCATGTTGATCTAGTGCCTTCTTGTTCATATGGCTGAACTGCTCAAGTTGCTCATTGCACCTATGAAGCATTTTATGCAACTCTTTCACACTCCACTTATACCTATATGTTCCAATAAAACAGAGCATGTCACTTCTCAAAAGATGAATGCTTAAGTGAAAGCATAGAAACATCACCTATCTCAGTAAGTACCGAGTACATGTGGGGGCAAGACCAAAACATCATCGTCTAGGATTTCAATAAAGATATCGGCTGGAAAAATCAGATAGAGAGATTTCAAACATTAATTACAAGACACAATAGTTTAACAATACATTAAAAGCCAAGAACAAAAAACTGAAGCTCAGACTAGTCATTTATCACATGAAGAAACAATAAAGCAAATTTAGAGTTCAGAGTTCTTGTGTTGTGACTTCAGCCAAAAAGTCTATCCATCCTATCAGAAACATCTGGAAGAACGACCATGAATTACAAGCTGCATAAAAAAAATGGTAAAGTTCGTAAAAAAAAGACTACAAATTTGCAGAAAATTCTGGATTCATCTGGTCAAATGACACAACAAGAAAAACAGACATCTCTTTCTTACCATTGGGTGGCCTTAAGCGAGTCTTGAGTAAAGAAAGAGGAAGTCTAGCTAACAAAAGAAGTAAAAAATTAAGTGTGTCAAAGAAAACAGGAGAAAGATAGAAAGTTTTCAAATCAAAGACAGTTGAGATGGTTACCATGTTTTTTAGAGCCAAAAAGAAAAATCAAGCAACCTGCAAGAAAAGCCGGGTCAAGAACATAAAATGAACGCATGGAAAGGGATGGGAAATTTCGGAATCTAAAACAGATCAAGGATATTAGGTTTAAAGAAAATTAAAGCTAAACGGAGATGGATGTTCATCCAAGCATCACAATTGACCAAATGCCCATTGTAAGTCTCTCCTTTTTTCAATTCCACCAACTGTTACAGTATACAACAACCATGAATTACAAGCTCCATAAAAAAATGGAAAAGTTCGTAAAACAAAGTCTACAAATTTGCGAGAAAATTCTGGATTCATCCGGGTCAAATGACACGACAAGAAAAACCAGACATCTCTTTCTTCCCATTGGGTGGCCTTGAGCATTCTTGAGTAAAGAAAGAGGAAGTTGCGCTTAACACAAGAAAAAAAAGATTAAGTGTGTCAAAGAAAACAGGAGAAAGATAGAAAGTTTTCAAGTCAAAGACAGTTGAGATGGTTACCATGTTTTTTAGACCTAAAAAGAAAAATCAAGCAACTCGCAAGAAAAGTCGAGGTCAAGAACATAAAATGAACGCATGGAAAGGGATGTGAAATTTCGGAATCGAAACAGATCAAGGAAATTAAGGTTAAAGAAAATTAAAGCTAAACGGAGATGGATGTTCATCCAAGCATCACAATTGACCAAATGCCCATCGTAAGTCTCTCCGGTTTTCAATTCCACCAACTGTTACAACATACAACCACCATGAATTACAAGCAAGATAAAAAAAATGGAAAAGTTCGTACAACAAAGTCTACAAATTTGCGAAAATTCCGGATTCATCCGGTCAAATCACACGACAAGAAAAACAGACATCTCTTTCTTACCATTGGGTGGCCTTGAGCAGTCTTGAGTAAAGAAAGAGGAAGCTGCCGTTAACACAAGAAAAAAAAGATTAAGTGTGTCAAAGAAAACAGGAGAAAGATAGAAAGTTTTCAAATCAAAGACAGTTGAGATGGTTACCATGTTTTTACAGCCAAAAAGAAAAATCGAGCAACCTGCAAAAAAGCCAGGGTCAAGAACATAAAATGAACGCATGGAAAGGGATGGGAAATTTTGGAATATAAAACAGATCAAGGACATTAGGATTAAAGAAAATTAAAGCTAAACGGAGAAGGATGTTCATCCAAGCATCACAATTGACCAAATGCACATTGCAAGTCTCTCCTTTTTTCAATTCCACCAACTGTTACAGCATACAACCACCATGAATTACAAGCTGTATAAAAAAAATGATAAAGGCCATAAAACAAAGTCTACAAATTTGCAGAAAATTCTGGATTCATCTGGTCAAATGACACGACAAGAAAAACAGACATCTCTTTCTTACCATTGGGTGGCCTTGAGCATTCTTGAGTAAAGAAAGAGGAAGTTGCGTTAACACAAGAAAAAAAAGATTAAGTGTGTCAAAGAAAACAGGAGAAAGATAGAAAGTTTTCAAGTCAAAGACAGTTGAGATGGTTACCATGTTTTTTAGACCTAAAAAGAAAAATCAAGCAACCTGCAAGAAAAGTCAGGGTCAAGAACATAAAATGAACGCATGGAAAGGGATGTCAAATTTCAGAATCTAAAACAGATCAAGGATATTAACGTTAAAGAAAATTAAAGCTAAACGGAGATGGATGTTCATCCAAGCATCACAATTGACCAAATGCCCATCGTAAGTCTCTCCGTTTTTCAATTCCACCAACTGTTACAACATACAACCACCATGAATTACAAGCAAGATAAAAAAAATGGAAAAGTTCGTACAACAAAGTCTACAAATTTGCGAGAAAATTCGGATTCATCTGGTCAAATCACACGACAAGAAAAACAGACATCTCTTTCTTACCATTGGGTGGCCTTGAGCAGTCTTGAGTAAAGAAAGAGGAAGTCGTGGGTTAACAAAAGAAAAAAATAATTAAGTGTGTCAAAGAAAACAGGAGAAAGATAGAAAGTTTTCAAATCAAAGACAGTTTAGATGGTTACCATGTTTTTTACAGCCAAAAAGAAAAATCTAGCAACCTGCAAAAAAGCCAGGGTCAAGAACATAAAATGAACGCATGGAAAGGGATGGGAAATTTTGGAATATAAAACAGATCAAGGACATTAGGATTAAAGAAAATTAAAGGTAAACGGAGAAGGATGTTCATCCAAGCATCACAATTGACCAAATGCACATTGCAAGTCTCTCCTTTTTTCAATTCCACCAACTAACAAAGATACAACCACCATGAATTACAAGCAGTATAAAAAAAATGATAAAGGCCACATAAAACAAAGTCTACAAATTTGCAGAAAATTCTGGATTCATCTGGTCAAATGACACGACAAGAAAAACAGACATCTCTTTCTTACCATTGGGTGGCCTTGAGCATTCTTGAGTAAAGAAAGAGGAAGTTGCAGTTAACACAAGAAAAAAAAAGATTAAGTGTGTCAAAGAAAACAGGAGAAAGATAGAAAGTTTTCAAGTCAAAGACAGTTGAGATAGTTACCATGTTTTTTAGACCTAAAAAGAAAAATCAAGCAACCTGCAAGAAAAGTCAGGGTCAAGAACATAAAATGAACGCATGGAAAGGGATGTGAAATTTCGGAATCGAAACAGATCAAGGAAATTAAGGTTAAAGAAAATTAAAGCTAAACGGAGATGGATGTTCATCCAAGCATCACAATTGACCAAATGCCCATCGTAAGTCTCTCCGTTTTTCAATTCCACCAACTGTTACAACATACAACCACCATGAATTACAAGCAGCATAAAAAAAATGGAAAAGTTCGTACAACAAAGTCTACAAATTTGCAGAAAATTCTGGATTCATCTGGTCAAATCACACGACAAGAAAAACAGACATCTCTTTCTTACCATTGGGTGGCCTTGAGCAGTCTTGAGTAAAGAAAGAGGAAGCTGCGGTTAACAAAAGAAAAAAATAATTAAGTGTGTCAAAGAAAACAGGAGAAAGATAGAAAGTTTTCAAATCAAAGACAGCTTGAGATGGTTACCATGTTTTTTACACCAAAAAGAAAAATCTAGCAACCCGCAAAAAGCCAGGGTCAAGAACATAAAATGAACGCATGGAAAGGGATGGGAAATTTTGGAATATAAAACAGATCAAGGACATTAGGATTAAAGAAAATTAAAGGTAAACGGAGAAGGATGTTCATCCAAGCATCACAATTGACCAAATGCACATTGCAAGTCTCTCCTTTTTTTCAATTCCACCAACTGTTACAAAGATACAACCACCATGAATTACAAGCTCCATAAAAAAAATGGAAAAGTTCGTAAAACAAAGTCTACAAATTTGCAGAAAATTTCCGGATTCATCCGGTCAAATGACACGACAAGAAAAACAGACATCTCTTTCTTACCATTGGGTGGCCTTGAGCATTCTTGAGTAAAGAAAGAGGAAGTTGCAGTTAACACAAGAAAAAAAAGATTAAGTGTGTCAAAGAAAACAGGAGAAAGATAGAAAGTTTTCAAGTCAAAGACAGTTGAGATAGTTACCATGTTTTTTAGACCTAAAAAGAAAAATCAAGCAACCTGCAAGAAAAGTCGTGGGTCAAGAACATAAAATGAACGCATGGAAAGGGATGTGAAATTTCGGAATCAAACAGATCAAGGAAATTAAGGTTAAAGAAAATTAAAGCTAAACGGAGATGGATGTTCATCCAAGCATCACAATTGACCAAATGCCCATCGTAAGTCTCTCCTTTTTTCAATTCCACCAACTGTTACACCATACAACCACCATGAATTACAAGCAGCATAAAAAAAATGGAAAAGTTCGTACAACAAAGTCTACAAATTTGCGGAAAATTCTGGATTCATCCCGGTCAAATGACACGACAAGAAAAGCAGACATCTCTTTCTTACCATTGGGTGGCCTTGAGCAGTCTTGAGTAAAGAAAGAGGAAGCTGCGGTTAACAAAAGAAAAAAATAATTAAGTGTGTCAAAGAAAACAGGAGAAAGATAGAAAGTTTTCAAATCAAAGACAGCTTGAGATGGTTACCATGTTTTTTACAACCAAAAAGAAAAATCTAGCAACCCGCAAAAAAGCCAGGGTCAAGAACATAAAATGAACGCATGGAAAGGGATGGGAAATTTTGGAATATAAAACAGATCAAGGACATTAGGATTAAAGAAAATTAAAGGTAAACGGAGAAGGATGTTCATCCAAGCATCACAATTGACCAAATGCACATTGCAAGTCTCTCCTTTTTTCAATTCCACCAACTGTTACAAAGATACAACCACCATGAATTACAAGCTCCATAAAAAAAATGGAAAAGTTCGTAAAACAAAGTCTACAAATTTGCAGAAAATTCTGGATTCATCTGGTCAAATGACACGACAAGAAAAACAGACATCTCTTTCTTACCATTGGGTGGCCTTGAGCATTCTTGAGTAAAGAAAGAGGAAGTTGCAGTTAACACAAGAAAAAAAAGATTAAGTGTGTCAAAGAAAACAGGAGAAAGATAGAAAGTTTTCAAGTCAAAGACAGCTTGAGATAGTTACCATGTTTTTTAGACCTAAAAAAGAAAAAATCAAGCAACCCGCAAGAAAAGTCGTGGTCAAGAACATAAAATGAACGCATGGAAAGGGATGTGAAATTTCGGAATCGAAACAGATCAAGGAAATTAAGGTTAAAGAAAATTAAAGCTAAACGGAGATGGATGTTCATCCAAGCATCACAATTGACCAAATGCCCATCGTAAGTCTCTCCGTTTTTCAATTCCACCAACCGTTACACCATACAACCACCATGAATTACAAGCAAGATAAAAAAAATGGAAAAGTTCGTACAACAAAGTCTACAAATTTGCGAAAAATTCTGGATTCATCTCGGTCAAATGACACGACAAGAAAAGCAGACATCTCTTTCTTACCATTGGGTGGCCTTGAGCAGTCTTGAGTAAAGAAAGAGGAAGCTGCGGTTAACAAAAGAAAAAAATAATTAAGTGTGTCAAAGAAAACAGGAGAAAGATAGAAAGTTTTCAAATCAAAGACAGTTGAGATGGTTACCATGTTTTTTACAGCCAAAAAGAAAAATCTAGCAACCTGCAAAAAAGCCAGGGTCAAGAACATAAAATGAACGCATGGAAAGGGATGGGAAATTTTGGAATATAAAACAGATCAAGGACATTAGGATTAAAGAAAATTAAAGGTAAACGGAGAAGGATGTTCATCCAAGCATCACAATTGACCAAATGCACATTGCAAGTCTCTCCTTTTTTCAATTCCACCAACTGTTACAAAGATACAACCACCATGAATTACAAGCTCCATAAAAAAAATGGAAAAGTTCGTAAAACAAAGTCTACAAATTTGCGTAAAAATTCTGGATTCATCTCGGTCAAATGACACGACAAGAAAAACAGACATCTCTTTCTTACCATTGGGTGGCCTTGAGCATTCTTGAGTAAAGAAAGAGGAAGTTGCGCTTAACACAAGAAAAAAAAGATTAAGTGTGTCAAAGAAAACAGGAGAAAGATAGAAAGTTTTCAAGTCAAAGACAGCTTGAGATAGTTACCATGTTTTTTAGACCTAAAAAGAAAAATCAAGCAACCCGCAAGAAAAGTCGTGGTCAAGAACATAAAATGAACGCATGGAAAGGGATGTGAAATTTCGAATCAAAACAGATCAAGGAAATTAAGGTTAAAGAAAATTAAAGCTAAACGGAGATGGATGTTCATCCAAGCATCACAATTGACCAAATGCCCATCGTAAGTCTCTCCGTTTTTCAATTCCACCAACTGTTACAACATACAACCACCATGAATTACAAGCAGCATAAAAAAAATGGAAAAGTTCGTACAACAAAGTCTACAAATTTGCGAAAAATTCGGATTCATCTGGTCAAATGACACGACAAGAAAAACAGACATCTCTTTCTTACCATTGGGTGGCCTTGAGCATTCTTGAGTAAAGAAAGAGGAAGTTGCAGTTAACACAAGAAAAAAAGATTAAGTGTGTCAAAGAAAACAGGAGAAAGATAGAAAGTTTTCAAATCAAAGACAGTTTAGATGGTTACCATGTTTTTTACAGCCAAAAAGAAAAATCTAGCAACCTGCAAAAAAGCCAGGGTCAAGAACATAAAATGAACGCATGGAAAGGGATGGGAAATTTTGGAATATAAAACAGATCAAGGACATTAGGATTAAAGAAAATTAAAGGTAAACGGAGAAGGATGTTCATCCAAGCATCACAATTGACCAAATGCACATTGCAAGTCTCTCCTTTTTTCAATTCCACCAACTGTTACAAGATACAACCACCATGAATTACAAGCTCCATAAAAAAAATGGAAAAGTTCGTAAAACAAAGTCTACAAATTTGCAGAAAATTCTGGATTCATCTGGTCAAATGACACGACAAGAAAAACAGACATCTCTTTCTTACCATTGGGTGGCCTTGAGCATTCTTGAGTAAAGAAAGAGGAAGTTGCAGTTAACACAAGAAAAAAAAGATTAAGTGTGTCAAAGAAAACAGGAGAAAGATAGAAAGTTTTCAAGTCAAAGACAGTTGAGATAGTTACCATGTTTTTTAGACCTAAAAAGAAAAAATCAAGCAACCCGCAAGAAAAGTCGTGGTCAAGAACATAAAATGAACGCATGGAAAGGGATGTGAAATTTCGGAATCGAAACAGATCAAGGAAATTAAGGTTAAAGAAAATTAAAGCTAAACGGAGATGGATGTTCATCCAAGCATCACAATTGACCAAATGCCCATCGTAAGTCTCTCCGTTTTTCAATTCCACCAACTGTTACAACATACAACCACCATGAATTACAAGCAGATAAAAAAAATGGAAAAGTTCGTACAACAAAGTCTACAAATTTGCAGAAAATTCGGATTCATCCGGTCAAATCACACGACAAGAAAAACAGACATCTCTTTCTTACCATTGGGTGGCCTTGAGCAGTCTTGAGTAAAGAAAGAGGAAGTCATGCGGTTAACAAAAGAAAAAAATAATTAAGTGTGTCAAAGAAAACAGGAGAAAGATAGAAAGTTTTCAAATCAAAGACAGGTTGAGATGGTTACCATGTTTTTTACAAACAAAAAGAAAAATCTAGCAACCTGCAAAAAAGCCAGGGTCAAGAACATAAAATGAACGCATGGAAAGGGATGGGAAATTTTGGAATATAAAACAGATCAAGGACATTAGGATTAAAGAAAATTAAAGGTAAACGGAGAAGGATGTTCATCCAAGCATCACAATTGACCAAATGCACATTGCAAGTCTCTCCTTTTTTCAATTCCACCAACTGTTACAGCATACAACCACCATGAATTACAAGCTCCATAAAAAAAATGGAAAAGTTCGTAAAACAAAGTCTACAAATTTGCAGAAAATTCTGGATTCATCTGGTCAAATGACACGACAAGAAAAACAGACATCTCTTTCTTCCCATTGGGTGGCCTTGAGCATTCTTGAGTAAAGAAAGAGGAAGTTGCAGTTAACACAAGAAAAAAAAGATTAAGTGTGTCAAAGAAAACAGGAGAAAGATAGAAAGTTTTCAAGTCAAAGACAGTTGAGATGGTTACCATGTTTTTTAGACCTAAAAAGAAAAATCAAGCAACCTGTAAGAAAAGCCAGGGTGAAGAACATAAACTGAACGCATGGAAAAGGGATGTGAAATTTTGGAATCCAAAACAGATCAAGGATATTAGGTTTAAAGAAAATTAAAGCTAAACGGAGATGGATGTTCATCCAAGCATCACAATTGACCAAATGCCTATCGTAAGTCTCTTTGTTTTTCAATTCCACCAACTGTTACAACATACAACCACCATGAATTACAAGCAGCATAAAAAAAATGGAAAAGTTCGTACAACAAAGTCTACAAATTTGCAGAAAATTCTGGATTCATCTGGTCAAATCACACGACAAGAAAAACAGACATCTCTTTCTTACCATTGGGTGGCCTTGAGCAGTCTTGAGTAAAGAAAGAGGAAGTCATGCGGTTAACAAAAGAAAAAAATAATTAAGTGTGTCAAAGAAAACAGGAGAAAGATAGAAAGTTTTCAAATCAAAGACAGTTGAGATGGTTACCATGTTTTTTACAGCCAAAAAGAAAAATCTAGCAACCTGCAAAAAGCCGGGGTCAAGAACATAAAATGAACGCATGGAAAGGGATGGGAAATTTTGGAATATAAAACAGATCAAGGACATTAGGATTAAAGAAAATTAAAGCTAAACGGAGAAGGATGTTCATCCAAGCATCACAATTGACTAAATGCACATTGCAAGTCTCTCCTTTTTTCAATTCCACCAACTGTTAAAGATACAACCACCTTGAATTACAAGCTGTATAAAAAAAATGATAAAGGCCATAAAACAAAGTCTACAAATTTGCAGAAAATTCTGGATTCATCTGGTCAAATGACACGACAAGAAAAACAGACATCTCTTTCTTACCATTGGGTGGCCTTGAGCATTCTTGAGTAAAGAAAGAGGAAGTTGCGCTTAACACAAGAAAAAAAGATTAAGTGTGTCAAAGAAAACAGGAGAAAGATAGAAAGTTTTCAAGTCAAAGACAGTTGAGATGGTTACCATGTTTTTTAGACCTAAAAAGAAAAATCAAGCAACCTGCAAGAAAAGTCAGGGTCAAGAACATAAAATGAACGCATGGAAAGGGATGTGAAATTTCGGAATCTGAAACAGATCAAGGAAATTAAGGTTAAAGAAAATTAAAGCTAAACGGAGATGGATGTTCATCCAAGCATCACAATTGACCAAATGCCCATCGTAAGTCTCTCCGTTTTTCAATTCCACCAACTGTTACAACATACAACCACCATGAATTACAAGCGGCAGATAAAAAAAATGGAAAAGTTCGTACAACAAAGTCTACAAATTTGCGAAAAATTCCGGATTCATCTGGTCAAATCACACGACAAGAAAAAGCAGACATCTCTTTCTTACCATTGGGTGGCCTTGAGCAGTCTTGAGTAAAGAAAGAGGAAGTCGGTTAACAAAAGAAAAAAATAATTAAGTGTGTCAAAGAAAACAGGAGAAAGATAGAAAGTTTTCAAATCAAAGACAGTTGAGATTGTTACCATGTTTTTTACAACCAAAAAGGGAAAAATCGAGCAACCCGCAAAAAAGCCAGGGTCAAGAACATAAAATGAACGCATGGAAAGGGATGGGAAATTTTGGAATATAAAACAGATCAAGGATATTACGGTTAAAGAAAATTAAAGGTAAACGGAGAAGGATGTTCATCCAAGCATCACAATTGACCAAATGCACATTGCAAGTCTCTCCTTTTTTTCAATTCCACCAACTGTTACAAAGATACAACCACCATGAATTACAAGCTGTATAAAAAAAATGATAAAGGCCATAAAACAAAGTCTCCAAATTTGCAGAAAATTCTGGATTCATCTGGTCAAATGACACGACAAGAAAAACAGACATCTCTTTCTTACCATTGGGTGGCATTGAGCAGTCTTGAGAAAAGAAAGAGGAAGCTGCAGTTAACAAAAGAAGTAAAAAATTAAGTGTGTCAAAGAAAACAGGAGAAAGATAGAAAGTTTTCAAATCAAAGACAGTTGAGATGGTTACCATGTTTTTTAGAGCCAAAAAGAAAAATCAAGCAACCCGCAAGAAAAGCCGGGTCAAGAACATAAAATGAACGCATGGAAAGGGATGGGAAATTTCGGAATCTAAAACAAATCAAGGATATTAGGATTAAAGAAAATTAAAGATAAACGGAGAAGGATGTTCATCCAAGCATCACAATTGACTAAATGCACATTGCAAGTCTCTCCTTTTTTCAATTCCACCAACTGTTACAGGATACAACCACCATGAATTACAAGCTGTATAAAAAAAATGATAAAGGCCATAAAACAAAGTCTACAAATTTGCAGAAAATTCTGGATTCATCTGGTCAAATGACACGACAAGAAAAACAGACATCTCTTTCTTACCATTGGGTGGCCTTGAGCATTCTTGAGTAAAGAAAGAGGAAGGCTGCGGTTAACACAAGAAAAAAAAGATTAAGTGTCTCAAAGAAAACAGGAGAAAGATAGAAAGTTTTCAAGTCAAAGACAGTTGAGATGGTTACCATGTTTTTTAGACCTAAAAAGAAAAATCAAGCAACCTGCAAGAAAAGTCAGGGTCAAGAACATAAAATGAACGCATGGAAAGGGATGTGAAATTTCGGAATCTGAAACAGATCAAGGAAATTAAGGTTAAAGAAAATTAAAGCTAAACGGAGATGGATGTTCATCCAAGCATCACAATTGACCAAATGCCCATCGTAAGTCTCTCCGTTTTTCAATTCCACCAACTGTTACAACATACAACCACCATGAATTACAAGCACATAAAAAAAATGGAAAAGTTCGTACAACAAAGTCTACAAATTTGCGAGAAAATTCTGGATTCATCCGGTCAAATCACACGACAAGAAAAAGCAGACATCTCTTTCTTACCATTGGGTGGCCTTGAGCAGTCTTGAGTAAAGAAAGAGGAAGTGCGGTTAACAAAAGAAAAAAATAATTAAGTGTGTCAAAGAAAACAGGAGAAAGATAGAAAGTTTTCAAATCAAAGACAGTTGAGATTGTTACCATGTTTTTTACAGCCAAAAAGAAAAATCGAGCAACCTGCAAAAAAGCCAGGGTCAAGAACATAAAATGAACGCATGGAAAGGGATGGGAAATTTTCGAATATAAAACAGATCAAGGATATTACGGTTAAAGAAAATTAAAGGTAAACGGAGAAGGATGTTCATCCAAGCATCACAATTGACCAAATGCACATTGCAAGTCTCTCCTTTTTCAATTCCACCAACTATTACGACAAGATACAACCACCATGAATTACAAGCTGTATAAAAAAAAATGATAAAGGCCATAAAACAAAGTCTCCAAATTTCCGAGAAAATTACTGGATTCATCCCGGTCAAATGACACGACAAGAAAAAACAGACATCTCTTTCTTACCATTGGGTGGCATTGAGCAGTCTTGAGTAAAGAAAGAGGAAGTTGCAGTTAACACAAGAAAAAAAAGATTAAGTGTCTCAAAGAAAACAGGAGAAAGATAGAAAGTTTTCAAGTCAAAGACAGTTGAGATGGTTACCATGTTTTTTAGACCTAAAAAGAAAAATCAAGCAACCTGCAAGAAAAGTCAGGGTCAAGAACATAAAATGAACGCATGGAAAGGGATGTGAAATTTCGGAATCTAAAACAGATCAAGGATATTACGGTTAAAGAAAATTAAAGCTAAACGGAGATGGATGTTCATCCAAGCATCACAATTGACCAAATGCCCATCGTAAGTCTCTCCGTTTTTCAATTCCACCAACTGTTACAACATACAACCACCATGAATTACAAGCTCCATAAAAAAATGGAAAAGTGCGTAAAACAAAGTCTGCAAATTTGCAGAAAATTCTGGATTCATCTGGTCAAATGACACGACAAGAAAAACAGACATCTCTTTCTTACCATTGGGTGGCCTTGAGCAGCGGTCTTGAGAAAAGAAAGAGGAAGGCTGCGCTTAACAAAAGAAAAAAATAATTAAGTGTGTCAAAGAAAACAGGAGAAAGATAGAAAGTTTTCAAATCAAAGACAGTTGAGATGGTTACCATGTTTTTTAGAACCAAAAAGAAAAATCGAGCAACCCGCAAAAAAGCCAGGGTCAAGAACATAAAATGAACGCATGGAAAGGGATGGGAAATTTTGGAATATAAAACAGATCAAGGATATTACAGTTAAAGAAAATTAAAGGTAAACGGAGAAGGATGTTCATCCAAGCATCACAATTGACCAAATGCACATTGCAAGTCTCTCCTTTTTTCAATTCCACCAACTGTTATGACATACAACCACCATGAATTACAAGCTGTATAAAAAAAATGATAAAGGCCATAAAACAAAGTCTCCAAATTTCCAGAAAATTCTGGATTCATTTGGTCAAATGACACGACAAGAAAAACAGACATCTCTTTCTTACCATTGGGTGGCCTTGAGCAGTCTTGAGAAAAGAAAGAGGAAGCTGCAGTTAACAAAAGAAGTAAAAAATTAAGTGTGTCAAAGAAAACAGGAGAAAGATAGAAAGTTTTCAAATCAAAGACAGTTGAGATGGTTACCATGTTTTTTAGAGCCAAAAAGAAAAATCAAGCAACCCGCAAGAAAAGCCAGGGTCAAGAACATAAAATGAACGCATGGAAAGGGATGGGAAATTTCAGAATCTAAAACAAATCAAGGATATTAGGATTAAAGAAAATTAAAGCTAAACGGAGATGGATGTTCATTCAAGCATCATAATTGACCAAATGCCCATCGTAAGTCTCTCCGTTTTTCAATTCCACCAACTGTTACAACATACAACCACAATGAATTACAAGCAAGATAAAAAAAAAAGGAAAAGTTCGTAAAACAAAGTCTACAAATTTGCAGAAAATTCTGGATTCATCTGGTCAAATGACATGACAAGAAAAACAGACATCTCTTTCTTACCATTGGGTGCCCTTGAGCAGTCTTGAGTAAAGGAAGAGGAAGCCATAGATTAACAAAAGAAAAAAATAATTAAGTGTGTCAAAGAAAACAGGAGAAAGATAGAAAGTTTTCAAATCAAAGACAGTTGAGATGGTTACCATGTTTTTTAGAACCAAAAAGAAAAATCAAGCAACCTCGCAAGAAAAGCCAGGGTCAAGAACATAAAATGAACGCATGGAAAGGGATGTGAAATTTCGGAATCTAAAACAGATCAAGGATATTACGGTTAAAGAAAATTAAAGCTAAACGGAGATGGATGTTCATCCAAGCATCACAATTGACCAAATGCCCATCGTAAGTCTCTCCGTTTTTCAATTCCACCAACTGTTACAACATACAACCACCATGAATTACAAGCTCCATAAAAAAATGGAAAAGTGCGTAAAACAAAGTCCGCAAATTTGCGAGAAAATTCTGGATTCATCTGGTCAAATGACACGACAAGAAAAACAGACATCTCTTTCTTACCATTGGGTGGCCTTGAGCAGTCTTGAGAAAAGAAAGAGGAAGCTGCAGTTAACAAAAGAAAAAAACAATTAAGTGTGTCAAAGAAAACAGGAGAAAGATAGAAAGTTTTCAAATCAAAGACAGTTGAGATGGTTACCATGTTTTTTAGAACCAAAAAGAAAAATCGAGCAACCTGCAAAAAAGCCAGGGTCAAGAACATAAAATGAACGCATGGAAAGGGATGGGAAATTTTGGAATATAAAACAGATCAAGGATATTACAGTTAAAGAAAATTAAAGGTAAACGGAGAAGGATGTTCATCCAAGCATCACAATTGACCAAATGCACATTGCAAGTCTCTCCTTTTTTCAATTCCACCAACTGTTACAGCATACAACCACCATGAATTACAAGCTGTATAAAAAAAATGATAAAGGCCATAAAACAAAGTCTCCAAATTTCCAGAAAATTCTGGATTCATTTGGTCAAATGACACGACAAGAAAAACAGACATCTCTTTCTTACCATTGGGTGGCATTGAGCAGTCTTGAGAAAAGAAAGAGGAAGCTGCAGTTAACAAAAGAAGTAAAAAATTAAGTGTGTCAAAGAAAACAGGAGAAAGATAGAAAGTTTTCAAATCAAAGACAGTTGAGATGGTTACCATGTTTTTTAGAGCCAAAAAGAAAAATCAAGCAACCTGCAAGAAAAGCCAGGGTCAAGAACATAAAATGAACGCATGGAAAGGGATGGGAAATTTCAGAATCTAAAACAAATCAAGGATATTAGGATTAAAGAAAATTAAAGCTAAACGGAGATGGATGTTCATTCAAGCATCATAATTGACCAAATGCCCATCGTAAGTCTCTCCGTTTTTCAATTCCACCAACTGTTACAACATACAACCACAATGAATTACAAGCAGCATAAAAAAAAAGGAAAAGTTCGTAAAACAAAGTCTACAAATTTGCAGAAAATTCTGGATTCATCTGGTCAAATGACATGACAAGAAAAACAGACATCTCTTTCTTACCATTGGGTGCCCTTGAGCAGTCTTGAGTAAAGGAAGAGGAAGCTGCAGTTAACAAAAGAAAAAAATAATTAAGTGTGTCAAAGAAAACAGGAGAAAGATAGAAAGTTTTCAAATCAAAGACAGTTGAGATGGTTACCATGTTTTTTAGAACCAAAAAGAAAAATCAAGCAACCTGCAAGAAAAGCCAGGGTCAAGAACATAAAATGAACGCATGGAAAGGGATGTGAAATTTCGGAATCTAAAACAGATCAAGGATATTACGGTTAAAGAAAATTAAAGCTAAACGGAGATGGATGTTCATCCAAGCATCACAATTGACCAAATGCCCATCGTAAGTCTCTCCGTTTTTCAATTCCACCAACTGTTACAACATACAACCACCATGAATTACAAGCTCCATAAAAAAATGGAAAAGTGCGTAAAACAAAGTCTCGCAAATTTGCGAAAATTCTGGATTCATCCGGTCAAATGACACGACAAGAAAAACAGACATCTCTTTCTTACCATTGGGTGGCCTTGAGCAGTCTTGAGAAAAGAAAGAGGAAGCTGCAGTTAACACAAGAAAAAAAAGATTAAGTGTGTCAAAGAAAACAGGAGAAAGATAGAAAGTTTTCAAATCAAAGACAGTTGAGATGGTTACCATGTTTTCTAGACCTAAAAAGAAAAATCAAGCAACCGGCAAGAAAAGCCAGGGTCAAGAACATAAAATGAACGCATGGAAAGGGATGTGAAATTTTGGAATCTAAAACAGATCAAGGATATTAAGGTTAAAGAAAATTAAAGCTAAACGGAGATGGATGTTCATCCAAGCATCACAATTGACCAAATACCTTACATATAGTATTCAAGTAGTGTGTTGATGACAAGATAATACAAGAGAATTTCTAAAATGCTTTCTGTTTCTTTCACTAAGAGAGTAACACACACACACCAAGAATGATCAAATCCCTTAATTCTAGGGTCAAATAAACATAATCAGATCCCTTAATCCTAGGCCTAAACAATAATGAAAATCTGAGAGCGATAATCAAGGGATATACAGCTATGAAAGAAGAATAATCAACGATATAAGCATGCAGCCCATTGCAGGATTCATATCAACATCACTAACAATTTAGCTCATGTAAATTTTTAAAAAGCGTATACATTTATAGACAGGCCCTCAGGCATAAACAATGCTCCACGAGTATCCAAGAACATGTCGATCAAATAATTTAAGTTAGTTACAAATATCACATCAAGGAAAAAGGCTATATGTAGGTACTTTATAGCCTTGCTTGCTTTTATAGCTGGGACTAATCGACTACAATTATCAAATTGAAACTTTTTCTCACAACTATCCATCCATGGATTCC
The DNA here is from genome assembly GCA_019202695.1 of Populus x sibirica. Lineage (NCBI taxonomy): Eukaryota > Viridiplantae > Streptophyta > Magnoliopsida > Malpighiales > Salicaceae > Populus > Populus x sibirica. Next base: position 334,100 of record JAGMVL010000899.1, on the reverse strand, counting down.
AAAGGCAATCAATAAAGAGTCACGCCAAAAACTTTCAACCCAAATTTGCAAAACAAGCTAATGAAAACATCAACAATCAATTAACAAAACACGTAGAGATATATAGCACGGGTAATTACCGAGTTTTCAATCGTGTACTAGAGTGATCTTAGGAAGCTATACATGGTAAGCTAAATCTCCTTTTCTATTTACGAGAGTATATATAGCGAGTATGGTAAGCTAATTATAAACATGTATATAGTTAAGGCATCCTAAACATGTATAAGGATCATCATCTAAAATAACATATAAGATTTTTATCGTAACTATCCATAATTTTGCAGACCACACCATCAATTTATGGACACGTCCAAATCTCCACATATCACGGTTTAGGTAAATACTTAGAAGAATAAGAAGAATAATCAACGATATAAGCATGCAGCCCATTGCAGGAGTCATATCACCATCACTAACAATTTAGCTCATGTAAATTTTTAAAAAGCATATACATTTATAGACAGGCCCTCGAGGCATAAACAATGCTCCACGAGTATCCAAGAACATGTCGATCAAATAATTTAAGTTAGTTACAAATATCACATCAAGGAAAAAGGCTATATGTAGGTACTTTATAGCCTTGCTTGCTTTTATAGCTGGGACTAATCGACCACAATTATCGAATTGAAACTTTTTCTCACAACTATCCATCCATGGATTCCAAAAGCAATCAATAAAGAGTCACGCCAAAAACTTTCAACCCAAATTTGCAGAACAAGCTAATGAAAACATCAACAATCAATTAACAAAACACGTAGAGATACATAGCACGGGTAATTACTGAGTTTTCAATCGTGTACTAGAGTGATCTTAGGAAGCTATACATGGTAAGCTAAATCTCCTTTAATATTTACAAGAGTATATATAGCGAGTATGGTAAGCTAATTATAAACATGTATATAGTTAAGGCATCCTAAACATGTATAAGGATCATCATCTAAAATAACATATAAGATTTTTATCGTAACTATCCATAATTTTGCAGACCACACCATCAATTTATGGACACATCCAAATCTCCATATATCACGGTTTAGGTAAATACTTAGAAGAATAAGAAGAATAATCAATGATATAAGCATGCAGCCCATTGCAGGAGTCATATCACCATCACTAACAATTTAGCTCATGTAAATTTTTAAAAAGCATATACATTTATAGACAGGCCCTCAGGCATAAACAATGCTCCACGAGTATCCAAGAACATGTCGATCAAATAATTTAAGTTAGTTACAAATATCACATCAAGGAAAAAGGCTATATGTAGGTACTTTATAGCCTTGCTTGCTTTTATAGCTGGGACTAATCGACCACAATTATCAAATTGAAACTTTTTCTCACAACTATCCATCCATGGATTCCAAAGGCAATCAATAAAGAGTCACGCCAAAAACTTTCAACCCAAATTTGCAGAACAAGCTAATGAAAACATCAACAATCAATTAACAAAACACGTAGAGATATATAGCACCGGTAATTACCGAGTTTTCAATCGTGTGTAGACCAAAACTCAAAACTCAAATCAAAGTTTTTGCTCTATCAATACTATTTCACTTAGAACAAGCTCGATGGAGAACTAACCTGCACAAATCCTACGGGAAAATTAAGAGAAAACTTCAACTTCTTTATTAAAGGCACCACGTCAGAACCATGTGGATAAGTTACGCAAGGATACTTTATCCTTACCTGTTCAAATGGGATAAAAGTGGCTTGTCCTCATTTCAAAGCATTAAGGTGCCTAATTATTAGACTTGATATGTTATTATACCCACCCACCACATGAAATAAGTTGCTCAAAATACATATTGATATGAAGTGCCTCATTCAAACGATAAAGTGACCATGGCAGAAGGTCAAGAGACTGCTAGTGATTATGCCAGACCGTCTAGCAAATTGGGAACACAACTCTAAGAGAGAAAATATTTAACATAATACAATAGACCACGTAAATTACCTATGTGATGTCACGGGTTGTTATAAGAATGAAGCAAGAAGCCAAGTGAGGAATACCTGAACTAATCCAAGAAGCCAAGCAGACAAAGAACCTAGTAAAAATGGGAAAAGAAAAATCAATAGTGTTTAAGTCAAAATGTGAAACCATATGGAGAAGCTTTCTACTAAGATGTCTTAACAATTGAAAAGGCTAGAGCACAAAACATTCAGATCGATAATCATGGTTGCTATCTGATTATAGTAGTGATAAAACGTGATGTAATAAAATGAATTATGAGGAATCTACAACGAAAGTAGAAGAGTTTGATATCCACAAAGAGTAAGGAAACAAGTAAAATTACAAAAAATCAAATTTCACTCGACAAGCATATAGTATTAAGACTCAAAAATATGTGTGCCTATATAGGTCCCCCAAATCCTATGAAGCGTTTTATGCAACTCTTTCACACTCCACTTATACCTATATGTTCCAATAAAAGAGAGCATGTCACTTCTCAAAAGATGAATGCTTAAGTGGAAGCATAGAAACATCACCTATCTCAGTAAGTACCGAGTACATGTGGGGGCAAGACCAAAACATCATCGTCTAGGATTTCAGTAAAGATATCGGCTGGCAAATCAGATAAATAGATTTCAAATATTAATTACAAGACACAATAGTTTAACAATACATTAAAAGCCAAGAACAAAAAACTGAAGCTCAGACTAGTCATTTATCACATGAAGAAACAATAAAGCAAATTAACAGTTCAGAGTTCTTGTGTTGTGACTTCAGCCAATAAGTCTATCCATCCTATCAGAAACACCTGGAAGAATGGCCATGAATTACAAGTTGCATAAAAAAAAATGGAAAAGTTCGTAAAACAAAGTCTACAAATTTGCAGAAAATTCTGGATTCATATGGTCAAATGACACGACAAGAAAAACAGACATCTCTTTCTTACCATTGAGTGGCCTTGAGCAGTCTTGAGTAAAGAAAGAGGAAGCTGCAGTTAACACAAGAAAAAAAAATTAAACATGCTTTAAATAATTTTATTTCATTTATTTCTTTTTCATAACTTGAAAAACAAAGGAAAAATACATAACATTAAAAAAAAATTTGCCCAACAATATGCATTTCTTTCCAAGATTGAAGGAGATGGAATCAACTTGAATGGTTTTGCTTTTAGGTAGTGTTTTTAGAAAAACTGTTGATGTACCGTTTCTTTAAATCAATAAAAGTTCTCTCTTGGAGCTGTTAGAATTGCTTTTTAAATTGTTTTTTTATTTTAAAAAAATATTAAATTGAGGTGATTTTTTAGGTATTTTGATTTATTAATGTCAAAAAAAATTTTAAAAAAAAAGAATATTATTTTTTATAGATTTTAAATTAAAAAAAAACACTTTGCATTACAAAACACACATAAAATCAAACAAACCTAGATTAAAGTTTACAAGAAACTCAGTGATATGATTATCTAACACTAAAGATCATATAGATGCTCAATCAAACCTCATGATAAGGATGGATGAAATTCAATAGGTTGGACTAATCTTCAAATTATTATGCATTCGCCATTTCACTAGCTTGTTATTATGCTTGATTGAGTTCCTGATTTAATTTGAGATTAACATTGAGGTCTATGTGCTAAAGCTTTTGGCATTTCATAGACTGTTTCCTTCCAGATACGTACACTCTGCAACTTAACGACCTTAGTTTTTAAATTCTTTCACTTGGAAAAAGGTACATGTGAAATGGATGAAAGAATCAATCAGGGATGGATTGGTGATGATGCTTATGGGGATGATCTGCTCACCAAAACTGTATAAAAACAGATTTCCAAATTATAGAGGAGGACAGCACGTGGTTTAATGCTAGAAAAGATCATTCTACTTACCTTCTGGTGTTGTCATTCAAAATAATATCGCCATGCAACTGCAAGTGCAGCCACGAACAAGACTTTAAGTATTAATTTAGAATTCATCAATGGTGATGAATCTGAAGGTGATTTGGGAGGTTCCTTTGATCTTCCTCTAATCTTGGCAGACATTCTGGACACCATTTCAGAAAGGCGACCAGTTTTTGCAGAAGCTGCAAATAGGGGGAACGAAAAAAAATAAAGATCAGGAGCCAAGCCAAAACAATTGAAAACTGTTTGAGAGGACACTGTCATTTACTAGGATTGAAAATGATCAGCCCAGAACAAATGTCTTGGATACCACGCACATATTTTAATTTGTGGATATCATCATATAACTAGCATCCAATCCAGCAACTTAAGAGTTTTGTTGATTCACCATCACCCATAGTAAATATTGAATTAATCCATGAGAGAGGGCCATTCATAGACCATATTCTAGTCACAACAAACACAATCCAAGAGACACAAGTTACCTTTGCTTTCAAGGAATCTTTCCTCTTCTCCAACCCTTCGTCCAAGTACATTGATAAGTGACCCAAAATACAGAGCAAATACAGTGCACGTGATTGTGATGACATTTTACGGCATGCTAAAATCAGGAGTTGTCAAAGGTACAAGTAATACTTCAGTGTAAGAGAGAACATGACTCTTTTCCTGCATCACAGATCCATAATCAATCAAATAAACTTGTGCAGAAACATCTACTAACCTTAGCTTTGTATTTCTCTTCTTGAGTGACCACAGTAAACAGAAGTTCTCTTCCAGGCCTGGTCACTACATAAGTAACCACCTGCAAGTAAGGGTAAAACCAAACCGTGAGGCCTCAAAATGAATGGGACATACTTCCAAGTGTTCTCAACAATTTAAGAGGAAAGTGCATTCACCCAAATAATACTCTAGATAATTGGATACATAAGCATTATTATATTCAAATAGAATAACTGGGAAAGGAAGAATGAAAGAAATACAACCCACAATGCTTTGTTTCACTGCAGGCAAGGGACCAATGGTGACAAACCTTCCGTACGGTCTCGCAGATGGCAACTGCTACCCAAGTTGGCCAAACAGCAATAGCAACCAAATTTGAGAAGGCAGCAACCGGAGCAGAGCATATTGCTGCAGTAACCCCAGCTAAAGTAAGGATGCGTCCCTGTGTTTGATTTGATAAGCGAAAGCACAACAAATTATAAACGAGAACTCTAATAATGTGAAATGCAATGAACACTGCAGTTTTGTCCCCGCAGATGCACAAACACGAAAAATATTACTTGAAGAAATTTATCAAGCACAATTAAGGAAAGTAATTGCAGATCCCAATGAACAGACAGTAATAACCACCAGAACCTGACATAATGAATTTCTCTGCTACAGATCATGCAATTTGTTAAAGATTCAAGATTGAATTAGTGTAAAAGAATATCATTTCTAAAAACATTTTGGTACCGGAATTCTTCTACAAAGCTTCCTTCTTTACATTTTTTACGGGGACAAATGTCAGATTCAATTGCATAAAGGTACCATGCATATTCTTTATACCCACCACATCCAAACAAACCATGAGATTATTTTATTTTATTTTATTTTCAGAAATTACCCTCTCTGAGGCTTGGGAATACAAAGATTAAAATTGCTTCGGGGAAACTCAAGAACAACTAATCGAGCAAGACGCCTGTTAAATTTGATCATAATTCTGCAACCGATTTCCTTAATAATGGAACTCCAAGTAAGTATTATCTATTTTCTTGGTTTTACAACCATCGAACATCAAAACATTGAAGAAATGTATTTGGTTATTAGCTTACTGTTAAAGTAAGTTGTCCAAAAAGGATAAAAACAGCAATGAAGCTATTTATCCGGGCAAACAATTTTCTTCTTCCAAGAGAGCTTGAAACAGTCATGGCAATTACTTTGTTACTTTCTACAAAAGAAAACAAGGATTCATTAGTGAGAGGAAATGCGCATAATTCATATATAGATGAGGATAAATCATATCTAGAGCAATGGCAACAAATCAAATCATTTTATATCAATAGTCAAGGCTACAAAGTTTAAGCTCCCTAAATTTGAATTTACTTGTAGTGGAATCCCAGCTCCAATGATTACTTATTCTGGTTCATGTTACTTGTACATATTCTATGCGGGTATATAAATGTTTAAAAAATAAGTTTCAGATATCAAAAAATAAAATTAGCCAGCATATGACAGCAAAATTGGCAGATATTCCGGCTATCATAGTGGTAGTCACTTGGCATGAACCGTCATACAGTAAACCTGAGATTAAAATCCCAGTCATACCCAAGATTGGAAGGGTTAAGAGTGGAAGAGAGGGACACTTCGTTATGTTGCTAAGTTTTAAGCCATAAGGATTACAAAATAAATAAATAAAAAGCCGAAAAAAATTGATAATGTGAGATCCACTGAGTTATACGATAAGGATAAGCATCTTGTTATCTCTGACCAACTGAGAAACAGAGTGCATGTATAAAAAACACGGTCTGGTCCCTTTTTTACTTTCAATCCACTCTTCCTCTTCCCTCTTGCTTTTCTCATGGTTAATAATAACAAAATCAACAAAAAGCAAGATAAATTATAGATAGTTCTCTAAATTAGTTTACTTCCTATTCAGTCAAATCATAAAATCTGGTTTGGAAAGGGTGATTTAGAAATTCAGAGTACATGAACAGGAGCAGAGTTCCATTTTACCTGAAAATAGAAGAATGACGAAATAACTGCACTCAGCCACAGGAATAGAGACACATTCAACAAATAAGTTGAAGATAATACAAGCCGAAACCCATCTAAGATGACCCAAAGCTGAGGCCTTATCCTGGATGAAGGAGACTTTGGAGAAGAGACTTTGAAAGCTGGTGATGATCGTCCATCAGCCTCACTATGCTGATCAGCATCAACTTTTCTAAAAAGCAAAAGCATCCCAATAAGCTACATGAAAGCACCTGAAAAGCTCTTTCACTCTTCCAGAGATGCAAAATAATATGACCTACATGAATACTTTTTTTTTTTCTTGACAGGTGAGTAGCATGTAGTCTAAGAAGCTAAAAAAGTACTAGTGGATCATCCAGACTGTTCAAATGTTTTGACTAGAAGTGAAAGCTCCATAGAGAAAAGAAAAGGGTAAAAGAAATGTATCAGATACAAACAACAAGAATTTGCATTCACTCCGAAAGAACAGTTTGTACAAAACTAGGACATTGATTATCCATGAACTAAGAGACAGTAACAAGTCATCACTACTAAACAGACAGTAACAAGTCATCACTACTAATGGCTGACCTTATGGGAGATAATTCATGAGGAAGATGGGATACATCCTTGTTGATCCCTTTTGATGACTGTGCAGCTAGTTCCATCAACAAAGCAGCAAATAGAAGTAAAACTGCAATTGCATTGAACCAACCAATCATTTAAAACCAAATTCAAACAAACAGAAACTCAGACATTAAACAATCTCATTTTCCGAAGCATACATACAAGGACCCAACCAAGCCATTGATGTAGCAAACAACGATCCAAATAGCTGACCAAGTGTAGCACCAGCACCAATGAACCCAAACAATCTTGAACCTGACTGAATACAACCGAAATGTCAAATGCAGAATATAAAACCATGATGATTTTAAGGTCTCCACGTTGCATCATCTAACCTCACTATCCATCACATCAATAACCCTAGCCCAAGTCGACGATATGGTAATAAGATTAAGCAGCGCAACCTTCAAAAAAAAGAAAAAAATTCCAACCATAGAAGAAACTCAAAAAGTCAAATCACAAGGCAATCAGTCAACATTTAATTTAGGAAATAACTAAAACCAATAGAAGCTTTCAAACTCATCATACCCAGAGAAACAATCCAATTCTGACAGAAATATAAAACCATCCATGATCATCCCAACTTCCAGGATATGTACTACTGGTTCTGTCAACATCAACCTTCAAACCCTCTTTCAATTAAGTTGATATAGCAACAGTACCCTAATCATTAAAAAAAAGAGACAATTTACTCGGAAATTAAGACAAAAAAACTGTTGGTAATTAAAAATAAAAAATAAAAATACCTTTGCCTTGAAGAGCGAAAACTCAGCAGAAGCAGAGGAAGAGAAATGCCATAGAAAGAAGAAGAGAACAAGAGAAACACTAAAAACCCTGTGTATCAAAAACAAAGCCTGGTGGTGGTGGTGGGCATGAAATCTCAAGAATTAATGATTGAAAATCAAAACACATTTCAGTGATTTTATTATTACAATCACAATAATAATGAAAAAAAAAGGAAATGGTAACCAACCTTGGATTTAGAGAAATTAGGGAAAGAGAAAAGGAGAGTTGATAAAGGAGCAGCAATCAAGGTGAGGAATAAGGATCCGATAAAGAGAGCTGGAAGCTTCGATAAACCTAGAGAGATTGCACCTTCATCCCGCAATGGTAACACTACAAAATATGCACTCAAAATCTGCAACGAGAAACACTAAAATTAATTTATGAATTCTTGATATTGATTTAAAGAACAAAACAAAAGAAGAACAAGATTTAATTATTATCATTACGAAGAAAAAGCAGGAAGAGGAGTGAAGGAGAGGTGAGGTTTCGTGAGGGTAGATGGACACGAAGGTGGAGAGGATCGCATCTAATTGAGGCGACCTATCCATTACCATGTTCAGTACTGACATTTTCTTCTTCCTTTTCATTCACTTCCAAACCTTCTCTTCTTTTTCTTCTTCTTTTTTCTCCTCTTTCCTACATTTTTCTTTTCCTTTGTTTCCGCGGCATATATCAATTTACAAGTTGAAAATCATCAAAATAGCAAGATTCGGTGAAATGGAGCGTTTACATGACTTAGTTTAATGCCCCCTTAGGTTCCTTGAGAAAGCTATGATAATGTGCTTTTAGTATTGGGCTGATTAACAAAGGATGTCCACGCAAAGCATTGACAAAATTTCAAGTTAATTATCCAAAAGCTGAGGCTATAAAAAATATCTAGCAGACAGGAAATTATAATCTATTTGTCGTTTGTCACTGTATTCATAGGCTGGTTTCTCATGATATTAAATATTTTACCACACTGAATTCATTCATCAATCCACTCTATCTTTCCAAGTCAAACTAGAAAACAATGAAGTGCTAAGCCTACCTTAAAGCAAACTCTAATATCAAAACAGCTGATTTCACACCACAAGGAAGCTTCAGAACCATCTCCATCATACCAGGTGATATCTTGTCTTTGGAAGGAAAAACACGCATCTTTTCCACAAAAGCTCCGGCTGCCTTCGGTTTGATCATCCACAAACAACTGGAGAGAATGATAATATACCCTAATATACCAAGGGACAACTTGGAAAATATTAACATGCAATTCATATCTATCACTAGCACTTTTAGCACCCAAGGGACTGTCATTCAGCTCATCAGTAGATTTCAACAAGATTGCAACTGCACCTCTTTCATTCCCACTTCCCATCAAAAACCTACTAGCATGTAATGGTGCTTGTCATGCAGGGAATTGACAGGTGGATAAAGCACACAGAATCACGTGAATATGCTTAATGCAGAGAGCAATAAAAACAAGGAAATGGCCAAGCATTTCATCTTCCAAGACATAAAGAGGTATTTCAACATTTATGTAATACCATTGTCAAGCGCAGTGAGTTGACACAATCCATTTTGCGATTTGTACCTTGTAAGATCTCCAAGCTTCTTTGATGAGAAGTTGCTGACTCCAATAACGCGAGCCTTGCCAGATTCATAAAGTGCCTCAATTTCTCTCTAAGAAGCCAGAATGTCAGGTTAGGTAAGGTTTCGGGTTCATTGCCAACAGAATCCTTCTTCATGCTTACGAGCCAGTGGATCTTCAAGACCAATTACACATCAGAGTTTTATTTTGTTTTATTCTTTTGAAAAAAGATTGGACTTTTTCAAAGGATTACGTTGCCCACACAAAATTCATGAAAAAAAATCTTCAGGCATTCAGACAATCTACAACGATAACACTAATTATCTAAAACAATAAAAAATCAAATAAAAATAAAGAAAGAATAAAATTATACATTTAAAACCCAAAAAACATATAAAAAAATTAACGTTAAGATATCAAGATTTCACACGAAATTGAATTCATGAAAACAAACTAAAAACCACAAAAATCTATCTCAGCACATTAAAAAAAATCTCATCGAATGAACAAATCAAAGTTTAAAAAATATAATAATCAAGATTAACATAAATATAACCCGTAAGCTATCATTGTCTTTATCATCAATGCCATGTCAAGAATTCTCCTAAATCACCACCACCATCTCTGCCACCTCCACAAGAAAGACCAGTACGCCGCGATCAAAAATATCAAAGCCGCCACCGTCACCTAGATCTCCCGGCACTAAAAACTCCAGCATTGCGGTTTCAAACATTCCGCCTTGCAGTTCCATCTCTCTCTCTAATTTTAGTCGATAACTGAATCAAACAATGGTAAATCCTATAATAATGAGAGAGCAGGAGAGAGCGTTTTGAAGAGTAAAATAGAAAGACTATTTCCAGAGACAAAGTGGTATTTTCATTTATTTTTTTAGAGAGAGAGAGAGAGAGGAGACCGTTGTTGATGGTTGAATTCAACGGAGAAGGTAGAGCTCGGGAAATGTTTTCAAAAAAATTAAGGTTGGTTTTCTATTATGACAGCCCTTATATTGATTTGTCATTACGGGATTGTGGAAGCTTTGAAGAGTATGGTTTGGTTGTTTTGGAGGGTAGTTTTGGGAGAGGGAGCTCAACGGGCTAAATGCCAATGCTTATTATTTTATGGATGTAAAGGTGGTTTTTATTGTTATTATTATTAATTTGGAAAATTAAGCATTCTGTAATTTGGTTGGAATTATAATTATTAGCTCCAAAAATTAAACGACTAAATTAACCTTGTGTATGTTCTATTTTATTTGCCGTTTCGGGTTCAACTAATTTTTTTAAATATTAAAAGTGATAATAAATTTTTAGTTGTATAATTAAATATGATTTAAAAGATTAATTTTGAAATCTTATAACCTATTTCTTTAACTATAGTTGTAAACTAAATTACGCTGGAGCTAGTCCCCGAACTAAAATAATTGATTTCATGAGTTCAAATACAAACTTGATTACTAGTAAAAACATGACTTAGCTTGTAAAAAAACTTCAATGTCATAATTATTTTAAAAAAAATATTGAGACAAGAACATATTGAATCTGAGTCCCCTAATGACCCATGTCATGGACTCCATTGAGTTTAATAAGTTTTTATACAAATTTTTATTAATTGTATGATAAAAATATATTGTCATAAAATTGAGCACTAGCTTATAGAAATAATCATTATAAAAAGCAAACAAAAATAAATCATGTGCTTTATTTCCAAACCAATCTAATATTGAAGGGTAAAATTGAGAAACAAATTAAAAATAATTAAAGAACCAAAAACAAAAAAAAAGCATGTTGGTCTAGTGGGTGAACTCGTCAAACCTATAAATCAAGTAACTGGGACTAGCACATCAAACCTGCGAACCGGGGTATGGGCTCCAATGGGATTATAATTTGTTTTTTTTTTAAATTATTTTTTATTTAACTATATGATAACAAAAATAGACAATCGCAAAATCAAACATCAACTCAATACGATCGCATGCAGGCCTACTAGTTCAGGCCTGCGCACATGGGCCTGTAATGTTTTTTTTAAGTCAAAGATGCAGATGACATCTCATCTGCCCCGATGCTTTAAAAATATAAAAAAAGATGAAGTGTTGTTTGAAATCCCAGAATCATGCCACTGGAGTGGCCAGAAAATCAAGGTCCATTGTTTTTTTCCTTTCAAAAACTCATTTTCAACTTTTTTTTACCAACACCCTATGAACCTTGTTAAACCTAACCATGACCTATAAAAACGCAAAAAAAACTAGCCTGAAACATAAAATCAACTAGAAATCAAAAATCTTCTTGAGCTCGGATTTGTTGTTTTGGTGTTTTCAAGATAAGAAAACACATAACTTTAAGTCCTCTTATTATATGGAACCTTTTAACACAAACACTAAATGTTTTGGTGGCCTAAAGCTTCCCCAACAATAACTTTCTCTCTCTAAATCGGGATTTGACGATCCCCTCTGTCTCCTCTATAATAAAAGGACTAAGAAAAGAGGAAAATGAAGTTTGGTGTCAAAATATATTTTTTGAAAATTATAGGAACCGGATACCTAAATGTTTTAAAAAATGGTGGACGAAAATGAAATTCTCAAACAAATTGCATACCTGCTATTAATTTTACCCGCTTTTGTCATTTCAGTTTCCTAGCTTTCAATTCAACCCCCACCCCTAAAAAACATGCTATGGAGTTCTAATTTTGGCTCAAAATGACTCAATTGTGCAAAAGAAAAGCTTTGGGATCAAATTGAAAATTTTAAAAGATTTCACTACGGTAATCCATAGTGAAATGTGAAAGGATAAACAGTAATTAAATTGCAGTAAAAACGCACTACCAGAAATTCGTTAAATACCAATGGATTTACCGACAGAATATTTCTGTCGGTAATTTGAGTTCGACATTACCGACGGACACTTTTCCGTCCGTAATTCAGTCGGTAGTTACCGACCGAATTACGGACGGAAAAGTTTACGAATTAAAAAAAAGGCGGGTCGCTGACGTGGAGGTTTTGGAGGGTTATTTTTTGCCGATGGAATCACCGACGGATTCAAAATGACAGCCCGTACAGTGCCCCGTACAGTGACGTGACCGGTTCGTCGTTTAAATTGCCGACGGACTCACCGAGGGATTTGAAATGGCAGATCCATACGGTGACTTGTCTATGTTTCCGTCAGAATCACCAACGGTGTCACCGACGGAAACTCCGTCGGTGAAACCGTCGGAAAAAGTTAATATATGTCAGCTCTGCCGACCCTCTCCTCCCCTATTTCTCCTTCTTCTTCCTCATCCCAACTCTCCCCATCTGCAAACAACCAGCCCCCCTCCCTAAAAAAAAAACTTCCTCATATCAGCACAACAAGTTATATTTCTTGAAGTTTTATGGTCACAACATCCGTGTTCTGATTTACCGATGGATTTTATCAATTTTTATAAGTAATTTCTATCTTTTTAAATTTTAACATTTAATTAAATGTCAATTTTATTGTTTTTTTAGTATATGTATTTTGTTAGTAGATGTACATGTTTTATTGTTATTTCTCAAACAAACTTGTAGTATATGAATGTATAATTTTATACCTGTTATGGTTTGTTTTAGATTTTGTAAGATTGTATTTGTTTGTAAATTGTTAAAACTTTATGGAACTACCGAATTACATGTTCTATTTTGAAATAATTAGTAACTTGCTTAATGGGCCCGTTTAAAGTTTTATCAATGGTATCGCGGAGTGGTAATTTCTGTAAATTTATAGATTTTAATTTGTATGGATGTTGATAAATGATAATGAATATTTAATATTTATGAGAAGTTGTGATTGGTTTATTGGATAATCTCGAGGTAAAGTAATATTTTTGCAAGTTTATTTACCTAACTTAGTTAATTAATACATGATGTCATCATAATTTTATAGAGGTTCGATATAAGTCATGGATGATTGTTCATGGATGTATCAAGATTCACCCCAAGGATTGCGGAGGATGGATTATTGTAACGGGGTTCAGGGTTTTATTAATTTCGCAACATCTATTCTCAGAAATTTTACTGGAGGCGGTATTAGGTGTCCATATAGGAAGTGTGAAAATAAAAAGTATCTGCATCAAGATGTTGTAATGATGCATCTTCTACACAAAGGGTTTATGGAGAATTACCAGTGTTGGTATGCACATGGAGAAGTATTTGTTAGCGAGAGTGAGAGGAGAATGGAAGAAATGGTGGTTGGGTCTACTTCTAGTGCTAGCAACGTGCATAAAGCGGCAAATGACAACACTAATCCTTACAAAAATATGGTTATGGATTCAATGAGAATGAATCAAGGTAATGGCAGTCAATGTCAAATCGTAGAAGAAGAACCTAATGCAGATGCAGCTAGGTTTTTTGATTTGTTGAAAGATTCGACGAACCATTATGGGATGGCCGCACGAACCACAGAAATTATCGGCCATAGCACAGGTGTTCACCATCAAGTTAGATCACGGGTTGAGTGAGGCCGGGTATGACAAGATTATTGAATGGGCAAGAAGCATTTTACCCGAAGGGAACATGCTTTGAAAGAGAACTTCTATCTTTGCGAAGTCCATTATGAAACCCCTCGCTTAGGATACCAAAAAATTGACATGTGCCCTAACTTCTGCATGTTATACTACCTTGAAAATGCTGAGATGACCGAGTGCATGACATGCGGGCATTCCCGTTACAAACCTAGAACTGGCAAGGGAAAGACTCTAGTGGCATATAAAAAACTTAGATACTTCCCGATCATACCTAGACTGCAGAGGTTATTCATGTCACCAACGACTGCTGAGCACATGACATGGCACCAAACACACCAAGCGGTTGATGGAGTGATGGTTCATCCTTCTGATGGCGAAGCGTGGAAACGCTTTAACGGTGTTCATCCTCACTTTTCAGCTGAATCAAGGAATGTGCGTCTTGAGTTGTGTACAGACGGATTCAACCCATTTGGGTCATTTGCTGCTCCTTATTCTTGTTGGCCGGTCATACTCACAGTTTATAACTTGCCACCGAAAATGTGTATGAGGCCGGAGTTCATGTTTTTATCTACTGTTATACCTGGTCCAAGAAGCCCGGGGCGGAATATAGATGTTTGTCTTCGACCGTTGATTGATGAGTTGGCGCAGCTTGTGGTCCTCCGAGCTCGACTTATGATATATCGAGGAAACAAAATTTCCTTATGAGGGCGACTTTGATGTGGACTATCAATGATTTTCCAGCTTATGGAATGCTTTCTGGTTGGAGCACGCATGGGAAACTCGCATGTCCATACTGCATGGAAAACAACAAGGCATTCACGCTAGCAAATGGAGGTAAAGCTTCTTTTTTTGACTGTCATCGTCGCTTCTTGCCACTTCATCACAGTACGGAAAGAACAGAAAAGATTTCTTTGTTGGCGAGTTGAAAAAGATGTTGTATCCCCGCGTCTTTCCGGTGAAGAATTGCATGATGTTGTCTCGGAGTACGGTGACATTGTGTTTGGCCTTCAATCAGGTAAGCAAAAGTTTCCTGGTTTTGGTTTGACCCATAATTGGGTAAAGCGAAGTATCTTTTGGGAGCTTCCTTATTGGAAGACCAATCTGCTCCCCCATAACCTTGACGTCATGCACATCGAAAAGAACATGTTTGAGAACATTTTCAACACCGTCATGGATGTGAAGGGGAAGACAAAGGACAACATCAAGGCTAGATTGGATATAGCTTTATACTGTAACCGTAAAAATATGGAGTTGGTTTATGATGAGTCACGGGTCGCAAAACCAAGAGCAAGCTTCGGGTTAGAAAAAAACGCACAACTGCTAGTCTACAAATGACTTAAGAGTCTGCGTTTTCCGGATGGACATGCATCGAACATATCAAGGCTGGTTAATATAGAGGACTGCAGATTGTATGGAATGAAGAGTCATGACTGCCACATGTTTATGCAAACACTCATCCCATTAGCTTTTCGTGATTTGTTGCCAAAGGGACTATGGGATGCACTCACGGAGATCAGTCATTTCTTCGGAGATATATGCTCCAAGAAGTTGAATGTTGATCACATTGAGAGGATTCAAATGAATATCGTCGAGACACTATGCAAACTTGAGATGATATTCCCTCCATCATTTTTTGACTCAATGGAGCATCTCCCTATACATCTACCGTTCGAGGCAAAAGCTGGAGGACCGGTCCAATATAGATGGATGTACCCATTCGAACGGTTAGATATTACAGTTGCAATGTAATTCATTTATAAAAGTATTTTATATGTTTTTCTTAATTGAAAATACTTGATTAATATTTCAATGCAGTACTTGTTTAATCTCAAGAAAAAGGTTAAGAACAAGGCGCATGTTGAGGCTTCGATATGTGAGGCCTATATTGTTGAGGAGATCTCAACATTTATCTCGTACTATTTCGAACCTCATCTCGAGAACGAGAATCAATCGCGTTCCACGGCATGATGATGGCGGTGAAGTGCCTTCCAATAGGAACTTGTCAATATTCTCCAATACTTTGGACGACCCACACCTAAAAATGCCGTAAGAGGAAGATATTTGTCGGAAATAGAGTTCAAACAAGCACACAACTATGTTCTATTTAACCGTGATGAGCCGAGACCTTTTATTCATAAGTTTATACTAATTAAACTTTGTTAGTAATATACTTGTTAATTATATATTGTAATATCATACACTCATTATCACTTGCGGCAACATCGTCAATATTTGCTATCCAATAACTCACAGTGACCGAATCCCGGATATTTCAATTACAAGATGAGCGGTTTGCCACGTGGTTCGAACACATGTAAGCACTATCACAAACTCATTCTAACTTGCAAAATTACCGTATGTATGCATGTCATTACGAGATTCTCGTTCATTTACTGTTTATTGATGTACATTACATACAAGGTTTATCAAATGAGAAGGAGTGCCCTGAGTCATTGTCTTCACTAAGCCTGGGGCCTGAAAGAAAATGTAAGTGCTACAACGGGTATTTTGTCAATGGATATGTATTCCATACTGAAGAATACGGGCAAGGAAGAAAGACATACAACAGCGGTGTTTGTGTTAAGGGATCCACTAGTAGTGAGTTAGAAGTTGACTACTATGATAGATTAGAAGAGGTCGTCGAACCGCAATATCATAACGAGCGAGAATATAGTGTTTTTATTCAAATGCTATTGGTATGACACGATCGACAGAGGAATCGAGTTGATCCGCACTATGGTCAGGTCGAAATCAACTCAAAAGCTAGACTCCGCAACATAAATGATGTCTTTGTTTTCGCAAAGCAATGTCAACAAGTTTATTACACATACACCCCTTCATTTAGAAAGGATCGATCAAGAGTGGATTGGTTGTCCGTTTTAAAAACGAAACCCGGGTCGTGTCGAGGTTGTTCGGATGAGAACGAAGACACAAGTATGCGAGATGAAGTCTTTCAAGTTAGTGAGGTGGTTAAACCATATCGAGTTGCTCCTTCGATTGAATTGGAAGAAAATTCAAATTTTCGTGTTTTCGATGATAGTCTTGTTGATGTTGACGCAGAGGAGTTGAATTTTGTTTTGAGCTCTAGTGGACAAGCAAATGTCGATGAAGAAGATGATATTCATATTGAAGATTGCGATGAAGGTGATGACAATTCAATTGATGATGAAGAAGAAAATTCTGACTAACTACCAAAATGAAGCCCTATGTAAAACCCTTTTTTTCATGTAATTTAGATTATGGATGATATATTTTGAAACACAAAATATTTATTACTTGAAATAATTAGTTGAAATGCCACAATTACGAAATAATTACTTGAAATAATTATTGATCATGAATGATATATTTTGTGACATGCAATAATTACTGGTAATGCCACCATATCACCGACGGCCACACCGACGGACGTAAGTCCGTCGGTGTTTCACAGAGAGTTTGAAAATAATTTCTGGTAATGCCACCATATCACCGACGGCCACACCGACGGATTTAATCCGTCGGTGTTTCACAGAGAGTTCGAAAATAATTACTGGTAATGCCACCATATCATCGACGGCCACACCGACGGACTTAAGTCCGTCGGTACTCTCTCAATTTTACCGACACAATTACCGACGGACCGCGCGAATATCAAAGGGTTGTGCATTAAATGCATCTCTGACCGCGTCATCTTACCGACGGATATACCGACGGACTGCGAAAAATATGGAGCGCCATTAAAAAATTTGGTGCGAAATTCAAATGTTACCGACGGATTTTTAACACATCACCGACGGAATAAATTAAAATAATAATTAATTTTATATCTGTCGATGAATCCGTCGGTAAAACTGGCTTTTAATCTACCCCGATCGCCTCTTCAGTTCATTTTCTCTTCTCCTCAGTTTTTCACCATTCTTTTCCTCTCCGTTCTTCAGGCGATCTCAAGCTTTTTTTATCTTGAATCTCCATCAGTTTAAAAGGTTAGTGTTTCCTCTATTTCATTTTACTTTAATGGTTTTTTTTTTTGCTATTTTTTTGGTTATTTTTTTTGTTTTGGTGTATTTTTTGTAATGTAGATAAAGTCTATAGTTTTTTTTGCATAATTCATTGCTAAAGTCTATAGTTTTTTTTTGAATTTATTGAATATTTTTTATTGTTGTATGGGCATAATTATTATTAGTTAATTTGTTGAATATTTATTGTTAATGTTGAATTTACCATAGAATTAGTAATTGAATATGTTGGAATAATTATTAATTTTACTTTATTATTGCATGATTTGTGTTTAATTTTTTCCATTTACTTTGATTGTTATGCTAGAGTTTTTTTTTAATTTATTGTTTTGTTGTATTGGCATAATTATTGAATAATTTGTTGAATTGTAATTCTTAATGTTGAATTTACCTTAGAATTAGTAATTGAATATGTTGGAATAATTATTAGTTTTACTCTATTATTGCATGCTTTGTGTTCAATTTTTTCCATTTATTTTGATTGTTATTCTACAGTTTTTTTTTAATTTATTGTTTTGTTGTATTGGCATAATTATTGAATAATTACTTGAATTGTAATTCTTAATGTTGAATTTACCTTAGGATTTGTAATTGAATATGTTGGAATAATTAGTATAGATTGGGTAAATTGGTTGTGGCTATTGTTAATATGTGCAGGTTTGTGGATTTGCCTCAAGAAGAGGCACCTACACCACCTGCGACGTCAACCGATGCTTTGCCTCTTCCAGCGGTACTTCACAAATAAGAGGCGGCGTGCCTTCACAGCGGAATCAATTTACCCGCAAGTACGAGGCATAGTGGAAGGACGACCTTTCAATGTAAGTTTGTTAAGGTTTTAGTTTTTTTTTTTTAAATTACAACATAATTTATGAAGTAATCACTATTGAATTTATTTCATTTATTTTCAGGTTCACAAACATTGAAGCCGCCCGAGTAATATCATCGGCGTTTAAATCGTCTATGGAGATTCCATTGTTTCAATGGAGTCAGATATCCAAGCATCCTGAATGGATGCCTCAAATCAATGCATGGTTTGGCAGATTTCAGGTTGGTGTTAATTTATAATTTTCAGCTTATTTCTAATAAATTATTAATATAATTGTAAATAAATTATTGTTTTTATTTAAACTTGTTTATTTATGCACAGCACAAATTCTGCTGGGACAGTGAGCATAACACTGTTGTGAGGAGGGTGTGGGAAAATCACACAGCAACTAGGTAAGATCGAAAACAATACATAATTTTTTTTAGACAAAAATTTATGTTTCGAAATGTAATTTTTGGTTGCGTGAAGTAGGTTGCGTGATTTTTGGTATGAAGCACAGAAAAAGGCAAAAAAAACCGCGAGGGATAGGGGTTTCCAAGGCTGGAACGATGTTGCGGTTTGGAGGGATTTCAAACCGATATACACCCCAAAAGATATATGGCCACACTATCTTGAGCACGTGACGTCTGAGCGGTTCACACAACGCTCACAGTCCGGTGCTGGCAACCGGAATCGGCCAATTCATGGCGGGGTGACAACGCACACTGGCGGCTCCGTTCCATTTGCTGAACATGCGAAACGGATGGTAAGATTAATTTAAATGAAATATATCGTTAAATTCAGTTGTTGTTAATATATCTTTTTTCATTATAGGCTGCGTCTCTTGGACGTGAGCCGAGCCCGATGGAGCTGTTTGTGGAGACGCATGTGCGGAGTCAAGACCGCCAGAAAGGGGCGCAACAGTTCGTTGATAACCGTGCTCAGCATTTCGTGGTATGTTTGTTTTCAACCGTTTTATTTTGTAAGTTATTATGTTCAATGTATTGAATATGATGATTACTTTTTTTTTTTTTTTCAGGAGACCAATAACAATGGGTTGAGGGAGAGATACGGGGATGATATTTTGACCCATTCGGAATTCGATCCGGATTTGTGGATGGAGGTTGGCTCGTCAGGTGGACCCGATAAAAATCGGGTTTACGGGCTCTCCAACACTACGGCCGACAACTTGCGGTCGACCCGTAGTGTTTCAACCGTTGGGAGCTCCCAATCAATATCGAGCTCTCAATCTAAGGAGTTCGTGGCCTTGCAGCAACACACGGCTCAGCTCACCGAGAAATACGATAACCTACAAGCGGAGTACGCACAACTCAAAGCGTCTCATGCACAACAAAGAGCGGAGTCTGAGCAACTCAAAGCGTCTCAAGCACAACAAAAAGCGGAGTATGAAGTGGCTCATGAACAACAAAAAGCGGCTTATGAACAGCTTCGCGAAATGATTATGAACTTGTCAAATAGTGGAACATGTGCGCCTAATCTTTTTTGGCCGTATAACCACCAGCCTCCGCCAGGATCTCCTCCTCCTCCACCAGCTCCACCTTTATATTAATTTGTAATCAACATTATTTACCTTTAAAACTTCATTTAATATTTTTCTTGAAACATATTCAGTTTGTAATGAATATTATTTAACTTTGTTTTTTTTTTTTATGTTTAATATAAATTTTATTTGCATAATTGGTTTGTATTACAATTAATTTAAATAGTTTTATATTATATATCCTAAATAATTTTTTAAAAACAAATTCAGAAAAAAATATTGCCAAGGATTTTATCGACATACTTACCGATGGACTTAATCCGTCGGCATTAAACAGTAGCTTCTACAAGTACCGACGAATTTACAGACAGACATATTCGGTCGGTATTTCATACACTCACCGACAGATTTACCGACGGTTTGTTTCCGTTGGTAAATCACAATATCACCGACGGACTAAAAATCCATCGGTATATTTCAAGCGGGAATATCACTGACGGCCTAAAAATCCGTCGGTATATTTCAAGCGGGAATATCACCGACGGACTAAAAATCCGTCGGTATATTTCAAGCGGGAATCTTTTTTTTTGGCGCGCAACTTCCGTCTGTAAAACCATCGGCAAATGGTTTTTTTGTTTTTCCGACCGATATGGCGACGGAAATGGGAATCACCGACTAAGGTAAAGCCGACGGACGTAATCCGTCGGTGATGACGTCGGTAAAAAAATCACCGACGAACTTCTAATCACACACCGACGGAATTTTTCCGTCGGTAAAACTGTGGAATCTTGTAGTGACGCCACACCATTTAGCTTTTCTTATAATAGGTATCATAAAAATCAATTAGATGAAGTTTCTATCTTTAAACACTAATCTTCTCTTCTCTTGATTATCTAAACCTAAATTAATGAGATATGTTGAAAGCTCATAAATCATGGAAGGAGAATTCCAATTTTGGAGTTTTATTTCTTTGAGTGAGTGACTTTTTTTAGTGACACTACGTAAAGCCTGGGAACCAGGGAGGGGCAGAAAGTAAAAGAATAATAGCTAGGTGAATTAATAGTGAAAAATGACATGTGGGAACTCCTAAAAAAGCTAGGTTTTTCTATTCATTTTCATATGCACGAAGTATCTATGTTTTTTCAATTATGATGATTTTTTGGATGTCATTGGTTGATTGGTTTTTTGTGTTTGTTGGGTGGAGCTCTCCTAGTGCAAGAAAATAGTCATCAGAAAGTGGTTCAACATCACCAAGAGAGAAAATAAAAAATTTCAAGCTGATGATGTTTACAGAGGTGGTCATTTTCTTTTCTTGGGATTTTGTTGATGGACGCATAACCACTTTGCATATGGCAACACTAAATTGACATGTTGAAAGAGTGCAGCTAGCTACTCTTGGACTTGGGAGCTTATGTTTTTGAGGTCATTATAAAAGATGGATCTTGTTAAAAGCGTGGACTTGGGAGCTTCTGTTGTGGCAATTAAAGGCACTGTCATATTTCAAATCCAAAGATAAAGGCAACACATGCAAGAAATGGTGATCATATTAACCAAGCAACATCCATGGCCAATATCATCTCTTGGAAATTGCAATAGTTTGCTCTCTTCCCCGACAAATTAAGTCAATCATGCCCAATGATTTGATTTAATTTTAAGGATTCAAAATCATGGAGTAGTGATAAAGGGTGCTAGTTTGTCCATCTTTTTAGGTTTGTGTTATTGAAAAATATGAAATTTGAGTTGATTTTGTATTGCCCACGCGCGCGAAATACCAAGTTATAGTTCCTTTATATTTTGTTTTGGCAGAGTTTAATATTAATTTGATGGCAAAGTTGTCATATTAATATTGCATTGCAAGGGCTCTTTAATCAATAAATAAAAAATAATGACAATTTTGTAAATTCTCATATATTTTTTGTTGATTTTGTTTTCTTGCAATGATATTCATGTACTTGTATACACGAGTATACAAGTACAAGATGCGCAATCCATACAAAACTTGTCAAGGGTGATTTTTTCTCATTGTTATGGTTAATTGGTTATTAGAAGATTTAGGCAAACCTTGGAATGAATCCCTTAATTAATTATCAACTTTTTTTTAACATGGTCTATATAGACTAAAATCTTTCTCATGTGAGTCCTCTAACTATTATGCATTTTTCATCTTACGAACTTTTTTTATAAGAAAAACATTAATTTTACATTTATATTGGAGGATTACTTTAAATGTTAATATTAGTACTTTTGGTTACAGTTTCTTGGACGCACTCAATTTCTCCATTCATACATGCTGTTATGGAGGCTTTCCTTTTTATTCTACTTTTCTTCTGAGTGTGAGCGGCGGGTCTGTGGAAGCGTTCCTTAAAGTGTGTCGGTTTGCATATTCGCGTTTGTGTTTATTCATATTTCTATACGTAAAGACCTTTAAAATCCATAGTTTTAAAACCCGACCCGGTCATTGACCCGGTCCAGTGATCGGGTCACGGGTCAGATGGGTTGACCCGGGTCAACCTAAAAAAAAAACACCTATATAAAACACCTCATTAGTTACAAATTTACAATGCAACAGTTACATAAACCAATTTTAAATTTTAAACCAACAACATAAATTTAATTCAATATCCAAAACACAAACCAAATATAAATTCTAAAATATTTTAAACAAAACATCCAACAACATAAATTCTAAATCAACAACACATTCACTTTTGTTGAATGAACACATTTAGTTCTTCTATGTCCATATGAGCAAAATTTAAATCAAATATTGATGGAAATGAGCTAATCTCGTCAACACCTAATAAATCATCAACATGCTCCTTTAAAACTTTATCATCACAATCATTTTCAATCTCATTAACATTTATGACATCTACATTTCAAACACAATTAACAAATAAATATTATGTGTTAAACAATACTTTATTTTAAATAATATACTTTTATTATATAATAAATAAATGACTTCAATAATTTATTTTCTAATGTTTCTTTCACATTTTAAGTGATATTTGCAGAGACCAGCACCACCTCTCGGGTGCAAAAGAATTATTTGTGAAAAAAATTATTTTCTAAGATTACGTTACAGTCTTCTAGAATTTCTTAGCTCAATTGCAAAGTTTTTCCTTTCCTATTTTGCACCACCTCTTGGCTCAATTGCAAAATTAACCGGCTTAAGCAGAACAATAACAAAATTAACAGCAAAAGCAAAAGCAGAACAAACGAACAGGGACATCAAATTGACAAATTCAATCACTCCAGCAGAAGCAAAAACAACTAATTGCAGAAGCAGAAAGAACGAATAGTAAAATAAAATAGCAAGTCAAGAACTTTCTCATCACATTTTTTTCCATGTCTGAGCTAATTAGCTAGTAGCATTAAGAAGATGAGAATCAAGTTGATGGGGTCTACGCAAGAACCTGCAGATGGGCAGATGGACATCAAAGCACCAAGGGAATCAAAGCTGCCAAGTGATCTCTTCATGACTGATGATGATTGTGGTGGCGGTAATGAAACAAAAAGAAAACAACTTTCTCTAAAGGAAACAGATCTATCTTTGTTTGATCAAGGGAGTCAGTCCTCTTCTTGTTCTTCTCAAGTCTTCGTAGTTTTAAGATCTTTCTCTCTCTCTTTTGGGTTTTTTTTTTTTTTTTTTTGGGGGGGGCTCGAGAGGAGAGGGTTAGTGCACTTAAACACTACTTTCTCTTCTCCCTCTGTACCCATCCAAAGAAACAACCAGCAGAAGAAGAGAGAAAAAAAGAACGAAAATAAACCCGGGTTTGCCCGGGCCGGCCGGGTCCCGGGTCGACCCTCCGGGTCGACCGGGTCTGGCCGGGCCAATTCTCAGCCTGTTTTTTGCTTAGACCCGGCCCGGCCACAGACCCGGGTCGGCCGGGTCCCGGGTAGACCCGCTGGGCCGGGTTTTAAAACACTGTTAAAATCATTTCAAGTGTCTTATCCAAATCTAAATAATTGTAGCATATATGTATATATATGCATCTAAGATATTTTTAATAATGCTGCATTAGGTGATATGAACTGCATATAAATTAGAGGTTTTGTATGTTATATGAACATTTGGATGTGTGTGTATGCATGCACTTATACAAAATAGCTACCCTTGGTTTAGTTGTTAATTTGATGCTAGTTTTGCAATCATGGAGTGTTTATTCTTAGAGGACATCACTTGTAAAAATGTCAATTTAAGTGATTTCAATGTATTTTTGTATTTCAATGTTAATTTAAAAACTTACATCACTCGTATGAGCAGCTCTATAAACCCCTTAAAAACCTGAAAATAAAATAAATACCAAGTAAAAAAAGTGAGCAAAAAAAGAGAAAGGGTGGAAAAATATTGATCGGGGTTAACATTTGAAGTTCATTTGATTGTACGGTAAGGAGTTTTAAACTCAATTGTGCAAGTTAAAGTAGAGAGAAATTAATTTTTATGTAAAATTCTCAAATTTCAATTAGGATTCTTGGATGAAAATTGAGGGAATTATAAAATTATAGTGGAATGATGTAATTGGAGAAGATTAGAATAGGAATGACTCAAATAATGAGTAACTGAAGAACAAGATTTTGGTATTTTGGTTAAATTATAGCCGACCATAATAGATAAAAAGTGAGGAAATTATGGAGCTAAAGTGAATGTTTAATTATTGTATGTATTTAGCATATGAAGATGTGTGGATGATGATTATAATTGGATTAAATTAATTGTCGAATTTTAATTGATTTTCTTGTTAGTATATTATGAATTAGGGTGCATGTACAAAGATTGAAAACTACATTAATGGTTTACAATTGATAAATTGAGTTAGAATAATATGTTTAATAAAAATTCATAAACAATTGAAGATCATATTATGGAAACAATTGAACCTTATATAGGGTTGGCCAAGTATTATTTGCGGAAGAATTGGATAATTGTGATAATTTGTGTGTGTGTGTGTGTGTGTGTGTGTGTGTGTGTGTGTGTGTGTGTGTGTGTGTGTGTGACTAGGATGGTGATAATAGAGAGAGAATAGTTAGTTATAAACATTTTGAAATTGATGTTAAGTATGTTTACGTATTAAGAATTTTTTATAAAGATTGGCGTATAAGAATTTTATCTTAGAATTTATAAATGAACATAAAATTTATAAAATTTAGGTTTGATTTAACCCAAATATGAATATAAAACAACATGGAAAGTTAATTTAATAAAATTAAAAGTATGTGTGGAGAATAAATTTGAATGCCGGTAGCTTTAGGATTATACACGAAAATTTAAGGAATTTAAGAACTAGTATTTGAATATATAAGTTAGTTGTTAGTAAATAAATAGTGGAATGTGAAATGAATAGAGGATAACAAAAGGGAATTGATAAGAAGTAAGTATCTCTGATGGAGGATTTATAAATTAAGAAATTTATGTAGTTAAATTCATATTGATATAATGATGTGTCAATGAAAGGAAAAATAAATAAATAAATAATGATGCTGAATTGTACAAGTGAGATTAAAGTAATGTGAAAATTTACATAATGTGATACTTATTAGTATGTTTATGATAATCAGGAGAGGCACCTAGGAGAAGACCAACTGCTAGTGGAGTTCGTACGACTGGAAGAGTAGGTAGGTATTTTGTTATACACCTTATTTTGTTAATTTTACGGCACCTTGGATTTGTAGGGTTAGTAAGTCCCGGTCTATCAGGACTCGCGTAGGTAAGTATTTTGCCTTTGATTTTTAGGGTTAGTAGATCTCATTTCGGGAAAGCTCGGTCGGGTGGGTAGGTATTTTACATTGGATTTCTCAGGTCAGTACATCCTGGCCTATCGATACTCATGTTAGTATATATTTGCCCTGGATTTATAAAGTCAGATCCACAGTACAAGGCTTAAAAAGAAAAAGAGAAAAAAAAAATAAAAGCACACGCCACGGGTTAAATTTTTTTTCTTGCATAAAAAATATCAAAAAAGGGTAAGATCTAAGAGTGTTAGGTCTTTCTGCAAAGATATGCTCAAGAGCCTTTGGTTCAGCTGTAACGCTTGACCCAAGAGTAATATTTATAATATTAATAATAGTATTAAACTTACATGACTCAAGTTTAAGTGAGTCTGGCTGCAACACCAGACCCAAGAGCCTTGAATGTGGGTTTGGCTGTAAGATCGTGTCATAAAAGTGTGATAATTAAATAGATTAATTAAAAAAACAAAGAAAAAAAATCAACAGGAAGAAAAAAATTAATGAAGAAAAAGAAAAGAATCTAAATTAACTGAGTTAACCCTTCAAACTAAGTTAACCTGTTAAACCTGGGATTCGCGTCATGAAAGTTTGATAACTAAATAGAAAAAAAAACTAACGGGTTAACCCATCAAGCCTGGGATACGTGTCATGAAAGTCTGATAATTAAATAGAAAGAAATTTAACATTAAAAAACTAAACTAAACGAAAAAAATTAATTAAAAAGAAAAAAAACAAAAAACAAATTCCGGGTTAACTCATCAAACTTTAAAAAAAGCAAAAAAAAAATTCTGGGTTAACTCGTCAAACCAGGTTAACCCGTCAAACCCGGGATCCGTGTGATGAAAGTCTGATAACTAAAAAAAAAATTAACATTAACAAACTACATTAAACAAAAAAATTCATTAAAAGAAAAAAAACACAAAGATAATATTTAAAAATCAAATTAATAATAGTCTCGATATCAAGTTATCGGTTCATGACAAAAATAATATTTATTTATTTATTCCATTCAAAATTTAAAATAGCTTTTAAGAAAATTAATCGTTAATTATTTTTTGGATGAACATTTTTATTGGCCTAAAATGAAAAAAGATGTGCAACACATATGTGATAAATGCATAACTTGTAGGAAAACAAAGTCTAGGACTCAACCACATGGCTTATATATCCCTTTGCCTGTACTGAAAGAACCATAGGTAGACATTTCGATGGACTTCGTCTTAGGTTTACCTAGGTCAAAACAAGGTAGGGATTCCATCTTTGTAGTTGTTGATAGGTTTTCAAAGATGATACACTTCATTCCATGTCATAAAACTGATAATGCAACTAACATTACTGATTTGTTCTTTAGGGAGATAGTATGACTTCACGGGGTCCCTAAGAGCATTGTTTCTTATAGAGATGTTAAATTCCTTACTTATTTTTGAAAGGTCTTATGGGGAAAATTGAATATTAAACTGTTGTTTTCAACTACTTGTCACCCCCAAACAGACAGACAAATCGAAGTAGTTAATAGGACCTTAACACAACTTCTGTGTGTTGTCATTTAAAAGAACTTAAAGATTTGGGAAGATTATTTGTCATTTATAGAGTTTGCATATAATCGTAGTGTGCACTCTACTACTGAATTTTCACCATTTTAAATTGTGTATGGATTTAACCCTTTAACTCCAATGGATTTGATTCCTTTGCCTATTGATGAAAGGGTTAGTTTGGATGGTAATCGTAAAGCACAGGTGGTGAAAACTCTTCATGAGAGTGTGCGGCAAAAAATTGAAAAGAGGAATCGTGTGTATGCAACCAAAGCCAATAAGGGGTGCAAACATGTTGTCTTTCAACATGGCGATTGAGTTTGGGTGCATATGTGCAAGGAGAGATTTCTGGCCCATACGAAATCAAAGCTACAACCACGAGGAAATGGGCCATTTCAGATCCTTGAAAGGATCAATGACAATGCTTATAAAGTTGATTTGCTAGGTGAGTATGGTGTTAGTGCTACCTTTAATGTTTCTGATCTTACTCTGTTTGATGTAGGTGATGATTCGAGGTCGAATCCTTTTGAAGAGAGAGGGGATGATGCGGATCAGCCCAACACCAAGTGTAATCATGCCAACGACCCATTGAAGGTGCCAATTGGGCCAATCACAAGAGTTAGGGCAAAGAAGATTAAAGAAGCATTAAATGGGCTTGTGTAGAACATATGGAGCAAAATGGACCTAGAGGGGCTTGGGACATTTAAGGAGCATGAAGGACAACCTT
This sequence comes from Populus x sibirica, assembly GCA_019202695.1. Taxonomy (NCBI): domain Eukaryota; kingdom Viridiplantae; phylum Streptophyta; class Magnoliopsida; order Malpighiales; family Salicaceae; genus Populus; species Populus x sibirica. The sequence continues at coordinate 305,755 of JAGMVL010000899.1, read as the reverse complement.
TCATTCATCTAGTTCAGGTCCAAGAAGAGCCCAATTCATGTGGAACAAGGGGGTTGATATGTCCAACCCAATACCAACCTTGTTAGGCTTGTTATTTTTCCTTATGCTACAAGGATAAAAAGTCGGCAATTTATTCTCCTAATTAAGTAAGGAAGTTGGCCATATCTTATTTCTAAAGAGGGGAGGACTATTTAATGCTTTTCCTAACTTAGAAAAAGAAAGTAATTAAATCAGCAACAAAGGAGGAAATTTTTTTTCTTATTTGTCCAAGTTAAACAAGGAAATCCAAGCTAATCAAGGACATCAAAGGGGAGGCAGCAACATAAATTTTCCAAATCAGATTTTTCTAAGTTTATTTAAGACTTCTCAAGGATGACAAATATGATTCTAGCATATTTAGCATGATAATTTTTGGATTTTTATTATTTTTATTATTTTCTTCTTAGTTTTTGGGTTATTATTACTTATTTGGGTCAATTGTAAGTGGGCTTCATATAAGTCCACCTAAGGGGGGTCCATTAGGGTTTCTTTAAGTCTAGAATCAGTATAAATAAAGGCATAACCAAACATGTAAGGTTACGCAATTTTCGGATCAATAAACTTCTTTCTTTGCACTTATTGTGTGTTGGTGGGATAATCTCCCTTCCTTGGTTCTCTAAAGAACTGGAAACGACTTATCGAAGAACAACTGTCTTCGTGGCGTCATCCTTATACTTCTCGTTCGCGAATCATTATTTGTTAGATGGGGGTCTCCGTTTCCAATAGTACTGGTGCTTAGGTACAAGTTATTTTTGTGTCACACTCCTATCAAACCTGATTTACTTGGCTTTCTGGGAATTGGTGTCTTTGCGTGTGGGTTGCGTGACTATGTGATCACGAGGTTTGCATCACATTGGGTTGGAGTGGAATTGATTTTGTAATTTGTTTTATTTTTTTTATATGGGGTTATTTAGATCTCATACTCAGATTGCGGGCTTGACATGTTAATTCAATTGGACTCATGTAGTTTTTTGTCCTTTTTAAATTTATTTATTTATTTATTTTAATTTTATTCTTCAACATTGGGTTTATAATTTAAGTTCATAATTAAAATTTTAAGTTCATCCTTCAACATCTAAAAAGAATATCATCTAATATGCCACCATATCAATATTAAAAAAAACATTATCCAATATATATCATATTTTGAGTTAATAATTGAATACTTTTATTAGAGAGCTTCAATAAAAAAAAAATGATCTGACTTACAATGCAATGTAGACCAATGATCTAGTTGGCAATTAAAACTAGGTTCACACCATGCAGCCACTTTATCCTGATTTCTTCTTTGATCGAGATAATCCTTACGACTTAGATAGATTGAGGGAGATATTTTAATTAGGTCAACAAGCATATGTGCTCATAGCCATGGTGATTATTCTTATTTTTATCTTTTTATTGATTTGTTTAGTTTTTATTTTTTTCTCAAAGCAAAATAAAATTTTAGATGAATTCTTTGATTTGTATACTACTATGACATGTCATCATAGTTTGAGATTGGTATAAAAAAATTTACTTAACAAACATAATAAAAAAAACTAAAAAGAACTAATGATGTCTATGGTGCAAGAGTCATTATATTATGGATTACTATAATGTAATTAATTTTTTGCTCACGAGGTTTTATTGGCATTATTAAATTGAATAGGGTATATTAATTTCTCCACATTTTTGTTCTACGGTTGAATTACTAATTTACCCTTAAAATAAAAAAAATAACTAGGAGGAAAGGGTTGTTTTTTTTAATTTTCATCTTTCTTTTGCAAAGTATAATTACTTAACTATCCTTCAAATTTTATTTTTCTTAAACTTGCATCCAGGAGTGTTTTAGTCATTTCATTATGGCTTTTTGTAATTAACAAATAGACTCAAAGGAAATTGGATATTTTCAAATATATTTTAAGAGAAGTTCGCGCCTTTTGGGCAATGTATGTGGGCTCCTCTAACGATCAAACACTGCCTTCCAAGGTAGCATTAGGTATGACGTACCGAGATTTTACTAGTGGCGAGGTTGTGTCAACAACAAACTAGTGGTGTAGCTTCAGTGGATTTTTTTCTTCTCCTTCCCCATTTCTTTCTCTTATCCTTGGTAAAATACACGAGTTTCCTTTTATTTGTTTTATGTATACAATTTGGCCCTTATTATTTTGATTACTATTTTTTTTTTTTTGCTTTTTATCTTTTTGTATATTGCTTTTTTCTTCAATTTCATCCCTTATTATTTGATTTCATTTAATTTTTATATCAAATTTGGTCCTCATTCTTTTAATTGCTATTTATTTATTTTTAATCATTTTTCTGATTGAATTTTATTTTCAATTCCATCCCTCAACATTTAATTTTTTATTTTTTCTTATGTCAAATCTGATCCCCTATCTTTTTATTGATATTTGTTTTATTTTAGACCCCTTTTTATTGCCTTTTTTTTTCCAATTTCATCCCTTATTATTTTGTGATTTAAAATTTTCTTTGTTATGTTTAGGGCTTGCCTTTTATAGGATTAGTCTTTAGCTTATGATTAGGATCAAGGGTTGACTTCGGTCTTTTCTTAGGTTCTTTATTAAATTTTATTTTTTTTCTCAATCTCATCCTTCAACATTTGACTTGTTAGGAATAGTTTCTTATGATTTTTTTTTCGCTTTTCTTTCTACGGGATTATCTTAATCCTATTACCATAGTTGCGAGGGCAACTAATTAACTCATGTTGACTTAGATTTTTTTTATTGCTTTGTTTAATTAATTTTCTTTTAGTTTCACCTCTTGACATTGAGTTGTGAAATAATTGAGCTTTATTGGTTTATTCAATTTGCTTTCGGCAGGGTTACCCGAGTATCATAACTAGGTCATAAAATTGACATGCTAACCCTGAATGGGCTTGGGGTCATCTTTTTTTACCTTTTTCTTTGCCATTTTTTTGTCAATTTCTTTATTGTCGTTGCATTTTTTTTTAATTCAAATATGATAGTCTTGGTTTTTTTGTTTCTTTAGGAATGTTTGCATCACCTTAACATTTTTTTATAATGAGAAAAATTTGGGTTGGTCTACGACATAGTGTGTGCCACCTATCTATTGGCTTCTATTCCATTATTGTATGTCATTTATGCATATTCAATATAATGCATCTAAGATTGTTGAAGAGTTTAAAATACAAAATAAATGAGTATCTATAAGAGATATAAGATGATACGTTATTCTTTCCAAGTAAACAGTTGTCCTTCCAAAAGTCCATGTTTGCCTCTTTAAAAGCCACAATGATCTTTAGTAATCGTGGCATAGTGAAACAATATCTAAGTTGAACCTTGCAACCCAACTTTCTAGTAAGTTGTTTTTTAGATAGCGTTTGGATATTGTCTCAAGACAAAAAAAGATAAATATAGTAGGGATATACGAGACATAATTCCTTGTACTTCCTATTTTGGAAGTACAAAAAATCACTCAAAAACTATCCTAGAAAAATATTTATTTTATGTTCCCACTATCTTCATCTCTTTTACCAAACAAGTTTATGTTCCAACTGTATTTTTCTTTTCTATCCCAAAATAATAACCAAACTCTTCCTAATTATCAAGATATATGTAGAGACAACAACCTACATGATCATAAGTTATTAATGCATTTACTTGATATTTTTTTTAATTCAAATTTTATATTCCTTTGGTTCCTATATATATAGGAACCAAATGAATATAAAATTTGTTAATATTTACCTAAAAATCAATCAAGTGTCTATTAAGTGGATAGTTAACTTTAAAAAGTTAACCTTATCTTGTATGACACCTTTACTTTTTCTGGGTGATTTTTTTTTGTTTATAGATGACAAGAAAGATGGGTTTATGAATGATGATATTTTGTTTTTTCTTTCTTTTTTTTCTTTCTTTTTTCTTTTTTGATGGAGAGAAGATAATTTTTTAAGATTTTTATGAAGAGAGAAATTTGCTTTTAGATTTTGATAGTATATAATAAAAAGCATTAATAGAAATAGTATTTTATCATAAACAAGAAGAGAGTTTCAAAGGAAAAAAAAAAAGATAAAATGAGAGGTGGACTTAATAAAGGTACTAAAACTGTAAAGAGATGATCATAGGTTTATATGAAATTAAGCTTAAGGCTTCCATTTTAATATTAGAAAGGAAGAAGAGCATTTAGGATTCTTAGTTGAATCTTTGTTGAGAAATTTTTGAAATTATGAAAGAGAGGGATTAGGCATTTTTATATAGAAAATGAAGAATTAAGAGTAATTTGAGAAGCATAAACATTGTGTCTCAAGTCAGGGCAGGGCACATGCTATTTTTAAATTGAATTGATTGATTGAAATGATTAACATGTTAGGTATATTTTGAAATATGATTGATAGTTTTTGGACAATGTCATTTGCCAAGTCATATTTGGTCAATTTAATCAATTGTTTTTAAGCATAAATTTTACGATAAAATATTTATTCATTTGATAAATAAAGGAATATAAAGGGCATTGTTCATACCAAAATAAAATTCACATATCAATCATAGAAGAATAGTGATTGTTTATAACAAATAAGGGAAAAGGCTAAAATTAATTGAGTACAAAGGAATTGACCATACAGGGAAAGTCCTGATCGATTAATAGATTTGAAGAAGTAGTCGATTTACCTAGGAGATATGATCAACCAAAGAGAAATGATCTACCATAAGAGTTTGAACGCATGTGCAAAAACATTAATTTTAATTCTATTCATAATACGAGTCCTTAATATACTAATTAATCAAAGGTCACAAGATTAGTTTAGGATTCACGTGATGTCAATAGAAAATGAGTTTAGTTTATATTAGGATGCAATAAATTCTCCTTACTTGATACCAATATTTATATAAGATTAGGATATATATGTTTATATAGGGTTTAAATTCTATACAAATATAGAATGGGCCATACAGTCACTATGATCGATGATCAGCCCTATATATACAATTGTAATTATCTTTTTTTACTAGTTTTAGTATAATTTATTTCCTTGCTTTATTTATAACTTTTATTTATTTATTTCAAGCACTTTAATTTATGTAATATCTCTTTCTCGTTATTCATAAACCTATCAGTTTCCTTTTGTGTTGTTGCTTTGGAGCATACAACCTTTTCTTAAGGTTGAGGGTCATAAATTCTTATATTTTGCTTGCTTTAACAAGATTACTACTTGCCTTCTTAACCAGTAGCATATTGATAAGATGATTGTCTGGGTAATCAACGGAGTGGCTTGCACCATGGAATAAGATTCAATATTTGTTCTATATGCCAATAATTATGCCTAAAAAACACAAGTAAACTAGTCATTATTGCACTTAATAAATAGTTAGTGGAAGCAATGGAGAGATCCTAACATGTTAGTTATGAAGGACTTAATTGATAATCCATTATCTTATCAATTTTTGGTGGATCAACTGGTATTACATGTGCCCATATATGGATTTTCTATTTACATGTAATACTCTATAAATACGTTGAAAAAAAAGCAAATGGTAAGCAAGTCATCAAGTTCAAACTCTCTCAGTCTTTACTATTTCTTTTGTTTATTTTTCTTGCATGGTATCAGCTGGTAAAAAGGCAGACGCTTGATCTTAATACACGCTTCCGTTTTCAAACAAATGGCCTCTACCTCCTATGACCATGTCCAACTTCCTCAACCTACTATTCAAGCCAATGCCCAACCTGTTTACCAAAAATTGGCCAGCCCTAACTATTTGCCTTGAAGGGTCCAATTCATGGTCTTTCTCAGGACTCACGATGTCGACAAGTTTATTTCCTATCTCACATTCCATTCCACTCAATTTAATTCCCAGTTTAAATTCACTTGATCTTGCTTGTGAAAACAATACCTCATCTTTTTCATATACCACCTTATTATCCTTTCATAATAATGATTCTATAGCTCTACCTTTGTCTGTGAGCCTATCAGAGTCTAATATAGACATAATTTTTTATCAAGAACCTACCAATCCTGATCCACAAGCACCTCCCCTTGAGCAACCAAAAAGAAATATCATCACTCGGTCCAAAACAGGGAATTTAAAACCAAAATACTTTTCTGGATTCAAAATGTTTTATTACACTCATCATCATTTTCATTGTTTGACTAGTATCTTAATAGAATCTGAACCAGCTATACACAAGCAGTAACACAACTTAAATGGAGACAAGCTATGGGATGTGAATTTGATGCTTTGATGGGAAATGGGGTGTGGTCTCTACGTCCAAGACCACACGACAAACATATAGTGAGGAATAAATGGGTATTCAAGATTAAAAGACATCTAGATGGTAGCATTGAACGCTACAAAGCACGGCTTATGGCAAATGGCTTCGATCAAAAATCTGGAATTGATTACTTTGATACCTTTTCCCCAGTAGTTAAATCGACTATAGTTAGATTGATTTTATCTATTACAGTTTAATTTCATTGGCCTATAAAGACAATTAGATGTCTCCAATGTATTCTTACATGGCATACTTGGTGAAAAGATGTATATGAAATAACCTCAATGATTCATTGATGAGAGTCACCTGATCTCGTGTGTCGACTTCATAAGTCTCTTTATGGTCTCAAACAAGCTCCAAGAGCTTGGTTTCGGAGGTTATCTCAATAATTATTAGAACTTGGCTTTGAAGAATCAAAAGTTGATTATTCATTATTTATGTTTTGCACTAACACATTGAAAATTTTTGTGTTAGTATATGTAGATGACATTATCGTCACTGGATCAGGTCATTCTGCATCATATCTTTTATTGACAGTTTGAAAGACCAATTCCATATTAGAGATCTTGGACAATTAAGTTATTTTCTTGGAGTTGAAGCCCAACATAACAATGAAGGCCTTCATCTTCGGCAAGCAAAATACATCTAAAATCTTCTTGCAGCACCAAAATGCAAGGAGCAAAGCCACTTGCATGTCCAACAACTTTAGGAATGAAGTTATCTTTGTATGATGGCATACTTTTACTAGACCCTACTGAATACAAGCGTATGGTGGGCGCATTACAATATTGCACAATTTCACGTCCTAATATTTCATATGCAGTAAATCAGTTATGTCAATTTATGCATAATCCACGAGATACTCATTGGATGGCAATCAAAAGGGTTCTTCGATATTTAAAACATATGGTGGATTATAGACTTTCTTATCCCCCCTCTACAATTGACATTCATGTTTTTTGTGACTCAGATTGGACTGATAACCTAGATAATAGAAGAAGCATAAGTGGATTCAGTATTTTTCTCGAGAAAAATTTAATATCATGATGCGCCAAGAAACAAGGAGTTGTCTCACGTTCAAGCACAGAAGTAGAATACCGAAACATGGCTTTAGCCAAAGCTGAAGCTTACTAGATAAGAATGCTAATGAAGGAGTTCCAACTGTATCTTTACTCGCCTCCAATTATTTGGTGTGACAACATAGGAGGATTGGCATTAGCCTCAAATCCTGTTTTTCATGCTAGAACTAAACACGTGGAAATTGATTATCATTTCATTAGAGAAAAAGTAGTTAGTAAAGATATATTTGTTAAGCATATCTCAACGAAAGACTAGTTAGTTGACATATTTACCAAGAGACAAACGACAACTCAATTTCAATTTTTTAGGTCCAAAATCATGGTTTGTCAACTCCCCATCAGTTTGCGGGAGGGTGTTAAAGCATGCAATGACTCGATCAAATATCTCGTTGAGAGAATCGAGGGAGAAGTTGAAGAAATCGAGATCAGGTTAACAACTATGCAGCAAACAAATCACCTCCAGATTTTTCTCATTCTGTTGTGATTAAAACAATAGATTAATGTTAGCTGTAAATCATTTATTTGTACTCATTGATTTTCTATAGTTTGTTACAAATACTCTATAAATACGTTGAATAAAAAGTAAACGGTAAGCAAGCCAACAAGTTCAAACTCTCTCAGTCTTTTCTTTTTCTTTTGTTTATTTTTCTTACACTTTTTATTGTTGTCTTTTTTTTTTTGGAAAGTTTTTTAAATTGATATTTTTATCATGATTTTATACTTTAAAATTAAATTAGCTGAAAATTAAGCTTCTTGATTGAATTTGGTTTAAAGATTTCATGATTTCCATGGTCATGGGTTTGCAGATTAACCCGGGTTGACTCATATTTTTTTCCATTGCTTTTTTAAATTAAATTTCTTTTTACATTAAGTTGTTCTATAATTGAGCTTTATAATTTTATTCAATTTGCTTTTGAAAATGTCATTTGGTATCACGACTAGGTTAGAGATTTTGCATCTTGACCTGTAAGGACTCGAATCGAGTTTTTTTACCTTTTTAAAATTATTATTTTTTCTTAATTTTTGTCCTTCAATATTTTATTTGCTAGAGATTGAGCTTCATCTTTTTTCTTTTCATATTTGTTTTTAGAATTATCATATTCTCATTTGATTTATTAGGAATTGGTTTTCGAACATAATGTTCATTGTTGCAAAGTTTGCGAGTTAAATTGATTTAACTGGGTTTTTTTGTTGTTTGTCTTATTTTTTTTTAGTTCTTCCCTTCAACATTGTATTGTTTTATAATCTGAATTGGCTCATATCGAGTTTTTTGAATTTTTTTTGTTGTTATTTTTGTCTATTTATTTATTATTTTTACATTTTTTAATTATATTATTTAAATTATTAATTGAAACAATGAATTAAATTTCAAAAAAAAATTCTTAGAATTTTTTTGGATTGAAATTAAAATTATTTAGTCAAAAGCAAAGCACCACAAATCTAGTATAAACTAAAAGAAATAAAGGTGTCACGCAAGATAAGGTATATTTTTTGAGTTATCTATGCGCTTAATAGACACTTGATTGATTCTCAAGCAAATTCTAACAAAGTCATTTAAATACAAAAATTATAGGAGCAAAAGGAGTAAATAGAAAGAAAGAAAAAAAAAAAAAAAAAAAACTTTAACTACATGCATCAATAACTCATGCAGCTCCGCTTATCTCTATGTATATCTCTTCTTGGAAGGTCCTATCAATCATATTGAGATTGAGGTTTATCTTGTGAAGGAGCTGGTAACTAGGAAACAACTTACTATGAAGTTCTTGAGTTGTAAGGGTTAACTAAGAGATTGTCTCCCTCTGCCACAATTACCAAGGATTATTGTCAGTGGCGGAGCCACAATGGAAATTAAAGCGGTATCACCCCCTTAATCTTTTTATTTCAAAATATTTTTATATTATAATTTTAATATGATAACTTAACAAGTTTAAATTTATTTATTAACCACTAATTGATCCAAGCTTTTTTTAAAAAAAATTATTGTTCCTGCCTCTTTTTCCTCTGTAAATTTTTTATTCAAGTACTAAACTATTAATTAGTTAAGAAAGTAACCTTTTATGCGTTATGCTTTATGTTTTAGGTGAGTTTTCTTCATTTTTTCTATTTATTTCATTGTTTAATTTTAGTTTTATTCCTTAATTATTAGGTATTAAAAATGTTAAGAGTTTATGATAATTTATGGATTTGTTAAATTAATATGTGTGTGGATACTATTATATATGCATATGAATATGAATTGAAATGAGTTTTGATGAATTAATATGTATTTTATTATGAATTTCATATGAAAAATGATGGTGATCAACTTACTAGTGATTAAAAATAAAGTACTGAACAACTCAAAAAATTAGGAACACAATAAAAAAAATTAAAAAAATATACTAATATTTATATTTAACCCACTTATATAAAACAACAAGTCAACAAAGAATTGTTGTCAACAATTTCACTAGTCCCTGGAAGATTTAGAAATAGATGAATGAAAGTTTAATTGTATATATTGAGAAAAAATATCTTTAATGAAATTAAGAATGAAATCATTATGAAACAGTTTCAAAATATGAAAACTCGAAAAAAATAATTATAATTCATTTTAAAAATATTTGTAAATTAATTTTGCTTGACATGAGGTAGTATATGTATTTCAAATTGATTTTTCTATATATAACACATGTTTATATACTATATAATATCAAATATTTATTAGGAATTTACCCTCTCATTTAAATTGTTTTGGCTCTGCCCCTGATCATTGTGAACTTTCAAGAGGCAAGCACGAACTCATGGAAGGACAACCTTGGACAGAATAGAGTAGCAACTAAGAGATAGTCCTGTATTCTAAACTCTTCAACAATCTTAGATGTATTGTACTGCATATATACAATAATGGAATAGAAGTACTCATGTTTGCCAAATACATGAAACTTGGATGACATGTTCTACAATATTTTTAAAATTTCCTTGAAGAAGAAAAATAAAGAAATTAAAGCCAATAGAAAGATAGAATAAGAAATTAAAACAATCTGTCTAGCTAGGCCGTATGGATTATCTCGACAGGAGAAGAAACCAGGATTGGGTGGCTGCAGAATGCTGGCGTAGTTTTAAAATATTAAAATGCATATGGCTAAATTCGCAGTCGAGCAACTGTAGTTTTAGACGTTGCTCGGGTCCCATGCAAATATTGAAGAAAGCAACTAGTAGGATAGAAATTTGGCTCCATAAAGAGAATCAGAGAAATAGCCTTCAATTCACGATTTGTCCTTTTACAGAATGTTGGTTGTTCAGTACCTGGTTTATTATTACATTTACAATTCTAAGTACATTACAGTTAGGAAGAAAGAACAGAGAGAGAACAAAGATCAAAGAAGTTGAGGAGATGGGAGTTGAATGACTCGAAAAGGAAAGAAACAGACAGAGACAGGCAAGTCATCAATGTAAAATATATGCAATAAGGTTTTAGGGATGGTGTTGTGTTGTTAGTTCTTACCTGAGAGGACAGGCGTTGTTTGATAGTAAGTGATGGTCGCTTGTTAGAGACAAAGATTAAAGAATACACGTGGGCGATTTTGTACATAAAAGGGATTGTGTTGTTAAGAGCATAGTTTTAAAACTCGGTTCAACCTAATGGGTCGACTCGGGACTCGATAGACCTGGGGTTTGGGCTAGGCTGGGTAAAAATAAAAAAACCAGCTAGAGATTTGGCCCGGCAAAACTCAGTCAACTCGGAGGATCGACTTGGGACCTGTAAGACCCGGGTAAATCCAGATGAGACCCGACTGTTTATGTATGTAAAAAAAAATAAAACATCACTGTTTTAGCTTTTAGAGTGGTGAATAAAATTCACTTATTGTCAAATTGTTTGCAACATGAAGACAGAAAACCTAATCTTTTCAATCTTCAAAGCTATATCAGTTGCAAAGAATAGCAGAAGGAATTTAAGTACACGCAAAAGACTTCAAGGCAAGCCATATCAAATTTTGTCCCTAACAAGAAGAGGCTCTCAATAAACTCTAAATCTGTTTTTGCAGGGTGTTTATTTCTTTTCTTGATTTGGCTCTCTTCAGTTTAGATTTACGAATTAAGGTTAGATAAAGTTGTTGTTACTTGTTTCTTTTTATTTTATTTTATTTTTGTCAATAAGAAAGCACTTAAGCAGAAATATTCTCCTTTTCAGCGTCATGAAAAAATAATTAAAAAATATTTTATCAGTCAAAATATTCTCCTTTTCTAAACCTTTCTTCTCTCTCATATTTGTGTTCTTTATTGATTGCTTAAGCAAACCCGTAACTATATGCTTGGAGAATCGTGTTTTGCAGGCAAACTATATATACTTTTTTTCTTTACTATTTTGTTCTTCGTTGCTTGATTCTTCCGAGTAAAACAATATGATGGTTATTAAATCATCAAGAATGGGAAATTTTGCATATTATTTAATCAAGTGTTTTCTTTATAGGAATTCATGATCCACCAATATTTAAAGAATTTTTTATAGCTAAGTGGTGTTCCATGCTAATAAGTTAAAGTTTTTATAAAGCCCAAAAAAAAAGCTTAGATTCATTTGTATCTCTATTATATTTTTCATTGCAATTTTTTTTATGTTACATGCAAAAAAAAAATATCATATTGAAAACACTTTTCGAATGGTTATTTATTTGCTAAAGTCCAATTGCGATGGCAATTAAAATACGTATTTTATCAATTAATCTTTTTAGAACACTAGTACAATTTTACTGATAAAATATAACTAGACAAGGATTTTAGCTTGAATTTATTTGTGTGACTGGAAAGCAGGATAAGTATAGTTGTTACTGCTTGTGTGGATAATCAGCCTCCATAAAAACATTAGAAAAGAAAGTTTCGTGAAAAATATTATTTAAAACAAAATATTGTTTAACCTATAATATTTATTTGTTAATTGTGTTTTAAATGTAGATTTCATAAATATTAATGAGATTAAAGATGATTGTGATGATGAAGTCTCAAATATTAATGAGATTGAAGATGATTGTGATGATGAAGTCTCAAATGAGCATGATGGTGTTTTATTAGGTGTTGATGAGATTGGCTCAATTCCACTGATATTTTATTCAAATTTTGCGTCGATGGATACTGAAGAACTTAATGTGTTCATTCAATAAAAGTGAATGTATTTTTTATTTAGAATTTATGTTTTTCGATGTTTTGTTTTAAATATTTTAGAATTTATATTTGGTTTGTGTTTTGGATATTGAATTAAATTTATATTGTTGATTTAAAATTAAATTTGATTTATAAAGTGTTGCATTGTAACTAGTTAGGTATTTTCTATAAGTATTGCATTGGAATTCTTTTTTTTTTGTTGACCCGCGTCATCCCATCTAACTCGTGATTCAATTATTTTACCAGGTCGACCACCGGGTCGGGTTTATACACTCTTAACTTAAGAGTGCTTTTGGAATATTGTTTTTAGGGTCTTACTAATGTGTAAAATAATTTTATGGATAAAAAATATTTTTCAATATTTGACTTAAAAAATATTTACATGTAAATATTTTTCAATGGTGATGGTGTGAGATAGTGGTGGAGGTGGTGGTAAAGAAGGAGGTGTCGGTAACATGGCATTGGTTGTGGAGGAGGTGGTCGTGGTGGTGGTGGAGGTGGTGAAGGAAGAGGTGGCACGTGGTGAAGGAGGAGATAGTCGTAGTAGCGGTGGTGAAGTTGGTGGTGAGATAGTGGTGGTGGTCGTGGTGGTGGTAGAATAATTAATTAATATTGTAATTGAATTACTATTTGTAAAATATTTTCCGTAATTTTATGAGCTGAAAATATTTTCCAGCAAATTAACTAAATTTAAAGATTAACTATAAAATATTTTGTTTTAGTCAATATTTCAATAAAATATTTTATAAGAAATAAATATAGATAAATATTTTTAAAAAATATTTTCTGGAAATAAACATAGAAAAATATGGACCCGAAACAAACAGATCTTTAATGACAATTCCAAGGAGAATTAATGTAGCAAATCAGATGGTCTCCCATCTGATTTGCTTTTGGTCACTTTTTAGCAATAGAATTCCATTTGGAATTCATATCAAATACCATCAAAAGGGTTCCAAACCCAAGAATTGATTTAACCATTAGAATTCAATTCAATTCAAAGATTTGGATGTTACTGGTCGGCCAATTAAATCACGTTAAATTACAATATGATTTCTAAATTTTACAATTTTTTACAATTAAATCACGTTAAATTACAATATGATTTCTAAATTTTACAATTTTTTACATACTTACTTCCTATAACTTTATATTTTTATATTTCAACCCTAAATTTCATTTTTATTATATATTCATCTTTGAATGATGAGAGAACAACAAAAACTTGCTGGAAAAATGAGAAGAGAGATAAAGGTTTTGATTGGTCACATTTCAATCATAAACTAACTAATTTTGATGTTAATGAGTTCATTTTAAAAAAAAAAGTTCAATAAACCTAGTTTTGTCATTTAATCACACTAGAAAAAATAGATCGCGGCTTTAAAAAAAACTTTTTATTCTGTTTGACTTTAAATTTTTAGAATAATTAGAGGGTGTTTTTGGATTTGAAATAGATTTATTTAGGTTCCTATAATATTTATAGTTTGTTTTACGTGAAAATAGTTGAAATTTGAGTTTCTATGACCCAAATTACCTGAATCTCTATATTTTAGCCATTTAAGGTGACTGGAATTTATTATAGTTGGGGAAACATCTTTTATCTAGGTGGACTACATGTTGTCCTATCTGTTTAAATAAATAAAAAATAGCTTAGGCTTCCAATCCTAAGCTCTTTCAATAAATTAATCACTCGAGCCTAGCTTTCCTTACTCATTAACATCTAATCTTTTTTTAGACCTTGCACCTTTATTTATTTCTTAATTATATATTTTTTTATTTTATAATAAATTCTTTATAAATAAAATTATTAAAATAATGCATGAAAAAAAAATCATTCCATTATGCCATTTTTTTTTCATATAAGGTTAGGGTTTTCATAGTAATATTAAAAAAATATTTTATGAATAATTATATATGAACCTTATATGTAGATTTTAAAAAAAACATTTCTCATGAATATTTAATATGAATAAAATATTTATTTTTTATTGTAAATGATTTATATAATTTTATCAAATTAATTATTCTGTTTATTTTTTATATAGTGACATAAAATTAATTAAAATATTATTTCTATGCTTGTTTGTTGAAAATTATTTTAAAAATTATTATAAGTTTTTTATTTGAAAATATATTCTTTATGACGAAGAAGACATGCTTTTGAAAACATAATGTGTGTGTACAATGTGTGTGTAGAAACATAATTGGGGTGATTTCATAGTGTTTTGTACTTTAGAAATATTATATTTTTTTGCACATGAAAGTTCATATTGATCCCTGAAGCTTTTAACTTTTGCATATTTGATTCCTATAATTTAGGTATGTACATTTTGATCCTACTACTTTATTTTTATTAGTTTGGTCTTTGAATATTGAGAGGATAGAGAAAATTATCAAAAAATAGATAGTAAAAAGATTTTAGTCAATGACATTCTAGCTATATAAAAAAAAATGATCTTGGTATCAATGAATCGTCTTGAAGAGGGGAATCAAAGAGCAAAAGATAAGCAACTCCAAACATGTTTGTTCTCCACTTGCAAGCCACTTTAAACTATGTTCTAAGCAGTGTCCTTCAAGTGATGAAGAAAAAGATGAGATGAAAAAGGTTCCTTATGCATCCGCAGTTGGTAGTTTGATGTATGTCATGGTTTACACAAGGCCGGATATAGCTCATGCAGTTGGTGTGATTAGTTGGTTCCTCTCTAATCCTAGTAAAGAACACTGATCAGCGGTGAAATGGATACTCAAGTATCTCAAAGGCACTTCTAGTTTCAGCTTATGTTTTGGCAATAATAAACCAGTGTTAAATGGATTCACCAATGCAGATATGACTGGTGATGTTGATTCTAGAAAGTCCACATCAGGATACTTGATGAAGTTTGCAGGCAGTCTCATGGCAATCAAGGTTGTAAAAATGTGTTGTATTATCCACTACAGAGACTAAATATATTGCTCTTACTGAAGGGGGCAAAGAGTTGTTATGGATGAAGAAGTTCTTACATGTACTTGGTCTAATTCAAGAGAACTTTGTGTTGTATTGTGACAGTCAAAGTGCAATCCCATCTTAGTAAGCATCCTACTTTGCACTCTCGATCAAAGCACATTAAAGTTAGATATTAATGGATTCAAGATGCTATGGAGATAAAGTTATTTGTCGTTGAGAAGATCCATACTGATAACAATGCGTCAAATATGATGACCAAGCCTTTACCGAGAGAGAAGTTTGAATTTTGTAGAAGGGGTAGAGCTCCCTTCATTGAAGTTTACAAGTTGATCGCAAGTATGGCGAATTCCTCACATGGTGTGTGAGGGGGAGATTCGTTGTGTGTGGTCCCACACCATGTAATGATGGGACCACCACATTAATTAGTAAGAGACAACTAGGCAACCTCTTTGAAATAAAATAGGTCTGCTAGTTAATTAGAGCAAAATAAAACCAAGGTTGTCAATTCTGTTTCGGTAGGTGTTTTGTTTTTTTAATTGGAATGGAATGTTTCAGTTTCGGAGTGTTTTCGGCGTCTTGTTTTGGGGTTATATTGTTCATATATATATATATATATATATATATATATATATATATATATATATATATTCAACAAACATAATTCAAATTCAAAATAAATTAATTATAAAGTATGCAATACAAACACAATGCCAAACAAATATGATTTTAAAATTTAAAATATATCTAAATAGTTAAGATTAAATAGATCTTTAACTTAAAATAATTCAACTTAAACAAAATATCAAAATATTATGAAAGTAAAATGTTTTAACACAAATATTTTAAATATAAAGTTAGATCAATGTTATTAAGGCTAATGAAATCTAAAGCATCCCTTATTTTGCTAAAATTCATACAAAGTATAAATATGAAAAAAAAAAAAAACAATATGAATATAAACCATATATATTAGTGATAAATCTAATTTTAAAAAATTAACATCATTGTTAATTAAAATAGTAATAATAATTTTCAGTATTATTATTAATATCATTGTTATTAAAAATAATAATGAAAAAGAACTTTTTATACTTGGATGGTTTAATTAATTAAATCGAACAAGATTCAATTTGATTTAATAGCTTTTCAAAAGCAAAACGGAACATGTGGAATGAAACCGAAACGTTCCAGCTGAAATTTAGCTGAAAAAACCAGAAATAATGTTGATTGCACACTGCAATGCTCGTGGGTTTAAATGTATAACAGCCTGAATAATATTTTACTCGATTTAAAAAAAAAAAAGAAAAATAAGCCTGACACATCTAAACCTAGACTTTTTAAAAAAATTATTATTTTTTAATTTAATTTTTAATTAATACATTCTCTCATTTTAAAAAAAATATTTAGGTTAATTTTTTTAATTAACAATTAATATTTTTAATTATAACAGGAAGGTTATATTTTCTCTTTCAATTATTCCTTATCATATAGATTTTTATTTCATTTGATTTTATTTTGTTGGTCTCTTTTATAGCTTCCATAATATTCTTATATTTACTTCCCATATCAAAAGCCCTTCTCCATGCAATATTGACTGTATATATGAAAACTAAAAGAAATTAACTCATCTTATGAGTAAAATTAACTAAACACTCATGTCAAATCCTTCTCCAAGAACTTGAACAACTCTATTATATCATGCACACAAAGCGCACATGAACGACTATTTTCATTTCAACCAATATCACATTTCAGGATTATATTTGAGAATCCAAGTATCAAAACCCCCAATTTTTACAAAGAAATAAAAAAGAGTGTTAGAATCTTTACCTTCTTACTTGTCGTTTTCCACAGTTTGGCTCGCGCGCTAAATAACACAAAACATCGTTATGTTGTCTCATTCTTGTCAACCAATTTTCTTCTTAATAACCAAACTAACATAGTAATTAATTAGAAAGTGACAGAGATGCCAAATCTTGTGCTAAGAAAATCAAGGGAAATCATTGTTACCCCATCTTCTGCGCAAATAACTTCCAAGTACTGCAATCGCCACCATGGCTGGGCAATTACAAAATTTTTGCCACCATCAAAAAGTACTATTAAAAGTAATGATCATGAAATTGCTTGATAAGGCCTTGCAGACTGGTTTTCTCATATATTGATTGATCAATTTTCCTTCAAATGTGTAGAGCATTGTTCATTGTCGGTGAGATCTTCAGAAAACTCAGTCAGTAGGGCTTAAAGGTCATCACCTCAATGAAGAAGCTACTACAAAAGCTTCAGTCCACCTGTGACATCATCAACCACTTCAACAGGTCCTGCAAAAACAGAGGTTTAGAGAATGGAAGCGTAGTTAACAGCATGCAGGCTCCACCAAATCGTTTCTCTTGTTAGTTTTTGAGTCATATAAGGATAACACTGAATATATTCTGGAAAAATAAGATTTGGGAGCACCCTATTATGAAAAAAGCCATGAATCAACCAATATCTTCAGTTAATTACATACTTGAACTTTGAAGGTTAACAACGAAATTCAAGTAAAAACTTGTTGACTTGTCAAAAGTTACATTTTCTATTGTTAATGTCGTAAAAGTATGTTTACTACTTTTTGCTCATAATTTCCATATTTTCTGAAAGCTAGATTATGTAGTTCATAAATTCTTACATCTAATTTTACTATTTAATAGACCATTTTTTGATCTAAAGTAAAGCAAATTTAACAAACAAACTACAAATAGATCCAACACAGACAAATCATATAGCTGATATGACACAAGCATACTGGAACGGAAACTCTTACCAAGAATAGCCATCACTGTTCTTGAATCTGAATCAACAGCAACAAATAAATTTCAGTCCAACTTTTGTTAAAGACCAAACGAAAATGCACTGTAGGTAAATTGGATAGCAAGCTTGTTGGAACAGACTTTTTGGCATAAATGAGTTTAAAGAAGCAAATCAGGCATCTGGAGCAACATCCATAACCAAAAAATCAAAGTGCGAGGAAGCTTGGTTTTTCTTCAGTTTTCAAGGAAACATGCTAATCCCATTCACACTTGTTCAATTGCGCCATTAGAATATAGAAACACATGCATACTATCAAAATCTCATGTTAATTTAAGAAAAAATAACAATCACATTATTAGAGACTTGCAACTGCTAAAATGTTCAATGAATCAATAATATGATCACCTAGACTGTCAAAAATAGGTCTGCCCGTCTGAGGTTTGAGATACTTCCAAGTTTCTAATCCATTAACTTCACAACAAATACTTTTTGGAAATTTATAAGCGAAATAACATATACCAAATGGCTTTGTGCTTTAAAAAAATTTAAGTGGTTTCTCGCTTCCACCTTTTAGCCAAATTCCTGCTACTACCTCCCACCCCCACACTAACTACAGCTCAAATGCATTTTTCTACATCCTGTTAATTTGATTCTACAAACTCATGAATTACCATTCTTCCTAAAATTTAAATTACATAAAAAAAAAAACCATTCCATGTGAGTTCAAGGCAAAAATAATACTCCCAAAAAAATGAAATTTTATGAGCAATCATCAATTAAATAAAATAAAAATCAGCTTTGCAACTCACTTGGAGCAATCTGTGTTCTTCCAGCATCAATAGTAATATGGGTTGGTAGTTTAAGTGATTTTGCCCTCTCCTGTAATAGTTGAAAATGAATTCGTCAAGAATGAATCAGACCAGATAAACAACAAATTATGGAAACCTTAATAAAAATAAAGGAGAACAGCACTAAAACCAGTAGAATAAAAGGTCATAGTTGAAACATCAGACTCAGAATAAAATAGATAATAGTCTCAACCAACGAAGCTTTAAAATTATATATAAAAAAAAAGGCATCATAAGTTGGTTGGTCTTTTTACCTATTTAACTAGCATAACAGCAAACACAAATGCAATGGTTGAGAAAACCCTCGAAAAAGAGAAATTTGCTGCAAATATGAGCTTGGATGTTCAACTGGGATGCATTCCCAAGAATATCAAGAGGTACCAAGCGAACTTTCCAAATTTTTGTTGAGTTCATTTTGATGTCTGCTATTTTTTAGGGTTCTCATCTGATGCACACATCAACTACAACTGATATTCAGTTTGATTGGATGAATAGGTCAATGAATGTACCACCAGGATGCAAAGTGGCACCGGTAAAAACAAAGGTAGGCGTAGTGAATTGGGCTATAAGCTGGGAGAGGCGGCTTAAAAATTCAATTAGAAACCTAAACTTGCCATGAAGAAATATGGTTGAAACAAGGCTAAAGGAAAATTCCTTTAACCTAAGACTAAAAAAATCCATAATATATCTCTGTGTCCAGATAAGGAGAAAAGTTTTTGTAGCTTTAAACTTATAAAACTATACACATCGGGAATTCATTTGTGATCCATTTATAGACTAACAAGTTAGATGATACTGTCTACTGTTTTTCCTTGAAATAGCAAAAAACAAATGATCCCATAGTATCAATTTGATGAAATTAACTGAGGTGACACAAAAAAATTGACATACTGACTTGCAAAACAAGCATATCCTCCTCACTTTCAATTTTCACAACCACCTTTGGCTGAGCACACATCTCCCACCTGCATATTTGCAAAATATTTGAAACTGAAGAAGAAGTGGCACAAAAGAGAAAAGTGAGGAGCAAAAAAGCATAACCATAAGGCTATGTCATTTAGAATAGCAAGTGTAGTACCTGTTTAAAGCCTTAGGTGCTCGGTTAAGAAGCTTTTTATACAGGCCCAAAGTTGCATGACTAAAACCAATGACAAATAACAAAAATTTAAACAGTGTTCAATCGTAGAAAAAGAACATGAAAATTACGTGTATGAGGATTGTTAATGTTAATCTATCATTGAATAGGAGGACTGCATGTTCAAAGGAATATGGAAAAAAATTGACTCTTGCCAGTGTCAAGTAATCAACTATTTACTAAAGATCAGGAGAACGAATAGTCATCAAAGTAACAAATAATAATCTGCCTCAGTGCATGAAAGAAACAGGGAAAGGTGAAAGAAGGGGATATGGTATCTAAGACCATATTTTAATCAGACAACAATTGTGGCAAAACCATAGGGTAAAAGCAGACCCTCTGGTCCCTGGTGGCAACTGCTTCAACAAATAAATGAGACTGAAATATAGATCCAAATCGATAACTTCTCAACAGGATCTATAAGCCACATAGTTATGCGACATTCAAGGTAACATCCAATAAGTTGGTAGGTGTTGGGATGCAAAAGAGGCCATGAACCACAGCAAAGCCAGTAAAGCAGATTTGTAACCCAACTTTTGCGAAACTAAATAATCCAAACTTACCATATCTGAAAACACTAGCCAAGGCCATTTTTACTTTTGGAAAATTTTCCACTTTTAAACTCACTTGCTAAATGTCTCAATGTTATTCTTCATATGCCAACATGCCAATATCATAAAACAATTTAATCATATATTATTGTGTTACTTGTACACAAAACCAGGCTTTAGTTGGTTGTTCCCTTGACAATTAGTTACAGAAGCTATTCAGTAGATGGTCTCAGTGGTCAACAAGCTAGAAAATCAGCCATCATGGGATTTCTTGATAATCAGATAATCTCTCAATTGCCAAACCACCAATCAATAAAGTTTCCACTGATGAACTGTTATACAAATGGTGTCAATAACTGATATCGTAATTGTTTTGGGTTCACAAAAAAAAGAATAATCAGCTATCTTTTAAGTTGTTTGCTTCTATCTCTAGAACTGTCTGTCCATTCTACAGAGAAGAGAACAGCCTCCGGACCCAGAAAGTAATTCAAGTATCAGCTAAAACTAGTTTACTCTAGCGAATTTGGATGTCATTTTATAGCCTCTTTAGTCTAAATCTAACAAGATTTTGAAAAAGAAAAGGAATAATTCTGTAAAAAGAAAGTAAGATATAGCTCCCTTGTTCCAACTAATAGCTAACACAAAGACAGCTCCTGAAGAATAAAGAAGGCAACCTGCATTGAGCTGCAATTTTCCCTTTTCCCATCTTAAGATCGTTTCTGACAACCAACACCTACATTAAAAAGGATAAAGAAATAAAAAAAATCATATAAAGAAATAGTAATAAGGACATACTTCATTTTTCAGATGGAAAAAAAAAAAGGCATTACCATCTTGAAATCATCAAGAATATCAGCCAGCTTATCAATCTCAAATGGTTCTTTGGACTTGTTTTTCTTGTTGCCATGATGACTACTAGGGTTAGTTTTGGTGTCTTTAACCACTTTTGGTGTTAACCTTAAAAAGATGAAAGAAGGGCAGCGTGTCCCAATGCAGTAACCTAAAGCAAGGCAGCCTGCCCCAACTAATATGGCACTAAGCCAATTCAAATCCATCAATTCAATTACTCTACCTGCAATTCAAACCCTAGATTATTAACATTATTATTATACACATAAAAACTTTAGCCTAAAAAAATATAAAAAATAGAATAAGAATCATAGTTCGGGGAGAAGCTACACCTGTGCAGTTGTTCAGAAACCGATCACCACGAAATGACCAATTGAGATGCGCACTTCTCCTGCCTCTACAGTTTAGGTTAAACCCAGCACAATACACTGTGTGTATCGAGTCGTCTTTTTATTTTTTCACTGGCTAGTTTGCTGCTGCTGCTACGGGTATTATCAATGCATTTGTATTCTTAATGGAATCGCTTTCGAGTGTGTTTGGTATTGTGGTAGCTGTTGTGGTTGTGGTTTAAAAAAAATTGTTTTATAAAAAGTATTTTTAGTTGAGGTTGGTTTGAAAAAATAGATGTTTGGTTAAAACTGTGGTTGAAATTAAGGTTGAAGAAAAAGCAGTTTAATGTGTTTGGTTAAAAATACTTTTAAAATTAAGGTTATAAAATAATTTTAAAAAATATATATTAATATTGATAGTTTTATATATATATATTGGCAAAATATTGTTGTTTTAGAAATATGATTACATAACAAAATGAATAATCCTTGTATATTAATAAAAGTTTTTCATTGTCCCATCAAACTATTTGAAAATTTCATCTCGTACAAAATCTATACGTAAAGGCCACTGTGATCCTTGAATAGCTGAGCAAGATATAATATCAGATAAAAAGTCATCTGAAATGAAATTGAAATTACGATCATACTCGGAAAAAACCTCATCATCTTGCAATCGCTTTCTAATATCATTATGTAGTGTCATTAATACAACTACAGTTTAGTTAGAGATTTTAAAAAAATAAATTTTAAAAATATGTTTTTGATTAAAAATATTATACAATAAATTTTTATATATAAAATAAATAAATAAAACCAGGTCTATAAACATGTTCTAGTTTTTACAAAATTAAAGTTTAAATGCAATTATACGTGAATTAAAAAAAAAAAATTTAGGTGGATAGAAACAAAAGTTATGATAATACTTTGATAATGTATACAACTTTTGGTCAACTAGCAGAAAGAGAAAGGACGACCCCTTCGAGGATTGCTGCCTCCATGCTTACCCAAAAAACAACATCATCTCAACAGGCAACGAACTCTCTTTCTCTTGTGTTTGTTATGACAGACCGATCCTAGTTGCTCAAGGATTAAAAGAGACACTAAGGTGTAGGACCCACCATAGAAGGATTTTCAGCATGATGGCCGTCGACATATCAGACTACCTGGTCCAACGGCCATTGTAAACCTTGAGTGCTTGAGTGTCTGTTCGTCAATCTTCGTCCAGATCAAGTTTAACAGAGGAGAGGGGAACATAGCTGTTAGCTCGGGCAAGGAAAGTTTTTTGTTACAATAAAAAAAGCGTTGGTGAGAGGAGAACATGGAGTGAAAAGCAGGTGGGAGTTGCTTTTCACAAGCTGAGGTCCAACCTCAGTTTTTGTGTGGGGCCCATGCCAAATAAAAGTGTGGTTTGAGATTACCAAACATCAAAGTCCTGCGTTTATTGTAAAACGCAGCCACAACCTCAATACCAAACGGCCTCTATATATACAGACATATACACACACATACACACTACCTATTTAAAGTCAGATCTTTTTCATAAAAAAATTAAATATACAGATTTTTTCAATCTATTTTTTATATAAAAAATTAAAATTAAAAAACTTATGTACATATTTAATATATTAAATTAAGAATTATATGCAATAATAAATATATAAAAATTTATTAACAATATATAAAAAATAAATATTAAAAAATTAAAAGTAAGATATAAATCAAGATATTCATTCTCACGACTTGGATGTTTGATATAGTTGTGTTTAAGGATTTTATTCATAAAAATTAATTTTTTAATTAATTAAATTATAATAAAAATAAAAACATGTAAAATTGATTAAATAAAATAAAAAATAAAAATGTATTATAAAAATTTACACGTATTAAAAATATTATCTATAAATAAAAAAAATTTAATTTTTAATATAAAATTTATTGATATAAACAAAAAAATATATAAATGAATTAGAAATTCTCTTAAAAAAGTTAAATGCATATAAAATAACCAAAAAATAACCACTATTTAAAAGAATCTAAATAAACAAAATGAAAGAGATAATGGATATTAATTTACATTTAAATTTAAAAATTATTTTGAAAATATATATATAAAAAAGAAATTAGATCCAAATTGAATAGGTATAACTTTCAGTTAAAAGAAGTAGTCTTTTTAGTAGAGATATGTAAATATGATAGAGATTCAAAGTTTTCTTAGATTTTCGAGTTGCTACAAGAGGTTTACTAAGGGATTTTTAATAATAGCAACAATCCCTTTGACGTAGTTGACATAAAAAGAAATAAAGTGGGAATGGACAAGAAAAAGCTTTTAGAAACCAAAAGGAAGACTAACAACTGCTCTTTATTGATAATTCCTTCATAATTAAAATGATTTATTGTTTATAATGACATATAAAGAAAGCATTAGGTTGTGTTTCGATGCTACATAAAAGAATGATTGCCTACGCTTCAAGGCAATTAAAACTTCATGGGGTTAATTATCATTTTCATCACTTAGAGTTTATCACTATAGTGTTTGCTTTAGGATGTCAAGTACAATTATTTACAAATTATAAGAGTTTTAAAATATAATGTTGCATAAATAGTTAAATATACAAGAAAGAAAGTGGATAGAATTAATCAAAGATTATGATTAAGATGTGGTTGTTTATATGACTGAGAAGCTATTAAGGTTATTGTTCTTAGGTTGGGTTATATTTGTTGTTATGCTAGGAAATTGTTATGAACAATATCCACGTGGATAAAAAGTTGGCTAACGTGGATAAGAAGTTGGCTCAAGGAAAATGTATCAGAGGTGTGGCCGGTGTGACTGCTGAAGATTAGGAGTTGTGGTTGCTAAAAACACCGGAAGTTGAAGTTAGGATGGCCAATATTGCATTATGCTCCAGATGGCAAATTTCATTTTATTCAATTGTTATTTTTATTTTATGTTAACGGTTTAGATACTACAGTAGTGGTGCCAATTTTTTAGGAGTTGGTTATTGAACAATTTGTTTAAATTGTAAGCAAAGACATGGAGTAAGAGGAGAAGAAATTTAAATTTTATTTGCATTGAGATTGCTGGGTTCTCTCTTAAACGAGCCTTTCATATATTTTCAAAATAAGTCATAAGAGAAGAAGTTCGAGTAAACATCATTCTTTACAAGTGGATTTCACAGTCAATCGCCCTGTAACTCGATCGCAATCTTGGGACCATAACAGAAATACTCTTTTTTTTATAAGGCATGACTATTCAAAAACTTTTACTAAAGCGCTTGTGATATTAGAATTTCTTAGGATAAGGCAGAGTGTTTGTGATTTTAGAATTTTCTCGGATATGCCTTATAAATGTATAAGCCCATGCATTTCAAAGACTATTATAACATAACTTATTTTATGTCTGATTCAACTAATTACATGTGAGATATTGCTTTGATAAGTTGTATTTGTTGCGTTTTCTATTTTTATCTAAAAAGTCCTCATATTAGCAATAAAAAGATTTATAAATTAATAATAAGATACTCTTTCAAGAGCAACAACATACATACATACATATATATATACATATATATATATATATATATATATATATATATATATATATATATATATATGTGTGTGTGTGTGTGTGTGTGTGTGTGTGTGTGTGTGTGTGTGTGATATGATAAAATGGCATCTATACACCAACATGCCCATTTATAATTAATGGTGATGACTTTATTGGAATTGATGAAAACATAAGGGATATGTGGATATTAAAAGTGTGTAGGTGTAATTCTGTGTTATAATGGTGGATTAAATGATAAATACTCATTTTTAAACACCTCTAATACTAGTTGATTTATAAGTTTTTGTTACTATAACCAATATTTTAAATATTGTAAATCAATATTTTTGTGACTTTAAAAACATGAATTGAACATGTTAGTAATTTCTAACAAAAACATGAATTCTAAGTTAGTTTGTGACTTTTAATTGATTATTTTATTGATAATTATTGCTCCAAATATAATTATATTTGATAATTATTGCTCTAAATATAATATAATTATATTTTTAGTTATTCATGTATATTTAAACTTCGTAGATCAATTGTTTATTTATTTATTTATTATGATTTTTAATTACTTAGTTAATTAATCTATTATCTTTTAACTCTCTTAACTCGTCAATATTTTTTTATTTAAGTTAATTCAATTGATTTTAATTTTATTTTTTATTTTTATCATCAATAATTATTGTTTTGAATGACTGAATGTATTTGTTTATTTTAGCTGTAAAGATATAAAATTTTCCTACATTTTCATTAGAATTAGAATTGAATATAAAGAAGATTTGAATGGAGTTCATCGATTTTGAAAGAAAGAAAAATGAAAAATGAAAAAGGAGGACGGCTTGGCCGGCGAATGGGCCGCTGTAGGTATAAATTCCCTTATAAGCCAAAAGAAAAAAAAAAAAAAAAAAATCTAAGCAATGGGAGAAGTACAAACGAAAAATACCTTAAAATAACTGAAATATTATTATGTTAATTTTCTTTGCACGTTAATAAGGAGACTGAAACAAACAGAAGGTCCTTCGAAAGATCATCATCGTCAAGTCTTTACAGAACCAGACTCAACAACAACAACAACAAACTGCTAAGGTAATCTATCCTTTTATTTTTCTTACATAGGAATAATAAAATAGGTTAGGTTTATTTTTTCAGATTGTGGTCTTTAATTTGATCTGATCATGTCTGAATTCTGGTAATATGCTCAGCTCATCAAATTAAAGTAACAGAATTTTGAGGGTTTTTTTTTTTGATTTCTCAGTCTTCTATATTTGTTTGGTTTCAGAGAAAATTGAGAAAGCTTTGAATTGATCAAACTTTGAAAGATAGTTGAGTTGACTCTACTCCCCCCACCCCGGCCACCCCCCCCCCCCCCCCAGAGAAGAGAACTACCACCCAAACAAATCTGTCGTCCTCTCTCTCCTAATATTCTCTAATTAGATGATTCTCTCAAGCGGAAAATAGAAGTCAAATTTTGAATCCTTTTCTGTTTCGTGTTACTTCAAAAGGTGAAAAACTTGCTTTTGTTTTCCCTTTTGCTCTCTGCTACTTGATGTATCGTGGTTTTGTTCTGGTTTATGTCGGTTATTGGACTTTCAGGACAACAATCTGAATCTTAGGGTTTGGAAAAGGCTGCGAAGATGAGTGACAATTTGATGGAGAAGGTCAGTGCTTTTGGCGAACGCCTCAAGATTGGAGGTGCCGAGGTGGGTCGAAAGATGAGTGCAGGCATGAGCTCAATGAGCTTCAAGGTGAAGGAGCTATTACAAGGTCCTAACCAAGCCGATAAACTTGTCGAGGATGCCACTGCAGAGACGCTTGATGAGCCTGATTGGGCCATGAATCTTGATATTTGTGACATGATCGATCATGAAAAAGTTAGTAGTGTTGAATTGATTCGTGGCATAAAGAAGAGGATCATGATAAAAAATGCTAGGGTACAGTATTTAGCCTTAGTGTTGCTTGAAACATGTGCTAAGAATTGTGAGAAGGCTTTCTCAGAGGTGGCGGCTGAGAGGGTTCTTGATGAAATGGTAAAGTTGATTGATGATCCTCAGACTGTCGTCAATAATAGGAATAAAGCTCTATTGCTCATTGAAGCATGGGGAGAGTCAACCAGTGAACTGCGCTATTTACCTGTTTTTGAAGAAACATACAAGGTACTCCTTTTTGTTTCTTAGTGATTTCACTTTTTGAATGTTTGGTAAAGAAAAGGAATGTTCTATTCTCAATTGTCTTTTGGCTTGCTAGCAACAAAATATTATTTAATGTTAATAGTTGTCTCAAGCTCAGCTTCCCCCCCTATCTCCTACTAGTTCCTATTACTTGGATTGATATATTGGATGTTGGTTTTATTTGGCTGTCAGCCTTTTTATAGAGTATATCATAGAGAGTTGTCTGATTGATGAAATATGATTCTTAGCCCTAACAATCTTGGTTGAAAGGGAGGGAGTCGTAAAATCAAAATAAGTTGGCTGGGTAAATATGCTAAAATTCACCCATAGAAGTTAAATGAACCGTTCCATATTTAATTTGACAGAGCATTTGTTTGCTTTGAATATTTGTGGAAATAAATTGTCTTATGGATCACAGATGAAAATTATGCAGGTGCTTTGTTTTGCAGTGTTTCTATAGAAGATAAATTCACGTAGTCCTTTGGTTAGTGCAGATTTATGAATTCTTGAACCATTATTGTTTCTTAACTTGTTCGTTTTGTTCTAAAGAGTTTAAAATCAAGGGGTATCCGGTTCCCTGGCCGTGACAATGAGAGTTTAGTGCCTATCTTCACCCCACCTCGTTCTGTGTCGGCACCAGAAGTGGATACTAGTCTTGCACGGCAGATTGAGTATGATATTCCTCTGCAAAGCTTTACAGCTGAACAGACAAAGGAAGCATTTGATGTGGCAAGAAACTGCATAGAGCTTCTCACTACAGTGTTGTCCTCTTCACCTCAACAAGATGCATTACAGGTACTTCTTATCTTACTAGTTTTTGATATCCAATTAATTTGGTGTGGATGTATTGATTTTGATTAGATAAAAAAATAGCTCTATAATCCTACTTCAAATATGAGATGCCTAAACTCTTCTTATTGTTTGTGTATGAATTCTTTTGTTCTTTTACTTTCACTTGACTTTGGCAAACTAACTAACATTCTAAAGATATTAAAGTTGTGTTTACTTGTGAAAATTTTTTCAGTTTTGCAGAATTTTTTTTCTCAGAAATAGAAAACTGAAGAAAATGTCTACTAACTGAAAATGAAAATTGATTTCTTATAAACTTTGTGTTTTCTAATTCTCTACTTCTTCATAAAATTGGAAAACACAAAAATAGTTGTTTTCCAAATTATCCACAATAAAAATAAGAGCCTTTTTTGGTTAACCTAATGTTATGTGTTCATTCCTTTTCATATTTTTAATTTAAGCCAAATAAGGCACTTGTTTTCTATTTTGAAAAAAAATGTATTTAATAAACATGTTTCCTTATTTTTCTATGGAAAAATCTCTTTAGAATAAATAAGAAAACTAGAGCCAAAAACCAAAAAAAACTATCTTCTGAAAAGTAACACACAACCTAAATTGACTTATCTAACCATACTTAGGACCTGCTAAATTGTGAAAAAATAAGGCTATTTTTGAGTGGGCTTTTTAAGTGGATTATTAAAAACAAGATTATCATGTTCAGATGTAACATGTTGGGCAAAGAAAAAATAGAACATTTCTAATTTCTTAATTTTATATTGACGATGGAGAACATTCTTTATAAGTTGGCCCATTTTTCTAAGAATCTAGGATTTCCAATTTGAATGCAGGAACAAGCAAACCCTCCACCCCAAAAAAGAAAAAAGTTGAAGAAAGAAAAACCTTATAGAAACAGTCGGTCTTATCTATGTAAATGCCAAAGCAATTATGTCGGTCTTTGCTGGTATTTTTGGTTGCGTGTAGACATAACTTTTTGTGGACTTATTTCCATGGTGAATGCATAACTTTGCATATTATTTATTTATTTATTTATTATTTTAGGGTCTGCGTCAAATTTTCCTTTTAGATTTTGATGATAGAATAACTATTCAATAAAATTTTGATTTAGAAAAAAACAAAAGTAAAACTGAAAATCTTATCTATAAATTCTTTTTGTTGTTGTTTTATTTTCCCTTCCTAAGTCAATCAATCGGTGGTGCTTATTGCAATGTCATCCCTAATGACTCAAGTCCTCCAAAAGAAGCCAAATGTCACCAATTAAAATGAATACGTACTTTATTCATTTATAAGATACTAAAGACTGATAAAATGTAGACGTGTTATCATTGCAATTCTATTTGTGATTTTAACAATTCCAACTTTTTAAATACTGATTTTGCTTCAATTCCTGGTTGACTCAGTTTTATGAGCATGGCGCAAGTTTTATCGATTCCAAAACCTTGTTAAACTGCACATGTCAAAATGCAAGTTTAACAACCATGGAGATATGGTTGAGTATTTTCGCATTATCTCTTAATTTTCGTATGTTTTTAATATAAACATATATTTACTTTTAAAAATTCTTAATTGTTTGTAATTAAAATGTGATTTTCAATTCTTTTTCGGAATTGGGAATTGTAGAAGGCATTGAGGATTGAGTAGGGGAAATAAACACATGTAGAGAGAGAGAGAGGGAGAGAGAGAGAGGAGCTCTGTTTGTTTATGTGTGTGTCTATTGTAGAAATAGATAGCTCTGTTTAGAGGCCCCAGCTTGTTGTTTTTCTGTCTTAGCCTCCTATTTGTTCTTTTTTTTTTGTTTAACACCCTCTTATTTATCTTTATTTCTCAATTTTAATGCCACTTGCCCTGTTAACTCACTTGTTCAGTTGCCCAGATATTTGAACATTATATTTTTTCAAAGTCTACTTGGATAAGGTAAAAAAAATGAATTTGGCCTGTAAATTCTAACTTTTTGTAGATGATACTTCGAGTAATCATTATCTAATACTAGGAATTCCATATCTAAACTTACAAACAACTTGAGGAACAACTTATTTAAATGTGTATTTGTGTCAGTACACAACATCCTCCAATCATTGATCTAAGAGTGTTTGGTTGCTTCTCATACATCTTGAAAATGGATGAGACAAAAATGTTCAGCGAAATTCTGCTTACAACCAAACATTCTCAATCTATCCCAACAACTGTCAACCTGCTTAAAAGAATGCTACTATGTGTTTCTCATACCATAGCTTCAATATAACCCAGTGTGTCAACTCCATCATATTATACCATACAACCATCTATGTATACATACATGGGTCAAAATGTATATCATTATAAAAAGGCATGTTGGAGCAAGTATTAACACACATAGACCCGACAAGGACTGATTCAATAGAAGAATCAGTCTTGTTTGTGCCAATTTCAGCAATGGCAGCAAAGTAACAGTACTACTGGAAGGAAGGACAGAATAACAACATGGAATCCTGAGCTTCCATAATATGCACTTGTAACATGTGTGTGTATATTTTTGATGTTCAAATTGATTTGATTTGCATTAAAACAGGACTCTTAAATTGGTATAAGTTTAGGGATTCTTAGTAGTTGGGGCCAGGGATGACAACATGCATATGTGAGTTCTTAGTATTTGATGTTGATGTCATTCTTAAAGCTCATGTGAAAAGGTGGTAGTTTTGGGTTTTTTCACTGTGTGATGTTAATGTCTTCGTCCAAGATCATCTCTGAAAATGTTTCCAATGCAATCATATTGTTATAATCAGCCCACTTCTCATATGGAAACTTTTCTTGCTGACTGGTTAGCTAGGACAATAATTTTTTCCCTACCCGGGTTGGAGGGAGTCTCCGCCTGCCCATAACTGTCATGTTATTAGGACAGCATGCGTGAGAAAAAATCATAGACTTAGGATGAAATAAAAGATCTATCAAGCGATAAAAAATTGGTCAGAGAAAAGATTCATTTAAAAACACAATTAATGATGCTTGATACATGGTAACGTGACACCTATGGATAGGAGGAAGTTTCCTCCTAACCAGCCAGGAGGAAATTATTGTTGAATTAACTATATCTATTTTGGTGTCTTCAGCTGAATCAAAATTGCCTCATGAAGAATGAGAATGTCTGACAGACATTGCATTCATCAAGCTGGACTAGTGAGAGTGGGAAATGCTGTGTTTTCTTCTTATTTTTTTTTAGAGAGGCTACCAATAGGAACATACGTGTGTAGATCTATCTGCATATGTTTTGCTGTCCAGATCCCTATGAATTTACCTGTTTTTGGTTGGATAGAGAAAAAAATAGAAGAGGAAAGATCATTAAAGGTTTTTTTTTCCCATCAAATAAAACAAGTCTTTACAATCTCTATTCTCTTCATTATATAATTCTCTTTGTTTCTCCCGTGTCTTGAATTCAATGAAGAGAATTTAATTTTCATTTGTGTATTAGGTTACAATTGTGTTTAAAGAGTGGCCTTGCTTAATAACTTTTGCTGTTATTAAACAAATTATTAACTGAACTTAGCAAAATGCCAGTTGATGTTGCACAACTAATCAAACAGAATCTACTTTTAATAGCGAAACCTTATGTAAACTGCAATGAAAATTTTGAGGATAGGGATGACCCATAAGAAACAGCAGGCAATTGGTGATGTAAGTTCATAGCTGTTATAAAATAGAAATGAAATGAGTAAATGTTCGAAGACATTAGTTGAGCTGCTTTCAGTTTTTATTTACATTTACTTCTTGTAGTTGAGATGGTAGCAAGGGAAAATTCAAAAGATTGCTGATTCTTAGCCCCCTCATAGTCTGACTGTTTGCTGTCAAATTAATCATTTTAGATAAACTAGTGAGAATAAACTTTCCCACGTTAACCACCCCCCCCCCCCCCCCCGGTTTCAAGAGCATACATGCATGAATTGATTTAAATATTAGTTTGTTTGAATTTTGGGATATAATGTTGTACTGTTTTATGATGCAAAAAAAGAAAACTCATCCTCACCAATCAGATGAGGAGTCTTACTTGTTGACAAATAATTGTTTGATCAGTGGTGAATTTTGAACAAAATTCTAGGAGGGGCAAGAACATGGCTAAATGTAGAGGCTGTATCAACACTCAATTCTTTTCATGTCAGTTTTGGATCCAATAATTCAATTTGGTCAAAACTAAAAAATAAGGTCAATAAGTTAAATATTGAAAATTTTCTATTTAATTTTGATGATCAAATATAGTGAGTACCTTTGAAAAATGTAAACATAAATGCGTGTAACTGTTCAAAAAGGTAAGCATACTAGAGGAGCCTGTTCCTGTCTCTTGTCTCTACAAGGATGTGCCATTGGGTGTGATTTCTCTTGAAGTGCATAGCTATTATATTTTATAAGGATTGGGTCAACATGATTTGCAGTAATTTGAAGCGGGAAATATGCCAGTTTCCACCAGGATGGCTGGGATTGCCTATCCGATAAAATAAAAGAACAGACATTATTCAGTGGAGAATTTTTGCTTTCCATTTGTCTTCCACAATATCTGGCCATTTTTCCTTAATCCTGTATTGCTTTAACCTGTTGTACTGCACATGTCCTAACAGATAAAGAGTGGAGGATACATTGCAATTTCTCAAGATCAATTGTTATGTTGTCGACCTAATCCTATCATGAACCTCCCTGAAGTTTTTTGACTTACCATCTTCCAACTAGCATCTTGTCCTTTAAATTTTTTATTTTCCTTCCAATACATGTTGCGGCTGCATAAGGTGGTTGAAGAAAAGTGAAGTTTGATATCTTAATTAGGACCAAATTTCTCTCTCTGTAATTTTGGTACTTTCAAATAGTTGTCTATTATCAAGAGAACTTACGAAATTTACTTGTTTTATTTTGGTTTATTGAACAATCTCTTTCTTTTCCTGCAACTTGCGTTTTCTCCCTTAATTCTAAAACGTATTGCCATGTTAATTGAATTTGTGTATTCATACTAGGTGGTGAACAGATGCACTAAAATACCATCTCATAAAAACATAAGGCTTTGAATTAGCAATAACTGTCAGTAAGAATTCTGATCAGTGAGCCACGTTTATGGAAGAGCCTGGAGGCTGCAAAAGTAGTTAATGGTGCTTCATACTATGTTAAACTAGATGTTGTTGATGCCATGTTAAACTAGAGAATGGCTAATGATTCACATCTTTCTGTATGCAAATCCTCCAAGATTGTTGTCCAACACTTGCCATGCTATAGTTTTTTCATTTATCTTGGTTTGCATGTTGATTTCCTTAATTCCTCTGTTTCAAGAAGCGACTTGGTTTATTGTTGTTTTCTCGTTCTAAGTATCCATGATGGAATTTTGTTTATGTTAGCGGAGATGATGATGCTTGTTTTGGTTTGGGGCAGGGGTTGGTTCACTTGGGAAATCTATTTCAGAAGTTGAGCAACAAGTAATTCTTGTTTGAGATCTCAGTTATAGAATGCTTTGTTTTGATTGGCAGGATGATTTGACGACTACTCTAGTCCATCAGTGTCGGCAGTCACAATTGACTGTGCAAAGAATCATTGAGAAGGCTGGAGATAATGAGGCCCTGCTTTTTGAAGCTTTGAATGTGAATGACGAGATCCAGAAAGTTCTCTCCAAGTATGAAGAGTTAAAGACCCCATCAGTGGTTCCAGTTATACCTGAACCTGCTATGATTCCTGTTGCTGTCGAGCCTGATTCACCCGTTAATGCGAAAGAAGATGCGTTGGTCAGGAAACCTGCAGGTTCACGAGGTGGGACTCATGGAGGGAGCAATGATGACATGATGGATGATCTTGATGAAATGATCTTTGGTAAGAAGGGTGGGGGTACATCCCAAGTTGTGCATGACCCAAAGAAACAGCAATCTTCTAAAGATGACCTCATAACCTTCTAAGCAACTCTATACCAGGCTATTTAGGTGCTGATCACAAATTGAGTTTGAATTGAATTTTAAATGGTTATTTGCATTCATAAAAAGTGGGTTGTGGCTTCTCTTTTGCATGGTACTTCCATTGTTTTATGTATATTTTCTGTTTTCTGTAAGTTGTTCATGCTTGGATTTCGCTATACAATTTGCTTTTGGGAGTTTGCCCAGTGAGATTGTATGTATTTTACACGCATTATGCTCTTCCAATAATTTTGTTGCTGCTTCTATGTGCTGTCATAACTCATTTTTGATCTCCTCAATTTCTTAGAACTTCAAAAATTTAATTTTTAACTTTTTGAAAGATTCGCAATTTCATGAATTATTGAAAGTAGAAACAAAGGTCTAGAATGTCTTTGCCCCGTGCTATCACCATTTTTTTTTTTTTTTTCGTATGGAGATCATCTCGCGTCTTCTTTTTCATATCATTAAATTTTAATCCTTGAAACTTTGCCTTTTGGTGTTCTGTTTTGTTGGTGCTCGTTATCCACTGTCACTATTTGCTCATTTGGAGGTGTGCATGCATTTCATTTTTATTTCTCAAGTTACGATTGTTGATAAATAATAGTTTGGTAGAGAAAAAATCTTCCCTGCCTCTGCGCACACAGGAGAAGAAGAAGAAAATGCCATTCAAAACAACATTGTTTCATCTTATTTTTTTTTTGGAAGAAAAATAAATGAATTTGGGGATAACCTAAAAATAGATCATGACAGTTGTTCCTTTTTATAATGCTTATGGAGTAAAGATTTTGCGTAGTAAGTTTTGTAAAGATAAACAAAACTGAACTTTTAAAATTGACCTTCTAAGAACTTGGTTAATCTGAAAAGAATGAAAATCGAGCTATAGTGTGTTTTCATTCTTAAAAGATTATCTGCTTCAACTCTCTATTCTTGAGCAGATTAGGGGTATAGTTCCTGATTAATAATATGTAAAATAGACTAGACATCTAAGTATAAGGAAGGGGATCCTAAAGAGTACATCATGACATCCTTTATGCTCTATTTTATTATGATAGATAAGTTTTTTGACGTAAAATCAGCTCTACAGTTGGTAACTGGCGAGTGAGCACTTAAAGCTCCAAACTAGTGGCAATTAGGATTTTTGGAAAAAAGCTATTCCTTTTGATCTTCGTTTGACCTCCTATATTTTTCCCACAAATGACATTCTTTATTCTTTCTATCATATCTTGTATATATGAGGTTTAGAACTCAAACATAGCTAGATCACTCAGAAAAGAAGTTTTTGTTTTTGTTAGGAATGACAGAGATACTAGTTTCTAACATGACATATGGTTAGAGGATTCTTATCTTGCAGTCCAGTTTCCTAGAATCTTTATTATTTATATGGACCATATTTTTTATGTTTCTAAATGGTTATGTATGATGGCTTTTGATAGATGTCAAATTTTAAATAAAGAAAAGCTCTAAAGGAAGAGAGAGTTATTTAAGGATCTATTCATTAAATTGTTTTGTGTGGTACTAGATTATGATATTGATGATAAAATAATCTTGAAACCTAATTCTAACATGGATTATTTAGTCAAATCCATGTATGGTATGTTATAATGTTCGGGATAGATTAACCTATGCAATTCTTTTAATGGTTTATGGAAATGATTAGTTCCTCTCAAGGTTGAAAATCTTCTGCTGGATAGCCATTCTTCGAGAAATCAATATTATTTAGGAGGGGGTATTCTTGAAGCAAGAGATGCTAATTGTCTTCTATTTTTGGTTTCTAAGGAATCTATTGATAATCTTTTTATACATTATCATAATCACTAGCGTATTTGGGCCAAGTTTTTTTTATTGGTGTCTTGGTATTATCCTGAGAATATGTCAGACCTTTTTCATCAACAAAAACATCTTGTCTTTAGGGAAATTTCAAATTAAGATATGATTATGTTGTTCTTTGCAATTCATGGTCTTTTTGACTTGATAGAAATGAAATCCTATTTAATAATAGGTAGCCTGATTATGATATCATCTTTTTTTATATATATTAACTGGACTGTGTATATGAATCAAAGTCTTTTTTTGGACTTTCCTTATTGTTCCATTAACTTATTAATTTCGGTTAATGGTTTGGTCTAATGATCAAATATCAAGTGTTCTAGATCTTCCATTTCATGACACTCACTTGAACCATACATTCTAAAGTAGAATGTTGATGACTTATCTATTGGCAAACCTGGTCTTATTGGTATGGACCCTTGAGATTTCATGAACTTTTCATCTTTATATCTCGTTTATCCTTATTATTGCACTCTTTATCTTTTTGTAATGTTTTGTATAAGACTAATCATATGGCAGATAACTTTGTAAAACAAGGTGTGAATAGAATATGTGACTTTATGGCTTGAATTTGATTGTCTCTTGTTATAATGTAGTGTCTCTAATACTATATATGAAGTTTTGGTATTCAATATTGTCCTCATTCTATGTTTCAATTTTGAGTCTTAGTCTTGGATGTCTTTGTAGATTTATGGTATCATAACTCTGATGATTTTTCATATATGTTGTCATTATGTTTTGCAAATTTATCTTTTATTTTATTTCACCTTTAATAGGTGTTATTATGCTTGTGTTTATATATATATAAGATAGTAAGCCTTTTATTATTATTATTATTATTATTAACATGAATTATAGGATGTATGGATGGAGTAGAATTAGAAAGCAATGTTGGTTGGGTTTTAATAATGGTAAAAAAAAAAGATTCGTTTAGGAATTTAAAGAGTTTAAAGAGTTGTGATGAATATTTCAGTTAGTTTCTTGTAATTTTAGTAATAGCAACAACTTTTAGAATTTTACATCTCGTTATTTTTTTTGAAACTTGCAGCTTATGTTTAAGGTTACTGATTAAGTTGGGTAAAAAAATACATATTCTAAGATAAGACTATGCCTCCTTAATTTGCTTGAGATTTATTAACTTATCGATTGGATCATGAAATACCATAGCTCCAAACATAATTCTCATAGCATCTATATACTCACCCTATTTCACAAGAGCATTATCTCAATGCATTTTGATATAAACTTGATGTCATTCAAGAGTTTCATCTTCTTCTAAATTAATTGAAGTTAAATTTACCATAATCTTTTTAAGTGTTCTATCTACTACAAGGAATTTTACACATCTAAACACCAATGTCTTAAAACTTTCAGTGAAAATTCTTGAAAACTTTTATTAGAACATTCTTATTTTTAGTATAGTATCCCAGATTTTTTACTTATTCTTATATAACTATTGTTCAAGAACTCATTATTAATTTCTCCATCATGGGAACCATAACACCATTATTAGATCTATTAACTCCAACTTTTCTATCATTATTCTTTTCTTTTGTTGGATTACTTCTAAGTCCACCAACCAATTATTTTATCTCATCAATTTTATGATTGTGTTGCAAAACTATATCATCACATTTTTTATACAGGTCTAAAATTACCTTTACAAAATTCTTGATTGATATTTTTAATCTTCTAATCTTCTTAAAATCACTAGATCTTGCTCAATTAATCACTTTACCATAGATTCCAAGAGTTACTTAGCTAACAATTGATACAAGATTTGGAATGATTATGTAATATGTCACACCCGGACATCGTGACGACCGATTAAAAAATTATCTTTCGATATGGAAAAAGAACAGATATCTGACATCTTGTTCTTTTAGGGGAAAATGTCTTATTTAAGGAGTCGCCACCTAGTATTATGGTCACTAGAAACCCTAACTAGTCAACAGAGATTCTATGGTACGAGACTGGTTACACAAAATGGAAGATGTTATAACCCCCTAAGTGTCCCACCTGAGGTAGGCTGCATTGCTGGTTTTGTCTAAAATTATGAAGAATTTGTTCTCCTTTTCTCTTTTTTTTATTCTTCCTTTCATGTTCCTAACTCTTGCGTCAGTTAACATTTCCTATGAATATTTCCAACTCTGACATTGGTAAATATCGCACAAATCCAAAAAATACGATATTCTTAACTATAGCGTCAGTGAATATTTTCGCAAAAAATAAATTTGAAGAAGAAATTTTCTATGTCATTTTTTTCTTGTTTATCCTTTATTATTATTTGCTCTTTTTAGATGGAAATAAAAAAAACATTGCTTGACATATTTGGATTTAACAATAATAGGCCACAGGTTGAGCACATAACTTAAAAAAAATACAAAATGCAAAGAAAAAAATAAATCAAAGTGCGAGGGGCCCACAAATAAATCAACAAAGATCCCCAAATATTTTTGGAATTTTCTCGATATCGAAAAGAGGTTCGTTTGGCCAAATATCAAACTAAAATGGGCATAAAAATTATGGCCAAGGTATAAGGGTGTGTTTTTCCAAACACACCCTTATTATACATAACTCTCTCTTTTTTTTTTTTTTTTTTTTTTTGGGGGGGGCTAGGTCTAGCCCAACCAACATGGGTGGGGTTGGACCCAAATGTGGCCCCAAGCATCTGGTTCAAACCAAGAATCGACCCAGAGAGCAAAGACGCGTGAATCAACTCACGCGTGCATCGCACAGTGCGAAGGTAATTAATTACCTTCACACTGTTTTGAAGAGCTCAAATTTAAAACAGAGTAAGAGAAGAAAGCCTTACCTGGCGAAGACGAAGACGAAGACGAAGGGAATGGTCCTAGCACCATCCGGAGAATGTTCTCATCTTCCTCATCCTTTCAATCCCTCCTCCCTCTGCTCTAGTATGTTTCGTTTATGTTATGGGTTCTCTCCACCGTTTTTGGGTTTTTTCTTTTTCTCGATTGTTTTCTTTGTTTTTCTCTCCTTGCTTTCTCGCCTTTTTTTCCTGCTATTTTTCCTTTGTTTTTCTGTTGCCTTTCTTCCCCCTCTTCTTCTGGCGACTCACTGGTCTTTAATAGGGGCAGAACCAACTAGTTGTTCCCCAATACGCCACTTCTTTCCTTGGCAGAGGATAAGTCCTGCGGGGACTTGGATATGAGATTCAATCCTTATCTCCCCCGGTGTTTATCTCCATGTGGGGATACTCTTGAAACCCCGTGTTTTGGATAGATTGGGACACTAACAGTCCTGCCACTACTGGGTTGTTGGTGGTGATTTCCTCCACATTGTTGGTGCATCGTGGCGACAATGGACACGGGGTGAACTGATGAGCTGGTTATGGAAGTCGTGTGTTTCGTGACTGGTGTTTCATTTTTACAGGGAGCTTTCCTCTGTTTTTTGGAGGAAAAAGACAATGAAAAACAATGAAAAACAATGTCGTTTTGGACTGAAAATGATCATTTCTCAATTTGGTCCTCCAAGTTTCCACATTATTTAATCGGGCCCCTGGACCGAATTTCAGAACCTTTTATAAAAAGGTCCCTAGACCTTAATCACTTGTAATTTTGTTCTTAATTGACTCAGAAATTTAATATTTATTTAATTATGCCCCTGATTTCATTAATTAAACTAATTCTAAGCTTAATTAAGTCCTCAAACTTATCCATTTTTCAATCAAACTCCCGATATCATTAATTAAACCCAATCAAAGTTTAAATGAAACTCCATACTAGCTAATTCTTTCAATTTCTTTAAAAATTAGCTTCCAAAATCATAAATCAAACATGATTAGACCCATCGAGTTTCCTATTTGTGTTGTCTTGATCCAAACCTCAATTTTTCATTCATTTCCTCTTTTTTTTTTTAATTTTATGTTGTCCAAAATTGGGTTATGACATAATAGATAAAAGTTGCAAAGTAGTTAAGAAATAAGAGAAAAACAGTTTAGAAATTTGAGAGAATGAGAAAGAAGAACATAAAGAAAGAAATAACTAAAACTTTATTGAAACTCAATCTATCTTACAATCTCCTTCATTACTTGATTTATCAATTTTTAATTTGTATGATTGAGTTTAGATTTGCAACCTCACTTTTAGTCTACTTGTTGCTCAAATAATTTTTTGATAATATAAATATATTAATTAGTAATAATCGGTTAATGTGTTTATGCTATACTACAGGCAAGGGACAAGCTTAAATTAAACACAAAAGTGAATGCCAATTAAATTTTGGTTCTATTTTTTCAAAGTTAAAATCTATTTATTTTAAATGGAAAAAACATGTAAGGACATGATATAATAAATTACTATATACACGAAGGGATGAAATGCAATTAGATAGTGTTGATGGTAATGAAAGATTTAAGGAAACTTGGTCTTTGAAGTTAGAAACTAAAGATAATAGCATATTAAAATTTAGTAGTGTATAGGAAAGAAAGGGTAGCAAAATAACATTAACAATGTCAATTCAGCTGAAACATAATGAAAAAAGCATAAGCGGAGCCTATAAACAAAAAACCAAGTTAAAAAGGGGAAATGCTTACAAGCATGAACCTTCCAACATTTGTTTTCTTGTATGGAATTCTTGCTTAAGATTTTATACAATTTTGACAACAATTAATTGACCAACAACAACAAAAATTGAAAAATTTATGATGAATGAGAAATGTTTTAGGGTTTTTTCCTTTAAGTTAGGGGGTAAAATGACAATAAAATATATAGCACTCTACTTTAATAAAAAGAAAAAGAAAAAGGTGTTTGTAAGTAAATGGGTCATTAATAGTTGAAGGTTAGGCTGAAAGTATAGTTGGATGATCTAATGCAAGAGGTAATAATGATGACAAACAAACCTTTTTTTAAGGTTGGGTGGATTGTTTCTACTTCTTTGATCGAGTAATAGGAGTATCAAGGTTTGCTAATAGCATCATTTATCAAGCAGGTTTCTTCGTGTCGAGGACCATGACATTTTGGTCTTATAGAGAAGATTAAGACATGAAAAGATTAAAAAGGTTAGTTTGGCTGGCACCTTATTGGATTATACAATACTTAAAACTTTGAATATTCAAATTGAATTTATAGATCATTGAAATGCAACATGGAAAATTGAAAAGGATGCATTTGAAATTAGAGCTAGGTATTTTATGCATGGATAATTAAAATGTAACATGGAAAATTAAAAGATTGAGTTTTTAGAGGAAAACTTAGTGCCCAATAAGCCTGAAAGGAAATATAGCTTCCTACTTTTTATGAGGAACGATCTTTCTTTGAATAAGTTCAACCTGAAAAGATAGTATCTTTTAAAAAGCCTCGCACGGCAATAACTTGTTGTTCTTGACATGCTAAAGTTGAAAGATTGTTTTATGATCTAGATGTTAGGTTTAGAAGATGATGCGTCAATGTTTGTTTATGGCATAACAAGCTTTTCAAGAGTATGTTGATGATGATAAGGCTATGTAATCTCAAGATTATCATACAAAAACATTGTTGGTCAATATATCTTATCTATCAATAGTTGATTTGAAGATATCAAAGCGAATCTAAAAATATTCTTGAATTGTTTTGATTTTTTTATAGGAGGAGCAAAGATTGTCAAACTTGACATCGCGACGACTAACTCTCTTTCCTATAAAAAAAAAGATTTTTTTGGTTTTGAAAGGGAGGAAAAGGTCTTATGTTAAAAAAAATCACTACATAGTATTATGGTTACTGGGTATCCTAACTAGTCCTCAGAGTTTTGAAGTAAGTGATTGGTTATGCTAAAGAAAAAATACTATCACCCAAAATCATCCTATTTAAGGTAAGCTGCATTGTTATTTTTCTTCTATTCCTAATAAGTTTGATGTGCCTCACCCACCAATGATCTATCTATAGGGATTAGAATGGGTCTAATGTAATGAGTTAAATCTTGGGTGGATGTTTAGGCTTGAGTTTATCAATTTTAAAATTCAAGTCATATTATCCACTCCCAATTACTATCATTCATTTATTTTGATAAAAATTGGTGAAATTGACCTATGTACAACCAACCAATTGTTTCTAATCAAAACATGTGATCATTAATTGTCTATCAAGTGATATTAGAGAATAATTGGATGAGCCTATATTGGGCTCATTGAACATGGCTCTTGGCTCCAACCTAAAGAGGGATGGTGCCAAACATTTGTTTATGGATCCAAGATCCATAGATAACAACTCGTGAAGGTTCGCTTATCCTATGGTGAAGATATAGTTGTATTTTGTTGAATGAAATTGTATACACAGTCCTAAACATCTAAATTGTAATCTTTATTGGTTTATCTACTCATAATGAGTTTTTTTTTAATATGAATACCCTATTTGGATTAAATTTGGACAATGACTTTTATTAATTCATTTTCCCTAAGATGTGTAGTTATATTTAACAATCACATATGCAATTCAATTTTAGGGTATTTTCTTAAATATCATGAGTAAATAACAAAAAAAAACATTGATTTTGATATTTTAGCAAAAATGATTGAAAAAAAAATTGTTTTGAAAGATTTTGAATGTCAACCCATAAAATCCTTTTAATGTGGGCTGAAACCTTGATGGATTATAAAACAACTTATAAAATCTAATACAAATATATATGTGTGAGTATGAACATTATCCTTTTATGTAAAAAAAACTCACCCATGCATAAATAACACAAAGGAATGACCAAGAACATTAAACTTAAGCAAGATGTAAACTTGAAGGATTGGACCTAGATGTGCAAAAACCAAAAGGACTTGAAATACAACACATCATATTAGAAAACACAAACAAATTCATGTGGATATACACAACCATTCTCAAAGTTTATTCAAACCCAAAAATTTCATCACAACACATCCAAACCAACAATAAACCAAAGTTTCAGAGTGGATGAGGTGGACCAAAAAAGGCTGATACAGTGGGTGGTAGTGGCGAAATAATGATTGAACAATGTTGTAAAAGTTGGCAGTGACAACTTGATTTGTGTAATGTCTTTCTAGTTACTAGAGAAAAGAGATGGTACATGGATGAACACCATTTCCTCCTTCTCCTAGTAGTGGTGTAAGTCATTGCCAATCATAAGAAGAGATCAATGGCTGAATAGTTTCGACTTTTTCCCCCCTGATGCTGTCTTTTTTGGATAGCCTTGATGTTGTCCTGTCCACAAAACATATCTTGTTGAAAAATACGCAAATAAATCCAAGTGTCCATATACACAATCAATCTCAAAGTTTGTTCAAACCCAAGATTTCATCACAACACATCCAAACCAACAATAAACTATAATAATTATTCATAAAATGTTTAGAATTTGAAATGGATCTTTCAAAGTGGATGAGGTGGGCCAAAAAAAGCTAAAACAATAGGTGACAATGGCAAAACAATGGTGGAAAAATATTGTAAAAGTTGGCAGTGGTAGCTCAGTTTACATCACGTCTTTCTAGTTACTGAAGAAAAAAGGTGGCGCATGGATGGGTTCGAAGGCTGCACCACTTCCTTCTCTTTTTTTCTGGTGATGGCAATGTAAATCATTGTTGTTTAGAGGAGAATGTTGATGGCTAAACAATTTTGACCTTTTTTGCCGTTGATGTTATCTTTTATAAACAACCTTGATAACAATGTGTCATCAGACTTGATGGTGGGGGATGATAGCACGGAGACCACTTCGCAGGTTGTACCACCTTATCTTCTTCCGAACAGTGGCAGCAATGTTAAGTCA
Organism: Populus x sibirica; assembly: GCA_019202695.1. NCBI lineage: Eukaryota > Viridiplantae > Streptophyta > Magnoliopsida > Malpighiales > Salicaceae > Populus > Populus x sibirica. The sequence goes on along the minus strand of JAGMVL010000899.1, from coordinate 261,853 downwards.
CTGCTATCTGACAAGGGAGGGTTATGGCTTAAAAGCTTTATTGGTCAATCGTTTCTCTCTCTGGTAGCTTCTCTTCCCTTTTTTTTATGGTGTTTCTCGATGAGAGAAGGCCATGGAAGTTGGTCAGATGATGAGGAGATATGAGAGAGAGGTTAGAGTTGTTAATGGTTGTGGTTATCCAAAATATGGCGAGGAAAGTCTAGGGTTCTTGGTTTTGTTTTTGGGTTTTTTTTGTGGGAGAAAAGTTATTAGGGTTTTTGTGTAGTTTCTTTCTCAAATCTCAAACCACTTTCTCTCTCTCTCTCTTTCACTCCGTCCCTATTTTTCTACTCTTCAATGGTGGCTAAGGTTTTGTGATGTGGGTGGCTATGTTCTTCCTCCTCTCTTTCTTTTTTCTTTCTTTATCTCTTCCCATAGTGTTTAGGGTTTCTCTCTCTCTTTTTTTTTGCTCCCCCCTAACTCTTCTCTTCTCTATATGCTACTCTACATGGAAATATTCTTATTTTTTTTATCCCTTATTCCAAGTATATTCTAAGAATATCCTTATTGTATATTTTTTTAGTCCTTCATTTTTCTTGCTTTATACTTTAGCTTACTTGTTCATTTTGCTTTTTATTTTTATTTTTTCATATTTTGTATTTTGGTTTTTTGAAGAACAATGTTAACATCAATTAGATTAAAAAAAAAAAGTAATCAAGAATGATGAAATAACATGAATGCATCAATAACATTTTTTTTCTATTTCTTAAAAGATGTCAATAAAAAAAATACTTTAAAATTACAAAATAGACGTGTGAGTAGCTTATAAAAAGACATCAATGCATAAAAAACGTTTTTTTTTTTATTTTTGGGAAATTTTGAAAAGGGATAAAAAATTAGATTATAAATGGATCTTTGAAACCTCTATCATAAACATACTGATGAGTAGAAGATGCAAAGAAGTTTTCAACTATTTTACCTATTATAAGAAGGTTTGCGACATGTCCATTAATCATAATGCTATCAACTTCGAACCTAAAGGAAGCAACATTCTATTAGAGAAAAAGGAACGAATGTTGACAGTAAGAAAAAATAAATGAGTTTGTCAATAATATTGCAATGAAGCAAAATCTGATAAAATCTATATATCAAATTTCCTTGACGAAAAAAGTACAAAGAAAACAAAACAATGCTAGGATCTTTTTGTTTAAATGATTACAAAGTTGTGAGAGTTAAACATGAATTGCATAGAAACCTTTTTTAATGATTAGAAATAGAACAATAACAAATATGAACAATTTTTTATGAGAAATTAAATGTACAAATTTTACAGAACATTAATGGAAGGAAAAAGGAAAGAGAGTGAAGTAAAAGGTATGGAACATTATCTTAATAATGAGAACTATTAGTTATGGAGCATTGTGTAAAAGTTGAATGCGGCTTCTTGAAAGGTCGGTTGGCAATTGTTTTAGTTTGTTAATTAGTTTGATAATTAATGATGTCCCAAAAAATATCCAAATATAGCTTAGAAATAAGATTTATATGCTAGACAATCAATTAATCTTTAATCTCATGGTTAAAGCATTAAGCAACCTATAATAAAGGTCGGCAGATAAGTAGCCTGGTAGCGAAGTTAAATGGAAAGGCAATCTTAAAAGCAGTCAACGGAAAATAATATATCAGAAGGAAAGCAAATAGAGCGAGGCAACCTGTTTCTAGTAGAATTGGCCGCATAGCTTGTTTGAGCTTGGTGAAATCAAGCTAAGAAAAAGAACCGAGTCAAAGAAAGGGAAAAATGAGTTGGGAGTCCAAATTGGGCACTCTAGAAATACAAGAGGCAATCTGGCACCAGGTTTTTGTCGCAGGTACAAGAGAGTGTATATAGAAAAGCAACAATATATAACACAACAGTGCCACAGCTAAGTAAAGAGTAAACCTAAAATATCAAACCCAACAATCATAAACAGAGATTTTCAATGCAAAAGGAGGCAGTAGTGGGATGAAGGTAGAAAACTAAGGAGAAGTGGAAAAAAGACAATAAAAATAATGCCAGGAAAACCTCGAACATCAATTGATAGAGAAAAAAAAAAAAGGAGCTAAACTGAAAGCGGAAGCAGCAAACAGTCCAAGGCCAGAGTAGACAATCTAAATGTAAAAAAATCAGAGTGGGCAGTGACACCAAAAGCGAACAAAAACAACTGAAAAGAGAAGCAAGAATCATAAATAATGGAGGAAAATAGGATAAAAAATGAGGAGCAAAAGGCAGAACAAACGCAAAACAAATCAACAAAAAGCTATGCCAGCAATGAAAAAGATGATTTTTCTCCCCGGTGAGTAAAAAGATGAAAATAGGGAAGAAATTGAATTGTTAGAGGCAAATTGTACTTAGCAAACAAACAAATCGCAATTGCGTGTAGAATGCAGCATGCCTACAACCAAAAAATTGCTGGGAAAATGAAACCCAGAAAAAAGAACCGAGTTTTGGGACCAAACATAAATCAAACGACATGCATCAAGAAGAAGGGAAACTTAAAAAGACAAAAAATAAAATAAAGAGCAAGAAACCTCGATCATCAAAGTTAACAGAGGAAAATGAAAAATAAATAAATAAATAAAAACACCCTCCATAGCAGGTGAAAGCAGCAACTTGGAGCATGCCATCAAGACATCAAATCCCAATAAGACGGCAACAAAGCAGAGCAAGTTGACAACAACTGAAATGTAAGGTGCATGTTTAAAAAAAAAGACAAACAAGCTCAAAAATGAGTGATGAAAGGAAAAAAAAAAAGGCCTAGAGAACAATAAAAAAAAACCTCTCTTCACAATGAGAAAACTAAGTGTTTTTCCCCTAAAAAAGGATGGGCAAAGAACCAAGCAACCAAGATAAAAACCACGTATAAAAGATGCATCCATGAAAGAGAAGGATACAGTGACAAAAGGTAAGGAATTACTGACAAACCAACAAATCACAGTAGCTAGTGTTTAACGCAGCAGACCTCCACACAAAATGAATGTAGGGAAAAGGAAATCAAGAAAAAAGAAAGAGTGAATTAAATGCAGATCAAGCAATACGTATCAAGGAAAAAAAGATATTAAATGACATGGGAAAAAGAAGAAAAAGGGTAAGAAGTCTCCCGTAGAAAAGCTTAAAAAAAAGAAGAAAAAAACACTCTTAAAGCAAACAAAAGCAGATATCCATACCAGATCTAGAGTAGACAATCTAAACCTCCAAAAACAAAAACAGATAGCAACGCAGCAGAGTTGACCAATGACAACTGAAAAGCTTGGAGGAAGCTTCATGAATAACAGAGAAGGATAGAATAAGAAATGAGGAACAAACAAATCACCCAAAAAAAAAAACCCTCAATTAATAATGAGACGACTAAGCGCTTCCCACTTAAAACATAATGAACAAAGGATCAAGTGCCCAAGATAATAATCGTCCAGTAAAGATGCATCAATGAAAGATAAGGCAATAATGATGAAAGTAGAGAAATAGAACTGGTGCAGGCAACTTTACCTAGGAAGCTAAAAAATCTTTAGCACAGAATGCATTAAGCCCAAGCCTCCAAAAATGCAGAGTAAAGGCAACCCAAAAGAAAAGAAAGAGTAAGAAGAGAAGAAATGGAGGCACCTGACACTAAGATGTTTAGGCAACATTCGTCGCAATCATAGAAATTGAAAAAAACAATCGCCAAAGTGGCAGATAATAAATGGAAAAGAACACATGTCAGAAACAAAAAAGTGAGCTTTGGGAGAAGCAACAATCAAAAACTGAATTAAAAAAGGAAGGAACAAGGAGAAGAAACGGTTCGACCGCTGGACCAGTCCAAGTTTTAGAACAATGCTCTACACTACTCATCAGAATTTCATTACTCTGTCAGAATTTGAATACTCAAGCTATACAGAGTCACTAGGGATAACCTGAGAAATCATGATTTTATAACCTTAGAAATTATTTTTAAGAAAAAAACATCTAAATAGTCATTTAATCCTTCAATACATAAATCTAAAAGCTCAGAAGCCACTTATAAACAACCAATCAATGCAGAATCCGAATGGAAACATTTTAGATTTAAAAATTCAAAACAGCATATCAGACTATTCTAAAAAAATAGTTTGATTTTGGTATCTATAAATTCATCACAACTTTCATTTAATAGTTGCTTGTATTAAATTCAAAGCACAATCTCTTTTCTCTTCCTCTTTTCTATTTATTTTCCTCATTTTTTATGATTTTTTGTTTTACACTCAATTTTTTTTGTTTAATCAAATTCAATGGTAAAAAATAATCTTACACAAAATCAACAAAGATGGATAATGTGAAGGCCATGACTTGAAAAAAAATGAATCAGAGATTGTTATACTCCTTACACTACCTAAGTAAATCAAAGATTCCTCTGCAATACAAATTCTTCAATAGCTGGATTCAAAAGGGAGAAAATTGAAAAATTCACAGATCTTGCTGAAAGATCTTTAACACAAATCGATATTCATTATCCGCTGCCGTTCCATATAGTTAAAATATAAAATAACCATTAAAAACTTACATGCCAACATACTCGTATGGGTGCAAACAAGAATCACTTTAAATGTGTGAGTGAGAGATCTTAGCCTTGCATTATCAAAGAACCGGGACTGTAAAGTTGGCACGTTTACAATCACAAGCACATACACTTCTAGACTCTTTCACCACACGCTGTGATCTCCGTGTGTGAAGCCTGATGTTCACCAGTTTACCAGCCATCTGTTTGCATATGAGATGAAAATGAAACATGTCCTCAAACTTCAACTAAAGACACTATCATTTTCAAACAATTTTTACAGGCATTATGCTCTTTTAATAATGGACAGTAATTTTAAAAACTTGAGGGGACAACTATCTAAAACAACAGCAGAATTGCTTGAGGACACAAAAATGGTGAATCTCTCCTGCATCTTGTCAAAATAAAGCAATAATTATGCTCTTTTGTTTCTTTTGGTCTTTTGAACAAATAGAAAAAGGTCATGATTGCAACAAAAGGAGATCTTTATGTAAGAGTACATTTGTTATTTGAGCAGACATTGACTTACTCACACAACATTTTGAAAAATGGCTACAATTAGCTAAATAATTACTGCTGTAGGAATAACCACAAACTGCAAGATTTTTCTGTTCCTTTTTTTTTCACAAAACTGGTTTTAACAAAAATGTGGATAGTTTGCCAAAAACCCTGCTGAACAGGAGCACAGGTCATATAAGCATATAAAGGAACAAGTTACTGAAATAAATAATGCTATCAGAAAAAAGAAGAATAGCATAAATTTTTGTAACAGTCAATATTGAAAGCATGCCTGCCATAATTATTAGCAATCCACACACACACACACACACACACATATATATATGACTTTTTCAGTGGGAGAGAGTAACAAACCATTCTCCAAACCAAATCTTCAGGTCCTAGGGGTAGAGCTGGACTGGAATAAATAAAGTGCCTTGAATACTGAAAGAAATGGAAGTATAAGAAACAGTTGCATCAGATACATTACAAAAATATAAAGATTAATAAAATAAAACTTAATACAAAGAGAACTAATAAACAAAGAGATGAGTAACTAAACAAATGTAGAAAACAAAGAAAAGTTTTCGCTGAGGTATGAATGACTTGAATACAGGCAAAAAAAGATTACACGGGCCCAAAGAAAGAATAATCAGCATTTAGTTGCCTCCACTTGTACAAGGGAAAATAAATGCTTAAATATCATCTTTCCCTGGTCCAATTTAATCTTTGAAAAGCGAGTAGGAATAATTAAGGCCAAGTTTTTTTTATGAAAATCATTTTCTAAACTTTCTCATGTTTGTTACCATTAGAAAAGTTGATCAATGAAAAAATACTTTCTGGTCAAAGAAAAATTTAGCTTAATTTCCAAAAAAGTATTTACCTTTTATTTTAGACAGGATACACTTTCCAAAAGTTACAAATAAAAATAAAGTGAAATGACTAAATTATCATTAAAAGCAAAATTTGTTAAACTAGTGTTTAGGAGCTTTTTCATTATTTCATCCTTTTTTTATTGTAATTATCAAGTAGACTTGAAGGCAATTTGGTATTTTGATATAGATAAAATATTATTTAAGAAAAAAATGCTTGGCACATGTCATGCCCACGCCGCTGTATAGGAGGCACCCGTGCTTTTTGGACACCGCGTGCAATGCCTCTCGTCAACCAAACATTGGCTTTCGGAGAAGCGTTTGAAGCATCTCACCGAGTTCTTCCCAATGGGGCAGCACGTCAATTGAGCCTCGACTACTTTTTTTATTCTCCTTCCTCCTCTCTCATCTCCTTGAAAAAATTATAAAATATCATGTTATTTATTGATTATATCAAATTGGATCATCAACCTTTTTATTGCTATATATTTTGTTTTGAATTTTTTTTTATATTTATTTTTCAATTCCATCCTTTAGAAAGTCACTGAGCTTTTGGTGTCATCTCCACTAGCTCAAGAAAGAACCACCAAAGTTGATTATTTACAACAAAACTCCAAAAATATCCTTTAAAAGAAAGGCAGATACCTAAAAGATTCTATCATAGGCTTTCCCTTATTATCATGTTAATTTGTCTGGACTTTGGTTTTATTTCATTTGGAAAGTGAGGAGAATTTTGACATTAAATTAATATGAAAACTCGAAGCCAATTCATAGGCATTCCTATTTAGAATAAAGGAGGACAAGAAAGCCTACTGCCGACAATGAAAGAAAAAACAGGAAGACCAAAAATGATAAATAGACTACTACCATGGTAAGAGCTCATTGGAATGTCATGCCTAGAAAGAAGTCAATGTTTAATTTGGGCTAGGAAAGGAGAATCCCAGATTAGCTCCTTTTTTTTAATTAATTTAAAGCATCACTTCCGCGGTCATTTTACCATACCCTTCACTCCATAAGATTGAGGAAGGCAACCTTTTTGACTGACATGCACTATCCAGTTCAACCTCAGTCTCCTTTCTCTTATCCTATAGCCAAGTCTCCATCTTTCAATCTTTTCTTCTCATCGAAGGGTTAGTCTCGATATCCGAACATTTGTTTAATCCGCGAGCAAGGCGCATTATAGATGAAGGTAAATCTAGCTTTCTTCATTTTCACCTCACTAGTCTCCACGCGTTTTCTTAGCCAGGTTACAACTCAAGAGTTGGATCAAACATTCCCACCGAAAATATTAAACGCAATATGTAGGGCTAGTGCAAAATAAGAGTCGAGAAACCTATGGCTGCTCTTTGATCGGGTTAGCAAGACTTTCAATGACTTTATCTTGGTAATTCTCAAAGGAATTTGATTTAATTTAATTTTTATATCAACTTATATATTCATTCTTTTTATTGTTATTTGTTTTTCTCGTCTTTTTTTTAATTGAAATTTTTTTATTTATTAGATTTGGTCCTCATTTTTTTTATTGTTATTTAGTTTATTTGGAATAATTTATGAAATTGAATTTTTTTTCAACTTCATCCTTCAACTTTTTTTATGTCAAATTTGGCCCTTATTTTTTTTATTGCTATTTGTTTTATTTGAAGTAATTTATGAATTAGAATTTTTTTTAATTTCATTCTCCAACTTTTTCATTTGTTAGATTTGGTACCCATCCTTTTAATAAACTTGAACAAAAAAATATTAATAACTTATTTTCCAACTTATTTTTCATGACACTACCACAAATCATAAAATAATCCACTTTCCATAGAAACTACTTTCCAAAAAAACAACTTTTCGGCATACAAACATGGCCTAAATCATTTTCCAGGGTCCAAATGGCACCCAAGGGTTAAAATTGTCCAAAAATGCATGTTAACCCAACCATTTTACCACATGCCACCAAAGCTATAATAGCACAGTGGATAATAAAGGTTGGTTGGGAAGGTATTTTGTAGGTTTGGTTATTTCAATTGGCAAAAGAACTATGAAAATCAAGATATCATTCACTTGTACAATCAAACAACAAAAAAAATAAAAGAAATCTGAAATTATATAAACTTTAATAGTCACAAACCTTGGCAAGGTTTCTTTGCATTCCCCGAATTTGAGCAAGGCTAATGCCTTTCAAGAATTTTAATAGCCAACCTTGATGTACAGCATCACTGGAAGAAACAAATAAAGCTATCTGCATAGCAAGGGAAAGGGTTGGAGGCCTCATCAATTACCCAATATATAGTTTTTGGGTGGGCCGTTTATTTTAAAGATAGCAACATAACACAAATCAGCTACAACTTCTCATTTTCCAAATCAGCTTTATATATGTTTGTAAGAATCTAATCCATCAAAATTGCAAACATTAAGACAAAAAAAACAGCATCTTTTATTTTCTTCTCACAATCATTATCTGAAATAAATTAGATATATAATAAAATTCACCTAAAGATTGTTCGTGTCCCCACAAAGAATGTGTTTTGAAGATGCATGAAAAAACCCTATCCTCGCAGAGATTTCCATGTAACATATGATTTTTGTAAGCTACCAGAATTAAGTGATTTGTCCTTCTTGATGCAGAATTAGAAAGAAATAAAATTAAAATCACATACTTTTCTGAATAATAATGGTTCCCATATGCTAAATGAAGGACATCGCTACTTTTGCCTTGAGTTGAAGTGATTTTTGAAGATTCTAGCATTCCTCCCTATCCAAACACATAAATTACAACAAACGTAGGATAACTCTACAATATCTTAGCATCATTCCTTTTATTAAAAGAAAAGAAAAGAAAAGAAAAGACCCAAAAGTTACAACTAAGGTTAACATATCCACCATTTATTCAGAAAACATCCACGATTCACCACCAAAGCAAAATAATGCATGCCATGTCCCAAGCAATTTGAACAACGTAAAAATAGATAGCTTTAAGGCTCCCGCTTTATGACATCTAACACAAATATATCAAGGAGTAGAGCCTTCAAATGGCTCATAAATGACAAGAAGTCATTTATATTAATTTTATTCACCACCACTGTCAAAATAAATCCCTTAACATCAGAGGGTACCTAGACTTTCAAAATATGATAAATTAAAAGAAAATGATAGGTGTTTGGGATATGGACAGATAGGGAAGAAAAAGAAAGAAAGAAAAAACCCTGAACCCGTAAAAAAGCAACAATATTAACTTTCCACAATATTGCCTTTCATTCACAAAGGCTGGATCTAGCTATATAGGGATCTGTTTGAACAACAATCCAGGTGATAACTCTCATAAACAAAAGAAACCAAACAAATAAAATGTCCAGCATGGGTTGTAAGTAATTGATAGGGCTTCTATTTTATAGTTGTAGAACATGATCGTATCCATAAGTTTCCCATCAACTTAAATGCCCAAATAGATATGTCTCAACTGAAATTTCCTATTAACTTAAATGCCCAAATAGACATGTCTCAACTGACATAGCACGTAAAAATATCTCCACATAATAACTACTGCAATAGATTCTCAAGTATTATACCAAATTACTGACAACGTACCTACACAATAAGTGGCCTTATCTGAGCTTATAGCTTACAAAAGATGCATAGAATAGAAGGAAATAATAATAGGGGGTCCAAAAATGAAGCATACCTTTCTGTAATCAAGTATTCCTTCAAAAGGCAACTCTAATTCATCACTGACTACAACTGGTATGCAACCACTGACAATGGCATCGAATAATCTGGCAGATGACGGTGTATCACCAGCTGGACTTAAGCAAAAAATGGACCTGTGACAAAGGAGAACTCAATAATTAATGAAAACTACACATAAAAGCTAGATTGATAAAGAGAGCCAAGGAACCAATGTATTTACTTGCGCATGCCAATTTGAGCTGCTGCTTTCCCTCCCTCTCCAGCTGTCCCCTCCTCTATAAACACACCCTCGGCACCACTTAGTTCTGCTACAAGTTTTGCACGTATCTTCCCACCCTAGACAAACAATGCAATTGACCAAGGAAATACACCTTAAACATATAGACATGGGCAAACAAAAAGGACAATAAAGGGTAGCATATGAAAGATGACAATCAAATTCCAATCAATAAAAAATAGACAACCTCATTCCAGAAACCAAAGGATAACATGAATGGAATCAGTACATTATGCATCATATAGTCAAGCAAGCTGGCAAACCCTACTTTACAGAATTCAATTTTTTCCAGAGTTGAAAATCAAGATTATGGGAGAAAAAAAAATCATACCAAGAGCACTGCACTCTGTTTCCAAAGTTTTGTTCAAAAATTCATCAATGTTATTTCCCACTAGGAACTTTTTAAAACTATATTAAAAGAAATTTAAAAAAAAATAATAAGGAAGAGGAAAATGGGTTTTTGAGTTGAAAGATCTTCATGTATAGGAAAATCTTAAGTTCTATGATATTATTTATTTATATGAGGAAAACCAGGACTATTACATGTCTATATATAAGCTCTAAGTATTGTTAAGTCCACCTATTTGAAATTGGAGTGTGAAATAAGAAGACAAAAATTTGAGTACTTCAGAAAAAAGAAGCACCAAAAAAAATTATAACTAGCCAACAGAAAAAATGAACCATACACTGAAAAACCTGCACCCCTGCTACTTACTATTTCTACCGAATATGGAAATTAAAGAAATAGTGAACACCTCACATTAGAAAAACACTAATCTAGCAGCTAATAGATTCAATAAACATTGATACATTAATTTGGACCAGCAAAGACTCAAAATCAACCTTAAGGAACTCATCTGGCCTTAACCACCGTTTAAATTTAACTAGTTGAACAAAAAACTTACTGCATTTCTTTTAAGCCTCCCACGAAAGTAAAGCAAGGTGCTTCTCTTTGATTCACTTTCTGATATGCATTTGGTGTCGCACAAATTCACATTGGGGACATAAGGAAGAATTAGGTCTTTCTCCAGAAAAACTTGTCCTGGTTTGTACCTGCAGATTACATGATCATTAGCAGTTATTATAACCAGTCAAATACTGAAATGCAGACAAGCTTTCTTAGTTAAGCCATATAGTCACCAGTTCCCTGTGGAGTCCATATCTGGTAACAACCAAATTGCATTTTTGACATATCTACGAACAGATTTGAAAGACCATGGATGATGAATAGGAAATATGTGATTCCTTCCTTCCGATCGTTTCCATGCAGGCTGATCTGTCACCCACTTCAGAGCTTCCTATATCCACAGATAGCAGAGTTATAATTTTGAATGCAGAGGTAATGCTAATTAGCTTCATTCTCAACAAAAAGGGTTCTCCAAACAAGAACAGGCACATTTGCACATTTCATGGAACTTCAAGCCATAAACATGATTTCAAAAGTCCAATTCAGTGTCTTGGCCTTTTAAAAATAAACTTAATGACAATAAACTCAAACATTATACCATATCAAATGACAATATAAATCAACAAATTCCAAGTCAGGTACCAATGACGGGAAAAACACAGCTCATAATACAGAAAGGTTTCATTATCAAATAGACAATATTTCTAATTGAACTTGCATATTACAGATTAAGTAATACTCTTAATTTACCTTTCAATTCCTAAAGGACGCCTTTATAATATAAGTACATAATCTTCAGGGTTAACTCAAAAAAAGGATTTTTTTTTCCTCCAGAGATACATTTTAAAACCCTAGGTTCTCTAGCTCACCCTTGCATGAAGAAAAGTAAGAAGCAGTGAGTTCAAACTATCATGCTGCTCATTATCGTATCAATAATTCAATATTGCTCTAGATGTATCTAGCATGCCAACATCTGTTGGCAGAAACACAGTACAACATAACTACTAAGCTCATAAACATATAAATACAGTCCAGTTTGAAATAAAAGGCATTCAGAAATTACAAGAAAACCTAACATTTTTCTCGTAATGAAAACTAGAGACACATGAATATCAAATGCACATGCATAATGAAAACAAGTAGTAGATATCATAAAACATTGCAACATCACTCACACCCTATAAAGCGCCTTGCATTGCTGTTTCTCCAATAAGAAAAAGCTTATAGTTGTGAAAAAAGGCACGTAGAACAGATCCGCATCCTCCTGCCTCTCAACTCTCACCACACTTTTCAACAACCTTTCCGATTCGGGCGCAATCAGATCCGCCCAAAGCCAGTAATCAACAGAATGCTGCACGCACGTTATAATCACAGATACTATAATTAATTCCACAAAAAAATATAAAATTACTCTGATGATGATGATGATCATGATAATGATAAAATGCAATGATACCTGTTCGATTAATCGATGGACGGGGCTGCCATTAGAGGTGAGATTATCAGTGTTTCTATAAGTATTTCTAAACAGCCAAAGCAAATCGTAGGTGAATTTGGACGGCATCTCGTAAACGTAGACCCTAATTGGCAAATCCAACGGGTAGTAGGGTTCTCTGTAAAATCGATCGCGCTCTTTGGAAAACACTTGATCGTCGAATCTTGACACATCCTCTTCGCTAACTGTAGGAAACGGAGAGGAGGAGGAGGATCTCGGGTATTTGTGATTGAGGAAGTGCTCTAGGGAAGCGACGAAGGAGGTTTCGGATTTGAGAGAGAGATTGGGGTTAGTGTTAGGGTATGGAGAGGCTGATGGGTGACGGGTAGAGAGAGAGAAGAGTAAGAAGAGAAGAGAAAAAGCGAAAAGACAGATTGTGAAGAGGAGGATTGGAGATCTGGATCTTGAAGATAATATATGGAATTGTTTGTTCGCCATTTCTATTTTAGCTTTGTTGTTTTCATTAGTTTTAGAAGAATAATCTCTGCTCTTATGTAACTGATTCGTCAAGTGTCAGCCGCACTCTTTCAAATTTGCCGTTTTCTCTCTTTCGTTCCTCACAAATCCTCGGCTCCAGGAAGGGAAGGTCTTTTCTTCTCTTGTACAGTGTTTTGTTCTTGTTTCAAGGGGAAAAAAAGAAGAAGATAAAAGATAAAAAAAAAAAATACGAAGAATTAATACTGAAATATAAAAGATAGTGATTATTTCTGTATTTTATTTATTTATTATAATGGTCAAAATATAATAAAATATAACAAATTTTATTTTATTCTTATTAATATACATTGTTGTAAAACTTATATATTTAAAATAATAATTAGATATTTTTTTTATTTTAGTTGAGTGTTAAAATTAAAAATATTATAATAACTTTAGTTATAAAACCAAGATTAACTTAATAGATTAATCCGAGGTTGGACTGGTCTGAAATTATAAAAAAAAAAAAAAAAAGAGGTTTAACTTGACCTAATCTCATTAAAAACTCATGTCAACTTGAGATAAAATACGAGTTAAAAACTTGTTGATTTTTTTGAAAAAAATTGGTCAAAATAAGGTTTCATTGATTTTTTTAAAAAAAATTAGGTCTATCGAGTAAACCATCTCAACCTGTGACCTGAACCTTTTCTCAGATTGACTCTCGAGTCAGGTTTTAAAACTATGATAATAATTATTTTTATTCACACGTTTACTCGGGTCAACCAGTGTTGACCCTTCCAACCCGTGACCTAGGCCTTGCTCGATGGACTCACGAGTCGAGTTTTAAAACTACAATAATAACAATGTTAATCCTTACATTGACCTGGGTTAACCTAGGTTGACCATCCTGATACGTGACTCGGGCTTTACCCTAGGTTGACCCTTGAATCAAGTTTAAAAATTATGATAATAATTATTTTTATTTTATGTTAACTTGGGTCAACCCGGGTTTACCCTTCTGAAACCTAACTCGGGCCTTACATTGACCTGAATCAACGGGCAGCCCCTCTCGTAACCCAAGTCAACGGTCAACCCCACTTGTGACCCGGGCATTGCCCCAGGTCGACCCCCGAATCGGGTTTTTAAATTATGATAATAACTATTTTTATTCTTAAGCTAACTCAGGTCAACCCAATCTGTGACCCAGGCTTTACCCCGGATCAACCCTCGAGTTGGGTTTAAAAACTATAATAATAATTATTTTTATTTTTACATATCTTAGTTGGACAATTTTAGAATTAAGAGTTTTTTACAAGGATATTTTGGGAATAAAAAAATAAATATTGTCTCTGGAGACATATCCTCTATATATATCATGTTTTGAAAGTATAAAAATTCACTCCAAAATTGTTCTATAGACATATTTATTTTTATGTCTTTGCCTCTTTAACCAAACACTTTTTGTCTTCACTATGTATGTCTTTTCTATCATAGGACAATAACTAAACGTTACCTAAGTCTCGCACAATCTTTCAAAACAACAGTGTTTACGTTACTCAAAAGTCTACTTGAATTTTATAATTGGCCACCATGCCCATAGTAACTCCTTTTTTTTTGTATTTTTTCTTCAACCATTAACATTAACAAAAACTCTAACAACATGTTTAAACCCTTTAAATTGAAATCAATTCAAAGGTTTAATGAAATATCATATTTGAAATCTTTTTTAGTGGTATACTTGCATTTGGAAAGTAACAAGTCATGGATTTGAAATATAGGAATAAATGAGTTATTGTGACTTGGTTGTAACTTTCAATTTATTTTAATGAATTTTATAGAAGTATTAGGCAAAATAACAAATTTTGTTCAATAAAACTAGATTAAGATTAACAAAATTTGTTCAAAAAAAAAATTAAAGATTATCAATTAATTATGCATTATATGACAAGTTAATTTAGGAAAACTCTTTAATAAGTGAAAATTTAGATGAATGATGTATAGAATGAAGCTCAAAACCCTTTAATTGAAGTTAATTTGAGCACCAGATACAAGCATCTACTAATTTTAATAAGTGCAAATTTACTAGAAGGATCTAGCATCATTACCAAACATTTATAAAGATTGTTTTGTCTGGAATTATGATGAAATACCTGGTATATATAGAAGTTTGGTTGAGCATCTACTACTAATCAAGTCTATGTTTAAGCCATACAAATAACCTCCGCGAAAAATAGTTTTAGATGTGATTGATCATGTGAAAGAGAGAAATCAAGGATAAGAATATTATTTTTCAAACTTTCTAGTTTATTATATTCTTAATATACTGTTATTCGTGTTTTACAAAAACAATTCTCTAATAGTTATCTTTAGATAACTTTAAGGTTATTTTCTTGTGATAAAATCTATCTGAACTTTCTAAATAATTTATCCGAACAAACTAGATAATTATAGAAATAATTTTGTTATATCCTATAAGATAAATTTGATTGATTCTTTATCTAATTTAGGTAAACCAACAATCTAAACAAATTCATCTTTAACAATGCAAATAGTTATTCACTAATCAACACCAAATATTTTAACATTTACAATCTCCGCTTGTGGATCTCCTATAACAATTTTCACCATAGTAACCCATAAGTTATGGTACAAATCTCAATCCATGACAACCATTTCTTCTTCCCCATCACCCTAAACAAATCAGAGGCTCTATCTCTCTCCACACTGAACCACCTACACTTCTCATCAATAATCACTACCTAATCGACCAATGATGGTCCCCCTCTCTCATCCAGTTGAACAACAATAGTACCACAAGAGGAAAAAAAAAAATAGCAGACCATAAGGAAGAAGGAGAGAGAATAAGATAAGGATGAGAAGAAATCAAAGCATCTCGTGGCTTGATATCCCTTCTAGAGTGGCAATGAGTATCATTACCAATCTAGAAGAAAAGACAAGGAGGAAACACTCTTGATCCATTGAAAAAGAACCTTCAATAGTGGCGGCATGTGGTCATATATACTATTAAGAGTAGTAGCGCGTAGACTATACACTCCAAAACTACCAAATTATCACCACTACCCTTTACTATTCCGAAAACTTCAGTCGATTCCCTCAACTATGAAAGTTCGATTTCAAAACCATAATGTATTTGATTGCTTATTTTAAAAACACTAAATCTAGAATGGTATTATGATGACATATTTAGATTTGAATAATTTTTAACATGTTGTTGATTATTGCATATTATTGTGATTATTATAAAATATTTGAAATGTTATGTGAGTTCATTCTTGTTATGTGACAACCTCGGGGGTATGATACCACAGAGGAATTTATTTTTATTATGGGATAAGGTTAGAATTTATATCTTGTGATAAGGTTGGGAGGATCAGGTTGCACCAGGTTTATCTGAGGCATAATGGTTTGGTCTCGGTGTGAAATATGATATGGTTTTTGAATTGTAAAATTTATGTGTCATGTTGTTTTTGAATTGTTAATTTGTGTGTGGATGTTTGATTTTTTTTTGTTTAATTTTTTGGTATGATGTGTTTTGCATATGGATATGCATTGCGAATATTTATTGTGTTTTAAAAAAAATGGTTGGTGTGTTTCTAAATAAAATAAAAAGAAGAAAAAACACAAAAAATAATTGCGTGATAGTTTGATAAATTGTGGCTTTGTTTTCAAAATAATTGGTTTGTTAAGCATGAACATGGATCGGTGAGATAGAAAGTGTCTTTGGCGATACCCTCTCGATTCATTTTTCATTGCACAATAAACTATTATCCTACTTGTTCATGTTACTCTTGACGTGACAACATATGATAAAAGAAAAAACTATCATGTTCTTTTTGTCATCTTTGTTTGTAAATATGTTTTTTCATATTATTTGTGTTTTATAACATATTATCCTCTATTGTTATGAGTGGACTTGGGTCAAGTGAATGTGATCTCACATGGACCAATGAGTGGCCCCCTAAGAGCCTGTTTTGAACATATTCAAAAGAGAGGGATCAAAGTTCATTTTTCACTATCCATATAGGTTCAGCATCCATTTTAAATCCTACATCGATAAAATCTCTTGTTTAGGATTAACATAGAAAAAATTCATAAATCAATAAAATCTCCTTTTTAGGGATTAATGTCAAGATTTTTGTTAAGATTTCTAAATTGACAAAAACTCATATTTTTAGGGATTAATGTCAAAATTTCCACCAAAATTTCTAAACCAATGAAAAGTTTTTTATAGGGATTAACATCGGGATTTTCCTAAAGTGGTAAAATCTTTTATTTTTAAAGATTAACGTATAACACTTTCATCCTAGCTAAAAATTAATGAAATCTCTTTTTGAGGGATTAACATCAAATTTCTTAAGGAGTTTTTAACATACTTTTTAAAAAAAATATCATAAAATATATAAAAAAACCAATAAAAATAGGCTCAGAAATAAATTTATGCAATTAATAGTAGGCATAGAATAATTTAGGAGAGAACACATAACAAAGGTAATTTTTTGCTTAAAAGTTATTGTACAGGGGATGTTGATCTTCTCTTTGACATAACTAAATCAATACCTGAATCTTTGAATCTTTGGAACCAATGTCCATTTTAAGATTCATAGTATCTTTTACTTACAAAGTGACAACTCTATTATTTTTATTTTTCCCTTTAATTTTCGATAGTCCCGTATATATCACAATGTGACATTGGTGTCAATAGATTCATCTTGGAGAAAGAAACTCTATAAAGGTGGTTTTTCCGTTTTAACCATGCAAGAAAAAACAGATTAGGGCTTGTTAAGCTTTTTTTTTATTTAGTTTATTTTTTTAGATTGATTAAAGGGTGTTTTGGAATTTAAAATGGGTTTATTGTAGTTCTTAGGTTGTTTTTAGGTTCTTTTTTTTTGTAATAAACCAAGTTGAAATTTAGGTTTTAGGATTCCAAAACTCATACTTTAATTTTTCAGTCACTTGAGGTGGCTGAAAAATGTTCCATAGATGAATTATTGCTTACCTAAATGGACAAAGTGTTGTGCATTTTATTTAAAAAAAAAAACCTTGAGTGTTCATTCATTTTTCTATATAAATAAAAAACCAGGTGATCTTGGCTTTGCAGACCTAAGAGCACCTGAGCTTTTCCTATTAGACCAAGCACATGGGCTTAACTTTTTTTAATTTAATTTTAAATCATTTAGTTTTTTAAAAATATTTTTTAATTAATAACCTATATCTTGTTTTTTAGATTGTGTAGTTTAACTATTTTTTAAAATATTAAATAATCTTTTGAATGATTTCTTTAATTTCATAACACATAAAAGAGATTATTGTAATTTATCTTTAATTTTTTATTAAATTTTAGATAAGTTAATTATATTTAAATGATATATTTATAATAATAAAAATCATATCTACTTAACAACTAGAATAAACCTCTAAGATAAATAGCAAAAGATGAATAAAACAATAAAGACAATTGAAGTAAAATTTTTGTAGGTGTATTTATCTTTTGCTTCTTACAAGGAAGATTAGTTTCTCACTTTAATTTTTAATTAGTATCTACAACTATTTTTACAATTTATTAGTTAGTATATTTTTTCAATTTATTATATTAAGTGCAAACCTCATTTTATTAGTACTGAATTTAATGATATAAAAAAACACATATATAGTGTTTTCTTTTCTTGTATTATAAGTTAAGTTGAACTCAAGTAGTGTGGGCACACTAACAACTAGTATCATTGAGAGTAGATGTTCAACTTTTTTTTTTTATCTACTAACTTTATTTTTCTCATATAAAATAATTTAGCGCAACAAGGTTTGTCTTGAAATTCATTCCAATGGATAAAGCCTCATTCTTGTTGTATAATATTTGGTAAACCCTCTCTCTCTCTTCGTTCTTCTTCTCCCATCAATTTCCCTTTCTGTTTAGGTTACCATCAAACAAATAACATTCAAAATTATTGATTAGAGTTAATGGGTTGTGTTTTGAACATTGATAACCCATAATTGATTGATAAATATTGATTTTGTTTGACCTTCTATTTTGTTTATTATATTATGTTTTTTATGTAGTGCTATGTGTTGGGTTCCTGAAATTTATACACGCAGCAGAAAGGGTAAATTTAAAATAATTCGGCAGTTTTTAAGATCCCGTTAGACAGATCTAAAGTTGTTTAAGGATTTCTTACCTGAAGATCCGATCTTCTCCAGCTTTGAATAATTCTTTAAATATTGGATTGTTGCAAGCCCCAATCGTCCAATTATTTGACCTCTAACTATAATTCACACGAACCATCAGTTACAAATCTTCTAAATCTCTATTTAGGAGAGAGAAATTGCTATGCCTAGAGTGCTAGCTTTTTATTTTGCAACGAACATAGTTTCTTTGTCTAACAAACAACGTTTTGAAAAATAAGAGTCATGACTTTATATTTATATGGAATCCTAAAAACCCTATAAATGGTAAAATATATATTTTCCCCTTAAATAATATTCATATATTATTTAAGGATAATTTTTAAAATCTAATTAATCAAGTCCCTACTTGATTATTCTAGTACTAGAATTATAATCCGTGAATTAAATACATTCTAGTGCTTAATTTCTAAAATTATTTTCAATCAAGTCAAACTTAATTAATTATCTTAGTTTAATTTCTGACTAATGATTCTTAATGTATGTAGCCCATTAGTTTCCTAATATGTTGACCCATATAAAAATTATAATTCTAAATAAATAGAATTAAATAAATCAAACAATTTAATTTATTATCAATTCAATAATTAATTAATTTCTATTTGAAGATCAAATGCATTGTTTAGCAACGTGTCATAATCCCCCGAATATTAGAAAAGTCATAACTGGTTTGACTTAACCTTTAAAAGACCAGTTTCTCAGTGTAATTACTATCTTTTCATTAATAATGTTCTGATTTATACATTCTAGCATGGAGTGTGTTTGTCATGTCAAATAATATTTGTTCACAATATTATAGTAATTG
This sequence comes from Populus x sibirica, assembly GCA_019202695.1. Lineage (NCBI taxonomy): Eukaryota > Viridiplantae > Streptophyta > Magnoliopsida > Malpighiales > Salicaceae > Populus > Populus x sibirica. The sequence continues at coordinate 242,189 of JAGMVL010000899.1, read as the reverse complement.
ATCTTTTAAATAAGATTTGAAACTATTTTCAAATCTCATTCCACCTTACACAAGGATTTAACAATCAATACTATTTGAGAACATGTGGAGTATTTTTCTTAATTCACTTAAGGTGGCGAATCCTCTCTTGATCATTCAAATACGTTCATATAGTTTATGTTATATTTAATGTTCGTCCATTTGCTACCTTTATCAAGATAATGTGTAACAGGATTAAAACATGACACTCCTTATATAAGATAACTTAGTGATCTCAAGTCTAATGATTACTTACACAACTATCACGTGAATCTTTTCATAGATATAGGTGATCTCTCCATATAGAATTCGCATGCTGGTAAGTTCAGTATACATGTCTTATGACAAACAACTACATAGTAGTTCTAAGTATCCCTTATACATCAAATTATGAGAACAACTGCTTCCTTTCATAAAACAAAAGAACATAATATGTATTAGCTTCTACGATTCTAATGAATGCCCAATATTTAAGATAGTATCGACCAGGAATATTTTACGAATAATGTTTTGATGTAATAAGAATCTCATAATTATAACAACTTTATAATTTTCTTTGCAAATCATTTTTGTCTCATGGATTTTATCTTTACTCTAGATTCATAAATCATATATAAGATTCATTAATATAATATTATATGAATATTAAAGATAAATTAAGTCTTTATTAATAATAAATATGTATTTACATGAATATAATAATGTCATGTGTAACCAACCGATTGGCTACAGAGCATATTAAATTAACACCATGTTAATAAATATGTTATGCTATGAGATTAAAAGGCCAATTTATTTGACAATAAATTGATGTGTTGTTGTTAGTAAAATCACTTAAATTAAAATTACTATTAAGAACATAACTTAAACTAAATAATTTCTTTAAATAATTTCATATTTTCTCAAAGAAAATAAATGAATTCTTTCTTTGAAAAAAAAACACAAATACCAAAAAAACATAAGTAAATAATAAATAATAATAGAAAATTACATAGTTTTTTAGTAAATAAAAATCAAATGATTTAATAAAGATCTACCATTAGATTTAATATATTTAAAATAAAATAATTAAGATTGATTAATTTTAAAATATTTATGGTTATTAATTATTTAATTAAATAATAGTTAATTAAAAAAAGATATGGCATTTCCTTAGTGTATACAAATGTTAATCCTTTTCCTTAAAAAAAGAAAAAAGTAATCTTTTTGTACTCCAAAGATATTAATATTGATTGCAATATGCATAAAATTATAGCACTTAATAATCAACTTGAAACTTGTATTCTTGCTTTACGTTAGATTTTGTAATCTCAAAGCTGAAGTAGTGGATAATTAATAGAAACTTTAAAATATGTGTGGCCTTTTCCTTATAGCAGTTGTATTGTGGACACACACTCAGTGCAACGTGGACTTGTTAAGCACTGACTTTTTTTATTTTCATTCATTTTTTTATTTTGATATAGTCCTTTTAGGATAAAATTTTAGGTAAATTTAAGTTAAATTGTTAAAGAATGATAAAATTAAAAGATAGAGGACCGAAGTGAAAAGGAAAAATAAAATGGATGACACTTTTAAAGTTTGCACACAAAAGTTCACTTTAGTTTTTCTTCTTTCCCAATAATACCTTTGCAGTTTCTCAAGATTTTTAAAATTCAATTTTGATACAAAATCTTATTTTTCAATCCCTGGTTAGATATATAAGAGAGAATGGTTGGCTAAATACTGGTAATAGAGAAAGAATGTTTTGGTTGACACCAATTCTGGCTACAAAAACCAATATAGTGTCCACAAGTTCCATTTGACGAGGGGAGTTTACCCTAGGTGTTATTTCACCTTAAAATCATGCTTTTCAAGCAAAATATGTGGATTATTATCATGTTTATGTTTAATGTATTTTCCATAGTTATCAAGCCCAACTCGGGACAAGGACAAGGCAAAGGGTTATGAGGGTCAACCCAGGTTAATCCGGGATAACCAAAAACAAATTCCTTATTTTTTTAAAAGATCAAAACTGCATCATTTTTAGTTTTTTTTTAATAAAAAGTTAACAAGTTTTGTACTAAGTTTGGTCCGGTTTTTCTTGAAATAACCACGTAGGAAGTCAACTTGGGCTTTTAAGTGGGTCACACTAAGTAAACTTCTCCTTTTGAGTGGTCTAGTCAGGGTGTAGACATAAAGGAGTAAATGGTTAAAACATGAACATGGATGTAATACGTGTTGTGAAATGTTATGGGCTAACGGTAAGACACTGAGTTACTGTCATACAAGATAATAAATAAATAAATAATTTGGCAAGCTACCTATAAGAGTAGTCGAGGAGGTCACGAGTGTGCAATGTACGTGCATGTGATTGTAGAAATACATAGTTAATAAGAAAACTAGAAAAGAGACGAATTTAGGGAATGAAGGGAACTAATACGTACTAACGATGAGACGTAAATGAACATTGATTCTGGAGTTAATACTTAATATTACGAGTGTTTGTGCACAGAAGTCGAGTAATTATGGATACAAAGTGTTACTTGGTGGGCTCTAAATAGGATTAGAATGTGAAAATATGATGGTATGAACAAGTAGTTAAGTATGAAATTATAGGAACCATGAGGATTCCTATATTGAAACACTAAATAGCTAAGATAAATCATAGTTGTTAAACTGTAAGGAGTGCAACACGAAATTGGAAAACTATGACAATGACAAGAATTACATGTTAATCGTAATGGACTTCAATGATGGATCCTGAAAGTATTCAATATATTAGTTAGCCACAATACCAAATACTAACAAGTAAATAGATATTTAGTTGACAATATGACAAGCTAAAGTTACGAAATTGAGACTAGGTCATTTGAATGGTGGATGACTCGGGTGGTTGGCACAATACTTCACTAGTTGGGTGGATGATATTTAAGATAATTGATGTTACTTATACCTTTGTTTGAGAAGGAGATATTATTAACAGTGTGACTACCAAGAACAATCATTGGATAAGATAAATATGACGTTTGGGGTGTAGTTATGTTATAAATTCGGGAAGTAATTATAGGAATACTACGTAACCATGGGAAATAAAGTGATGAGTAAAAGAAAACGTGTGTTTAGTGGGAGCATGACATGCTTCAACAGTGGAAAAATAAGGTGAAATGGTTTCCTCGAGACAAACACAAAAGTTGGGCTAATAGCTTATTGAATTTAATTGCCTATACTTTTATATAGAATCCAAGACGCGTTTCTTCTATCCATATTACAGAAAGGAGAAATGAAAAAGAGAAAGAAGTACCCAATAATATTCGCAAATATAAGTAGAAATCTTAAATTTCGAGGACGAAATTTCTTGAAAGAGGGAAGAATGTGAAACCCTAGAAAATTTATAATTTAAATATACGGATGTGTAACCTGCCATGTAAATGTAAGACTGAAAGTGATATATAATGGAGGGGATGACCTCTCTAAAATGAATTTTGTTTTAGAATTCATAAAGACAGAGAAACTGGTAACGTGTTTTGATGGATAAAATAATGAGTGAAATGACAAAATATTTATAAGAAATAAGTGAGGTAATAAATGAATACATTTTAAAATAATAAAATGAACTTAAAGGTTTAGAAGGATAATTGATATTAATTTATGTGAAGATTGAACAAGAAAATTTGGATCGTTGATGAAAAATCATGAACTGACCAATTTTACATTAGAAAGCAGAGCTCTCAATCCAATCTTCGGATCGGGATGAAATTTTACATGAAGTCTATTAATATGTTTTCCTACCTTGGTGAAAGATCTCATCTCAATGGGAGGTTGGTAAAGACTAGCGATTTAAGCAGAAACAAACCGGATAGTTTACATAAAAAATAAAATAAAATACATAAATGGGGGACATAAATGTAATTAGAGGAAAATGTGCCTTTAAAACAGCAAAAGGCCACCAGTTCAAAAAAAAAAAAAAGAGAGTGAGAGTGAGGCAAGAGAGAATTCGGCTAGAGAGAGGTGCAGAATTTGGAGGAACCAATAATGCTCCGGTGGCCATATCTCTGGCATCCACCGTTGGATCATGTTGTTTTTTTGGATATATTGTTCTTATCACACTCCTCTACAAACGGACCGTAGGGATTTGAAGGTACGCAATCCTTTTGACAGATATCAGCATCAGAAGTTTCCTAGAAAACAAAAGGAAATACACCTGCAGGGCAGTTTTGGTCTCCGGCCGATTTATCTCTCTTCCACCGTTGGATCATGCCTATTTTTGGATATGTGGTGCACCTAGATGTTTTCCTCATTATGGACGGTGGAGATCAGAAACGCACACTCCGGCAGGGTGTCGTTCATGTTGAACAGTAGTTCGTCCATTTTCAGGTTAGTTCGGTTTTATTCAGATCTATGGAGATCCAACCGTTGGATCATTCTGATTTTGAAATATATTGTACACAACGCGATGATCTATATTCTGACCGTTGGGTTCAAGCAAATAATCAGAGGTGGAGGACTTATTTCTTTTTTAATCTATTGTTAGTCTTAGTAAAAATTTAGGAAGCTTGATTTAATTACATGTTTTGATGAAATTAAAATTGTGTGGGTGTAGGGTTTATGTAAGATGTAATGGTAAAATATATTCTTGTTATTAATGATGTTATAGATTAATTGTGTTGTAAAATGTGTTAGGGAAGTTTTGAAATTTGGATGAAGGGACATTGAGTTTGTTGATTTAATGGATATATATTTTTAGGCATTAAAAAGGATTGGGTCTAGTGGTAATTGAAAGAAAACTTGAAGAAAATTGTATCCTCCATTTAATGCAAAGATTCGGCCTAGACATATAAATTAGAGGATGAGCTTAATTGTTTTAATTGCTACGGAATTTGAGTTGAATGAGGTTAGAATAGATATGAAATGAATACGTAAAGGTTTATCTGGAATAATTAAAAAGGGAAACATCCCTCACAATGAATGAAGGCATTCGGCCAAATGAAGAAGAAATAAGGAGATAAGACTTTGATTCATTTTCTATGTAAATTAGGTATGTATGCATTTATATGTATAAAGAAAATTAGGTAGTGTCAATTGAAAGAATTTTAAAACGATCCAAATTCTTATCATAATATGGAATTCAACCAAAAATAGAAATCTTGAACTGAGTTTATTCGACCTAATGTTATGGGGATTTTTATGGGATGGTGGTTTGTTGAATGCCAAATGAATTGTGTTATGTTTGAAATAATATATTAATGTGAGGAAAATTTCATTTTTTGTGGAATTTTAAGGTTGTTCAAATGGATAATAAAAGGGGAGAAAAATGTTAAATTAAGGCGTGCATGGAATTATGATGAAAAATATGTTGTTACATTTACTTAAGATGAAGTAAAGTGGACTTATGAAAAAGAATTGAAAAACTCATCATGAAAATAAATAAATAAAAAATAAGGTCATTCGGCCAAGAATTGGTTTGATAAGAAAAATGAATTAGTTTCAATGGTACAAATAAATGTAAGGATGTGAAGTTACTAAGTCTGTACATGATGGGTTGAGTAGACCAAAAAAAAAAATTGTTAGGCCATGTTTAGAGATATTCAGCCTGGAAAGACAAGTCATGAAAGGAAATGAAATGAATGAATAAATATACGAATGCATGTGTCATGCGATTTTAAATTTAAATGAATTTTTGAATGGAATTTCCAATTATGGGGAGCCACATTTGATATGTATTTTTAATGATATAGGAGAGATTGCAGGATCTGTTCAGTAGTATGGGACTTTTGCGCGAGTTCAAGCATTAGGTAGGTGTCTTACACCTCAAACTTTTGTTTTTTTACAGTACTTGTTAGAGTTAAATAAATGGTATTTTCTATAAATGTACTTGTGCTTGTGAAATTGTAAATGTTTATGTCGAGGAAAATATAGTGGACTAGTTGGCTTGAATAGAGTTAGTGGCGCTATTGTACTGACTGCCGAGTTAGATGCGTAATAACAAAAATAAAGTGTACCGATTTTAGGGTGATAAATTAATGGTATATTATGATTAAATTATTGATGCTCGATTTATATATGTATACTGATGATGTGTATGTGTTTAAATAATTTATATGAAGGAAGTAGATGTTCGACACCTTGGAGTAATTAATTAGTTTATATTTTTTCTATTGTAGAAGGAATTTTATAGATTTTAAATTCTAGTGTTGGTTACTGGAAATAATGCCCTGTTAAATGGGCAAGCTTTGAAAAAATTATTTCCTTGTTCATGGAAAGATGCCTAGTTACTGGAAATAATGCCCTGGTGAATGGCATGCCTTGAAAATTATTTCTTGGTGGAAATAATACCATGTTGAATGGGCAAGCCTTGAAAAATTATTTCCTGGTTACTAGAAATAATATCATGTTGAATGGAAAAGCCTTGAAAATTATTTTCTTGTTACTGGAAATAATGCTTGGTTACTGGAAATAATGCCCTGGTGAATGGGCAGGTTTTGAAAAATTATTTCCTAGTTTCTGGAAATAATACCATGTTGAATGGGCAAGCCTTGAAAAATTATTTCATGCTTACTGGAATTTATGTCTGGTTGAACGGTCATGTTAAGAAAATTAATTTACGAATTAATGGGATAATCACTCGATGTAAAATAGATTAATTGTGAAACTTTGAAGTTAAATATGCTGGTTTGTGAGAGATATTTTTGATATTTTTATTTTAGTAGATTTATCTCTACGTCTAGAAAAGAATTTATGAAAATTAGAAATTTCAAAAAGAAAATAAGACAATTTATTCGATGATATGAAAGTCACTTTTAATGTATATGAATAGTTAGTCCTTAATCAATTACTTATTGAAATGTGCAATTTTTTTAATCATGTTTAATACGATTATATTTTTGGGTACATCGCACCCTCGATCTGGAAAGTAGATGCTTGGATAAATAATTTTTATGTGATTAATGTAATTGGAAGAATTAATATTTTGTTGTAATATACTTTCATATCTAAAAATTATAATGTTTAACTTATTATCTTGTGTATGATGTAATTTATAATGTTATTATTATTAAGTTGAATTATGGTTGGTTGTATATATATTTTGAGTACAAATACTAAAAAAAAAAAGAAGGAAAAAGACGATGCATGTTATGAATTTTTTTAGCTTTTATCAGTGTTCTATAGAAAATAGAATTGAGATATTGAAATTTTCTTGAGTTTTGGGAGTCTAGATAATGGGACAAATATTATGATTGGTGTAACAGGTTGAGAAATGATTGAGTCGATAAATTGGTATCTAAAAATACAAAAGAAACTCTGCTGAAATTTCAGAAAAATAATATATATATATATATATATATATATTGAGTTTACAAGTTGAGACTGTTACACTGCCAAAATTTTTGGTAGAAATTTGGTAGAACCGGTATATCAAAAAAAAAATTACCTAAAAATTTTCAATGTATCGTAAAAAAAGATGTTCGAAATCGGGGTTGTTACATTAAGTTAGTTGAGAATTGAGTCATCACAATTTATTTTGGTTTGATATTTGTAGGTTTATCGCGATCTTAAATAAACACTTTGATATTTAGTTGGTTCTTAATTTTTTGAGTGTCTATATTTCTTATTAAACCGGATTGAGTCCATGACTCGAGTCACGAGTTTGGCTGGTTAGAAAAATTAGGCTTCATAATTTGTTTTAATTACACAAATAATTTTTGATTTATTTAATTAGATATATGCATAAACTTTTAAATTTACTATTAGGATTTTTTAGGTCTAAAAAACATGTATGAATTTCTATCATATTTATTTATTTATTTTGTTAAAAAAATTTGTTGACCTACAACCAAACACGAGTTAATTAATTTGTCTTTGCTAAATAGTTGGTTAGGTCGAGACAAAAAGACAATTCGACATGTCCTCCATGCATGTACTTGGAAAATTAGCGCTGGATTTTACTAAAGCGGCACAACATAAGTGGAAGAGGGTGATGTGAACAATAAAAATAGCTATACAATCAGTTGTGGAATCGAAGGAGAGGTGGTGAGATATTCAATCAGTTGTTGACAATGAGAAAATCCTGGAACATTTTAGCATTACGAAACCACCTTGTACGAAGCAATTTATAAATCATAAGAAAAAAATATAATTGTTACTCAGTTTTTGTTGGTTGGAAAGTAGTGATTTTCATGAAAAATAAATTTCTAAAAAATAAATCTTTTCTGATATTTGACAATAAATTAAAAATATTTTTTGGTATTTGACTATATCATGTTAAATGAGCTAGAAAATAATTTTTTAATTTTTTTTCAAGTTTATTAAAAAAATTAAAATCAAATCTGATAGATAAAAAAGATGAAAGATGATGAAATTGAAAAAAAAAAACAATTTCAAAAATTCTTGTACATAAAATAAATAACAATAAAAAAATAAGGACCAAATCTAATAGATAAAAATTTCAATTAAAAAAAATAAGAGAAAAAAATAACAACCAAAAGAATGAGGACCAAAGTTAATCTAAAAATCAAATTCTAAGAGATAAAATTGAAAGAAAAAAAAGACTTGAAACAAAATATATAGCAATCAAAAGATTGAGGACCAAATTTGATATAATTAACAAATAACAAGATATTTTTAAATTTTTCTTAACTTCTAAAAAATATTTTCCGTCTACTATTAAAGGAAAACATCTTTCTAGAAAATAAGTGGGAAACATTTTTTTGAAAAATAAACTAAATTTTTCTTTGACTGAAAAATATTTTTAATTAATTAATTTTTTAAAAGTAAATACATACAAGAAAGTTTAGAAAAAAAAATTTAAATTTTTTTTTTCATGAAACAGAAGATCAATAGTAAAAAGAAAGAGGGAAAATATTGTATGAACAATCTTTTAATTATATATGTATATTTTCGAAACTTTATAATCATGTTTTATGTATTTCTTAATACAAAAGGTCATAGATGATTCTGCACCAAATGAAATTGGGTCCCGGATCCTCCCTAAACGCTGTCAATTATATGTTCTACCGAACTTTTCCCTCTGTAGTTGATGCAATGTCTTTCCTCTTGCACTTTTTGGTAATGTAAAAACACCACCAAATCCACTGGACTCTTGCAATCATGCCCCTGAAAACGAATGTTTGAGCTTTTAAAATCGCAGGCGTTGAATCCGCTAGTTGCCCTTGACTTCCCATTCACAATCTTTGGTAATGCCAGAATACCCCCACCAAATCCACCGGACTATTGAAATATTTCGTAGAAGTCATATCTCTGCTGCTATTGGAAAGTCTATTTCCACGCTCGCCTATAGACAAGAACATTTCAAATCCATGTTATCGGAATAGCTAAGCCTATGAGGAGAGACTAAAAGCCACGTCAGCAGGAGGAGACGGTCAAGGATAATCGCTCCGTTGTTTCCGCGTTCAGACTTGAAATATCTATGATATAAATACAACAAAAATCTAGTGATCATATGGAAATTTAGATTCTACACATTATTACTATGTAATGATGTCGCAAAATCCCTAAAGCTTGAAATAAAGTTTTATGTTTGAATAATTAGTTAATTACTTCATTCTTGCTATTATATGATGTTGGATTCTCGAATATCATACATATAATAAAAATAATAAAATAAAATTATTTATAAATTTATAGGATTTCATTAGATAGATCTAAAATTATTTAGGGATTTATTACCAGAAAATATGATCTTCTTCAACTTTTAGTAATTCTTTAAAAACATGGTTGTCTCAAACAACAAATCGTCCAATTGTTCGGCCTTCAATGGTAATCCACACGAACCACCAATGAGAAATCTCTTAAATTCATGTTTAGAAGACAAAGATTGCTATGCCTAAAGTGCTAGCCTTTTATTCTATGACTTACATAGTTTTTTCTGTATAACAGACAACCTCATAAAAATAAGAGGTATAACTTACTATTTATAGAAAAATCTGAAAAACCCTTTAAATTGGCAATGTATCAATTTGCCCCTTGAATAATATTCATATGTTAATTTAGTATAATTTTAGAAATTAACTCAATCAAGTCCTTACTTGATTTTTTTAGGTTTAGAAATATAATCCTTGTATGAATTATATTCTAATCCTTAAATTCTAAAATATATTGGAATTTCTAACTCATGGTTCTTAATGTGTGTGACCCATTAGATTCTTAATATGTTAGCCCAAATATAAGTTATAATTCTAATTAATTAGAATTAAATAAATTAATTTATTACCAATTCAACAATTGATTAATTTATATTTGAAGATCATGTGCATCGTCTAAAAATATGACATGATCCCCCAAATATTAGAAAAGTCATTAGTGATTTGACTTAACCTTTCAGTGACCGGTTTCTCATTGTAATTAATATCATTTCATCAATAATATTATGATTTAACATTTAAGCATGAAGTATGTTTATCATGTTAAATCATGTTTGTCTCTATATAATAATCATTGATAATTTAAATAAGATTTGAAACTCTTTTCAAATATCATTCTACATTGGCCAATAATTTCTCAATCAATATTATTTGAGAACAAATGAAATATTTTTTTCTAATTCACCTAGGGGGATGAATCCTCTCTTGATCACTCAAATACCTTCATATAGTTCATGATATATCCAATGCCTACCCTTTCATTTCCTTGATTAAGATAACATGTAACAAGATCAAGACATAATATTTTTTTTTATATAAGATAACTTAGTAATCTCAAGTTTAAGAATCACTTACACAACTGTCACTTGAGGTTTTTCATAGATATATGCTCTCCATATGAAATTCTCATGTCTTATGACAAACACCTACATATTAATTATAGGTATTTTTTATACCTCAGCTTATGAGAATAACTGTTTCCTTTAATAAAAAAGAGAGCATAATATGTACCAGTTTCTACGGCTCTAATGAATATCCAATATTTAATAGAGTATCAACTATGAATATTTTAGGAACAATGCTTTGACAAAATAGAAATTTCATAGTTATAATTCTATTTGCAAAACATTTTTGTCCCATGAACTTTATCTTTACTCTAGATTCATTAATCTAATATTATATGAATATTAAAGATAAATCAAGCCTTTAATAATAATAAATATGTATTTACATGAATATAATAATATCACGTATAACTAACAGATTGACTACAAGGCCTATCAAACTAACAGATCCACCCTACATAATGAATATAGGTGTAGCTCAGTTGTAGGACGCCAAGTACATGAAAAAAAAATCATTTTAGTAAATGTTGGGACTCTCAAATGCTTGAGTCAATATGAAATAGAGTTATTCTATTTAAGAAAGACACTATGTAAAATATGATAAATCCTTTAGGGAATGGGTGTGGCATGCGCCAAAATACGTTTGGGCTGGCAGCACCTGCCAGACCCACTTGCGTTAGGCCCAGGCTCTAGCTTGGCAATGTGCCAGGCTTGCGCGTCGTAATGAGGGAGCTTATGAGCTCGCAATGTGTTTTCTCGGCTTAATTTTTTTAATAAAAAAACAAATGTGAAAAAATTTAATAAATCCTGATCCATCACTATGACAACGCTATCTTAGGGATATCCATTTTGCTTTATTAAGAAAGTATGACAATACATTTCAAAACTGATATATTTTTCTATGTTTATTTCAATGTAAGAAAGTTTTTTTTTCCTTCCCAGTTTTTTTTTCCTTCCCATTCTTCTTCATCTTTTGGATATATGGAAAAAAGAATTGTTTTAGTATTGTTGTTTTGCTTTGGTTGTTGTGTTTTGCTGTAGATTTAGTGCTCATTGTTATTGTGATAGTTTATATTTTTAAATTGTTTTTATATGGAAAAATATGAAATTCATGTTTTTTATATGTTATTTGATATATTAATATTAAAAATAATTTTTTTAAAATATATTTTCAATTAAAAAACACTATAATTTATAATTTATGAAACACACTATAAATAACATAATTAAAAAAACGTGTACTTGAAGCGTAATTAGTTGGTGGAGAGGAGCAACTTTCCAAGAACTGAAAACGAGATGAGAGGCAACAGCAAGGTAAGACCTGGCATCGGGCGTGCAATTTCAACACGGAGAGGTCAGACGACAGCTGAGCAGCCACGCTGTCATTTCATTTGATGGATAGGTGCCGGCGGGCAATTCTGTTCAAACTCACATGTTCACACAGGAGGAGTGATTGTTAATTGTTGCTATTCATTTAACAATAAGTTTTACTTTGACATGTTCAAGTTCGACCACTAAGTTGTGACGCTTTCACTGAATGCAGATATTCAGATGTGATATTATGACGTGTATGCTGTGATTAGAGATCAACGACGCCAATCTCGTTATCCGACGGACCACATGAAACGCGTATTCTACTATGAATGTGGTACTTTCTTCGCATTGCCAGTCTTGTTTATTTGTTTTTTTTTTAATGGGAGATTTGGACAGTCTAAACCTATGGCCTTCCATTCAAATAAAATAAAATAAGATAAGATAATGGACTCGTTTATATCGTATTAGTCACGAAGATAGAAAATAATGTTTTCGTTAACTTAATCGAAGGAGAAAAAAAATTAAGAAAATCATGAAATAAAAATTTATTATGCTTTCCAAAGAAACAAGTTACCAAAAAAGAAATAGAATTTTTAAGTCATTGTATTATCTCATGTGACTTAGTCAATTTAATAAATTAAAAATAATAAGAGCGACAGGTAAAATATATATTTTGACTTTAATTTTATTTTACAAGATAATATTTTATTTTTGTTTAATATTGAGAGAACGATATATTAAACCAATTCTTATTATAGACTTCATTGGATTTAACAACTTTGTTATTTTAATAAATTCTTACTTTATGATATGAGAACAACAATTGAGCAACAATTAAATATCGAGATATTTGTTTGAGACTATGATAATCTTATAAATTTTTTTTTTAAAAAATTATAAAAACTAATTCAAAATCAAAAAAATGATTTCATTACAATCCCAACACACTGCCCAAATCTTCTAAATTCTAGGGTGTATTTGGGAGTGATCGAACTGTGCTTCTAAAAGATTTTTTTTTTAAATAAATATTTTTGGGTGTTTTTGAATTATTTCATGCATTGATATAAAATATAAATTTAATTTTTTAAAAAACTACCACACTAAATAAAATACCATTTTAATGTTTCACACGCATCGCACTCGTTTATCTAATCCACCTACTTGTTCCTCAAATCAACCCCCTTTTCTCTCCCTCTTGTCTTAAAATTAAAAATAAAAGAGATCTTTACTTTTACGTCCCCATTTTGTCCAAACAAATTCCTCTCTCCTTCCAAACCCCAACGGACATACTAGCATCAAAAAGATATAGGGGCTGCAGGAACATCAGCCGGCGATCCACAAAACCCACTCTCCTCCTTACGAGCTCCTCTTCTCTTTTTTTGGTTCTCTGCCCTCAGTGCCAAGAACCTTCTTCCTTTCTTTTATTACATAACTAGATTCATAAAAAAAGGAAAAAAAAACCACCCCTACTACGTCACACAGTCACAGCTGTGTAATAAAGGGAAAAAAAACATATTTAGTCTCAGTCATGCCCTATTTGTGTTTGTAGTTTTGTTCACGACTCAGTCTTTCTATCAACACCCACACCTCTGTATACGAATTTTTCTTTCTTGCTTTTTGTACGTGAGAAAGATAAATACACAGTATGAACGGTTACAGGTGGTGGCTTTGAAGCATTCCTTTTTTGGTTTTAAAGATTGGTTCAAATTATTATTACTTGCCGTTTAGCATTTCCGAAGCTTTCAAAGAATCTGACAAAGGGATCTGTCCATTATTATCCCTCTCCTCAATTTATATACACACGCATAGATACAAAGAGAAGGCAAAACCTTTATTTAGTAAGACAAGTACTAGTCCTAACTACTAGATGATCTGCAGCGTTTTTCTTGGTTTTAAGATTTTCTGATGGCGTGATTAGTTGCTGCTGCTCGAAAGGTAAAAATGTTATACGGTGAAAAGGATCCTGGGGTTGTGTTGTTTTGCTACTACACTTCTGGGTTCAGTTTGCTTGATTATGTTTTTCGTTTTGGCTTAAATTGAGTAGGTTGTGAACATGCTTGTGCTAATTATGAGGCTTTTATTGGATCTTAGGTGTTTAGCCTTAGATTTTGGATTTTAGTAAACGTTAAGCCTTTATGCTTTATTTTATTGGTAATCAAACGAGGTCTTAATTAGATTTTTTGGATGATATGTAATTATCCCGGCACCTTTGTCTTTTTATGTTAAGTGTTTTTGACTTGATTTGAATCCTTTTGAAATTGAAAGGTTCTCTTTTCTTTGGCCTGTTGTTTAAATGTTGCGAGCAAGGTGAATTCAAGATTATGAGTTCTAGAATTTAATGATCTGTTGTGCCGTGCATTGTTTCTTGGCACCTAAGCAGACATCTGAATTATATATTGGAATTTTGATTATGACTGCGATATGTTAGAATCCGGTTGATATTATGAAGAATATGCTGATGGTGCACAGTACTATAATTGCAGGATTTGAAGAGACGTGTCCCTTACAGTGTTAAGATATGGCCTCAAGATCATTCAAAGGCACTCGATCAAATCTATCAATTAGCTCGGATGCTGCCGAATCTCACAAACCTCCTCTGCCTCAGACCGTGACATTTGGCCGGAGGACTTCCTCTGGTCGCTATATCAGCTACTCAAGGGATGATCTTGATAGTGAACTTGGGAGTAGTGATTTCATGAACTATACAGTGCACTTACCACCGACCCCTGACAACCAACCCATGGATCCATCTATCTCACAAAAGGTTGAAGAGCAGTATGTCTCAAATTCACTCTTTACAGGCGGTTTTAATAGTGTTACTCGTGCTCATCTCATGGACAAGGTGATTGAATCTGAAGCCAGCCATCCCCAAATGGCTGGTGCTAAGGATCCTCTTGTGCGATTTCAGGGTGTGATGCCAAGGTGATGAGTGATGAGCGTGGTGTTGATATTCTCCCTTGTGAGTGTGATTTCAAAATATGCCGGGATTGCTTTATTGATGCAGTGAAAATTGGAGGTGGAATTTGCCCTGGTTGCAAGGAGCCTTATAAAAACACCGAATTGGATGAAGTGGCTGTGGACAGTGGAAGGCCTCTTCCACTTCCTCCACCAGGCACAGTGTCCAAAATGGAGAGGAGGTTGTCATTGATGAAGTCAACCAAATCAGCGCTGATGAGAAGCCAGACTGGGGACTTTGATCACAATAGGTGGCTCTTTGAAACAAGGGGAACTTATGGGTATGGCAATGCTATCTGGCCAAGTGATGGGGGTTTCGGCAATGGGAATGATGAGGAAGTTGGTGGGCCCAAAGAATTGATGAACAAGCCATGGAGGCCGCTTACTCGAAAATTAAAGATTCCAGCTGCTATTATCAGTCCATATCGGTACAATCTTCATGTCTAGCATGGTTCTCTTTTCTCTTAATATTCGTAGTATGATGATATTCTTTTCCAAATGTTTAAATTGCTATATCTTCACCTATTTCATTAATTTGGTGCATTAGTATTAGTAGATGGGAAGATAATCACGCTCTGATAAACAAACTTGCACATGCACTGGCAATTGTTGTATCTTACCATGGTTTTTTGTTATTTCTTTGTTTTATCTTCTATCACTTTGTCATTGGCTTGAGGATACTGAGCCATGAGAAACATGCAACTTTGTCTCTCTGCCGCCAACAATTTCCCATAGAAATGCAAAACTTGATACCCATTTGGTCCATGACTCCACAGTCTGTGTTATATATCCACATGTTTATTCATTCAATGATGGTTGGATAAAATCCCAGGCTCATCAATGCCCTTCCATGTTGGGGGGGTTAAAAGGTGTTGCTACATCATAGAAATCTCCAACAATTTATATATGCACTCTTTATTCGCCTTCTTAGTCGATCTGCCTTGTTAGTTCTTTCCTTTCTAATCTGATATCTATGTCTGCCAAGCTAATAGCTCACAACTGTCCCTGTAAATATCAAGCATCAAATTTGAGCTCTAGAACTTATTCCAAAGATTTTGTAGAATAGCTGTATCTTTTGAGTGAATTTCCAGGGTCACTAAAAAAATTCTGAACTGATTGCATTTGTCACCTTGTATTAGAGAATTAATTCTGAAATTGTCTTCATTATTTGTGTTGTTTCATCAATGATTATTCTGCAATTCTTATGAGGTGCCAGCCACTAACAAATACAGACAAGAAAATTATAAATATTTTAGGACTTGAATCCTAAATGTAATTGTTGAAATCATGCTAACTTGTTACTATGGAATTTGATGTGCTAATTGAAAAATAGATTTAGGCTCAATGTTGGCAAAGCCAAGATGCTCTAGTTAAGTCATGGCTTATCAACTCCATGACTCCTAATCTTGTGTCACACTTTGTTTAGTGCGGAACAGCAAAGGATGTATGGGATGCTGTTAAGAGGAGAGGAGTTATCTTGATGAATTGAACTCCTCTTAACTGTGCTCATTTAAAATGCTTACATTATTCTGAGAAATAATTTCATTTCCATGAGAGATCCATCCAATTCTCTCTTTTAAAGACCCTGTTCTTTTGTTAACTCTCTAGAGAACTTTTTTTCAGGCCAGCTGCAACTGTTAATTTGACACTTGACTTGAAAACTATGCCTTCCTGTTTCTCTTCTATTGTAATTACCTTCCATGTTGTTTACTAACATTTTTACCTACGGTTTGATTCTACACTATGACAGTTACGCTGATTAATGCCTTGTGCCTCTTGCTGCATCTCTTCTTATAGGCTTCTCATTTTTGTTCGGATTGTTATTCTCGCACTATTCTTGCATTGGAGGATCAGACATCCGAACAACGACGCAATCTGGCTGTGGGGGATGTCAGTGGTTTGCGAGATCTGGTTTGCTTTTTCTTGGCTTTTGGATCAACTTCCAAAGCTATGCCCTATCAATCGTGCTACAGATCTGAATGTATTGAAAGATAAATTTGAAACACCCAGCCCTAGCAACCCCACTGGTAAATCTGATCTCCCTGGCGTAGATGTTTTTGTCTCTACTGCAGATCCAGAAAAAGAACCGCCACTTGTCACTGCAAACACCATCTTATCAATTCTAGCAGCTGATTACCCAGTTGAAAAGCTTTCTTGTTATGTTTCCGATGATGGAGGTGCACTTTTAACATTTGAGGCCATGGCCGAAGCAGCGAGTTTTGCAAATGTATGGGTTCCTTTCTGCCGTAAACATGATATTGAGCCCAGGAATCCAGAATCCTACTTCAGTTTGAAGAGGGATCCTTACAAGAACAAAGTGAAGCAAGATTTTGTCAAGGATCGTCGAAGAGTAAAGCGTGAATATGATGAGTTCAAGGTTCGAATAAATAGCTTGCCTGATTCTATTCGCCGCCGATCTGATGCCTATCATGCTCGGGAGGAAATCAAGGCCATGAAACTTCAGAAACAGCACAAGGACGATGGACCTGTGGAGAGTGTAAAGATTCCAAAAGCTACATGGATGGCAGATGGTACCCATTGGCCAGGGACTTGGCTGAATCCTGCTCCTGAGCACTCTAGGGGTGACCATGCTGGTATAATACAGGTATTAGTTTGGATACAAACTGTTTTTATCATTGTTCAAGCCATGTGAATGATTACACTAATTTTTAAACCATGTGCGGGTGTGGATTTGGAAATTGCAACAGACTTTCTTATTGTTATTGCTGATTGAACAAATCAATTCAATTTTATGTAAAACTAGTTGGGATGGGCTACAAGGATTCACTTTCTTCATCTTTTCTAAAAGCTGTTGTGACATTCAGCCTTTCTATGTGAGGCTGATTATTTAATTTACTGGATGCAGGTGATGTTGAAACCTCCCAGCGATGAGCCACTACTTGGAACTTCTGATGAAACTAAGATAATGGACTTTACTGATGTTGATATACGTCTCCCATTGCTTGTTTATGTTTCTCGTGAGAAGCGTCCAGGCTATGATCACAACAAGAAGGCAGGGGCCATGAATGCACTTGTTCGAGCCTCAGCCATTATGTCTAATGGTCCTTTCATTCTTAATCTTGATTGTGATCACTATATTTACAATTCGCAGGCAATGAGGGAAGGGATGTGTTTCATGATGGATCGAGGAGGTGATCGCCTCTGTTATGTTCAGTTCCCTCAGAGGTTTGAGGGCATAGACCCTTCTGATCGATATGCTAATCACAACACTGTTTTTTTTGACGTGAACATGCGTGCCCTTGATGGTCTAATGGGTCCTGTCTATGTTGGAACTGGTTGTCTCTTTAGAAGGATTGCTCTTTATGGCTTTGACCCACCACGGGCAAAAGAAGATCACCCAGATTGCTGCAGCTGCTGCTTTGCCCGGCGCAAGAAACATTCCTCAGTTGCAAACACCCCAGAAGAGAACAGGGCTCTAAGAATGGGTGATTATGATGATGAAGAGATGAACCTCTCCCTGCTCCCTAAGAAGTTTGGCAACTCAACATTCCTCATTGACTCAATCCCAGTGACAGAGTTTCAAGGTCGTCCTCTTGCAGATCACCCAGCTGTTAAGAACGGACGCCCGCCTGGTGCTCTCACTATTCCCCGTGAGCTTCTCGATGCATCAACTGTTGCAGAGGCAATCAGTGTCATATCTTGCTGGTATGAAGACAAGACTGAGTGGGGAAATCGAGTTGGGTGGATTTATGGATCTGTTACTGAAGATGTTGTCACTGGGTATAGGATGCACAACAGGGGATGGAAATCAGTTTATTGTGTTACCAAGCGTGATGCCTTCCGTGGCACTGCTCCAATTAACCTCACAGATAGGCTTCATCAAGTTCTCAGGTGGGCTACTGGTTCTGTTGAAATTTTCTTTTCCCGCAACAATGCCCTTTTAGCCAGCCGTAGAATGAAATTTCTTCAGAGGATAGCATATCTGAACGTTGGCATCTATCCCTTTACTTCGATCTTCCTGATTGTGTACTGCTTCCTCCCTGCACTTTCCCTATTCTCTGGCCAGTTCATTGTTCAGACCCTTAATGTCACTTTTCTTGCTTATCTCCTAATCATCACATTGACTCTATGTTTACTTGCTGTGCTTGAAATCAAATGGTCTGGCATCGACCTAGAGGAGTGGTGGAGGAATGAGCAGTTTTGGTTGATTGGAGGGACCAGTGCCCACCTTGCTGCTGTGCTTCAGGGATTGTTGAAAGTCGTTGCAGGGATTGAAATTTCTTTCACCTTGACTTCAAAATCAGGTGGTGATGATGTTGATGATGAGTTTGCTGATCTCTATGTTGTCAAATGGACATCGCTGATGATACCTCCTATTACAATCATGATGGTCAACTTAATTGCAATAGCAGTTGGATTTAGCCGAACAATTTACAGTGTTATACCGCAGTGGAGTAGATTACTGGGTGGGGTTTTCTTCAGTTTCTGGGTCCTGGCTCATCTCTACCCTTTTGCTAAAGGTCTTATGGGAAGAAGAGGAAGGACACCGACCATTGTTTTTGTGTGGTCAGGACTTATTGCAATCACCATCTCTCTCCTCTGGGTGGCAATCAATCCCCCGTCTGGCACCACCCAAATTGGTGGCTCATTCCAGTTTCCGTGATAGGTCTTTTTCTTTCTTTTTTTGTTTCATTTATTCAATGGCGTTCCTTTACTAAATTCTTTTTTTCAAAACATCTTTCTGCTGGAGTACAGGCTAGATATGTTTTTGCACACATTTTGTGTAGTGGCTGTTTACTTTCACAAAAGTTCTAGTGAAAATGGAGACAAGGACTGAGAAGATGGGTAACTGGTTTTCTTGGCACTGTTTTTGACAATGCATTACATGAAATACTAAAACCAGAGACCCATCTTTACGTAGATGATTAGGATTGTGATCATTGTCTTCTTTTGTTACTTAGAAAAGTGTATCAATTTTAAGGGAAATTGCCCTGTTTATTCCAACGCTTCATGGCTATGGCGGGGCGGGGCCCTTGTTATATCGCACGTTAACGGACTGTTTGACCTTACAGAACTGCGGATATTTGAAATTGATTCTCCTTTTAATTACAAGTTAAACAATATCCGCAAGTGATTTTCATCTTGCATGGTCAACTATATTATAACAAGCTGATGACATAACAAGGAGGATGCATCGTTATTAAGCCATTTGTTGACATAATTGATAAAACCCCCTTTATTCTTACAAGACACAACACAAATTCTCAGTGAAAATAGATAGGGATTGCTTCACTATGTCTTATGAACTATAAGAAAAGCCATCCTTTAAGAGTTATTAGCTAAGGCGGTGGGGCATGGGCAGTGAGGGTTTAGCTGTTAAAAATAGCTGTAATTAACCTTACTGCAACACGTAATTAATCTTCCCTTAAAAAGAATTGCTGAAGCTGAACATGCAGGAAATGTGAAGTGATGAGTTGTTGAAACAGCACGTATGCATGTTCAAACCTAACATCACCATGTTTAATTACATCTCTAAACATCATTACATAATTTCTTCATTGAACAGGCCCAAAGACAGATCTCTCTTCACCTTCTTTCACCCAAAAGCAACTGCCATGGAAGCTTTCACGACCTTGTTAGTGCTTCTCATGAAAGTACTCGTCTGTGCAACTACCCCAACGGACATTCCTTCAAGAAGCCAAGACCTTGTCGTTGCCACTGACGAGATGGCAAGAGCCAACTACTTCAGTTTTGTCATGCTCATTAACATGGCCCCACTTGATCAGAAATTTCAGGGGAATGTCACTTTCTTGATGCCCAAGGATCGTATATTGTCTAAAATCAGGATGCATCAAAACGCTGTTTCTGATTTTTTGCTTCGCCATTCAATCCCATCACCCTTGCTCTTTGATCACCTACGACATATTCCACCAGGCTCGCTGATTCCCAGTTCGGATCCCGATTATATGCTTAACATTTCCAACAAGGGAAGGAAGAGTTTCTTTCTCGACAATGTCAAGATCTCTAGCCCAGATCTATGCACTGCAGGGTCTTCAGATAAAGTCCATAAAACAAAAATAATTTACAAATAAAATTATAAAGTTGTTATAATTATGAGATTTTTATTGCATCAAAGCATTGTTCCTAAAATGTTCCTAGTCGATGCTTTTTTAAATACTGAACATTATTATAGCCGTAGAGTTTGGTTCATATTATATTCTTTTTTTTATGGAAGGAAACAACTGTTCTTATAAGTAGAGGTATAAGAGATACCTAAAACTAATATGTAGATGCTTGTCATAAGATATAAACATTGAACTGACCCGCATGAGAATTTCATAAGGAGAGTTCACCTATGTCTATGGAAAGACTCACATGACGATTGTGTAAGTGATCTTATATAGAGAATGTTATGTTTTGATCCTATTACATGTTATCTTAATTGAGGCAACGAAATGACAGACATTTGGTATATCATGAACTATATGAAGATACGTAAGTGAGGATTCATCATCCTAGGTGAATTAGGAAAAATGTTTTCATCTATTCTCAAATAATATTGACTGAGAAATCCTTAGCTAAGGTGGAATGAAATTTGAAAAGGATTTCAAATATTATTCAACGATCAATGGCTATTATGTAAAGAACAAAAATGATTTAACATGGTCGACATAATCCATGCTTTAATGTTAAATCAAAATATTATTGATGAAAATATATTAATTACACTGAGAAACCAGTCACTGAAAAGTTAAATCAAACCACTAATGACTTTTCTAATATTTGGAGGATCATGACACGTTGCTAGGCGATGCATCTCATCTTCAATTATAAATTAATCAATTTTTGAATTGATAATAAATTAAATTATTTAATTTATTTAATCTTATTTAATTAGAATTAGAATTTATATTTGGGCCAACATATTAGAAAACTAATGGATCACACATATTAAGAACCATTAGTTATAAATTAAACTATGATAATTTAATTAAGTATGACTGGATTAAAATATATTTTAGAAATTAAAGATTAGAATATATCTAGTATGTGGATTATATTTCTAAACCTAAAAAAATCAAGTAAAAACTTGATTGAGTTAATTTCTAAAATTATCCTAAATTAATATATGGATATTATGCAGGCGGGAAGTTGATGTTTTGCCAATTTATAGTGTTTTTCTTAGATTTCTTTATAAATAATAAGCTATGCCTCTTATTTAAAAAAAATTATTGTCTGTTAGACAGAAAAACTATGTAAGTCACATAATAGAGAGCTAGTACTCTAAGTATATCAATCTCTCTCTTCTAAAAAATGATTTAGGAGATTTCTTACTAGTGGTTTTAATGGATTACCATTGGGGCCAGACAATTAGATAGTTTGTAGTTTGCGACAACCCAGTCTTTTAAAGAATTATTCAAAACTGAAAAAAATGAGATCTTCAAATAATAAATCCCTAAACAACGCTAGATTTATCTAATAGAATTCTAAGAATTTTCAAATAATTTTTTTATTACTAATATTTATGCTGTATAAAACCTATCACCAACTTCATCATTGACGATTCTTTGATCACAACGGAATTTAAACATTTCAATATCCCATGTTATTGTAATAAAATTTGAGAGTATTTTTTAACGAAGTTTTAACTAAAAAAAAAGAAGAAGAAAAAGGTGTATATATCTTATTTTTAATTAGTTCTCAAATATATCCATATCTATATCTAAAAACCAATTTTTCCAATTATATTTACCAGTGAGCACTCGCTGAGCTTTATTTATTTATTTTATGCCCAAACTCTCTCCTTTTTAATGTCAAAACACTATGTTTTTTCTTAGGCTAAATATGCTGACTTTCTTTCTTTTTAATTTTTAATGAGTGATGAGTTCCTTTGCTCTTCCTATAGATAACGAAATCTACGAGCAAATTAAAAATAGCTGTAATTAACCTTACTGCAACACGTAATTAATCTTCCCTTAAAAAGAATTGCTGAAGCTGAACATGCAGGAAATGTGAAGTGATGAGTTGTTGAAACAGCACGTATGCATGTTCAAACCTAACATCACCATGTTTAATTACATCTCTAAACATCATTACATAATTTCTTCATTGAACAGGCCCAAAGACAGATCTCTCTTCACCTTCTTTCACCCAAAAGCAACTGCCATGGAAGCTTTCACGACCTTGTTAGTGCTTCTCATGAAAGTACTCGTCTGTGCAACTACCCCAACGGACATTCCTTCAAGAAGCCAAGACCTTGTCGTTGCCACTGACGAGATGGCAAGAGCCAACTACTTCAGTTTTGTCATGCTCATTAACATGGCCCCACTTGACCAGAAATTTCAGGGGAATGTCACTTTCTTGATGCCCAAGGATCGTATATTGTCTAAAATCAGGATGCATCAAAACGCTGTTTCTGATTTTTTGCTTCGCCATTCAATCCCATCACCCTTGCTCTTTGATCACCTGCGACATATTCCACCAGGCTCGCTGATTCCCAGTTCTGATCCCGATTATATGCTTAACATTTCCAACAAGGGAAGGAAGAGTTTCTTTCTCAACAATGTCAAGATCTCTAGCCCAGATCTATGCACTGCAGGGTCTTCAATTAGATGCCATGGCATCGATGGGGTGCTGCTAGTAGCTACGGATAGGCATCCTTTACCTGCTTGTTCCAACAGCACAAGTCCTGCTGTTGTGGCCCCACCACCAAGCCCATCACTCCCATTACCAGATATTCCATCATTTCCATCATCAGCTCCTCCTCCTGGGGCTGCTGCACCGACAGACCAAGAGCACAACCCAAAACATTCAGGCTCTTCCCAACTAGAAAGTCTCTCTCTTGGAGGTTTATTAAAATTCATGGCGACTTCTATTTTGGTGTTAAATGCCCGGGTTCTCTATACAGTGGGACAGAATTAAAGGATTTGGAGAAGTGTACACAACGGGTCACATGCAGAATATTTTTTTAATGAATTATTCTATAAAAATAGTCAATCTATTTTTCTCCTATCATTACAAGATAGCAAGCCTGGAAGAAAATTCCAAGTGCAATGTTTCTTCTTTTTATTGGGTGAACACTATCTTTGCTCTTCTATTGGTCAATTGACTACACCATAGAATTTTCCTTTGACAAATAATGCTGGTTAGTCCATACCGTTTAGGACCCGACAATTAAATATGTGCGACATGTTACACCAAGTTTGTTTCATTTTTTTTTAGATTAACATGGGTATTCAGATCAGTTTGTGCACACCTCGACTAATTCCATATGCACTGAAGTTAATTACCATGTAAACCTCCAGTGACCTTGAGGTTTGTGAGACTCGAACTGGTAACCTCTGGGGAGCAAACACAGGGCCTAACCAATTGAGCTGCACCCCTCAGGGTTAAGATTGTTTCATTTTAATTAGATGAAAATAAATTTGTTTATGAAAATAAGTTTGTTTCATTTTAATTAGATGAAAATAAAACAATTATACTGAACAAATAAAATTAAAAAAAAATCATGATAACTTCAAAAAATAACCTTAAAAATTATATAATTGGATAAAAAAAATAACATTCAAATTAGGATCGAGCTAATCCAAGGTCAAGTGATAGATATGTAAGTTGGGTAATAAGGAACAAACCAACTCATGTTAACTCGTAAAACTTGTTATCCAGGTTATGAGATTGAGTTAACCCCATATAAAATAAATTTAAGAAAACCACAAAGTTTTTTTTTATTTTAAAAAACTAATGTTTAACATGAAATCGAATAATAAAGCAAAAAAAAAAAAGGATGCCAAACTACATCAACTTTTCAAACCCGTAACTCTGATCATTAGACCGGAAGAACCATACATGAAAAAATGGTAAAACTCAATTCATAACAAATCTAGCATTGAATGATGAAATATCACTTTTATCATTACTATCATCATCATCATATATAATTCATTATTGTTGTTGTTGTTGTTATTATTATTATTGTTGTTATTGTTATCATCATAATTATTACTATTACTGATGCAAACCTTATCAGAATTTAATTGAATTCGCAAACCCAAGATCTTTCTAATTTGGCTTAAGATTGAGAATTGAGCTTGACATAATGGATGATTTGCCCCAAGGCACAAAAACTATAATAACCACCCTCATATAACATCCTCACCCGGAGATGAGCGTAAGAATTATAAAATCAGAATAAAAATGGTCAATTCTTTGAAGAGTATAGTTCAATCAAGAACCAAGCAAGAAAAGTCCTTATTCTCTATGCTTCAACATGCAGAAATTAATGTGAATTAAATCTGAAAAATAAGTCTTATAAAAGAGTATTTATACTCTTGAAAATAAACCCTTAAGATAACTTAATAGGCTCACTTGATCCAATTTGAAACTAGGCCTAAAATAACCCAAAAACTAAGTAATAAAAATAAATATTCTGAAATTTTTATCCTATAGTGCCACCACTTCTCTTTGAAGAATAGACTAGGAAATTTTCTTGTTCCAATAATCCTATTTTGCCATCACCTTTAGTGTCCAAGGTAGAATAAGATTTTCCTTTCAATTAAATTTCTTTGATAGGTTAGGCTTTCTCTGCCCAAATAATTCATGATTTTCTTATTGGATTAGGAAATACAAAATACTTGACAAGAAAGCCCATTGATGCTAAAATCACTCCCTTATCATGGGCCATGGTTCTCAAAGACTTCTTGAATATGAATCAAATTTATTAAGGCTTGTTCTTCTTGGGTTGTTGTTTTTTTGTAGTTCACCTTGGCCCATATATCTTGCAAAAGCCTATTAAATGCTTCCTTGAACTTCTTTGCTTTAGCCCTGGTGATTGGGCCTACTAGAACTACTAATAGATCATTTGATGTGGGTTGGATCACATCAATTACTATTAATATTACTATTACTATTATAATAATCTATCATCATTGAAAAAGCAAAAATCATAAACCTGATTTGAAGGATAAAATTGAAAATCATAAAAACTTTAATAAAATAACCAAGAAAAAAAATTAAGAAATCAAAAGAAAAAGAACCAAATTGAAAAGAAATTTATATATTATAAATTATAATTTAAGTATTAAATTGAAAACAAATAAAAGTCTAAGAAAATACAAAAGGACCGTAACTTATTTTTTTGGGTAGGAGAGAGAAATGAAGAGAAAAAAGGCCAACTGGTGATAAATTGACCATTATAAGCTGACACGCACCATCCAAGAAGGAAGAGGAGACGAAGAAGAATAAAATGAGACAGTGGATGCATATTTTACACCACTAGGAGATGCCGCACCCACCGTCCAAAGAGCGTGGCGTCTCCCATGTGCAGATGCATGGCTTCTCAAATTAAAAAAAAATTCATTAAATGTTGAATGATGTTATTACCCTTGACCAAACCAACAATTAAAAAAAATACATAAGGCTAAAATACCCTTGCCCGACAATACTAGTTCTTTTGATTTAGGGGGATTTTTGGTCATTTAACTATTCATTAATACATGTAAAAGATGATAATACCCTCAAACAAACCTATAACGACTAATTTACTATGTAGAAAGACAAAAATGCCCATAATTAAAAGGCAAGAAATTTTTTTGGGAAGGACAAAAGGTCATTTCACTATAGCAGTGAATGAGAAAATATACCCATATAATGAATTTGCTTTCCATTTTAGTTGTTTTTTATGTAATTAATTTAACAGAAATGTTGAGGAACTGATCTCCTCTTTAGTATATATAAAAAAGCAACTCAATTTTTATGAAGTATAGTTATGTCACCATAACAAATTTGTAGATGAGAAAAAAACATTATTGTATTATATGTTATACAAAATTATAAATACTTGGAAACTGTGTAATGATTATGGTTATAGTTAGTAAACCCGACCCAAAAGATGACCCGACCAAGAGGCTAGGTCCCGAGGCACACAGATTGACCCAGGTCAACTCGAGAATATTAAAAAAATGTTTGAGTTTTTAATATCTCACATGAAAAAGTTAATAAACAACCATATATGTTGTAAATAATGAATTTTAAAAGATTATTAAAAGGTTTTTTTTATCCCATATTGGAAATATATTATCTTCTCCTTTTAAGTTGAAGTTTTAAAATCAAAATTTAAACACAACTTTCTCTTTGTGAATATATATATATATTAATGGACTTCCAATCCCACATTGAAAAAATAGAATTTTTTGCTAGTGTTTATTTAGTGAACTTTAATATGAGTTAGTAACCAACAAAAGAAGTGTGACAGGTTTTCCCACATAAAGTTGGGCCGAGTAATAGAAAAACCTTTGATTTTTCTTGTGTGCGAGGCAATGCCTATGCCTTTTGTTTTTAGTAATAATTTATTTTTGTCCCTTAAATTGAAACCACTAATGCACTTTATGTTTTTTAGAAACACCCATCTCATAAATATTTGTTCCATATAGATAAGTTAAAAGACATGTTATAAAAAATGTAAGACTAGATGTTCATAAATTATTTTTTTTGGTGTATTATAGAAAACAAAAAACATGATAAAAAAAGATCTAAAAAAAAAAGATCTCACCCGAGTTATGTTGGATTGTCCAGGTTTTCATGTGGCTAATTGCAGGCCCAGGTTTTGCCTACAAACCCGACCAAGGCCCTAGATCGCTTGGGTCATAAATCAACCCATCAAATCAGGTTAGGTTTGATAACTATGGTTGTGGTATGAGTCTTGTTTTCTTTTAGATTTATTAGTTGTGTCAAGTTTTAATTTTTTTTATTTGTACATGTTAACTTAAAAAAAAATTATTTTTTTTTGTTAGATTTCATTAAATTTAGGCTTACATGATGTAACAAGAAAACAATTTTTTAACAATATATTTAGTGATGAAAATCTTTGTAGCTAAAAAGAGTTTACTAATTTAATCACAAAAGGAGTTTTTGTTACATTTCCCTTACATTGTGTTTTGTAAAATTTATATTAAAATGTCACATTTATACATTTATGGTGTTGGAAAAACTTATTTATTGATCATTCAAGTATTAATTAAACCCACTTCTACAAAATATTAATCCTTACCTTGCACAAATAATCCATTAAATTTTATAATCCTCATGTTTAAACATTAAAATAAAAATAACAAATATAATGTGTGTGTGTGTGTGTAAAACTACATAAGATTAAAATCCTACAAAATCTAGGTAGCGATGATAATTGTATTAATGACATGAACATAGATCATTCAAAGGTTGTCATGTCATAAACGGCGCATATTGTCTTCATAAATTGATGATACATTTTTTATTTTTCTTTTAAAATTATTCTTAGTTCTTCATTTAAAGAAAGATAAGTAGTAAGTAAATTCACTCTTCATTATATAATAAACCTAATTAATTTGTCCATAATAAACAAAAAAAATTATTCAATATGTAAACAATGTAAGTTATGATAAATTAGTTTAAAAAATTAAGAACCATTACAATTAATGCATAAATATTATATTGATAGTTTAATATTGTTAATTTCTAAGATAAGTTTCAATTAAGACACATTGTCTCAATCATAAATGAAACTTAATAAAAATTTATTTCACTTATTTTAACATTTCATCAACTTGTAATTTAAACTTCGACTCAACCCAAACTATATGTGATCAACTAATAAACATGCACTCTGTCTTAAATGCATATTGATGAGGGTAATTGCTTATGCATCAAGATAGTTAAAGCTTCATGAAGTGAATTACCTAGTGCATGATCTCGAGTTAGCCATTGTGGTTTTTGCTTTAAGAATATGGAGGCAATATCTATATGGTTTCAAGTCTAAATTTTTATGAATCACAAGAGTTTGAGATACTTGATGACATAGAATGACTTGAACATGCAACAAAGACGGTGGGTGAAACTGATTAAAGATTATGATTGTATGATCGAATAACATCCTAGAAGAGCAAATGTTATGGTAGATTCTTGGCTAATTTCAATTTGCCCCCTGAAGTTCTGACATTTAGCAATTGGACCCTTATTCATGGAAAATCTCTTTTTTTAAAATTTTTTTTTGCCCCTGGATTAATTACAATTGGACCCCTGGATTTTAGCGCCATTTACAAAACAATCCTTGATTTCTGAATTATTCAATTCAGTCCTTAATTGATTCTTCAACTTTTAATTCTTTCAAAATTACCCTGAAAAAATCAATTAAACTCCCTACAATACCGTCGCCATTTCACCTTGATCATTGAACTCTAATTTCTTGCAATTTTGTCTCGAATCAGCCTCAAACTTTGGTATTTCTTCAATTAAGCCTTTAATTTCATTAATTAAACTAATTTCAAGTTCAATTAAGTCTCCAAACATATCAATTCTTCAATTAAGTTTCTGATTTCATTTATTAAACCAATTCAAGGTTTAATTAAGTCCCTAAACTTAACAATTCTTTCAATTTCTACCAAAATTGACTTTCAAATTTATAGTTTCATTCTTATTAGTTTTTAAACTTTCAATTTGTGTTGTCTTGATCCAATTCTCAAATTATTTTTCATTAATTCATTTTTTATCAGTTATTTTGATTATTTATTATTTTTTTTGAAAATTCAAAAAATAAATTATGACAATTTTATTTTATCCCTCATTAACTAAACTAGGGATGTAATAGATACCCATGAATTGGATTATATATCAAATGATATCAACTAAACTATCTTGATATCTATACCCTACTCATTATTTATTGGATAAAAAATTTAGATATTCATAAAATATTATCGGGTTTCGAGTATCCATATGAGTATTCATGTGATTATTATTTATTCAACAAAAAATAAAATAATTAATATGTATATTTGAAGTCAATATATATATATATATATATATATTAAGTTAGGTTTAAGTGGATTTTGGATCGGGTTTTATAATATTCATATTATATCTATTACCCAACGGAATAATCCAAATAAACTCACCTATTTAAATTAGGTTGGGTGTGTATTAATCAAGTTAACATTAGATTATAATCCCTTAACTAACTAAACAAGTACAAAAGACTTCTATTTTATACATGTGAAACCCAACTATATTTCCTATTCTTTTTCATCCCTTCTATCGTAATTTTCTTTGACTTTTTTATTTATTAACGGTAACGAAACACAACAATAAAAATTATTGTGAAAGATATGGATAATTATTATGATGACCATGAAAGAGTAAATTTGCCATGCACTAAGTTCCTAGTGTCATCTCATACAAGACTCTGTCTGCCACATAAGCTGTTGTGAGTGTCGTTTATTTACACTTGTCAACCAATCGCTGCCATGGACTCTTGAGGGTAGGTGAGAGCTTGGGCTTTGATGGGAACTGCATGAGCCATAGGGTTTGGTTTCTTGAATGTGAGATGGGCATGCTTTGATTCCCTTCCTACTCACCTCATCTTCAATTTTGCCAGCTTAGCTACCGGTCTCTCACCACTACTTTCACCAAACTTTCTCTGCTCCTATATTTATTACACTTAGCTCGACTGGCTCTCTCCTCGCACACGCATACACACCGGTCGATTAACACCATCCAGAATTGGGATTGGTTGAGGATACATTCTGAGCGTTAGATACATATATCACACAAAGAAACTCCCTTTCATCTCAAGAAACATGATGTCCGTGGCCACGGTTGAGCCCCCGAAACCGGAACTCTCCCCCCCACAAAACCAAGACGCACCATCCTCTCATGAAACTGATCATATTTTCAGATCAAAACTACCAGATATAACCATCTCGAACCACCTCCCTCTGCACGCATACTGCTTTGAAAACGTCTCTGATTTCTCAGATAGGCCATGCTTGATTTCAGGTTCCACGGGAAAAACCTACTCTTTTGCCGAAACTCACCTAATATCTCGAAAGGTCGCTGCTGGGTTATCCAATTTGGGCATCAAGAAAGGCGATGTAATCATGACCCTGCTCCAAAACTGCCCAGAATTCGTCTTCTCCTTCATGGGTGCTTCCATGATTGGTGCAGTCACCACCACTGTGAACCCTTTCTACACTCCAGGTGAAATATTCAAGCAATTCTCTGCTTCTCGTGCGAAACTGATTATCACCCAGTCTCAACATGTGAACAAGCTAAGAGATAGTGATTGCCATGAAAACAACCAAAAACCGGAGGAAGATTTCATAGTAATCACCATTGATGACCCACCAGAGAACTGTCTACATTTCAATGTGCTTGTTGAGGCTAACGAGAGTGAAATGCCAACAGTTTCAATCCATCCGGATGATCCTGTGGCATTACCATTCTCTTCAGGGACAACAGGGCTCCCAAAAGGAGTGATACTGACTCACAAGAGCTTGATAACAAGTGTGGCTCAACAAGTTGATGGAGAGATCCCAAATTTATACTTGAAACAAGATGATGTTGTTTTATGCGTTTTACCTTTGTTTCACATCTTTTCATTGAATAGCGTGTTGTTATGCTCGTTGAGAGCCGGTTCTGCTGTACTTTTAATGCAAAAGTTTGAGATCGGATCACTGCTAGAGCTCATTCAGAAACACAATGTTTCGGTTGCGGCTGTGGTGCCACCACTGGTGCTGGCGTTGGCCAAGAACCCAATGGTGGCGAACTTCGACTTGAGTTCGATCAGGGTAGTCCTCTCAGGGGCTGCGCCACTGGGGAAGGAGCTCGAGGAGGCCCTCAGGAGCAGGGTTCCACAGGCCATCCTGGGACAGGTTAGTGTTAGTTACCTTGCCACTAATTAATTAATGAAAGTTTTCATGAACATATATACATGACATGCGTAATAATGAGGGTTTTCGTTTTGCTAGATATATATATATGGGAAAGGTAGAAGAGAATCACTATTTTTGTGTGTTGGATACAAATCTTACGATACTTGAGCTGTTTTAGGCTCCATTTACTCTGATTCATAGTTTGTTTATTTTTTATTTTTTTAAGAAATTTTATTTTAAAAATATATTAAAATCATTTTTAATTTTTTTTAATATTAACACATCAAAATTATTAAAAAAAATAATACAAACATATCGATTTAATTTTTTTCAAGTGAAACATGTTTTCAAAATTCTATATTAATAAAAAACAAAAACTATTGTATTCACGAAATCTGACTGTTGAAATAAAATTAAAAGAAAATAAAATAAAACTTAATGAAAATGGATGTACGATCGATGTTGTAGATGAAAGCAACGTCAGATATATACTTAAATCGAAGTAAAAAGAAAATTAAGGTTAAGAACGAATTTCTTATTATAAAGAGTTTCATGGTAGTTTTTATTTATTTTTATTTTTTTTCTTAGAAGAATAATCATATATGTGGATTGCCTATATCCGTTCTGTGTATGTATGCTTCTTGAGTATATGGACACGTCACATGGTACTATATTTAGGTAGACATATCACACAGTATTGAAAAATAAATATTGAACATATAAATATTTGAATAACCAATAATTTAACAAGTACTGGTCTCTTGATGATGACCGGAACCGGAGATCTTAGATCCGATATCCGATCCAATGAGGAGTTATATGTTATTGTATTGCAATTAAAGGCATTGGAGGTGGCAGGATTTGATCCATTAATGAAGCTATCACAGTGGTTAAACATTGTTTTAGAAGCATGCGAGCGATAGTGAAAGCTACCTGTGTGGTAGGAAGGCCAAGGATCTACGGATATGGTTGGGAATTATACGCACGAGTCTGGTCGGGCACGAAATGCAATGGGCACAAGCGACAAACCATTTGCGCCGCCGGTTACGACGACGACCACCTAGCTAGGGCGCCACTCTAGGTGCCCGTCGCTGATGGTGGCATGGATTTAATAATTACGAGACAAATCCTTATATACTTTATTATATATATCTTTGCTATTAAGTCATTTTTATTTAAACTAATTGAGATTTACGAACCATAAATATTGACTTTATTAAGGAAATAAAAAATATTAATACCGTAGACGAACCATTTCTCGTATATATGCATACAAAGTAAGGAAGGAAACTGTTGATGATGGCTTTGACATGAACAGGGTTATGGGATGACAGAGGCGGGGCCTGTGCTATCAATGTGCTTAGCCTTCTCAAAGCAACCTTTACCCACCAAGTCTGGATCATGTGGAACGGTGGTTAGAAACGCAGAGCTCAAGGTCATTGACCCTGAGACCGGTAGCTCTCTTGGTCGCAACCAACCTGGCGAAATCTGCATCCGTGGATCCCAAATCATGAAAGGTTCGGTAATTTCTCCACACTCAGCTTGATATGCCAAAAACATAATTAATTATATCATTCTTTTGTAGGAGAGGCTATGTCATAGTACCATCTACAGTATATCTATAATCTATTCTCTGCAAAGGGTGCACCCATTGAAAATGTTTTTGTTTTTCTGAGGTTAATCATGCGAGAGTTCCAAAGTTATTATCCCTTAATAGCCTAAGCCCAAACAGGATATTTGAATGACGCGGAAGCCACGGCAAACATCATAGACGTTGAGGGTTGGCTCCACACTGGAGATATAGGTTATGTCGACGACGACGACGAGATTTTCATTGTTGATAGAGTGAAGGAAATCATAAAATTCAAAGGCTTCCAGGCATGTCTGACATTGGACCTATTTCCTTTCATATCTATGCTTGTATTGTACCGTACCTCACTGACAATTTAACAAGCATGTTCCATGCTCTATTGTCAGGTGCCGCCAGCGGAGCTTGAGGCTCTCCTTGTAAACCACCCATCAATTGCGGATGCGGCTGTTGTTCCGTAAGTACAATCAAACTCATCATCATATCTATATCATTTCTCTTAACACCATACTTGTTCAATCGGATTAAGAAAGGAAGGTGTTGTTCTATCATTGTATTTCAAGGCCCCTAAAGCTAGAGAGCTGGTGTTTCTTTTATTTTAATCATGTTTTCTGTCTCAAAGCCGAGATAACTTGTATGGAAACAACAGGCAAAAAGACGAGGTTGCTGGTGAAGTTCCTGTCGCGTTTGTGGTCCGCTCAAATGATCTTGACCTTAATGAAGAGGCTGTAAAAGACTACATTGCAAAGCAGGTGCTCGTGCAACTTCAATATATATATACTAGCTCTTTCAATGTTAAAAAAGATACCTTTTCTAAACAATCCTAATAAGGGTTTCAATGCTTATTAAGAGCAACAAAGAAAAAGAAAAGCTTCCACGTCCATTGGAAGCTAAGATCATACATACTCTTACATTTTGTTCTAAACAGGTGGTGTTCTACAAGAAACTGCACAAGGTGTTCTTCGTTCATTCTATTCCCAAATCGGCTGCTGGAAAGATTCTAAGAAAAGACCTCAGAGCCAAGCTTGCCACAGCCACCACCATGTCCTAGATTTCATTCCGTTAAATCTGCATTTATTATTTTGTGTTGTCTTTCACTCATTGTGCCCCAAATAAATTACTACAAACCCATCATTCTGTTTTCAATTAAACTGTAAGATTTGCCCCTTGTGATGTGATTTTTTATTTCTAATAACTAAAGGGCTGTCAACAAGAATTGAGCAAACTTTTTCATATTAACTATGACCACAAGAAATTAGTGTTTTATTATAGCAATATCAATTGTGAGTTTTTTTTTTTTTTTGCTGTGAATTATACTATTTGACACCATAGTGAAATTACCATGGAGTATTTTTACTGTGGATTGCATTGTTTCGTGGGAGCATAGTGAGGCCGCAGGCCAGAGACGCCTGGCTGGAGGTACACTCCCTGGGGCTGCAGACACCTGACGCTTGGTTGCTAGGCCTGGACGTTGGCCAGGCCACACACGCCTGGCTGTAGCCACTTGGTGCTTGGGGCTGGCCGTGCGGACACACCGGTGCGGGTCTGCCCAGCCTTGGGTGCTCGGGGTGGACCCGCATGCATGGCTGCAGCCCCGGGACGAGCGGGTCTACGGCCCCGCGCGCGGGTGCGGACCGCCGCCGAGGTCTGTTCTGACCGCCCTTGGGTTTATAGGAACACGCGGTTGGATCAGCAGACCTTACAGAGAAGAAACATGAAAAAAAAATAATAACAATTATTATTATTATTATTATTTCTAATGATTTTTTCAAAAAACAATATTACTGTAGAAACTTTGGCCAGACAAGTTTAATATTATTATTAATATGGTAAATATTATTATTTGTATTCTAAATATTATTATCTTTATTGTAATTAAAAGTATTGATATTAAGAATAGAAGAAAATTGAAAAACAAAATATAGTAAAAACTATTATTATTATTATTATTATTATTATTATTGTTAATATTTTTAAAAAATATTATTATTGTATAAACTTTAGTCACGCAAGTTTAATATTATTATTAATATGATGAATATTATTATTTGTATTATAAATATTGTGATCTTTATAGTAATTAAAAGTATTAATTAATTATAATTAATTAGCTCAAAATGTCGACACCAGGCGCTAGGGCTGACAAGCATGGATGTTGGGGCCGGCCACGCGCACCTAGCCACGACCCTAGGTAGTAGACACCTGGCGCGGGGTCTGCCCAGTCTTGGGCGCTAGGGGCAGAGCCGTGCGCCTGGCTGCAGCCCCAGGGGAGGTGTTTCTCTGCTGTGTTGTTTGGCAAGAATTATGGCTGGGGGTATTGTCTTCTCTGCCAAAAGCTATTGGAGCTGGCTTGACAGTCAGGCCTAAAACACTTCTAAAAGGAGCCATCAATAGTGTTGATCCAGACTCAAAACACTTCAAAAGAGGGATAGGTCCGTCTGCCCACCTAGACCCACTGATCTTGGGTCTGGCTGACAACGAGACCCAATATCCTTTGGTCTCACAGTGTAGCCATACCTAAAGATACTATTATGTGTATTATAAATTTTATTATTTGTCTTATAAATAATACTTTTTTTATTAAAATTAAAAGTATTAAAATTAAAAATATTATTATTTGTGTTATAATATTATTGTTTTTATTATAATTCAAAGTATTAATATAAAAAATATTATTATTTGTCTTAGAAATATTCTTGGGTTTCTAAATATAATTATTTGTGTTATAAATATAATTATTTTTATTATAATTCTAAATATTCATCTAAAAAATATTATTATTTGTGTTAGAAATATTGTTGGGTTTCTAAATATAATTATTTTAGTTATAAATATAATTATTTTTCTTATAATTCAAAGTATTCATATTAAATATTTTATTATTTTTGTTATAATATTATTATTTTTATTATAATTCAAAGTATTAATATAAAAAATATTATTATTTGTGTTTTAAATATTCTTGAAATTCTTAATATAATTATTTGTGTTATAAATATTATTATTTTTTGTATAAATATTATTATTTTTATTATAATTCTCTTGGGTGCTGAACCAATTGGTCTCGGGTCCTATGTCAGGACCCAATTCTGTTGGGTCCGGCATCAGGACCCAATGCTCTTGGGTCCATCGTTAGGACCCATGTCTCTTAGGTCCTGCGTTAGGACCGAATGCTTTTAGGTCCTGCGGCAGTACCTATTTTTTTTGGGTCCTAACGCATGACCCATGCGAAATAGGTCCTGATGCAGGAACCATGAGCATTGGGTCCAGAGTCAGAACCTAATGTTATTGGGTCTTGGGTTGTGTTATAAATATTTTTTTTATAATTATGGAATTCTTAA
Source organism: Populus x sibirica (assembly GCA_019202695.1). Taxonomy (NCBI): domain Eukaryota; kingdom Viridiplantae; phylum Streptophyta; class Magnoliopsida; order Malpighiales; family Salicaceae; genus Populus; species Populus x sibirica. The sequence continues at coordinate 205,628 of JAGMVL010000899.1, read as the reverse complement.
TATAATTATTTGTGTTATAAATATTATTATTTTTATTATAATTCTAAATATTCATCTTAAAAATATTATTATTTGTGTTAGAAATATTCTTGGGTTTCTAAATATAATTATTTGTGTTATAAATATTATTATTATTATTATTCATAGTGTTAATATAAAAAAATTATTATTTTTGGTATAAATATTATTTTTTAATTATAATTCTCTTGGGCACTGAACCAATTGACCTTGGATCCTGTGTCAGGACCCAATGCTCTTGGGTCCTGCGACAGGATCCATTTCTCTTGGGTCCTCACGCAGGACCCATGCAAAATAGGTCCTGACGTAGGAACCAAGAGCATTGGGTCCAGAGTCAGGACCTAATGGTCTTAGTTCTTGGGTTGTGTTATAAATATTATTTTTTTTCTTATAATTGAAAGTATTCATATAAAAAATATTATTATTTGTATTATAAATATTATTCTTATAATTCAAAGTATTCATATAAAAAATATTATTATTTGTATTATAAATATAATAATTATTATTATTATTCAAAGTATTAATATAAAAAATATTATAATTTGTGTTATAAATATTCTTGAAATTATTAATATAATTATTTGTGTTATAAATATAATTATTTTTATTATAATTTTAAATTTTAATATAAAAAATATTATTATTTGTGTTAGAAATATTATTATTTTTATTATAATTCTCTTGGGTACTTTAGACACAGAAACAATTGGTCTTGGGTCCTGCATCGGGTCTAAGGACCCAATATTCTTAGGTCTCGCAACGTAGCTATACCCAAATATATTATTATTGGTATTATAAATATTTTGAATTAAATTATTATTAATATTAAAAATATTATTATTTGTCTTATAAATATTTTTTTATAATTAAAAGTATTAATATTACAAGTATTATTATTTGTATTATAAATATTATTTTTTATTATAATTAAAACTATTAATATTAAAAATAGTATTACTTGAGTTCTAAATATTATTATTTTTAGTACAATTAAAAGTATTAATATTACAAATAGTATTATTTGTGTTATGAATATTATTATTTTACTATAATTAAAATTATTAATATAAAAAATAATTTTATTAATATCATAAGTATTATTATTATTATTATTATGATGCAGACACCCGGCGCGGGGTCTGCCTAGGTTTGGGCACTAGGGGCAGACCTGCACGCTTGGCTGCAACTCCAAGGGGGGCTTTCCTCTGCTGTGTTTTTTTGGCAAGAATTATGGTTGGGTGCATTGCCTCCTCTGTCAAAAGCTATTGGGGCTGGCTTGGCAGCTGGATCTAATGTTGTTGGGTCTGGCAGCCATGCCAGGCCCAAAACACTTCCAAAAGGAGCCCCCAACGTTAGGTCCTGCTACCCAGTAAGACCCAAGTCTAATGGGTCAACTAATTATGACATAACAACTTTCTAGACATGCTCCACTAGATCATATTATTTATGACCTTTAGATTGTTGAGTTTCCCAAAAGATATATAAGTAGTGAAAACAATAAATTAAATTTTTTTTTCTAGAGTTCCAAGATCTCGTTAGACAGATCTAAAGTTGTTTAGGGTTTATAAGAAGATTACCTGAAGATTAGATTTTTTAGGGCTTTGAATAACTGCTTCAAAGTCGGGTTGTCACAAACCACAAGTCGTCCAAGTGTCCAGCTTCTAATGGTAATCCACACGAACCATCAGTGAGAAATATCTTAAACCCTTTTACGAGAGAGGAATTGTTATACCTTTGAGTGTTAGCTCTTTTTTTGTGTTTTTTAGGTGTTATGTAACTTATGTATACTATTTACTACAAAAAAACAAAATAAGAGGCATACTAGGAAAACCTTAAAACCTTATAAATGGTGAATATCAATTTGTCTCCTGAATAATATCACCTACAAATGGTGAAATATTCATTTTTCCCCTAAATAATATTACATATATTATTTTAGGATGATTTTAGAAATTTATTGAATCAAGTCCCTACTTGAATTTTGTAGGTCTAGAACTGTAATTTCCTGTATAAATTACATTGTAGTTCTCAATTTCTAAAACTTATTTACAATCAATTCAAACTTGATTAATCAAATATTAGATGTTAGATTCCTGAATATCATACACGTAGTGGAAATAATAAAACAAATTATTTGAAACTATCTAGGATCACGTTAGACACATCTAGAGTTGTTTAGGGATTAATTACCTGAAGATCTGATCTTTTTCAGCTTTGAATAATTCTTTAAAGGTTGGGTTGTCGCAAACCACAAGCCATTCAATTGTTCGGCCTCCAACGGTAATCCACACGAATCACCGGTGAGAAATCTCCTAAATCTCTATTTAGAAGAAAATGATTTCTATGCCTAGAGTACTATCTCTTTATTATGTGACTTATGTAGTTTTTCTGTTTAATAGACAACCATAAAAAAATAAGAGGTATGACTTACTATTTATAAGTATAAAAAACCCTATAAATTAACAAAATATCAATTTGCCCCTTAAATAATATTCATATATTAATTCAAGACAATTTTAGAAATTAACTGAATCAAGTCCTTACTTTATTTTTCTAGGTCTAGAAATATAATCTTTGTATTAATTATATTCTAGTCCTTAATTTCTAAAATATATTTGAATCAAGTCATACTTAGTTAAATCATCTTAGTTTAATTTTTGACTAATGGTTCTTAATATGTGTGACCCATTATGTTTCTAATATGTTGGCCCAAATATAAATTATATTTATAATTAAATAGAATTAAATAAATTAAATAATTTAATTTATTATCAATTCAATAATTAATTAATTTATATTTGAAGATCAAGTACATCATCTAACAATATGTCATGATCCCTAAAATATTAGAAAAGTCTTTAGTGGTTTGACTTAACTTTTCAGTGACCGGTTTCTTAGTGTAATTAATATCTTTTCATCAATAATGTTTCGATTTAACAATAAAGCATGGAGTATATCTGCCATGTTAAATAATGTTTGTTCTAAACACAATAGTCATTAATAATTTGAATAAGATTTGAAATTCTTTTTAAATTTCATTCAACCTTGGTCAAGGATTTCTTAGTCAATACTATTTGAGAAAAAATATAATATTTTTTTTTTAATTCATTTAGGGTGATGAATCATCTCTTAATCACTCAAATACTTTCATATAGTTTATGTTATACTCAATGTTTGCATCTTCGTTACTTCAATTAAGATAATATGTAACAGGATCAGAGTATAACATTATCTATATAAGATAACCTAGTGATCTCAAGTATAAGGATCGCTTACATAACCATCATGTGAGCCTTTCCATAGACATATAGAATTCCCATGCTGGTCAGTTTAGTGTACATGTTCTATGACAAACACCTACATATTAGTTTTAGGTATCTTTTATACCTCAACCTATGAGAACATTTGCTTCATTTCATAAATAAAAGAACATAACATGTATTAGTCTCTACGACTCTAATAAATATCCAATATTTAAGAGAGCATCGACTATGAACAATTTAGAAACAATGTTTTGATGTAATATGAATCTCATAATTATAACAACTTTATAATTTTCTTTGCAAAATATTTTTTTTTCTATGGACATTATCTTTACTCTAGATTCATAAATCAAATATTATATTCATTAATCTAATATTATATGAATATTAAAGATAAATTAAACCTTTATTAATAATAAATATGTATTTAAATGAATATAATAATATCACGTGTAACCAACTAATTAGCTACAGAGCATATTAAACTAATATTAGATTAATTAATAAAAAAATTGATGAATATTAAAGATAAATATTTTTTATTAATAAATTAAATATATTTATATAAACAAAGTCAATATTACGTGTAACCAACTGATTAACTACACAGTATAAACACTAATAATCTCACACTTGCATTATATACAATCATTCATTTATCAAATATTATATTGCTTTAGGCCCCGTTTGGAAACACGGGCTGGCTTGCGTTTCCAAAAAATTTAATTTTTTTTGCTTAAAATTAATATTTTTTTGTGTTTTTGGATCATTTTGGTGCACATATATAAAAAATGATTTAAAAAAAAATCATCTTAATGCATTTTTAAGCGAAAAGCATTTTGAACTACAACCGCAACCATAATCTCAAATAGATTCTTACTTGATAATAATCATTTTACTAGAATAGTAGTTTAGTAAGAGGATTGAAAGATTCTTTTTATTAGGTATTTGCTCTATTTTTAAATTTTTTTAATAAATTTTATATAATCAAGTAGAATTTTCTAAGTAAATTTTACAATAACTCTATTATTATCACTGCTTCTAGATTATCAATAAGAGAATATATTTGGGACGACTCTAATTCCCATAGACATACACATACCAAAAAGAACAGAAAGAGTTAATTTCTTTTGTTAATAAAGTTGAGGGCGCCAGGACAGTATGCCACGGGCCCTTGCGAGAACGAATAACATCTGGGCTGGCTTATGATGTTGTTTGGGGTTTTCTTCCTTCTTATAAATTCAAAGAAAAAAGTTGTAAACGGCAACAAATAATTTATTTGTTTAATATTTCTTCTTCCTTTTTATTTTATTTTTAAAAAAAAAAGTTAGTGCCGAAAGATTTCCAAATAAAGCCACATTGAAGGGAGGAACAGTCAGTCAGTAACAGCAAAATACAAGAAACAAAAAATAAGTTGAATCATCAATGGTCCTTCCTATGTTCCTTGATGAAAGGACATTATCAGCATCCACAGACAAAAAAACTGATACCTGTCTGTCCTTTTACAGTAAACGAGACAATTCTCATTGATAAATAATACTATCTTTACAGTTCTACACATTCCCATTTCTCCCAGAATTGAAAATTTTCCGTTGGTACATTCAATACATAGATGAACGCATACTGCACTACACTGGCATCATCTTTAGTGCCAATGTTGCCTTGTGAATATTTTTCTTCTCATGCAGCTGAAGACCCACATCCTTACCATGAAAACCAAGAGCACCGCCATGGGTGAAAAGATATCCTCTGTCGTCAACGTATAAAATGTTATTGAGGGGAGCACAAATGCCTTACTTCGTCCTAGAATTGTAAGGTACAGATTACAGATCATCATGTGGCATACCTAGGCTATAAGGTGTACTCTGATGAACAAATCCTTGATCACAGTTTCAACTTTTTAAGCTGTAGGAGCTCTAAATACACCAGTATGTCGCTACAGGTACACAACCATGTGGTATTTGCTCGTATTTGCTCCTCATCGAAGTTTTTGGCATCTCTCAGGATCCCCCGTCTTCATAGTTCATATAGCTGAGAGCTCTGTAAAAGGTTTTGCAACCACATAACATTTGTTCATCAGCAGTCTTTATCAGCATCACAACTCTATAGCGTTGCTCACTGTCAAATAGTACCTTGGTCGGTCACCTGGGATACGTGGCTGGGGCATTGTATCTTCAATCCAACTTCAAGCTCATTGAGGAACGAGATCCTCAAACTCTTCATGGATTCAAAAAGAACTTCAGCTTCGAGTTTCTTTCCAGCTGATTTGTACAGATGCACAGCTGCACTCATTATAAATCTGTCTGCTTTTACTGACTCCCTGATCTGTTCAAAAAATTTGATGCCTTTTTCCACATGTCCATAGTCCATGTAACCTCTAAGCATAGCCCGACAACAGACAAGGTCTGGATTTAAACCAGCCGATAATAGCTCCATATACACCCTTTCTGCTTCAACCATAAGACCAGCCTTCACAAGAGCATAGAGCAAATGCTTAAAATGGGCACAGGAAGGAGGGATGCCTTTCTTCTGCATGGCATTTATTGTTTCCTCTGCCTCCAAGCATTTCGAACTCTCTGAATAAGCTTGAACAAGGGAGAGGTATGTGAACGAGTCTGGTGGACAACCATCTCTCTCCATAACTTTGAATAGTTCTTCAACTTCATGATAAAGTCCTGACATGGCATATACTTTGGCCATTACATTGTAGCTAACCTGCAATTCCCCAGCAAAGACAAGAAGTCTTTCGTTCATTAAATAATAATTTGGAAACACATAAACAACTGGATGAAGAAATTTAGTTATATTACTACATATACTCCAAGATTAAGTATTCTAGCATCACAAACAGGAATATCTTTTCTTAAATGAATGTTACAGATTAATGAAGATATCACCAAAATTAAGGTGGCAATACGCACTCCTGTGACAAAAACATGGACCCATTCTAAGCATTATCTGGAAAAGGTAAAAAAAATAAAAAAATAGTAATTTTCATGCAGAACCACAGGAAAATTATAACAAACAAATATATTTGATAGAAGTAACTACTAATGTATGATGTTCATTTCTCTCCGTGAAATTTCTGAAAATAATCTGTAAAGTTTTGGCAGCATAAATATATATGAGCATTACCACCCCAGGTTTTATCCCCTCTTCCTGCATTTTGGCAAACAGGAGAGATGCCTCATGTCTCTTACCTACAAAGTAGTAAAAAATAGTGACGACATGGAATATGTTGAGCAATGAAGAGACATGGCTGCTACTACAATAAATCTACTGATAGGAGAAGATGTGAATCTGCCAACTCTAATGCAATGAGCACTAGATTGGCAATGAATAAATGAACTGAATATATTGCTAGTGAATATGTGCTTTAAAAATGAACAGTCGAAGGCATATATATGCTATAAACAGTGATGCTCTGTTGGTGCGCTGATTCTTAACCATATACTAAGGCAAACAGGACAAGAATCACCACTTCATTCTAGTGCAATGACAATGTTTTGGGACACATTGTATCCCCAAGTTTCTGTGGCTTGTTCATGACAACTGTCAGCTGACCGATAAAAAGTAGTGCCATCAAAGTTTGACAGAGGGAGGTAGCGTATCCACAATTTTCTTTGGCTTATTGTTTACAGCTGTCTAGTGACCAATGAGCAGCAGTCTAATGGAAATATGATTGGCAATTCTTACTATCCATGGTGTCAGGTGTGAATTAATCATGTGTTGACAGACAGAATGTAAATGGGGGCAGGCATGTTCGGTTGAATCTGGTGTATGGAGACTATGGCGAGGTTTTCTTCAAATGGCTCACTATGGATTGTGCAGAATTCGAATATGGTTGTGGACACCATCACCATTAAATCCTTGGAGAGCAATGCTACGTATAGAACCCAGAGAAAAGTAGGGGAGGCTCTATCCTCTTTTGAACTAGGTTAAGCTCAATACTAATGAGCAAGTAGAGTGCTGGCATTGGTTTGGCAGATGGCTCAGGAGCTACTACAATGTCAGGTTTTTCCACACTCAAAGCTTTTGACAGTAAGGGGGCTGGAGATAACCTGGAATGGAGAATTTAAATACATGATTTTACAGTTAGGTTTTCTAGTAGCTGTACACCTAGACTGTCAAGGTTAGAGCAATGGTAACTTGCTACTTGTGGATGCAATTTGAGAACTTTACAAGAATTGGAAATCTTGCTCTTCCAAGCATGAAGGGAATGTTGGTGCTAACTACTTCCAGAATGCAAGACATCTTCATGAATGACTTCACAGGGACTTGTAATGCCTAGTTTCCTTTTTTTTCCTTTCTTTGTCAGGCCTAAAATGGAAATGGAAATAACTCCAGTACTGCAGGAGTACTCACCACTCCATCTTCCATCCCCTTAAATCAAGCCATGTGTACTAGTCGACAATAACATTGAAAGTTGATATGATTTTGTTTCCATGTTCACATATTGTTTTCTTGTCAATTAGTAAATGTGACTCGATTTAAGTGAATGGAGTACAGAGAGGTGGATACTCCTGGAGTAATTTCCAGCCAAAAACTAGGAGGCCATGACTAATGATGGGGTGGGGGGGGGGGGGGTTATACAGATAGAAATAAGTTACTTTAGGAACTTCACAGATTTGATATCAATCAGTTTATGCTTTAAAGCATGAACAGAAAATAAGATAATATAGGTGATTATTACCAGCCTTGCCATAATAGTAAATCATATTCATGTATGCCTTTTCATCCAAAGATACACCCAAGCTGCAAGCTGTATTGAACACCTCCACAGCCTTATCCAACTTTCGACCACGTCCATATACACTGCATAAATTGTTAAATAGTTTGAGTGGAAAAACAACTCACCACACAGATGTGCACAATCATACAGCATTATCAAGATCGTTGTTTGGGTCATTTTTTCATCCATCAAGCTCTTACCTAATCATAGTGTTATATGTCTGAATTGATGGAGTGAATCCCAATAACAGCATGTGCTCATAGATGCTGGTTGCAAAATGCAATCTACCTGCAACATTAGGTTTACAGATTATTGTGTACACTTTTCTTCCCTAAACAAATAATAATACGATGGTCTGTATCAACCTGCTTCTAGCATTGCCTTGATAAAAATATTGTACGCCACAGTATCAAGCTCCATCCTGTCCTGAATACTCCTGCAAATAATATTTTCAGCCTCTAGATGTTTGCCTGAGGATTAAACAATTTTTTCCATTAATCAGCATTGTAACAAAAGTAGCTTTCTTCAGAATCAACTTTGAGCATGCATTAGCTTTTTAAAGCACTTTTTTACTTTGGCCTTTGTTTTCTTTTACTCTTTCCCTATTCTCCATTTCCTCCTGCACTCACAAGTCTCTTCATTTGTTCAATTCTTTAAATAATTCACAACCAGCCCTTGATTAATGCTGGCTCGAATATTCCTAATTTCAAGCAATAGCCCACCATAAAACAAAATGTGCGCAGATTACTCAACATCTGTTATATGTCACAACCACATCAGCTATAACTGCCTTTTTATGGAGTTATAATTACCAGATTATGTCAATGAAAGTTGTATAGACCAAAGAAACTATTCTAAAATTACCAATATCAAAGAGGTTTGCATCACATGCACATGCATAAGATGCATGCATAAAACTGTTACTATCAAAATGTATTGATAATGGCTGGTCTACTAGAGAATTGACAATCATACCAGAATTGGTCAAAGCATTCACAACCATGCCAATACCAACAGCACCAAGATTGTGCCCTCTTTGTGCCACTTCTTCATAAAGTAAGTATGCCTCCTCAAATTTACCACATTTGACACATGCATCAATCATTGAGTTAATTATTGGGTTTCCCAATATTGGAGAATCTGCAACTGCTGCAAAGACCTCCTGGGCCTGTTTCAGCTTGTTTTGTCTCCCATATGCACTAATCAAAGAAGCAATTGTTTCATCCTCTAGTCTAGAGCCTAGCTTGATTAATTGACCATTTACTGCCCCCGCTTTGAATAGATCACCTATAGAAGATAGTGATATCTCTCAACCAAAAAATACATTGAAAAGTTGATACTTTCATATCATAGAATTAATGTATATAACTGTAAATAGTAAAAATCACAAAAACAAGAGAGTGAATTTTGTGAGTTACATACCTTCTCTAATAAAGCTGTTTACTAGTTGGCTCACCACAGACAGGCCACTACCAGCCTCAAGTATCAACTTCAGGAATTCTTCTGTCTTGTTGAAATTGCCATTTTCCAAGTATAAACTCAGGATAAGCCCCAGAGCCGTGGTGTCAGCAGAAACCATAATGTTTTCCAGTTCCTTATTTTCTCCGTACATAACATTAGAAAATGTCTTAAAAAATCTATTATCCTTGAATGATGCATTTGTGCCCATCTCATATACCAATTGTTCAGCATCTTTTAACATGCCTTCCTTGCAAAATACTTTAATAACTGTATTGAAAAGCTCCTCATCAAAATCTACTAGGTCTTTCCTTATGTGGACAATAAAATCCTTGGCCTTTTCAGTCAAGCCAAGTCTAACATATAAATTAATCATGTCACTACAAGAACCAGCATCAGGACATCCTATCTTTGATAAAGCTTGAAATGTAACTTCAGCAGAGTCCAAATCTTCTTTCATACAATAACACTGCAACAGCACAATATAAGCAAATCGTGATAACCAGATGTTTCTAGATTTCATCACTTCAATAACACTCAAGGCTTTCTCAAAGTTTCCTGAACTGAGATGCACTTGTGCCATTGCTAAATATGTTTTCTCATTACTCAGTAGACCTGATCGCTCAGTCTCTTCAAATGTTTTTTGCGCATCCTCATAGAGACCAAGTTTGCCATATATTCTTATGAGCAATCCATATATAACTTCATCAGCTGCGATGTTCTTGCTCTGCATTTGTATAAAGAGGGAAAGGGCTTTAGAATAGTCTTTGATTTTGTAATACATAGTCAGAAGTGAAGCACAGGTGAATTTACTCGGAACTATTCTGTGAGATCTCATGTCCTCGTACAATTTCAATGCTTCATGCCAGTTACTGTTTTTGGTACTCACAGTAATAAGCAAGCTATATATTACTTCCTCAGGCACCAGCCCCATGGTCCTCATCTCATTGAAAGTCTTGAAAGCCTCCTTGTGAAGACCTTCCTTGACAAGTGAACTAATAACCACTGTATAAGTAAAATTATTGGGTGCAACCCTTTTATCAACCATCTGCCTCCACAATACTATAACCTTTCCGTGAAGTGGTTTCTTCTGCAATGAAGACAGCATAAAGTTGTAAACTGCAATAGAGACTACAATCCCTCTTTCTTTTATAGCTGAATAAAACGAAAACATAGCCTTATGGTGTCCCCATCTGGCATAAGAACACAACATGGTGCCGCATGCAACTTCATCCGGTTCACATCCTACTTCAAGCATCTCCAAGAAGGTTTGTTCAGCTAACTTGATCTTTCCAACTTGCCCATATATTCGCAAAAGAATCGTATAGACAATAACGCTCGGATGATAGCTTAACTGTCAAAGCACAATTCTATCATTGCACAAAATCAATTTCCAAAACTTCTTCTGTGGCTAAAAAAAGAGAGAGAGAGAGAATGAAGGGAAAAAAAAATAAAGGAATTTTAAGTTCTAAAAGAACATGATTTCATTATCCCATTAAACCATAAACCATCTCACAATCAACTCTAACAAGTTTAAGATCAAATTTAAAACAAATAAAACATTAAAGCAAGACCCACTTCATTCAACATCTAAAAAGCCCCAGAATCACACACATACACAATTAACAAATGAAACCCACCTGCAATTTCATCCAGGAAAAGAAGTCTCTGGCCTCCCTCCACCCTTTCTGCTCTTTTAAAACAACACACATTTCTCTAAAACTTAACTTACCCACAAACCCACTCATAAGCAACCTCATATCCCTCTCTTCATTTTTCTTGCCAGCCAATCCCCTCACTCTCTTTATAGCTGCCACAACATGCTTCCCATAAAGATGCCCATTTCTATCATCCTCCAAATACATCACCATCTGTTCAGGAGTTCTCTTTATCCACTTTGGTGTTTGAGCTTGCGGGCCTTGGTGCTTACGCAACAAGCTCAAGTATCGCGCTCTGGCTATGATCATGCGCCTGGCGTTGTCATCCGATAACGGGTTTTTGGGGTTTTTGGATTTGGGTTTGGGTTTAGATATGTTGTTTCCGTCGCTTAAGGACCAAGGGTCTGGGTGGATTGAGGATTTAATAGGGACTTTGTTGAGGTTTATGGACTTTGGTTTTGGCTTTGTTTTTGAATTGGGAGGGGGAGGGAGAAACGGGGATTCGAGGATGATGATCTTCATTTCACTCTTGTTTCCTCCCTCTCTGTTTTTTTTTTCCCTCTTCCTCGGGAAAATAGGGTTTTCCGGGGAAGTATGTCAACAGGGAGGCATATGATGAAACTATAAATGGCGCGAGGATAAAGGATAAAGCCTTTTCTTTTACCGTCTCTACGGAAATTATTAACATTTTAGGAAATAAAAACAAACTAAATTGAAACCCGAAAAAAAAAAAAACAAATTTCTTTGGTTTGGTTTAAGAGAAACAATAGATGAATTTTTATTTATTTGAATATATTGAGGAAGAAGAAATAAAAAAAAAATATTCCTAAATTGCTAAAAATATATCTTCATCTTTTATTTATTACTTTTTACTTGTAATTTACATAATAATCTCACTTTACACCTCGATTTTTAAAATTATTTGTGAATTTTATTTTTTTCGAGAGAATGTTTAAATTAATACAAGTATGCCATTAACCGGATTGATGATAGTATTAATTCCTAAGTTGTCTTTTTATTGTCAAACCCTTTATTTTTTTAGTTAAATTTTAGCAAGGGTACAAGTGTGAATGTTGAAGCTTCTACTTTCTTTCTAACCATTTGTCACGTCTCAACTCTTCCATTATCATTTGGTCCATAAATTGAGCATCCTTCTCCATCCCTTCCCTCTTACGAACATCATTAACGATGTGAAATTGTTTTTTAAATTGTTAATTTGAGGTTTTAAAAAAGATTTGTAACTTGAACCAACAAAATATGCGATAATCAGATATGCAATTGATTATTTACACCCTATGTTTATATGAAGACGCGAATGAGAAATATAAATCAAAATGAATTAATTAATCATTCGAAAAATTTGCAAGTTCAAACAACAAATTACTATGAGAATCGCTCAAACACACAAGAAGAAAAGGCGCACAATATGCAGCAACCTTGGATAAAAAAAAATTCATCAACTCATAAAAATCCTTGCATAGAAGTATTTATATGTAAACCCTAAAGCTGCCGAGTTAGACATATATCTAATTTAAATAAAGTCCAAACTAATTAAAATAAGGTTTAAAATAATAAAAATAAATAAAACAATAGTCTAAGATTATTTTTCACACTTTGTCACGTATGATAGTAAAAAATACTTAAGAGAAATAATTGTTGAAGAATCCTTGCTGAACAAAAGTCTGATACCTTGTAAAATAAGATTTAATTTCTTACAAATTAATTCTTCTTATTTGATATGTAATCCTTGTAAAATAAGCAAGCTAAAGGCTCCCACATAAGTTCTCAATAGCATTAAGAACTTTTTATTTTGAATGGAATCCATAACTCTTAAGAAAATAATGTATTTTCTATTTTCACACTTTACTGATAGATTCTAGGCCCAACTTCAAATATGTTGTTTTCTCTTGTCCGGATAAATTAACAGACCTACCATATATTATTGGAAAAGGTATAGATATCTAGTTTTCAACCCAATTAAAATCTCATCCAAAATCCTCTTATAGTTTCAGATATGACCTGAAAAGTAGACAAATGTCTAGACTGACAGATTTGAACCTTTTTAATCCATACCTCTTAACTTATCACATTGAACACCTCTTATGTAAACCCCGGAAAAAAATAAAAATAAAAATAAATAAAGGTTGTTTAAATTGAAAACTAACTACATGAGAAATAAAAGTGAAGAAATTCATGCGTAGGGTTAAATAAAAGATAGGAAGTCAGAAATTTAAAGGAAATGGGACCTAATGCAAATAAGGGAAAATATAGAGTATAAATAATCTCTCCTCACTAAAAATCTGCAGGAACCATAAGGAGAGAAAATATGGAGTTTTATACCCATTCTTGCAAAATCAAGAGAGAAACACTAAAATTTCAAGAACCCATCCAAGATTAAGGGTTTATAGATGGGATAAACACTTGTGAGCAAGGGATTAACAAGAAATTGAACAAGAAGAAAAGAAAGGAGGGAGTTGAAAATCTTCAACTGGTTGAAGATCAAAATTTTAATTCGTACCGGGTAAGGTGTTCTAAACATGATCTTAAAAATTCATTTTAAATTCGATAATGAATTGATGCCTTGATATTGAATTATAGGTTAGGGTTCCTAGACATGAATTGGGGAAAAAGTACTTATTGTTAAAATTAAGTTAATTCATGTGTGGTATGTTGTTTATGAAAGTATTGTGTGAAGGGAAGGGGGTGACGAATCTGGACAGACTTGTCTCCTGACTTTCGGTGAGATTTTTGGTAGGAGAATGAGGGAATTAGGGTCGGGTTCCTTCATAGAAATTATAGATTTGGATGTTAGCTAACCAAGGAAACTGATCTTGCTCAATTTAGAGATGTAGAACTCCAATTATGGGTTATCAACCGAGACTTGTATGATATGGAATCCTTGTAAAATAAGCAAGCCAAAGGCTTCCACATAAGTTATCAATAGCATTAAGAACTTCTTATTTTGAATGGAATCCATAACTCTTAAGAAAACAATGTATTTTCTATTTTCACACTTTGCTGATAAATTCTAGGCCCAATTTCAAATATGTTGTTTTCTCTTGTCTGGATAAATTAGCGGACCTACCATATATTATTGGAAAAGGTATAGATGTCTAATTTTCAACCCAATTAAAATCTCATCCAAAATCCTCTTATGGTTTCAGATATGACTTGAAAAGTAGACAAATGTCTAGCTGATATATTTGAACCTTTTAAACCCAGACCTCTTAACTTATCCCATTGAACACCTCTTAGATCCACTTCATTTTAGGCTTTAGAATAGGCTTAATGGACACTCCTAATGGATCCTTTGATGTCGTAGCCAGGATCACATCATTCCCTCTCTTCTCAAAATAATTCGACCTCGAATCATCACCTACATCTAATAAAAAATATATAAAAAAACCTTAAATATATCACTAATATTATACTCACCTTATAGATCCACTTTGTAGGAATTAACTCCTTCAAGGAATCTGAATGAATCATCTTCTGTAAGCATCAACTTTGATTTTATATGTCTAGGAAATCTTTATTTACGCATATGCACCCAAACTCAATCTCCTGGTTGACAATCCTTTTTCATCTTTTGTTTTCTTGGAATGCATGCTTCTCATTCTTTTTCTCAACATGTTGTCGTATATTCTTAAGCAATGCTTTCATCACCTATGCTTTTCTATTGTCATCAAGTCTAACTCTTTCATCAACAAGTAAGGAAATCAAATCCAGTAAAGTTAAACCACAAACTATTTTAAATTATGAATAATTTTCACAATTTAATAGATTATCACATAATGATTTTTTTTGTAACATATTAAACAAAAATCATAAATGCTCAATATACTCACCTAGATTCTTACTATGAATATCATCAAAGTAATTAACAACAAAGTTACATATGAATGCACACAATATATGATTCATCAATCTCATTAAATTACTATGTGCAATAGTAAGACTAAATAACATGACTAACCATTTAAACAATCCACATTTAGTCTTAAAGTTATTTTTCTCTTTATCCCCTTCTTTCATCTTAATTTGATGATAACTAATTTTCAAATCAATCTTACTAAACACATAAAATCCATGCAACTCCTAAAGAATATCATCAAGTATAGGGATATGATGTCTATAATTTACCATATTATTGTGATTGCATCATTTATTAATGGCAAACCATTATGGATCTCATCAGAAAATACATAGCAAGATCTAGCAACAACTTCAACCCTTTATAAAAAAACCCTTAATAAACTTCGATCATCCTAAAATTTTAACACAAGATAAAAAAAAAGATCTTTGAAAACTTCTGGTAAAATTTTAGTTTGATCCATTGGTCGAATAAAAAACTATGTTTATTGGTATAAAGTTGCATAGTAGAACAAATTAAGCTCAAATCCGAATTTGATTATCCTATATCATCCTCAAAATCCTATAACAAAGATATAACAACACTAGAAATAAAAGAATCGAGATTGTTAATGTTAAGACATGCCTTCTTATACACAAGTAAAATCAAAGGCATGTAAGAAAAATAAGAACTCTTGATCTCACTCTTTTTTGTATAGAAACTCAAGTGTTTATCTATATTTTTTACTCTCTCTTCTTTTCTCATCCTTATTTTCTTCTATCTACTCTCGACTTCAATTAACTTTTTTCTCATGTTGTTGAATCTAAGTCTTTTCTCTCCTTTCTTATTTATTCTTTAAGACTCATTTTATTTTCACTCTTAAAACTCACAACCTCATATGGTTTATCTGTCTCCTCGACTTTGTTTTCTCTTTTTAGCTTTAATCGGTCTTGTTTAAGCTTTCAAAGCTTTTTTTTTTTTTTTTGCCAACTTTTGCCTCCAATAACACTAAATGAAAATAGTAGCTGATAATAATTTCAGATATGCACATCTTACTAACTATTTTCATATATATATATATATATGCATGGTAACCACGACCTCACATTGTTGTATTAGTATTTCATCTTCACTTTTTTTTTTAATTTCAATTAGTCTTCATAAACCTGTATAGGTGACAATAATATAGTAGGATAATAATTTCAATAATTCTCAAGAGAATACCTATTTTTAAAATCATTATGCCTTACCTTCCTATCAAATTATCAAGGTTTCCCCAACAAGATATGACTTGCATGCATTGGAACTACGTCACATATAACTTTGTCAACATACTTCCTAGTTGAAAACAGAACTAAGATCTGCTTAGTCACTTTCACCTCACTACAATCATTTGACAATTACAACATATAAGGTCTATTATGTTTAATCATATACAAGTTCAGTTTACTTACAAGGGTAGTACTGACTATATTAGCATAACTTCCACGATATATAATCAAACTACACACGTTGTTTTGTATATAGAAACATATATAGAAGATGTTCTTTTTCTGGCTAAAGTTCTACCCCAGTCGAAACTAACATTCTTTCAACTTTGATTCTGCCCAAATCAATCTCTATTATCCAAGGATGCAAAGGCATGGTCATCATCATCTACATCTGAATTTTCATTCACAAAATCAACAAAGTTAGTTTTAACATTTTGTAGGCCTTTTCGATAGTGTTTCCTCTCCGATCAGCCCTCATTCTCGATCTATCCATCCTACTATTTTGTTGTCTTATTGAATCCATCTCATTTTTCATATCCTTCATCTCCTTAGTCAGTAGCTTAAGTTATTGGGTAAAAGTTTGCATCTGAAAAGTGTTATTTGCTTTTGGTGTTGCAGACTCATTATTTTCAGACATATTTGAATCTACAAAAATTGATTACCAACAAGAAAAATATATCCTCACAACTCTCGTATCTCACACAATTCAAGGCTTTTCATTCAATTGTTCTCACTAGGCCTTTTACCTTTCAGCTCACCTTGTTACGGTTCATTCGGAACTGAAAATCAATGAACCAAAGTTAATGGTTATCATGACACAATCCCAAATATATATAAAGTGACTCAAGAATTAATAAGATACTAAAAACAAGCAAAAAAAAACTACAATTATGATCTCGTGAGTAGCAAAACGAATTTGTACAAAATATAAACGATACAAAGACTCGAAATAAAATGGAAATAATAATAATAATAATAATAATAATAATAATAATAATAATAATAATAATAATAATAATAATAATAATAATAATAACACTTATTTGACTCTTAAATAACCCAAATATAATAGAAATAAACTAAATATGTAAAAAAAAAAAGTAGCGTAGCAAACACGTTTTTATAACTTGATGCAAATTTAAATTTTAAGCACTAAAATTGAAACCCCGACCAATGATATTGGAACAACCTCAAATTTTATATGTAGTACTGACACGATTAAAGAGTTGATGTCTTCTCTCAAGTGTGGGAGTGTTGAAGTAATAAATAACCCGGCAAGACCGGGATCGAACCACAGGGAGGTTAACTGTATAAACTACAAATAAAGAAATCGATAATAACAGAAAAGGAATTGAAGAGAGCTTTTAGATGTGATATTGATATAAGGATTTAAACAAATATAAAATAATTGTCAAGGTTAGAGGATCCACTAATAGTATTTCAAACAAGTATAGTATAAACTCTTTTTATTACTCAACTGGAAACCACACACAAAGAAGGTTTCAATCGGATTATAAATTGTTAACATGATTACATTAGTTATCTTATTCGAATAATGCTAATACTTGTAAATATTGTCAGATATTCATGATTATAACTTATGCTAACAACAAATTAAGTTCCTTTCATAGCACAGGTGTTAGTTATACCATATGGTTGGGCTATGAAAGTGCCAAGTATTTGTTGTACCAAGGGTTATACAACATAAATCTAGATTAACCATTTAACAAGAAAAGTATTAAGAGTGAACAAGATAACAAATACAAAATATGTTAGTATCAAACATTAAAGTCCATGTTGAGTTTATACTATACTTATTCTTACACCATTAGTGTAACCTTTTCACCTTGATATAATAAACTTAGCTGAATATTATGAATAAGAGAAATATAGATAAACAAGATGAGAACATGATTATATAAGTATAATAAAGGAAATGAAAGGCATAAATAAGAGATTAATGAAAGCAAAACTTAAGCATTGCAAAAATATAAAGAGAGAGCAAGAACATGATCTTGATCTGAAAACCAAGATGCCTAAATGCATGGAAAATACCTCCTTTTATAGGCCAAAATTCAGAACTATTGATTTGATGACTAATTGTTGAGTGGGTGGCCACATCTTGACTTGGTGACAATCCTTATCTTCTTGTCTGAACAAAACATCATTGCTAACATCAGAATTTGAACAGATAGTATTTATGAAAGTTCTAGAAAATTGTCTCAGCTTTCCAATAAAACAAGAATTGGCGTATTTGGACTTCTAGAACTCGAGATATGGCTTGAACACTAAATAGTGTTTGGACTGCAGGACAGATTCCGACTTCTCCATTGTTGCTACAATTTGAACTTGAAAATGGTCATTTTAAATCTTGGACTCTTCATGAAAGTTTTAGGCCTATGTCTTAGCTTTTCTTACATATAAACTAGACCTAAATCCAAGTTCTACAGCTCCAGTTATGATCTAATAATCAAATGGTGTTCCAGTTTGACCGAACCAAAGATCTCTTTTTTAAGCTTAGCCCTCTCTTTGTCTTCTCAATTTCAGTAGTTAAACTCATCAATCAATCCTTTGATTTATATGATATGTCTGCATTTAAGATGAACATTTACCATAAATTAAAGGTATATTATATTATTAGACATGTTATTATAAAATATGCTCTAGTTAGGGAGTTATTGATACTTTAAGTGCAAAATGATGATATAAAACCTTGATAAAAATACACTTTTAAGTAGTAATCAAGTACCCTTATACCTAATAAACAACACATCTCAGTTTATAGATCATTCTCTTTTGCCTAGGTATCGAAAACTCATATATGATCGGTTTGCTGCAAAATTTAACTCATAATTGAAACATCAATCAAATGATATTAGAAAAAGCCCAAGTTTAATATATAGTGCGACTTCATCATAAATAACAGTATATCAATTTTGAAGTAATTTCAAGATGGTTTGATTTGGTTTCTCTATTACTTGTGTTTTCATGGTAAAATTGAAACTAGCTTGAATAATATTTATTCTTCTTCTTGTTTTTTGTTTTTTTACTCTTTATGTTACTGATTTGTTTTTGGTACTGAGATATTGAAAGCACAAAGAGAAGAAGAAAAATTAAAAACACAACTAAAGTTATGGACCACAAAGAAAACAAAATTTTCAAAAAGATATAACCTGATTTCGGAGCCTAACTCTAATACCAAACTTATACGGAATTATCTCTTAGATTGCTAATTTGAGGTTTTAAAAAAAGTTTGTAACTTGACCCAACAAAAACCTTGCCTTGAAAAATCAAAGTTATATGCAATTGATCACTCTTACCCTACGTCTATATTAAGACACAAACAAGAAGTATAATCAATAACTTAGTTTGAGGATCATTCAACCACACAAGAGAAAAATGCACAAAATATATGGCAACCTTAGATAAAAATTCATCAACTCATAAAAATCCTTACATAAGAGCATTTATATGTAAACCCTAAAACTAATGGGTCAGACATGCACCCAACTTAAATAAAGCCCAGAATAATTAAAATAAGGTTTAAATAATAAAATAAAATAAAAATAATCTAAGATTATTTTCCACACTTTGACACATATGATAGTGAAAAATACCCACAAAAAATAATTATTGAAGAATCCTTGCTGAACAAAAGCCTGATGTCTTGTAAAATAAGAATTAATTTATGACCCAGTAATTCTTCTGGTTTGATATAGAATACTTGTAAAATAAGTAAGTTAAAAGTTGCCACATAAGTTTTCAATAACATTAAAAACTCCTCTTGTGAATGGAATTCATAACTCTTAAGAAATTAATGTATTTTTCATTTTTGCATTTAGTGAATTTTTCAAAGACTTATTTGGTCACTAAATTAATAAGGGTATTATAGGTTATTAAATTTTTAGAAACCCCTTGGAGTTTTATTTGGTCAAAGATCTCTTCTGCTTATGCAATTCTTTTATTTTTTCCAAACTTGTAAATCAAAGTATTATTGCAAAACCCATAAAAGAAGCTAGATAAGTTCATGAACAAGCATAAAAGAAGAGAGAACATAATGGTTTCATAGAGACACAAAGAGAGAAGCAATATGATTTGTTAATAATAAATGAAAAGTATTACAGTTACTCGTTAAATATAGCAAATATTGTTCATGAAGTCAAAGTAGAAAGCCTTTTGAAGAGCATGAATTCTCTATAAAAACTTTTTCATGTTAATTATTATAGTTAAAAAGTTATGTTAACGTTAACATGGATGCTCTTATTAGATCAAATAATCAAATATCAAAGAAAATTTAAGATTGTGATTCTTATTTATTTTATTTTATGAAAGAATAATAACAAAAATAATAGAATAACTAAATAAATTTATTTAGTTAAAAAAAATTGTTGATAAAGAGATTGCTGGAAGAAAGGATTGAGAACAAATACAATATTAGAAATTGAATTAAATTGAAAGAAATTTTCCAAATATTAAAAAAATAATAAATTGATATTTAATTTAATTTGACAAAAAAATTTGCACATAGATAAGAGTTGATAACTTGTGACAACATCAAATTGAACCAATTAACTAGATATAAATACATACAAAATCAACCAACCCCTAAAAACTAAATTATACAACTCTAATAACCACCTTGATCTTTGCACACACCTATTTATATTGCATCATCAAACCATTGTCAACACCTACATAACTACACGAGCATGAAACCACTTATAAAGAAATCATCAATTTCATCAATGACAACAAACTCATAACATGGACAAAACACAAGATCTTTATTGTCCTACAAGTTCAATATATAGCTTGATGATTGTGCTATTAGTTGGTGGTTTATGGTAGTGGCTTATAAAAAAAATCTTAAAAAGAGGTAGAGAAAAGAGAAAAATGAAGAGCACATAGTTAGTGATGAAAGAGTAAGATGACTTTAGTATTCAAGTTATTTCAATATTTGATAGCGTTTATGCCTAAAAAAAACATACACATGGCAAATATAGAAACAATGATTGTTTACCACAAAGTAAGGATAAAAAGCTAAAATCGATCATGAATCAAAAGAATCAATCAAGCTAGAAGAGTTCTTGATCAACCATGATTGTTGAAAAAGTAGTTAACCAATCATAAAGTTTTAATGTAGCACGACCAAGGAGATACAATCTTATTTATAGTGAGAGTCCTCAATAGAATAACTAATAAGAAGTCAAAGATTAGACTAAAATTCACATGTATGAATAGAAAATGAATTTAGCTTGTATTAAGATTTAATAAAAAAAAATTCTTTTATCTTAAACCAATATTTGTATAAGATTAAAATTACATGTGCAAGTAGGATTTAAACACTATAATAGCAATATAAATAAATTAAGATACTATTTGTAAATAATGGACAACACTACATATTCAAAATCATGCAATTTTATCTTTTTCTTTTTCTTTGTAAGGTCTTATTTTTGTTATTGCTTTCTTAGTGTATTATTTACCTCATTTACTAAAGTTTTTTGCAAAATCATTCTATCTTATAAATCATGTTTTTTCTTTATACGGTGGTGTTTTTAGAATAAATTACCCTTATTGAGGGTTCAAAGTCTAAAATCTCCACTTCATTTTATTAGAGGCAGTTGTTGTCTCATTGCAAGTTTAGTTCTATGTATAATTATTTGACAACATAATAAATTGGTATGGTTAGTAGTACAAAGACCTAAAATCTATTCTAAAAGCAATTATCCAAACAAAAAAACAATTAAATTCATATCTATTGCATTAGACAAATAGTCAATATAAGCAACGAAGAGAGGTTGGCTCCTTAAACATAAAAACTTGAAAATCCACCATCTCCCTATATTCTAGTTATATGCATATTCATTTTATACATCAAATATCATTGAATAATGGTCATAACCAGATGTGGTAAATTTCAGCCAACTACCCATGATTTTAATATATAAATCTCTTTAATGTTGATATAAATGCTTTTTAAATAAAGATGGACTACACAACCAACGTGACTTATCATAATAATATAGTAGTGGTCAATTGAATCACACAGGTCATATCTTAATTGTTGAATCAAATATAGAATAAACTTCATCAAAATAGACATGGTAATACATAGAAGTACATGCATAAGAGGGAATTTCAGGGAATCCTGAAAGAATAAGAACTCTTGTAAAGGTGTTAGAATGAGTATGACTCCTATAAAAAGGTACTTCCCAACATATTAGACACAACAACAGACACAACCTAATCTAGGCATTCTAGCTCATGACTTGTCAACCATTTCTTAGACATACATATAACAACAAGCCAACTTTCTAGCCTCGCGTAATTATATTCCATCAACTTGCTACAAGGCAATTATATGCCTCATAAAGTTGTGTTATAGTAAGGGAACCTCAATCTCATTGCCTAATAATTCTCTACTGTAAAACAGTATTATAAGGGGGTGGACAAATCTGAATTATCACAAAACTTAAGAAAGAAAAGGTTAGAAGTAGGTTGAACAATTAGACTTGTTTATAATTGTTCATACCCTGAATTGGTCGATAGACTTCACATAACCATTAAAGGAATAATAATTATTGATTTCAAGCAATTTTATGAGGAAGATAGCTAGTTAACAAGGAAAAATCTCACCATGTTCACATATCAATGTGAGATTATGAAGCCACCCCTTTTCTTAAGCTAAGGTTGTTGGGTTCTTCATTAACCAAAATATTTTTTCACTAATTCTCTATGCTGCCACGCAACTCAATTAGAAATTAGAAAGATATGAAAACTTGTTTATCAATGACTATAGAGTTGAGAATAAATATGAATTAACAGAGTAGACACATTCCATACTCAAAACAATTAAATCAAGACATTTTAAATAAAGATATAATAATTATACTTGAGAAACTTGTCACCGAAATGTTAAGTCAAACCATATGTGACTTTCATAATATTTGAGAGATAATGACATGTTGCTAGACATTACACTTAATCTTCAAATATAAATCAATCAATTTTTTGAATTGATAATAAGTTAAATTATTTAGTTTATTTAATCTTGTTTTATTTATGACTATGATTTATATTCTGGCAAATATATTAGAAACTAAATGGATCATACACATTAAGAATCATTAGTAAGAAATTAGACTAGGATAATTAATCAAGTATGACGTGATTGTCAATAAATTTTAGAAATTGAGGACTATAATATAATTTATATAAAAAATTACAATTCAAGATTTGAAAAAATCAAGTAGTGACTTAATTGCATAAATTTCTAAGAACTTTTATGAAATAAAATCTATAATATTTTTCAGGAGATAAAGTTATATTTTTCCATTAATATGAATATTAAGTTTTTTCTATAAATAAAATGTTATGCCTCTTTTTTTTATGAAAAAATTGTAGAAATACACACAATAAAACAGAAAAGAAAAACGTTAACACTCAAGATATAGCAATCATCTTTCTTAAAAAGGTTTACGATATTTCTAATCTGGTAATTCATGTTGATTACTATTAGAGATCGAACATTTAGATAACTTGTAGTTTACGATATCCTAACCTTGAAGAATTGATCAAGCATTATAAAGAAGGATTATTATTCTGGTAATTGTTGCACAATTCTTAAACATTTTTATATTGTCTAACTATATTCATAGGACTCGAGAAAATTTTTGTAAATTATCATTTTTATTGTGTTTTATATTTTTCATAAACCCAATAGTACTCCTAATTTGAGATGTATTTTGTTATCTTGGAAACGTTTAAGTGGCAAACCAATAAATATAAAGAAGATATCTTAGTAGAGGTCAAGAAGCTCAATAAGACTAAAATGGTGGTAAGATAATCAATAACCAGTAAAAGTTGCATTATTGTAATTGAGAAACTTAGTTACAAAGTTATTTACTGGTTGATTTAGGAGTAATCATTTTTTATTCGGTTTTTTTCTCACAGTTGACCCTCTTATATAAAAGATATCCACGTAGTTTGATATTATATCACCTAACATGAACAACACCATATCACTATTATTATGCAAAGCCAAAATCAACATATCATCAGCACTATGTCCCTCTAATTTATTTATAAATAGCTTTACACCACATCAATTTTCTCTTTGTTATTTCATGACTGTCAAAACAAGGTTTAATTCAAAAATTAAAATTTATTATTTTTACACACCCCTACGAAAAAAATATAAAAACAATAAATATAAGAAAATCGTATAAAAATTTTAAAAATAGATATTTTATTCTCTTAATGTGAAAATTATTTAAAAAAATTTATATATTAGATTACTACATAATTATTTATAAAACAATCGTTAATTTCATCATAAAATCTTTAATACTCATAACTAGATAATTCCTTAATATTATTTTAATAAATTTATTTAAAAAAAATATTCAAAAATTAAAAAAAAAAAAGAAATAAAATCAAAGGAATATCTAACCCAAAAAAAAACATGCATGCGCACTCCTAGATTTTTTGCTTCCTAACTAGCAAAAGACACATCATTCACTTTCTTTTTTTTCTTTAAATGTTTGTCTTTTAGCTGAAGTTCAAGCTACCATCCATGGCTTGAAAGTTAGGATTTAGGTTTTTAGATCCAAAAATTCAATTTTTAACTTGTTTTTACTTGACATCACCTATAAAAACATCTAGAAATCTCAATAAATACATTTACATCCTCAAAAATCCTCAAATCACTCTGAGAACCTAAAATCTATTCGTATAAAAACAACCCGAACTACTTTTTATGGCATTTCATACGGTATAATTAAAAAATAATGTAACTCTGATTTTTTGGGTTCGAGTCCTCGAGAGGAGAACCCAGGAACAGGGGAAGCATAGCAAATTTCACATAGCAACAAAATTCAATTCAATGCTAGTTGAAAAATATTGTTACAGCTAGATAAAAATATCCTTAGCGCATGGAAGATACCTAATAAACAATCTGTAGCATCATAACAAATTCATTTCAGAGTTTCAAACTCCGCTGGCCTTCCCCTTACTACTAGCTAAACTCATACGGATCCATGACTTTTCAGTCATAAAATGAAAGAGCCAACTAACAAAAGTTCTGGACTAGAAATTTTACACCTGAGTACACATGATAAGGCAATAGGTCTCTACACTTATGTCCTCCAAAAAACAGATCAGCTATTGTCATACCACAGCTTCCTCATATTTCTCATTCTGCCATGGCATCCACAGAAATTTCAGCAGCTGGCTTAGGCTTTGTTTTGTTCTTACCTATGAATTGAGAAGCAAAAGAGCACGGGTCACAGAATTACACAACATCAAAGTATGAAAATAATAAATGACCACAAGGTGCAAGATCACTCGGCATCAGCAATATGCAACTTCGATTGCCAAACAGAGACTTACCTTTGCGCTTCAATTGCTTAAGCTTCAGGCCCTTCTTGTTAAATTTTGCTGGTGTCCTCTTGACATCTTTGGACGTGCCCTCACCTGAGAAATTAACTTGCATCAGCTTTATTATAATATCCTAAGTAGAAACCAATGCAAGCTTGAAGTCAGTAACACTTGCAAAAGCTTCAATATAGTTTCAATTAAATTAACATGCCATGGTTCAAATATTGCTACAAAAAAAATTACAGATCACGTGGCAATAACTACAACACTTGTCAAGGGATTTTTAACAACTATGCTCTGCAGGTCCAGACAGAAACTTGACTTTATCCAGAATGGTAAATGTGGAGAAGCGTTCACTTATAAAACAGTGCAGGTGCTGAGAATCCCCAGTCCAATATTTTCTCGTATTGTTATAAAGCCAAATTTACCCCACAAGAATAGGAATTCTTAGGAATATCTTTGTTTTCTTTGTTTTTTTTTTTTTAAGAATGGAATATCTAAATTGCTTTTACGGGTAGCCAACATTGATATCAAAATTTTCCTATGTTTCTAATGGTATTTTACTTCCATGTAAATTTCAACACCCCAATAAGTAATTACGAGCTATGACCAGAAAACTTTTAAATAGCTTCTAAAACCTGAAAAGGGATTGTATTGCCCTCATTGTATGGTTTTATCATTACGGATTAAAATAAATGGCCTAACTCTTAACAAGATTTAATTTCAAAAACTTCCATCTGACTAGCATAATTTTATTGTTATTTTATCCTCTTCCATCCAGTCTATCGTTCCTGGCTTTTGACAAAATAAAAATACACTGGTTGCTGAAGCACAGACACTACTTTACAAAAATTTACATCAAGACAACAAAACTATTGTATGGTAAAAATTCCCACTAGAACCTAAACCCACTAAAACCCTCTAAATTTGTTTTTCACCTAACACCCCCAGTAAATAAATAACTCGGTAGCAATATCATAGCCCCATAGGTTGTTAAGCCAGTGGTGGCTTTAAATCTGCAGATAAGAACGGAAAGGAAGCACGTAAAATCATTAAATACCGAAAAGAAAATGCTTTGATTATGCGGGCAGAAGATACAATCAACTTCTTGAAAAAAAGTATAATTTGCTTTGCTTTGAAAAATGCATAATCATCAAATATCATCTGTTCGCTTTTCTCGGTCAATACTAATTGTAATCAAAATGTCAAAAAACATTACCACTAATTCCAGTTCCTTCAACTTGAAGGAGTAATTAACCATAAAAAAAATCAATATCACACAAAACTCAAAAAAGAAGAAAAACCTTGCGCAAAAGTCATTTCGACGTCTTGCATAGTGACCAAACCCTTGTCTACAGCCTCCTTCTGCTCCTGCAAATAATCACAAGAAAAAAAACAAAAATCCAAACTATACAGAGAGAGTTGTTGAGAGTAATTGAAGAAAACGGAAAGAAAAGGAAAACATACTCGCCGCCAATTTTTTAAGAGCTTGCGCTTGCGCTTTCCAGAGACGGAGTGGGGCTGAGGTCTGATCTTAAGCTTTTTAGTTAATGGGTCTCCGTGTATTGCTCTTTTGCTCTCGGCTATTTGTGCTCTTCTTATCTTCTGCAGTACATTGAACTTCGCCATCTGATCCCTCTTTCCCTCTCCAGACCTAACCCAACCCTACTCAAACGCTCCGATATTTTCTTTTTATATATTTATTTTATGGGCTTCTGACCTGCGGTATTCCTCGGCCTGATTTTTTTTTGTTGATCCGATTTCTTTGTGCTTAATATGCTTTTAATATGACCTGTTTTATTGTTAAACTATATATTTAATACTTCTCATTTAAAACCAACAAAAAAAAATAATTAATTCCATGGTTAATAATTGAGTATTCAAATCTCATATAATAACTCCCGTACATTAAAAGAAAAGCTAACATGCGTAGGGTTTTTTCACGGCAAGTATATTTTTATTTATTGTAAATTCAAATAGAAAAATAATGGTTTTACTCTTAACAAAACTCTCAGGTAATTACCTTTTAGGAGTAAAATGATATTTTTTTACTTGGTCAATTTACTGTTTGATAATTGTTTAGGGGTTTTATTGTCTTTTATTATTTTTATGTACAGTAAAATAACATAGCTATTCTTAAAAGTAAAAAATAATTTAACTCTAGTAAATGGTCTTTTCGGGTATTTCACATTCTAATATACAATAAAATTACAAATTTAACATTGAAGATAAAAATAGTAAGGCATTGACATAGGGGTATCATTGTCTTTTCAAATTGATTTTTTTATTATTATATATATTCAGATTTTGGTGTAAAAGTCACCTCTTTGCTAGTTTTACTCTAACAAACATACGTTCAATACGACTATTGGATCATGCTAAAATTTTACTAGTAAACTTCTGACACATTACTTTATATTAGGTTAAAATCTTAGGTCAATCGGAGTTCTGAAAGACCTTGTAATAGTACTGGAGTTAAAGTAAAATAACATATAAACAATAAGTAAGGGTAAAATTGGAATTGAGCAAAAAACCCTTCCCTTCCCCTTTAAAAACTGGCGTGCAGCTATGAAGGAAGGAAGAGAGAGGTTGAGAGTCTTAGGGGAAAAGGAAGAGAGAGAGAGAGATGGCTGGAGAAAGAGAAAAAAAGAGAAGCTTGGAGGAGGAAGGAGAAATTGGAAACATCAGTTTGCTAAGGAAAGGTTTAAACATGCATCTTGATTGGTAATGGACCTTTAAACCTTAATGCTTTCATTAATTTAAGTGGTTAGCATGATAGTGCTAAATTTAAAATTCTTATTTAACTAGGTTTTTAAATGATTTTTGGGGAATTACAAATTACTTGTGAAATTATGTAAATGGGCTACAATAACTTAAGAATTATGTGAAATTGTTTGTTATTGAAGTAGGAAACTTGGTGAATTAATGGTCAAAAGAGCCGGCCAAGTAAGAAATAATGGAAGGATGAATTTAAATGGGTTTAATATTTATGATGGTGTATATTTATGAATTGTAACATAATTCATATGATTATTGAAATGGAATTAAATATTGAAATTGAATATGGTTGAATGATCCATGTACTTTGATGAAGGAATGTTGTGATCACACAATTATAACGTTAATTTTTAATATGATTGGGTTGTGGTTTAAAAGATATGCAATTAGTCATAAATTAAAGGAAATTGAGACAAATTACAAAAAAGAAAACTTTGTATTATGTTAAGTCAAAGGTCGACCATGATGGGATGAAAATGAGAAGTTGAAATGGAATTTTCAATACGGGTTGAATGGGTGAGGATGATGAAATCTTTATTGGTATAAGAGAGGTTGCGGTATTAGAAAGGCATTATGGAATCACGATTAAAGCTCAAACAACAAGTAGGTGCCTAACACCTATAAATTGTTAAATTATTGCATTGTTAATATTGTTAGAATTTACTCATTATGTATTGTGTGCCAATATGTAAAATAAATAAAGGAGTGAATAAAGGAGGGAAAGAAAGAACCTATATGAATAACCTGATTAGCTGCTCCTGGAATAGAAGTTAATAATGCCAAGGGGCTCTTGACATTAATCTTAATGAATAATAAATTAAAGTATCTCAAATGATTTGATTAGCTATTCTGAGTTTGGATAGCTAATGATATCAATGGATTATAGTGATATTAACATTTATATGAAACCTGATTACCTACTTCTGGAATGAAGGTGGATTCTTGCAATTGACATAACCGATTGACGAATTAAAGTACCTGAAAGGAATTAATTTGTTATTCCAAGTTCGAATAGCTAATGATATCAATGGTTCATATTGATATCAGCATTACTTTGAATTAGATTAGTTGATCTCTAGTAAGGGAGACTAATAATGCTAATAAGATTTATTAGCATTGGTATAACCCAAAAGGATTGGAAGAACAAAAATGAAGTTGATTAGCTATTCCGGGGAAATAGGGAAAGCTAATAATATCAAAGGAATACCTTGACATCGGCATTACCGATTGATGAATTAAAGTACCTAAAAGGAATGGATTAGCTATTTTGAGTTCAGATAGCTAGTGATATTAATGGGTCATATTGATATTGACATTACCTCGAATTTGATTAGTCGATCCCGAGTAAGGGAGAATAATGGTGCTAATGAGATTTATTAGTATCGATATAACCCAAAGGATTGAGAGAACGAAAATGAACTTGATTCGATGTTCTTGGGAAATAGGGAAAGCTGATGATATAAAAGGGGTACTTTGACATCAACATACTTCCAAAATTTGGATTAAATATCTAAGGAATGATAGCAAATAATACTAATGATTTGGTATTAACATACTCTTGATTTATCATTCTTAAAGTGATGAGAAATGTTATTTATTAGTAATTGATGTTGACATTACGAATATTGTTCAAGTTCTAGAAGATTGAGGATTATATAAGGAGTATGGGAGAAAATGCAATAAGAGGAAATCAATATTTGTGGAATAATATTTTAAGTGCTGGTTTGAAACAAGAAAAGGCAATGTAGTGATATTTTCCAATGTAATAGTTATTATTTATAGTTGTTTCATTACTTATAATGATTTGTTGCATTCTTCAGGGACATCTTATTCACGTCAAAACTAGTCCTCATCCAATTTTACTTTTATTATCGAGAGACCAGGTATAATATATATATATATATATATATATATATATATATATATATATATATATATATGTAGTTTTAAATCTTCTTAAAATGCATAATTACTTGTGAGCATATTTATGTAGACTTTGGTAATATAATGAGTATCATTGATGTGGTTTGAGATCCACGATGATTGGATTGGAAATGGGAAATGTGAATAAAAGTGTAGCAGGACAAAGTTGATAAGTTGAGATCTCTCAGTACATGGGAAACTTCACCGGAATTTTGGTAAATTATCAATATAAAAAAAATCCATGTTTTCATAAACATGTTTGCTTGTTTGTCCTAGTAATTGAGACTGTTACATGTATATTAAATACTGTTATTTGGAGATGTATAAAAACTTTAATCAAGTATTTAACTGTTATTTATTTTTATAATTTTAATTGTCTTGTATGTTAATTTTATCGTTTAATATGGAATTTTATAGAATGTTGGAAGATTGGTTATGGTTAATGAGGTAGCTGTGTGGTTGTCATGGAGCCACGTTGGAATAAGATCTAGGATGATTGAATTGGATATACATCTTGAGAAAATTTATGAATGATTTATTTAAAGGGAAACCCTGCTGAAATTTCGGTAGCGATACAAATGATATTAAAAGAGTATAAATATGTCGCCAAATGTTGAAATTGAGATAGGCATTTAAAAAAAAAAAAAAACATAGTTGCTAAAGTAAATGAATTATTCATGAATGTTGAGAGGATTAAATAGATTAAAGAATCCACAATTAGATCAGAGTACGATCTATAGGTATTATTGGATTATTACATCCATAGTTAAGTCAACAGCACTAGGTGAGTATAAAATGAATTGCAAAATATTGGATACCAAAGATATTAATCTATTATTATTAAAGGTGAATCAATGGTTGATATAGAGCTACAAATGCATCGCCAATTGTCAAGTTAGAAAAATAGAAATTGATTATTTGGAACCTAAATGTGGTTATTGGATAGAGAAATTATGATAATTTCATAAAATCAATTGAATATTTAAAGATTTCAAAATAAGAAAATTATCGATATATTCAATTACTAATGGTTTCTTGTTGGAATTAAATAACCACTCACCATTATAATAAAACAAACTATAAAGCTCAAAATTGAAGGAATTTGAATTAGAAAAGATGAGGACTATAATTGTATATCATGTAGGATAAAGGAAGAAAAACATAATGTTTTAGATAACTATTAAAAGAAATTATAAAGTTGTATGGAAGAAATGTATTTGAGAACAGGTCATAATGGAGTGATAAATTTTATAGTTGATTTAAGTATTCGACTAATAGATATGCATATATATGAATTGATTTGTTATGTTTAAGTTAATAAAAGTTCTAGTGGTAAATTTTATGGATAATATTGAGTAATGACTTATATTAATTATGTGGTACATTTATTTTTCCTTGAAAATTTCAAGTTCTTTTAGAGTGTCACCAATGAATTGATTCTTATATTTTCAAATGATTACCTTAACAACAAATTATATGTATGTAATTTAATAAGTGTTGTAATTAGAAATGTGTGGAAATGAATTTTATACCATTATAGTAATTGATGAAATTGTTGGAAGGTGAGTTCAGATTGCTATTATTATTTTTATTATAAAATAGATTACTTGAATTTTATGTACATGATCAATGGATTTAAGTATAAATACGCGGGAAAGTGTAGGGTGTTACAGTAAAAACCCTAATTTTTAATTTTCAAGATTAAATATACACATTAATATAGAGTTAGCCATGAATTTGTTTTATTATTCTATTCAAAATCCAACAACATTTCTCCTATTTGGTAACATTACTAAATTATAGACATCATCAATTATTATATCAATCATCTTCTATCACACAATCTAATCATCGTGAATATTTTTCCAGTGATCACCACAATCTTAAATAAATTATATCCATTATCGTATTCCATTTATACTCATTACATGGCACAAAATAGTTACATTGTATTATTAATTATCTTTCAAAATTAGAAAAAATATAACAACAAGTGAAGGGAAAATATAAAAATATCACATTTTATCTAACTAAAAAGTATTAACTAATAAATTACATGTCACCACATATAAACTAGAAAGTTATTCGTAAGTTTAACATTTATAATGTCATTAATTTACTAAGTTTTAAGATTTCAATACAATAATCCAAAATGAATTTATATTACTACCTAACTATAACAAAAGGTACATATTGTCATTAATTTACTAAACTTTAATACTTCAATACAATAATCCAAAATGAAGTTATAGTACTTTCTAACTATAACAAAAAGAGGTCAAAAGAATAATTTGCTCTAACATGAAGCATATATATAATTAATCTAACAAAAATATTGGCCTTAGAAAATATTTACTAAAATAATTGTATATCCCATTGGTCACTAATTATTCTCAATCTTAGAAGTGTCACTAATTATTCTCAATCTTAGAATTAATCAATGTTTCACTTATTATTATATCCCAACAAAACCCCTTTCTATTATTATTTTATATCGATATCAATACTCATTATACCATTGATTATTATACTTGGTAATTTATATGTGCTGACAACGATATTAATTGTTATCATTATTTATCATTTCTCACGTAATAATTCAATTTATACCGATATCAATACCCATAATATTATTAATTACCCTCACCTGGTAATTAATCCATATCGACAATGTTATTCATTATTATCAATAGTAACCTTTTCTCGAGTGACTAATAAATTTATCCGATAACAATACCCACAATATCATTAATTACCCTCACTTGGTAATTAATACATGTCGGCAACGATATTCATCGTTATCATTAATCACCTTTTCTCGAGTAACTAGTCAATTTATGATGATATCAATACCCATGATATCATTAATTACCCTCACCTGGTAATTAATACATGTTGGCAACGATATTCATCGTTATCATTAGTCATCTTTTCTCGAGTGACTAGTCAATATATGACGATATCAATACCCATGATATCATTAATTACTTTTACCTGGTAATTAATTCATGCTGGCAATCATATTCATTGTTATCATTAGTCATATTTTCTTAAGTGACTAATCAATTTATGTTGATATTAGCTAATCCTCTTTGCTAATATCATTGGTCCCCCTTCTTGGATGATCGATCACATTTTGCTAATATCGAGGCTTTCAATATCATTAGTTGACTTCCATCCTATTAATCCTTTCATGTCGACATTGATCCAACCAATGTCAATAGTTTCTAATTCCTAAAACATCCAATCAAAATCATGCTAATATTTACAGTGCTACTATCATTTATCATTCTTACTTTAAATGACAAATTAATTCTATACTTTTCTTTTTATAAATTATTTTCTTTTATCATGAAGATTTTATTATTGTCGATATTAATTTTGCTAATATCATTGGTCTATAAGTTCTTGGATGACTAATCAAATTTTCTTCTTTCACGTTCACTTCATTTATCAATTTTCTATGCAATTTATTCTCTTGAAATTCATTTAATACAAAAGAATAAATAACCAAAAAGAAAGAATGCATTGCTAAATTATTTATTTTAGGCACCGATGTACCAACCTGCTACATGTGAAGGTCTTACACCCCTGTCTATGACTTTCCTGTATTGATGTCCCCTGGAATACCATAACCAATACTATCAATATTCTTATAAACATAATTAGGGACCCTATGTTGCCCTGCTTTTTATCCAATAAGTTTTCAACAATTTCCAATGGGTGACTTCATTCATATTCACATTTCTTATATATATTCACAATTTCACAATTTCTAGATTTTTCTTACAATAAGTATCCAATGTCACATTTAAAACTTCCATACATACATACATAAGTTTCCAATAAGTAAAACACTATAATTCTACATTTCTTGTTATAAATCTAATACTACAAAATAATTTACCATTTATAAACTTTATTACTAATTTTTCAATTTTTCTCCCAAATTCTACACTTGGTCGCGCTAAGGGATTTTCCTCTTTTTTTTTCATCATTAAGTATCCAATTTCAACCTATTCAATTATAATTACCTCAATTAAACCCATAAACCCATCAATTTTATCAGAAACTTAAACAAAGTTCCCTCCTCCTACTCCCTTTCTCTAGTTGAACATGCATTCTTAGAAGGGAATGGCTTTTCCTTCAAATTTGTACAATTTTTCAACTTACCCAATCTTTATTCATGCTTCTAAACTTGATTCTAGCAAGAAAAATATATCCTTACAATTATAACAACCATAAAAAATCATTTTTCTATAATGCACAAACATCACTTTAAACTTTAATATGCTAAGTTTTCAAAAACAAACACAATAAATGTTGTTCTTACTTTAAAACAACAAAGAATCAAAGAGAGATTTGGAAGAAATTCAAGCTTCCTTTCACTTTTGTTTTTCTCTCTCTCTAGCACCAAATTTTCTATTCCAAGCTTTTAAACCCTTTAAAATCACTCATTTTCCCTCTTTTGTCACTCTCTAGCCCTTTTGATTTCCTTAAACCACTACTCTTTAAGAGATTTATCAAGAAACTTGAAGGAAAAAAATTCAAAAACCCTAACTCCCATTCTCTAACCAAGTTGTCGGCCTTAAAGAGAGAAAAAAAAGGGTATTTATACTCTTTATTTTGCCTATTTACAAATTAAACACCGAGGATTTTAATGCCCTTTGTTTTTCTCCCCGTTCATTTAACAAATTTTAATATAACGCCCAACTTTCTTATTGTTTAATCCACTTTTTAATATCTACTTAAATAATTACCATTGGAAATATTTTCCAATTTTTTACACTACTTTATTTATTTCTCTTATTTATTATATTTTTATTTTTGAGTGGGGGTTTGCATTAATTTATTTAGCTACTTTTAGAAGGTTTTGTGGAGGGAATTAAGAAAACAATTGTTATTTTCTACTATTTATCATCCACAAACAAATAGTCAAACTAATGTAATTGATATGACTTATACATTGTTAAGAACTATCATTCAAAAGAATTTGAGAAATCAGGAAGATTGTCTATCATTTATTGAATTTGCTTGTAATAAGAGTATGCATTCTACCACTGATTATTCTCCTTTTGATATTGTTTATGACTTTAATAATTTGACTTCTTTGGATTTGTTTTCTTTACCTATTGATGAAATGGTTAATTTTTATGACAATAAAAAAGCACGAGTTGTAAAGGCTCTCTATGAGAATATGAGGCGACAAATACAAAAAACAAAAGATGAGTAATATACATTCAAAGCTAACAAAGACCTAACCTATAGAATACGCATAATTATTTCACAATGGTGAGCTAACTAATTTCAGCATTAGAGGCCGTTTCGGGTTTATTTTTTCAAATGCATAGTTTTACTCTAACAAGCATAATTTTTTATTTGACTATTGGATCGAGCTGAAGTTTTACCAGAAGTTTACAAAGGTCTTATTCAATACTGGTTAAAATTTCAAGGAAATCGAACATTGGTAAGGTCTTGCAATAAGATCCAAAAGCTACTGTGTGAGGATTGTATTAGTTTCCTAGTTGATTTAGGATTCTTTTTCCTATTTTATTTAGAAATCTTTTATTATTTTTCCAATATTGCTTAAGACATTTTCACTTATTAAAATAGAGTTATTTAGCTTGTATTTAGAGGGTTTTTTTTTTTACAGACTTTGATTTTAGCAATTATTATTGTGTGTGAGAGGTTTTGTTCATACTTTTTGGTTATTCATTAAACTACTCTGACTTATCAAAACATTAACCAGGCTTCATTGCATCTTCTATACTTCTCATTCATGTCTCTTTATAGGTATTGAGTGGGGGTTCGATTACTTATAATCTTGGTGTGTCGGTATAAGTTATTATTGTGTCAAGCTTAATTCCATAATTGATCTTAGCTTTCTTAGGATGAGTTGATTTGACTATGGGTTTTTGAATCTATATATTCATGGGGTTCACAACAATACTAAAATTAGTAAAATGAGCTTGGAAATTTCATGGTATGGTAATAATTTCTAGAAGATTTAATGGAAAGAGGGTGCGACCTTTCAGCTTTTTAAAAAAATTAATAAAGCAAATGACGTGTGTTTTTTTGCCTAGATTCTAATCCACCTAAAAAGGTGGCTAGAAAATCAAGCTTGAGTTTAGTTTTTTTAGACCTAAAAAACCATTTATCAACCTATTTTCATCTAAAAAAGCCTAATAAATACCCTTACAATCTCAATAAACCAATTTCTCAACTCAAAATACCCTTAAATCAATCCAAAACACAAAATTAAACAAAACAAATCTTTCTCAACCCCAATATACTTTTTTGACAAAATAAAGGATAAAAAAACATCTCAATTGAACTCTTCTTGTAAAATAAAACTCGTTGACAACAAGATTATGTTTTTTGAAACATGGTCAACCGATAATTTTTCTTGCTTTCACTATTTTTCAATGATTTTGTCTATCCTCCCTCAAACTTAGGGACTAAAAATAAACAAAATAATATTTTGGACCAAAGCTATAATTTTAAAAACTAAAAGGACTATAAAAGAAGTCAAAGAAAAATAGGTTAATCAAAAAGTACTTGTGTGAATTTAATATTGGCCACTCATTTTTCTTTTGTTTTTGAATTTGGTCTTTTTTTTCTTTTGATAAAAACCTTTTAAGTCTCTATAATATATAAAGATAAGAGACTAACAACTCTTAAAACACCCAAATCAACTCATAAAAAGATGTAATAAAAAACAAGGTTTGATGGCCAAAATGAAAAAAAAAGGCATTGTTATAATTCTTAATGAAAGTTAAGAGTGGACGTTAAATATGTTTGTAGCAAAACCATGATCTCTTTTAGTTTTTTTTATAATTATAATTTTAATTATGATTGTAATATAATTGTAACAGTTCAAATTTCATATCAATAAATTTATTCACAACACAAAATGATAATTTATCATCAAACAATTTATAGCATAACACTAGATCATTGGCTTCTGTTGTGTTGTGGATTGGATTAATTTTTTTAACATAAAAAAATATCCAAGCATTGTTAATTTGTTTTCTAATAAAAACAATAAATCTTAAACTCAAAATATGATATATATTGAATAACTTATTATTTATATATTGCTACAACTGACATATTAGATGATATTGTTTTACCAAATATTGAGATCACAACATATTAGTTTGACCTGGGTCATAAGATTATAACAAACCTTATAGAAAATCAAATAAAGATAAACTATGAAGACCAACCCAATTTTAAATGATATATATATATATATATATATATATATATATATATATTAAAAAGAGGACAAAAAAGTCAAACTAAGTTAATCTGCCAATTCAGCAATCAAGTCATCAGATCGAGATAATATCATAGAAAGCAAATCGAAAAAAACTACAAAGCCTAATTTTCTCAATGTTCAAGGACATAATTGAAAAAAATCAATTAAAAAAATAAAAAAACAACCCAGGTCATCGAGGGCTAACTTGTTAAACCCATGACCTAGGTTAACCCTATTAAAAAAAAAAACCTATTTGCAAATAAAATCAAATTACAAAGCCCAATTAAAAAAAATATAAGTTAAAAAAACCAAAAAATGAACAAAGTCAACCCTGATCAACCTGTCAAACCCGCAATCCAGACCAAGAGATCAAGATAATTCCATAGAAAGAAAATCGAAAATGATTACAAAGTCTAATTTCCAACAAATCCAATGTTAAAGGATAAAATATAAAAAATATAAAAAGAAGTAAAAAAAATGACCTGGATCAATTCGGGTTAACCTGTTAGACGCGTGACTTGGGTTTTAAGATCAAGATAAATATATTAAAAGCTAATAAAAAAAATTATGAAATTGGAAAAAAAAACTAAAAAAAAAATGAGTTGTTGAATGATTAAATTGAAAAAAAAAACTAAACAACAAAAACAAAACAAAAAAACATTCCAAAAAAGTAGTGTTTCATGGATGTGGTTACAATAATTTGCCCACGCCTTTAATAATAACTAATTACTTAACTTATGTTACGCCACAACTTGTGTATTTTCTTTTCAATAAAAAAATTAGATATACAGTCTTTATCGATGTTTTTTTTACATAAAAGATTATAAGTGTAAATCAAAAAACTCAAGCAAGCATTTTAATAAATAAATCAAGAATCATCCATGTAAATAAATTAAAAGAAAACCATTAACAATAACTAAAAATAATACAGGAAAAATCAAGGGACAAATATAAATTAAGATATTTGATCTCGCAACATGAAAATTTACTCGGTTGTGTTTATTGAATTTGTTTTATCAAAATCATTTTTTTTGTTCCACCAAATGATAAAAGAAATAGAAACATACATGAAATTAATTGAATAAAACAAAAGAGAAGAAAAATATTATATAAAACTACACAAATATCTTCTAAACATAAAAAAAAAAAAAAAAAAAGACAAAAAGATCTATGTACCCGCAATAAATTTGGAAAAAATACATGTCCCTATGAAAAGATGATAGAGATGAGAGCAAAATGAGAAAAACATTGCGTCTCGAGTGTTTGTCCCAATTACTTGTAATAAGCGATGCTATGTGCTACCCAACGTAAAATGAGGACCAAATTCACCCATAGGCAATAATGACAGTTACAGTTGACCTCATAGCAAAGCTAAACTCTAATTAGATATGGCTTTACTCCCCACTAACTGAAATCATTCCCTTACTAATTTATAAAGTACAATATAGCTTATAGTTCTTTTTAAAGAAGAGAATTTAAAATATTAAAAGAAATATTGTTATTTAAAACTAAGTTTAATACACTAATCAATCTTAAAATCTTGACAATGCGAAACTAATCAATCAATTCTTGCCACGTGATGACCATTTCCATTTGATATTATCGTCAATAAAAATTAATTAATTGTTGGTTGAAATAGTGCTCTTAGAAAAAAGGAACTTCATCATGAAAAATGATTGGAGTAAAAATTAGGTGCAAAACGTAAATGATTATTCTTTTTTACTTTGGCCCACACGTAAATGATTTGCAATATTTATAATAAGAGTTTTCATGTGTCAAAAATGTGTATCCTCTTTTTATATAAACTCAATTTCTATCCAAAACCTTTTTCAACTCAAATTTCCATCCAAGACATTTAATTCTCAAAAGCTGCTTGGGAGTGCGGTTGCGGTTGCTTTTCAAAGTGTTTTTCATGCTGAAATGCATCAAAATGATGTTTTTTTATTTTTTAAAAATTATTTTTAAGATCAGCACATCAAAACGATTGAAAATACACAAAAAATTAATTTTTAATAAAAAAAATATTTGAATTTTTGAGGAATGTAGTTTGCACCGCGTTCTCAAACGAGGTCTAATTACTAACTTTATATCTTAAATAATAACTTTTCACCCTCAGTCATAATTTAAAAATCATTTTTAATAACTTCTAACAAATATAGTTAAGTTAAAAGTATATTTGGAAAAAAAATTGCAAAACAACTTTTTTGAATGGAGGTATTATAAGTTTAGATCAATAATTAAAAAATAAAAATTTTAGCTTTTGGTTAAAGAGAAATTTCGACTTAATTTTGTAATTTTTTATTTAATTCAAAAGTTATGTTTATATCCTTCTTATTCATCAAAAGTAAAAAAGAAATATATCTATGCCATTGAAATACGTTTTATATGACATTTTTTATTATTTTTTTAACTTTTTCTAATTTATGGTTATTTCAATCTTCTTGGGATGTTTCAAGTTTTCTACGTTGCTTTTTAAATTTTTTATTATTTTTTGACCTTTTCCAAGATTAATTAATTACGAAAACAAGATGGTAAAAGATTAGATTCAATATCCGTACACACGACGCATCATGTCCTATGATAAAAGGAACCCTTTAAAAGCAGGGTCTCGCTCTCACGGTCTCACCTCTCCTGATAAACATTGATATATTAATTAATTAGTTGATGTAACGTGCAATGCACATGAAATTGTTGAAGTTTTGTTATGCTAACTAGTACATGTGCTAGCTAGTACATTGTACATTGCCACCCCCCCCCCCCCCCCTACAGAAATAATAAATAAATAAATAAAAGAACAAAAAAAACATATCCACTCCCTTTTTTAGCCTCCCACAGCAACAATAAGCTCATTACCGCGAAAGACCATTCACAGTCAACCTTTTTCCAGTCTTCTTCCACTGTCATAGATATCATTGCCTCCTCCAAAATCAGAAATGAGTCAAAAAAAAAATCGATTAAATGGAAAAAATTAAAAAAAATAACTGAAAAAATCGAATCATGAAAAAAAACCGATTAAAATTTGAAAAAAACCGGCCGATTTGGTTCGATTTCAGTTTTATAAACTTGAAACCGAAAAAACCAAAAAAACCGAACCGAACCGAACCAAACCCAAACCGGAAAAAAACTCGAGCCAAACCGGTTTGAACCAGTTTTTGTTTTAAAAAACTGAATCGAAACCAGAAGCTATGCACCCCTCACCGTGAGCAAATCAACCTTTCTTCACTCCCAGTAAAAAAAAATTCATTGTTTGACTCCAGTAGCTTCCATTGCCACTCTCTTCAACCACAAGCTCATCTAACCATCCACCATTGCCTCACTTTGACAAAGCCAAAACAGAC
Organism: Populus x sibirica; assembly: GCA_019202695.1. Taxonomy (NCBI): domain Eukaryota; kingdom Viridiplantae; phylum Streptophyta; class Magnoliopsida; order Malpighiales; family Salicaceae; genus Populus; species Populus x sibirica. Next base: position 164,688 of record JAGMVL010000899.1, on the reverse strand, counting down.
CAATAACTTCTTCTGCTTTTTCCCTGTTGTGATCATTTCCTTGCTACTAGCGATTAGAAGCAGTCATCAAGACTACCTTCAACAGCTACCATACTTGGTCTCTTCTTCACCTTTCAGCTAGCAAAAAAAAAAACAGAGACAACCCTTCTCTCTCTCACTCTTAGAAAACAACTGACAACCATCTTTTAACCTAAATTGATCCATTTTACGCGACCCTTCTCCTCTTCACAACAGCTCACAAAAACCACGACCTCTCTTCTTTCAGTAACCATTGAACACAACTCAGCTATGGCCATGAGTAGATGCTTAGGAAAAAGTCTATAGCACATTGCGAGGACATGATCGCTGCTAGTTCTTCTAGCAATGATGTTGATGATCATGAGTTATTAAGGGTCGACCAAGAACGGGCACCTGAGGCACAAGCATCAACTCACGACGCAGGCTCGTTGAGTGCGATGTCGCAACGTCGAAGGGGGGTTCCTTCACAGCGGGATCCATTTGCCCGCAAGTGCGAGGTTTAATGAAAGGACGACCTTTCAATGTATGTTAGTTTTGCTATCACAATGATATGTTTGATATTTTTTGAAAAAAATAATATCATTTAACGAATGCAATTTCAAGTTTACTAACATTGAGGTTGCAAGAATAATAACATCGGTCTTTAGATCATCGATGAAAATTCTATTATTTCAAAGGAGTCAGGTTTTCAAACATTCTAAATATAAATCACAAGTCGATGCATGGTTTTCAAGGTTCAAGGTTAGTATTAACATAAATATTTTTTATGTTAATTTGGACCGTTTATTGAAATTACTAAAATTTTTCTTTTATAAATTTTTACTTCAAGAAAAAATTTGAATGGGAAAGAGCTGATAATAATGTTGCGAGGAGGGTTTGGAAGAATCACGTTGTAATTAGGTAAAATCAAATTTAGCATAATTTTTTTATTCCAAATGTTAATTTTTTTTTCATTTACTAACAGATAATTAATTTATACCATATAGGTTGCATGATTTTTCATACAAGACGTAAAAGAAATGAAGCTTCCAAGCTGGAATGACGTGGTGGTTTGGAAGGATTTCAGACCGTCGTACGTCTTAGAGACTGTATGTGCAGAATACATTTAGCACATGATGTTCGTGCATTTCACTTGATGATCACAGTCCGATAAGGAGAACCAGAACTGGCGTGTTCATGATTCTGTTACCATGCAAACCGGCAGCTCTGTTATGTTCGTTTCGCATACAAAGCGGATGGTAATATATTTTTTCTTATTACATTCATTTTTTTATTAGTTATTTTTTTATAAATATATTTAACTGACAATATTTTTTTATTATAGGCTATAGTTCTTAGACACGAGTTAAGCCCGATGAAACTTTTTGTTGAAACGTATATACAGAGTGATAACCACCAAAAAAGGATGCAGCAGTTCGTTGATAACCGAGCTCAGCACTTTGTGGTATGTTGGTTTTCAATCATTTTTTTTTCTGAAGTTATTATTTCCTTGAATTTGATAAATTTATTTTTCTTTCCAGGATGCATATAATAGTCGGTTAATGAGAGATACAGGGACGATCCTTCAACCCATCCGGATATCGATCTGAATTTGTGGTTAGAGCTTTGGAGGTAAAATTGTTCGATGGACCCGATAGAAATTGAATGTACAAACTCTCTAACATTACGATCGAGAACTTGCGGATGACCCTAGGTCTAGAGCTAGCCAAACTCAACTGTGATTGGGCTTGGTAGTGCACCAAGCCTCGAGAGATGGGTCTGGCGTTAGCTTGACCCAGCCACGCTTGAACTTGGTAGTGTGCCTAGCTCAGACACGTTGGATCTGGCGCTGGCCAGACTCAAGAGATTATTGGGTTTACCACCATCAATTTTATAGATTTTTATATAAAATCATAAATGAATTATTTCTCAACAAATAGACTTAATTAAACAAGTCTATACTCCACCAAGACCATTAGATGTATTAAAGTCTTTCATGGCCAATTATTTTTCCATCTTTTAGCTAGAAAAAAAATAAATGAAATACGGCTCACAATGCAACTTAAAATATTACAAAGATAAAGTTACACTTCCTCTTTTCTTCATAAAAGGACAAAACTCATGGACTATAAATACACCATAAGACTTTCAAAACAAAGATGCACAATCTTCATTCTCTATTGCATATATATTTTCAGAGCATCTTTTTCGGGAATATTATTGTATTTCTTCTTTTTAAAATGATACTTATTTAAGCATCAAAAAGTTCCCGTCTCTACCAAAAAAGACCTTTGCAGGTATTAGCCGCAAGCCTCATTAGCCTACCAAACACCAAGTATAAGTTACCAACCGTCTTAGGTAGGGAGAATTTCTAAAACCAATTGATTAACCGATTATCCAGTTTAAGAGTTTTGTTTCTAGATTACTTGGATTTTTAGGACATCATTAAGTATCAAACTTTTGGTACTTAGTCTTATAAGTTTTCAAATTTAATGTAAGATATACAATTTCAATTTAGTTTATTCTTACTATATATATTTTCATCCAGTGGTTGGCTTTGTTATTTGAATTGTTATATGTATTGCATCTAGTGGTTAGCACTCAACTTAATTAGTGATTTTTGAATTTGCTTATTTTTTTAATTTATTTTCATTTGGCTTTAAATATTTTCATTTGGAATATTAATGAAATAAATTTTGTAATAAATTGGTTTTCAAATTATTTATTATATTTAAATCTTTTCTATATTTTTATATGTTATTTGAATTGTTTTTACTTTTCTAGTTTCATTTTTTTTCTTCTTATTTTTGGGTTTTTTTTTAGATTTTGTTGATTTTTTTAAAAAGTTAATGTTTAATTTTTCATGTTTTGAAAAGTGAATTTTCTTTTAATAGTTAAAGGGGAATTTTTATTGAAAAATTAAAAAAAAAGGCATATAAAAGTAAATATGAATATACAAGGGCATATGAGATTGAAAAATTCTTAAAATAATATATGAAAGAATGCTATCAATGTATAAGAATAAATGGATTAATTAATCTTTTTCATGATGTTGAGGCTTGTGTGTTGGGATTATGGTGCTTGGTTTATGGAGTTGTTTTTCATTGCATGATTATAGTTGTCATGCATGTTTTTTTATTTTATTTTATTTTATTTTATTTCATTTTTTTTAATTTATAAAGAGGTGTTTATAAATAGGCTTATCATATACAATGAAGAAAATATTACGTTTTATATATTCACACATCTAAAAGTGGTCTCTCCACATTTATGTCGAGATTGAAATTTAGGATGTCTCTATTAATGAACACAGAGATACCATGTTATCAAGAAGCTATTGGAGAACTCAACCTAAGTTCTTACGCTAAGTAAATCTTTCTTTTACCGATTAAATCAATCATTGAAGCTAGGGGTGAGTAAAAAATAAAAAAACTGATTAAACCGAGAAAACTGGAAAAAAAAATAACCAAAAAAACCGAACCGTGAAAAAAAAACCAATTAAACCGATTAGAATTTTGAAAAAACTGACCGGTTCGATTTGGTTTCGGTTTTATAAGCCTAAAACCGAAAAAACTGAACTGAAAAAAACCGAGTCAAACCAAAAAAACCGATTCAAACCAAAAAACCTAGCCAAACCGGAAAAAAACCGAGTCAAAACCGGTCAGTTAGAACTGATTTCGGTTTTTTTTTTAAATTCAGTTTGGTTATTTTTTTTTTATAAAAATCAAATCGAACCAAACCGAAAATAATTACCCCTAATTGAAGCCATAAAATCTATTTTATTGAGATAACATATCCCCTATTCTTGTTTTTTTAAGGTGGGTTTGACTTAGTTAATTGGCTCCTTGATTGTTTTTTTCCTTGGTGCTTTAGCATAAACAATACCTTTTTAAATATTAATATCTGAATGATGAGTTTTGATCTTATTATACAATATCGTTTTTTTTTAAAAAAGAATCTATTTATAAATATTAATTAAAAGAAAATTAATTCACAATGAGTTAAATCCTCCCAAAAATAAATAAATAAAAACATTAAAATTAAAATTAAAATTAGTTATATCTCTTTAATTGAAATCTTTCTTGAACGTGCCAAATACGATGAAGTTAATCTTTTTGTGTTCAGTCTTGAATCTTGCGAGGTTTGAAAATCACCGTAAACATTTCCTGTAGGCAGTACAAAGTCCTTAGATATAAATACCCAGCAGCGAGAAAAGGAGAATGCCCAACTTATTCATCTGCAAGCACAGAAAAAGAAAAAGAAAAAGAAAAGAAAAGTTTCAATCATGGCTTCACCTTCCAAATCACTTTATTACAAAGTAAAATCCGCATTTCACGCTGCACTGGTTAAAGGCTAACAAGCTCTCAATCTCACTTACACCCATACACGTGTGATTTCTCTATTAGTTGTTTGCCTCTTCTTTTACTTCTCTTACAAACTCCTAGCTTTGACCACCTCAATGAACTCCACCATGTCGTGAACACAACTTCACACGATGAAAGCCCAGACTCAGCTGAGTGGACAGTGGACCCGGGTTGTCTCGCTGCTTTTTCGACCCGAGTTGTTGAGTCGGACCACAAACACCATCATCACACACAAACTCTAAAGATTGCATGCCCATCATGGCTCTCTCTTTAGACCCTATTAAAGCCCTTCCTTTCACTTTTACATTTAACACCACACACCATCAGCTGAACTTGAGCCTGCCATTCCGGAGATGACTGAGCCTGAGCCTGAGTCTCCATACTCTGTTGCTGAAGCGGTTCCCGGCACGCCTGGGATCCGGGAAATAAGGCCCGAAAAGGGTTCTGAGAATTTCAGGTTTTGCAATGAACAGAATGGAAATGAAGGTAACCAGGGGACAAGGAAGGTTGGTTTGAGAGCAGAGATCGACACGTCTCCTCCGTTTGGATCGGTCAAGGAGGCTGTGACACGGTTCGGTGGAAGCGGGCCATGGGTGCCTTATTACTATAGGATTGGAGAAAGTTATGTAAGTAATTCATTTCTTTTTTTCTTTATTTTCTCGTATTGATCATAATTTAAATTCTTTTTTTCAACATAGTGTTCAATTGGCAGTTTGAGAAGTAGTCATGTTAAGGTTTTGATTCTTGTTGCGTGTGAGCAAGATCGATGAGCTGTTAATTTGTCCATTGCTAAACTAAAAATAAAATATGGGAAAAAAATGTGTTATTTCTCCGTTAATTTGTTTTTATATCAATAAATTTGATGGTAGATGAAGAATGGCTATTGGTTGAATCACGTACAAAATCAAGATATATAGTGGAGAAAAAAACATTATATATATAGGTGACAATGATCACATTTTAGGTCACAATATTCCCATACAAAAAATTCTTCTCAATTAACTCATTTATTTGATGTTATAGCAGCTTTTATTTTTTAAATTATTTTTTATTAAAAATATTAAATTAATGTTTTTAATATATATATATTTTTAATAATTTTAAGGTATTATGTTAACAATAAAAAAAATTATTTTTATATATTTTTTTTTGAAAAACATCAACAATGTTAAACAGAGGATATATATAGATTTAGTTCATTCTAATATTGGGTAAACTACACCTATAGCCTCCCAAGTCTGCTTTTCTAAAATAATATGTTTAAATTTTATAAAAGCAAGTTATTTTACCGGAAATTTGTGTCTTTAAAGGTTAAATAAAAAACTATTTAACTTCCAAGCACATCAATATTAAATATAATGCTATATTTAAGTTCTAGAAGAAGAAAAAAACATGTTTTTAGGCAATATTCCTTTTTTTTTTGTGTTTCTTATAAAATATTTTTTTTATTAGAATCATAGTTTTTTGAATAAAGGTTAAAGGCAAATAAAACTAATATTCATAAAAGTCTCAATTACCAGTTAAGAAGAAAAAAAAATATATTTCTTTGATCAAATATTCCTTTTCATATCCATGTGTTTCTTTTTTTGTTTTGACAAAAAAGATTTTTTTTATTGGAAGTTTTATTTTTTAAACAAAAACCTATTATAATCCAAAAAAGCAAGTTTTAATAAAAAACAAAAATTCATAACTTGATCATTTTTAAGCAACTATATAAAAAGTAAAATAATAATTAATTCAAAAAATTATATAGAAATTTGGAATAAAAATAACAAAATAGTAATTTTGTTCTCATTGAATATTCCTAAGAAATTTTTAATTTTTTTCTCCATATTAGTTTCATATATAATTATTCATAGATTAATCTTTAATATTACCATAAAAATTATAATCTTATATATAAAAACATGGAATAAAGGAATAATCTTTTAATTATAAAAATTATAATTTTCAATTTTTTTCACCTAAAAATATCCTTAAAACCTCAACAACTCTATTGCTAAATCCAAAAAATACTTTAATTAGTCTAAAAATTTTAAATTAAATCAAAATTTTCGGACTTCAATCTGTCTTTTGTAACATGATTAGAGATATAAACTATCTTTATTTAATTCTTCTCATAAAAAAAAAAAAAACCTAGTGATAGCAAGAGTGGTCTATTTTCTTGTCGAAATATCATTAGCCAAAAAGCCTTGTCTCTGCTATTCTTTTCCCGCGACTTTCTATATTGTCTTATTAAGATTATATTTGGAAATGGATGCAAATCAATGTTTTTAAAAATTTTAAATTTATTTTATTTAAAATAATTTTTTTTATATTTGTAGATTGTTTTGATCTGTTGATATCAAAAATAATTTTTTAAAAATAATAAAAAAATTATTTTAATATATTTCTAAGTAAAAAACACTTTAAACTATCATCACTATTATAATTTCAAACAAACTCTAAAAACATTAAAAATATAAAGTTTTGGAGAAGGGTCAAAGTGGAAAATAATTTTTTTTTATTAATTGTCCATCCAAATCTGGCCCATTTACTCCCTGCGTTATCTATAAATAATTGTTATTTTCAATTGTCACAGCTCACAAGAAACGATCTTCTTTCTCTGTTCATAATTACTGGCACATCTTGGGGCATTAAGCAATTAGCTTAAACATGCCAAATCATACTAAACAGAAAGCTATATATGAGCAAAATTTCACACAATGTGAATTCCTGACTGTTCATTGTTGTTTAATCATGATCGATGGCTTCGAAATTACATAAAGATACCATGCTTCAGTTCAAAACTTCTCTCTAATTTAGCCCCTTTGAATATTCTTATTGAAGAGATCAATTTTCTAGTAGATTGATCTTCCTATACTCAGGGGCGGAGGCACCCTTGCCCCCCCCCCCCCCCCCCCCCCAAAACATTTTAAATTTTTTCATTAGTTAATTAACTGTGAGCTGGAGGTGTTAACTCTCTAAATCGTGCTTGCAATCTTGCCAAACAGGTTTGCCTTTTAGTTTTTATCTTTGCGTTTGTTCTGTCTTCTAAGTGGTTGCATTCTATGTATGGTTCCTTTCATTGACCAAGATACACACACACCAATTCTTTTCCAAGTCATTTATAATAATTTTACTTTATTTTTATGTAAAAATAAAATAAAAATGACATGGCAAAATTTAACTGATAGAATTTTTGTATTTTAAAAAGGTGGCCTTATTAACAGTAATTAAATATAACTTTACTTTTGATTTTTTATTTACTCTTGACCGACGTGAAAAGAAAAAAATATAAAATCATTACATTGTGTGGCCCTAATATAAATTTTCCAGCCGATAAAAACACAAATCATGAGTAAAATTTTTCTACAAAAAAATTGAAGCAGAACCACTAATTAATTTATCTTTCATCAAATAAAAAAAGGTAACTTAAATTTAAAATCTATTTTTGTTTTATTTTGAGATGTTTGTTAATAATTTGATGAAGTTTTTTTATAATTCTATCATTTTTGCTCATTTTTTTCCTAAAATCTGCTAGTTCTACAAATTGTTTTTTGAATTCTTGTTATGGTGATTTTTTTCTAATTAATTAGATATATTTTATTGGTTTGTTTTGATTATATTTAGATTTTTTTTATGTTTTGTTTTAAGTAGAGCCACCAAAATTATCAATTTTTTCTCACGATATATGTTTTGATTTTAGAACATGTCATCCAATCATGTACCCAATCATCCAAAGTTAAAGAACATGTCATCGATTGCTGATTTATGTCAAGGATTGGTTGAAACAGAAAAATCAATAATTTATCCGTTAGTTGACAGGTTGATTCGACTTATTTTACATTATAATAAGGTCATTATATGTTTGTAGTAAGTTATTTGAATAAAATTAAATTATACAAGTTTTGTTTTACAACTCATGTATAATAAATTAAAACAAATATTATATCTTGTTATATTAATTTTGACCCCCTCTAATAAATAATTCTAGCTCCGCCCCTGCCTATACTCCTTCAATCTTTGACTGCCAGAAACTACTTTCTCAATAATACTTCACGCTGTCTCAGTACCCAACGTGGAGCCTATATTTTGCTCTAAAAAGGTTTCATATGAGGAATCTACTGGTATTTGATTTCCTAATCTGATGTGTGATCTTTAAAGCATGCATTGCAATTTGCACATGGTGTATTTCTGCACCTTCCCTTTCAGATAATAACCATGAGCTACAGGGCGTTGAGGATATCGACATAAAAAAGGTGGAGGAGCAAGCAGCAGAATTGGAGAAGCATCTGATTGTGAAAGAATTGGAAACACTCGATGTCCTTGAAGAACTTGGAACGACAAAAAGGGTTGTTGAAGAGTTGAAGCAGCAGCTGCAAAAGGAAGCGCTTAGATGCATGACAGTTCCTGATGAACCGATGTCAAGTCCTGCTATCAAAGAAATGAACAAGGGAAACTATAGCTTTCACGTCAACAACAGCGAACAGAGGTTAATAAGCTTAAGCCCTTGCCCTACGGCATCGCCTGATCTGATCTTAATGGAGTTGAAGCAAGCGAAATTGAACCTTGGTAAAACCATTAACGACCTTGGGGTGATTCAAACTTCTGTTGAGTCTTTGAATAAGAAAATGAAGAAAGAGAAAACCTTACTCAAAAAGACCCGTGAGAGGCTAACATCAAAATTTGCAGGGGGGTTATCTCTGGAGGAAGAGCTGAAGCAAGCAAGAACGAAGCCGCATATTGCAGATGATGTTGAAACTGATTACAAGGCAGGGTATTTAATGAAAATGGATGAAGTCCAAAAAACGGAAGTTTTAAAAGGAATGTTAGCTGAAAACATCAAGACTAACATCAGAACTGCTGAATTGAGGTTGCTGGCAGCCAAGAAGATGGAAGAAGCAGCAAGAGCAGCAGAAGCTGTTGCCCTGGCAGAAATCAAGGCTCTATCAACTGATGAGAGCTCATCGGGATATGCCTTGCCAGAACCAGAGAAAGTTCCCTCCTTTGAAGCAAGATCTCCTCTAAATCCTAAAGATCAGAAGGCCGTGGAGCTTTCCCAGAAGAAAGTGGAAACTTTGAAGCTTCCAAAGCAAGAAGTTCACTTTACTAAAATGTCTATTCTAAATAAGCTAAGGGAAGCAACGGAAGAAGTTAAACTAAGCAAACAAGCCTTAGAAGAGGCTCTGAACAAAGTCGAAATGGCCAATAGAAAGCAAGTTGCTGTTGAAGAGGCTATCCGCAAATGGATGCCAGAGGATGATCAAGTGGGACAGGACGCATATTATCATACCAGGCTTGGTAATTTCCATTTGCATCCATCCGATCAACGGCAGGATTCTCCATTAAATGAAGTGAACAACCCCAATCTAATTGGTGATGGCCCGAAGCCTGTTCTGAGAACCACAGTTTCGATGAGGGATGTTCTGAGCAGGAAGCAAATTAGAGCGGAAGAATATGTTGCAGCAAGGCCAGCAGAAGGCGGCACAGAGAGGCAAAAGGTGGCTTTGAGTCAAATGCTTCATGAACTGAGGGAGGATCTAACGTTTCATCCAAGAGTTGAAAAACATGGAGGTGAACAGAAGCAGCAGTTCTATACACAAAGGAGAAAGTTTGGGTTCATTCATATATCGCTGCCCATGACAAAACCAGGCAAGAAAAAGATGCAAGATTTGAACAATATGAAGATGCATTAAGATGCAGTAAATCAGTTTCTGGTTGTGTAGTGAAATGTTTTTAATTACTTTGTATTGGTTTGGAGTTATGATTTTAGCTTGCTTGTGCTGCTAATGTATGCCCTTGTAGGTTTGTATCCTTTTTTTTCTCTTAGAGATAGATGATGTATTTTGTATGGTGTACTTGCTGCTCTATTGTCCCTGGACTTGGCTCGTACTCTGAGCTGGGTATTTCATATTAATTTTTCCTATGGAAGGCATTGGGAGTCTGATGAGCTATTCTCTTACATGCATCTATCTTATGTTGCGGTGGAAGAAGTAAATAATGTTAAAGAATAATATAAATTATATTTTAAAATTTCACCTAATAATTTAAGTTATTTGGTTGAGATAAGTTATTTGATTGAGTTGATTTTTTAACATGATATTAGAACCTTGATGACCAGCGGTCACGAGTTCGAATCTCACTATCTTTATTTATTTGATAAAAATTAAGCACAAGGTAATGTTAGCCTGTGTAAATTTCAAACTCAAAACCTTACTTAACAGTATAAATTATTGGGTTGAGATAATTATTTGATAAATGATGGATCACTATTGTTTTTTTAATCGTGCTCAAGAAAGTACCCTTGAGACAAGTCAGGTGACTTTGGAGCAGGAGTGACAAAACATTTACTACTGATTGAACATTATTTATGCCTTTTCTTATGTCATAGATATACTTTACTAATTCAGATTCTGGCAAATATGAACTGCTACTTCGCTGAAGTATCCTGGACAGGAGTGCATAAAATGAGGAGATGGTTGTGACGGAGCTGTGGCATGTGCATTTGTCCGTGGGCTGTGTTAGAGAAAAATACTCTTTAACGCTTGCTTTGTATATTTTATTTATTTATTATGTATTTATTCTAACTAAAATATAATTAAGCACTTCCATTGTAGATGAAGATGCAAAAATTAGGTTGAATATAAAGTATTACTAGGATGGCTAAAAGACGTGTATTTTCCGTCCACACCCAGTAACTTAAAGTCTTTACGTGTTTGTGAGTATAGTTGTGGTTTTTTTAAAGTGTTTTTTATTTGAAAATATATCAAAATAATATTTTTTTTATTTTTTAAAAATTATTTTTGACATAAACACATTAAAATGATCTAAAAATATTAAAAAATATTAATTTAAAATAAAAAAATTTAAATTATTTTAAAAATATTTTAAAAATATAAAAATAATCAGGATTAATCGAGTACAACAACGGACAATTGCTTCACTTTTGAATGCGCGGGGGGGAGCAGCATTCAGGGGCAAAAGATGTTATCGTTTTGAAGGGTATTAACAAAAATACCTTGAACGTGTTCGCCGGTGCTCTTATCTTACCACAGCAATCACGACACGTACCTCGATGCTTCTTACGTGTCAACTTCTAGTTGGAAGTCGATGCACCTTCTCGTCCTTTTCTTCTTTTTTTTCGCAGCCGCGGGAAAAGTTTTTCACTTTACGACCTAAGATTATTATTTTTATCCTTTTTGGCCCGCGCAATATTAATTGGCGCCTTTAGCGTTATCATTTGAGAAAAAATAAATAAATAAAATTATAATAAATTAATGGGGGTGTTTGCGAGTATTATTTTTTTAATTTCGAATATTTTTTTTAAAAATTTAAAATAATATTTTTGAACTATTTTTATTTTTATATATTAATATAAAAAATAAAAAATATATATTTTTAATATTTTTTTTTTAAAAAACAAATACTTATAAAATTACCCCGAACCATAATCCAAACAAAGAGTAGTAGAAAATTCTGCAGAGCTTGAAAAGGTACCTTAATGGGGAACCCGCCAAGAACCCGCAAAAGGGTCCGTGGAATCCGTCGTGCTCCTGATGGAAGTGCCTTCGAGAACTGGTATCTAAACTTATAAAATGCTGTTCTTAATTTGTTCTCTGTTTTTTTTTTTTTTATTATTAATTACTAGTAGTTTTTTTTCTTCATTCTTATACACATTGCAGCAACAATTGTGGGGTTTTGGTGGCAATCGCTTTGGCTGATTTGCATGAATGTGAAGCTGGAACCAAAAACAATGTGAAGAGATTCAAAGGCTTGGATGGAAAACAAAACGTTGTCCAGCAAAGCTTTTGTGACCAACCCAGATCGCCTTTCCGTCTCTTCATGTACTCCATCATTTTGGGGTTTATTAGTTTTCATTTAAAAAACAAATTAACAACTTATAATGATTGTGCCCCTTTTGTCTGTTCATATTTGTGCAATTCAAACTGTTAATAGGACTGATTCTTTTAAATTGAAAACGTTTGCTTTATTTTGTGGACATTTTTCTAGGGAAGATTTCATGAAGACTGGCAAGATTTGGAACACAATTGATATTGATCGTAAAGGGTTCGAGACTTGGAGGAACATGTCAAAGGAGGTATGATCATAAGTACAGTTGTCTGTCATCTGCACTCTATAGTGGACTAATATCCTATCTGATAAGCGAACCTGTTTTGGCTGTACAGGAGAGGCAACCATACATCACGAGAGCTGATGAGATTTACTCGGCTCATGTTAAATCTTTGATTCAAGATATTGATCATATGTCAGAGGTATTTTTACTTTATATGCCAGGTCTCATTGTTAATTCAAGACTTTGAATTTCGTTTTTCTGTCGAGCTCTATTGTTTTAGTGGGAATCTTTATTTGCAATGATGAAATGAAGCAAGAACTGCATTGTTAATGTTATGTATTCGATTGTTTTTGAGCTATAAAGTTGTGTTATAGGAACCGAACACAAGTATATATTTCGTGGCTAACAGGCATCGTTATGGCGTCTCCATCCTGCGGGGGTTTGTAATTTCAGTTTACGTTCTTCTTTGGCCCAGAGTTTCCTTGTTTTTGGGCTCACAATTGAATATTTATACCCAGTGAATTTATAGAGTGAACTTGGATGCATTTTTCTATCTTATGCCAAAATTGCTTGTAGACGCAATTTCCAGGAGGTGACTTGTACTGCTCATTAATGCATAATCTTGAAATAACTGACTTTTGGATTATTCCACATCTCCTATGTCCCTTTCATTTTGCTTTCTATCTATGTCGTTAAGTTGCATAGTGGTGTAGGTAATGGTTTCAGACAATGGAAATCTATCTACCTTTTGTAAATAAATTAGCTTATGTTTATCATGTCCCATCTGCTGATAAATATATTCTCAGATACTGTCACCTAGCCCCTCCTTCTAACTCAGTCTGCTTTCTAAACAGTACTACCGAACTTCTATTTTCAATGGAGGTCCATCATATTTATCAACCTTAAACTTTTTAAAGATTCAGCTGATGGGATCATTTTTTGTAGGTAAACGATGAGGCAGATTCAGCAATAGTTGGGAAGTTTGATCCGGTGAGTCTACTTCTCTTCCATAAAATCAATCAGTGTTGTTAAAGCTGAAAGGTGCTAAAAGGTGTTAAGCTTGTAAAATGCTTGAGGCGCTAGGTGCACGCTTGAACAAACCAAGGAGATATGCTATATATATCTTTCTAATTAAGATTAGATCATTAGAAAATAAAATATGAAATATAAAATACTATAACATAATCATATAAAATTGTATTTTTCACCTATAAAACAAAATAAGATAATTTAAAATAGCAAGTAGTCAAATAGATTAAAAAGCAAACTTAAATATCATCATCATTATTCATTAATCTTCAAAAACATCATCGATGCTTTCCTCTCCTTCACTTGAGCCTTCATATCATTGAGGTTTTTCAAATAGTTGTACTTCCATGCAAATCTCTTATTGAAAATGAAATGTAAAAATATTGCTAAATATAATTTTAATTTACTGAATATACGCTAAGTACCAACCAAAATTTTTAATTTTCGTATGAACTATGAATGCAGGTACACTATCAACTGAAGTTTAAAAAACACAACAAGAATAAAAAAAGAAAAAGAAAAAGAAATTTCAACACCATTAAAATGGACATGGACATGTGAAGAGAGAGAAAAGGAATAACATGGGAAAAGAGAGAGAGAGCAAAAGAGTGAAGAAGAAAGAAAATAAGTGAGAAAGAAACAAAAAATGATAAATAATAAAATATAGAGCACTAAAAAAAAATAATAATAAAGTAGGACTTCTTCTATATTTCTGTTGTTCTCCTCTGTTCAACATCATTGTTGAAAAATAAAAGTGTAGCTGATGTTTCTCTTCTAAGGTATCTTTCTTTGTGTGTTTTTCTTTTACTATAATGATTTTTTACCCTAATTTTTTTTCTACAAAAATAAATACCCCTTAAAGAAAGAGAAAGAAAAATTCATCATAAAAAGATATATTTTAAGCAAGCACTAGCATTAACGCCCGTGGCATCCACTCGCTAGGCGCTTGCCTAGGCGCATTTTATTGAAATTCATCATTTGAGGTTAATGAAGGCGTTGTGGCCTTGTCAGAGCTTAAGCGAGCGCCTAAGTGCCTTTTGACAACACTGGATAAAATTCGGCTTGCCTTTCAATTGTTCTCATTCACGTAGTTGTTTATATATCAGTCTATGAGTGATCTCCTGATTATTCTTGTTTGAGTCCTTGGCAGTTCTATGAACACTATGAACAATGCGACAACTCTGACAGCTGTTATAGTTTTCGCACAAAGATTTTGAGAGCTTTAACACATGGGAATGGTACCACTTTATCTATTATGCTCTGGTTTTGGTCGTCTTTAAGTACCGACAAAGCTACATTTTCTCGCTTAAGCATGGCATTTCTAGTACACTGAACTTTACCTCTTGACTCGGGAAATGGTGAGAACATGGATGGCTAAGAGTTCTCGCTGAATTTTGAAGGTCAAATTTAAAGGTTCCCTTGCGCTGGACTGATATAATGGAACCACCTAACTGGAAATGGTGGAAATGTGGAGAGTTTTTACCATTTCCTATCTTCTAAAAGGCAAGTCGATTGGCTATTGTATAGTATCGTTAGGAGTTTAGGGTTCTAACCATTTAGCTAGCAATTTTCTTTTGGAATTAAATTTTTTTACATTTTGGCATTTTGTGAATGTTTATGTTAACTCAAGCATTTCCAGTGCATTTAACGTGTTTTGCTCAAGGGTTTTAGCCTCCTGAATAGAACATTCGTTGTGATTGGAATGGCTGGAAACTTTTCCTAAAGATATTTTGTCGGATTATTAGTTGTATGTTAGCCTGAGTAATGTTATCTTTCAACTACTTGTATTCAAACTCTATATCAATGTCATATAATCATTGTGAATGATGGTACGCCTTAATATACAATTTCTTGCTTTCTTTGTTTTCTAGCACTTTAATTCTTATGATATTTCTCTCTCCTTCTTCGTAAACATGTTCTTTTTCCTTCATTTGTTGTGGAGTAGACAACCTTTTCTTAAGGTTGGAGGTCTTAAATCCTCGTACTCTATTTGATTTTTGCAAGGTTGTTATTGTCTTTTTTTTGGGATTAAATCCTTTTTAAAAGATCAAAACAATTAGGCGGTAGCATATTGATGAGAAGATTATCTAAGTGATCAACACTTTCATTGTACCATGGGGGGTGTTCTAGAATAGTCTTTGGTTGGATAAGAGAGTAGCGTAGGAATTCTAACAGGTCTTTTAGATATTTTAGGCGAGAGACTAGTTGTGTAAAAGAAAAGTGTTAACATTTCTAGTACGCCCTACCTGAGATAAATCATGTTTTTTTTTCTTGTTTGCTATGGTCTGATGGTGTTTCTATTTCTATCAATCTACTATAGCAGGTCTGCTACAATGAATAAACTCGGTTTTCTAGGTCAAAAATTTAGTCTGGAATTGTGAAATGTTCTCAATTATTATTGAGGTTTTTTTTTCAGAATAAACTTAGATTTTTTTGTCATTACGTCATTCCAAATAATATCTCAGATAAAATTCCATGTAGTTTTTTTTATCTTTATATCATGAGTGAATGAATTATAATATTCCAAATTATATCTTGGATATTAACGTCATATATATTTTTATCCATATATTAAAGTGAGTAATAATAAATTATTATTCATAATAATATTTTGGATATTAATTCATTTTAGGTTTTTTATCCTTATATTAAAAGTGAATAAAATATTTCTCTTGCTAAAAATAAATTTTTAAATTTTTTAAAATATAGACCAAAATATTTTGAAATTTTACAAACTTGGTGTAAAATCTATGCAATATCATCTTTTATAACATGCCAAAGTATTTTAGATTTTTTTTTAAGTGCTCAAATAATTTTAAGGATTTTTGGCCATATACAAAAAAAAATTATATTTTTTTATTGTCTTTTAGGCTTTGTTTGGAAAATCCATTTTATTTTGTAATAAAATCTAAAAACATGTTTAAGAAGGTGTTTGTCAAATACACTTTTAAACCAAAAAACTCTCAAGCAAAAAGATTGCAAGGTAAACAAGGTCTTAACTTTTGACTCGACAAGGTTGACTTGAAATCTTTGGTTTGATTATAAATCGAATCAAAGACCCTGAATCAACCAACAAACAAACCAAAAACAAAATCGAAGCAAAAAACAGATTAAACAAAAAAATACATAAAAACTCAAAAATTCTTGAACAAAACGGATCAAACACCAAAAAAATAAAAACACGAAGAACATCCATCCTAAACCCAGCAACGTGGGTTCCAATCAGACCTAATACCGTCAAAACAAAGGCACAAACATGTTAGAAATCATGAAATAATCAATAATCTAGTATCTATTCATTTTAATTATCAAAGAATCAACACGATTTTGTCAAAATAAGTTTCGATTCAAAACTAAAATTCTAGGATTAAAACTCTCAAAAACTTGTTATTGATGTAAATAAATCCTAAATTATTTACTAATTAAGTTGCTTGAATGGTTTAGAGCAAAGAATTGGACCAAAATTGATCCAAATCATTGGGATAAGGCATTGTTCTTTTCAAGAACACGAAGAACTTTGCCTTAAAAACCCAGAAAATAACCCAACAATACCCAACACTTGTCAAAGCATTTTTTACCTTTAAAACATGATTTCTTCATTCTAACAAGTCATACTACCATAATAAAACATGTTTGAAAAAAAAAACTAACAAATAATATCAAAATCACGTAAGAGGTTCTAAATTTCAAAAATGCCAACTTAAAACAGCCAACATATTTATACAATTTGAATTCAAATTATTTTTTAAAACCTTCAATAAGACCTAACAAAAACCTACAAACCAATAAAATGCATCATAACAATAACCATAACCTTGCTGCTATATTTGGTAGATTTCAAAATCACTCCATTTCATCAAAACTCATTTAATAAAGATCACCTAAGTATTTAAGAACATCAACAAATAACTTAGAACAAGATTTAAATAATAAAAACAACATTTTCACATATTAATTGAAACCAAAACCAAAACCACAATCAATGTGATAAATAAAATGCTTGGAAATATCATCAAACATGCATGAACAAGCTAGAGACGTGCCTTATTAACATCATCTATTAGACTAAGTGAAGGATTTATACCTTCCAAACGCTAACAATGGTTGCTTGCCATTTCTTTTTCAAGGTTGCTACTTTCTCTCAAAGTTGAGGAAATTTGGTGCTAGGCTCTTGAACCTTCACATTTAGGGTTTCTTTTTCGATATTATTTTTTTTCTTTCTCTCTTTTCTCCCCCTACCCCGATTTTTCAGGGGTATTTATAGGGTTTCAAGCTAGGATTTTTATGGATTTAATCAAAGATGGAGCCTTATTCATTAAAACTTGGCCCTCTCGATCAAAATGAAAGAGTTTTGGGTATGTTTTACAACTATGAGCTCGTACCTATGTTGGTTTTACAATGGTGATTTCACAACTTGGTTTTGGAGATTTTGGTGCTTTTCCCAAACTTGGAGACCAAGAAGCTTATTTTTGGCATTTTGATCTTAAAAGAAACGTGATCAACATTTTATAAGAACCCACTTAGAAGACTTGAAGTATGAACAAACAAAAACAGATTGGTAGTTTTGCGAAATGGATATCACGAGTCATCGATGACCGAGTTATCCACTTTCAAGGTTTTGTCGAGCAACTCCAACGTCATCGTCATTGAAGACTACTTGAAGTTGGTAGAAAGGGTGCACACTTTTTGTTTAGATCTAACTTTGCTCAATTTGGAGGTCTATAGTTTCACATCCATTTGCTTGAAAGTGCTAACTCAATCAGCTCAAAATCTGTCAATGTATTGATGGCTGATCGGGACAAGATGTTGTTGAGATCATTGAAGAAAATGGAATGTAAACGTTTGATATGAGTAGTTGATCTTTATAGAGGGGGGTGATTCTTAGTTGAATGGTGGTGGTTGCAACCTTTAAGGTGGTCGGAGATGCCATATTCATTCATCTGAAAATGCCTACTCGATCAGCCAAAACTGCAAAAGAAAAAAGGTGAACAGTAGTTAAACGACACGTCATTCAATCCCTTTATTAAATCTGAATGACACGTCGTCTAGGTTAAACCCTAAAAATTAGGGTTTTTAATTTGGCACTAGCATTAACGCCGTGGCATCCACTCGCTAGGCGCTTGCCTAGGCAGCATTTTATTGAAATTCATCATTTGAGGTTAATGAAGGCGTTGTGGCCTTGCTGTAGAGCTTAAGCGAGCGCCTAAGTGCCTTTTGACAACACTGGATAAAATTCAGTTGCCTTTCAATTGTTCTCATTCACGTAGTTGTTTATATATCAGTCTATGAGTGATCTCCTGATTATTCTTGTTTGAGTCCTTGGCAGTTCTATGAACACTATGAACAATGCGACAACTCGACAAATGTTATAGTTTTCAGTACAAAGATTTTGAGAGCTTTAACACATGGGAATGGTACCACTTTATCTATTATGCTCTGGTTTTGGCTGTCTTTAAGTACCGACAAAGCTACATTTTCTGCTTAAGCATGGCATTTCTAGTACACTGAACTTTACCTCTTGACTCGGGAAATGGTGAGAACATGGATGGCTAAGAGTTCTCGCTGAATTTTGAAGGTCAAATTTAAAGGTTCCCTTGCGCTGATCGATATAATGGAACCACCTAACTGGAAATGGTGGAAATGTGGAGAGTTTTTACCATTTCCTATCTTCTAAAAGGCAAGTCGATTGGCTATTGTATAGTATCGTTAGGAGTTTAGGGTTCTAACCATTTAGCTAGCAATTTTCTTTTGGAATTAAAATTTTTTACATTTTGGCATTTTGTGAATGTTTATGTTAACTCAGCATTTCCAGTGCATTTAACGTGTTTTGCTCAAGGGTTTTAGCCTCCTGAATAGAACATTCGTTGTGATTGGAATGGCTGGAAACTTTTCCTAAAGATATTTTGTCGGATTATTAGTTGTATGTTAGCTCGAGTAATGTTATCTTTCAACTACTTGTATTCAAACTCTATATCAATGTCATATAATCATTGTGAATGATGGTACGCCTTAATATACAATTTCTTGCTTTCTTTGTTTTCTAGCACTTTAATTCTTATGATATTTCTCTCTCCTTCTTCGTAAACATGTTCTTTTTCCTTCTGTTGTTGTGGAGTAGACAACCTTTTCTTAAGGTTGGAGGTCTTAAATCCTCGTACTCTATTTGATTTTTGCAAGGTTGTTATTGTCTTTTTTTTGGGATTAAATCCTTTTTAAAAGATCAAAACAATTAGCTGGTAGCATATTGATGAGAAGATTATCTAAGTGATCAACACTTTCATTGTACCATGGGGGGTGTTCTAGAATAGTCTTTGGTTGGATAAGAGAGTAGCGTAGGAATTCTAACAGGTCTTTTAGATATTTTAGGCGAGAGACTAGTTGTGTAAAAGAAAAGTGTTAACATTTCTAGTACGCCCTACCTGAGATAAATCATGTTTTTTTTTCTTGTTTGCTATGGTCTCGATGGTGTTTCTATTTCTATCAATCTACTATAGCAGGTCTGCTACAATGAATAAACTCGGTTTTCTAGGTCAAAAATTTAGTCCCGGAATTGTGAAATGTTCTCAATTATTATTGAGGTTTTTTTTTCAGAATAAACTTAGATTTTTTTGTCATTACGTCATTCCAAATAATATCTCAGATAAAATTCCATGTAGTTTTTTTTATCTTTATATCATGAGTGAATGAATTATAATATTCCAAATTATATCTTGGATATTAACGTCATATATATTTTTATCCATATATTAAAGTGAGTAATAATAAATTATTATTCATAATAATATTTTGGATATTAATTCATTTTAGGTTTTTTATCCTTATATTAAAAGTGAATAAAATATTTCTCTTGCTAAAAATAAATTTTTAAATTTTTTAAAATATAGACCAAAATATTTTGAAATTTTACAAACTTGGTGTAAAATCTATGCAATATCATCTTTTATAACATGCCAAAGTATTTTAGATTTTTTTTTAAGTGCTCAAATAATTTTAAGGATTTTTGGCCATATACAAAAAAAAATTATATTTTTTTATTGTCTTTTAGGCTTTGTTTGGAAAATCCATTTTATTTTGTAATAAAATCTAAAAACATGTTTAAGAAGGTGTTTGTCAAATACACTTTTAAACCAAAAAACTCTCAAGCAAAAAGATTGCAAGGTAAACAAGGTCTTAACTTTTGACTCGACAAGGTTGACTTGAAATCTTTGGTTTGATTATAAATCGAATCAAAGACCCCGAATCAACCAACAAACAAACCAAAAACAAAATCGAAGCAAAAAAACAGATTAAACAAAAAAATACATAAAAACTCAAAAATTCTTGAACAAAACGGATCAAACACCAAAAAAATAAAAAACACGAAGAACATCCATCCTAAACCCAGCAACGTGGGTTCCAATCAGACCTAATACCGTCAAAACAAAGGCACAAACATGTTAGAAATCATGAAATAATCAATAATCTAGTATCTATTCATTTTAATTATCAAAGAATCAACACGATTTTGTCAAAATAAGTTTCGATTCAAAACTAAAATTCTAGGATTAAAACTCTCAAAAACTTGTTATTGATGTAAATAAATCCTAAATTATTTACTAATTAAGTTGCTTGAATGGTTTAGAGCAAAGAATTGGACCAAAATTGATCCAAATCATTGGGATAAGGCATTGTTCTTTTCAAGAACACGAAGAACTTTGCCTTAAAAACCCGTGAAAATAACCCAACAATACCCAACACCGTCAAAGCATTTTTTACCTTTAAAACATGATTTCTTCATTCTAACAAGTCATACTACCATAATAAAACATGTTTGAAAAAAAAAACTAACAAATAATATCAAAATCACGTAAGAGGTTCTAAATTTCAAAAATGCCAACTTAAAACAACCTAACATATTTATACAATTTGAATTCAAATTATTTTTTAAAACCTTCAATAAGACCTAACAAAAACCTACAAACCAATAAAATGCATCATAACAATAACCATAACCTTGCTGCTATATTTGGTAGATTTCAAAATCACTCCATTTCATCAAAACTCATTTAATAAAGATCACCTAAGTATTTAAGAACATCAACAAATAACTTAGAACAAGATTTAAATAATAAAAACAACATTTTCACATATTAATTGAAACCAAAACCAAAACCACAATCAATGTGATAAATAAAATGCTTGGAAATATCATCAAACATGCATGAACAAGCTAGAGACGTGCCTTATTAACATCATCTATTAGACTAAGTGAAGGATTTATACCTTCCAAACGCTAACAATGGTTGCTTGCCATTTCTTTTTCAAGGTTGCTACTTTCTCTCAAAGTTGAGGAAATTTGGTGCTAGGCTCTTGAACCTTCACATTTAGGGTTTCTTTTTCGATATTATTTTTTTTTCTTTCTCTCTTTTCTCCCCCTACCCCGATTTTTCAGGGGTATTTATAGGGTTTCAAGCTAGGATTTTTATGGATTTAATCAAAGATGGAGCCTTATTCATTAAAACTTGGCCCTCCGATCAAAATGAAAGAGTTTTGGGTATGTTTTACAGCTATGAGCTCTGTACCTATGTTGGTTTTACAATGGTGATTTCACAACTTGGTTTTGGAGATTTTGGTGCTTTTCCCAAACTTGGAGACCAAGAAGCTTATTTTTGGCATTTTGATCTTAAAAGAAACGTGATCAACATTTTATAAGAACCCACTTAGAAGACTTGAAGTATGAACAAACAAAAACAGATTGGTAGTTTTGCGAAATGGATATCACGATCATCGATGACCGAGTTATCCACTTTCAAGGTTTTGTCGGAGCAACTCCAACGTCATCGTCATTGAAGACTACTTGAAGTTGGTAGAAAGGGTGCACACTTTTTGTTTAGATCTAACTTTGCTCAATTTGGAGGTCTATAGTTTCACATCCATTTGCTTGAAAGTGCTAACTCAATCAGCTCAAAATCTGTCAATGTATTGATGGCTGATCAGGGACAAGATGTTGTTGAGATCATTGAAGAAAATGGAATGTAAACGTTTGATATGAGTAGTTGATCTTTATAGAGGGGGTGATTCTTAGTTGAATGGTGGTGGTTGCAACCTTTAAGGTGGTCGGAGATGCCATATTCATTCATCCGAAAATGCCTACTCGATCGCCCAAACTGCAAAAGAAAAAAGGTGAACAAGTAGTTAAACGACACGTCATTCAATCCCTTTATTAAATCTGAATGACACGTCGTCTAGGTTAAACCCTAAAAATTAGGGTTTTTAATTTGGCACTAGCATTAACGCCTGTGGCATCCACTCGCTAGGCGCTTGCCTAGGCAGCATTTTATTGAAATTCATCATTTGAGGTTAATGAAGGCGTTGTGGCCTTGCTGTAGAGCTTAAGCGAGCGCCTAAGTGCCTTTTGACAACGCTGGATAAAATTCAGTTGCCTTTCAATTGTTCTCATTCACGTAGTTGTTTATATATCGCCTATGAGTGATCTCCCGATTATTCTTGTTTGAGTCCTTGGCGCTCTATGAACACTATGAACAATGCGACAACTCGACAAATGTTATAGTTTTCAAGACAAAGATTTTGAGAGCTTTAACACATGGGAATGGTACCACTTTATCTATTATGCTCTGGTTTTGGCTGTCTTTAAGTACCGACAAAGCTACATTTTCTCGCTTAAGCATGGCATTTCTAGTACACCGAACTTTACCTCTTGACTCGGGGAAATGGTGAGAACATGGATGGCTAAGAGTTCTCGCTGAATTTTGAAGGTCAAATTTAAAGGTTCCCTTGCGCTGGATCGATATAATGGAACCACCTAACCGGAAATGGTGGAAATGTGGAGAGTTTTTACCATTTCCTATCTTCTAAAAGGCAAGTCGATTGGCTATTGTATAGTATCGTTAGGAGTTTAGGGTTCTAACCATTTAGCTAGCAATTTTCTTTTGGAATTAAAATTTTTTACATTTTGGCATTTTGTGAATGTTTATGTTAACTCAAAGCATTTCCAGTGCATTTAACGTGTTTTGCTCAAGGGTTTTAGCCTCCCGAATAGAACATTCGTTGTGATTGGAATGGTCGGAAACTTTTCCTAAAGATATTTTGTCGGATTATTAGTTGTATGTTAGCCTCGAGTAATGTTATCTTTCAACTACTTGTATTCAAACTCTATATCAATGTCATATAATCATTGTGAATGATGGTACGCCTTAATATACAATTTCTTGCTTTCTTTGTTTTCTAGCACTTTAATTCTTATGATATTTCTCTCTCCTTCTTCGTAAACATGTTCTTTTTCCTTCTGTTGTTGTGGAGTAGACAACCTTTTCTTAAGGTTGGAGGTCTTAAATCCTCGTACTCTATTTGATTTTTGCAAGGTTGTTATTGTCTTTTTTTTGGGATTAAATCCTTTTTAAAAGATCAAAACAATTAGCCGGTAGCATATTGATGAGAAGATTATCTAAGTGATCAACACTTTCATTGTACCATGGGGGGTGTTCTAGAATAGTCTTTGGTTGGATAAGAGAGTAGCGTAGGAATTCTAACAGGTCTTTTAGATATTTTAGGCGAGAGACTAGTTGTGTAAAAGAAAAGTGTTAACATTTCTAGTACGCCCTACCTGAGATAAATCATGTTTTTTTTTCTTGTTTGCTATGGTCTGATGGTGTTTCTATTTCTATCAATCTACTATAGCAGGTCTGCTACAATGAATAAACTCTGGTTTTCTAGGTCAAAAATTTAGTCTGGAATTGTGAAATGTTCTCAATTATTATTGAGGTTTTTTTTTCAGAATAAACTTAGATTTTTTTGTCATTACGTCATTCCAAATAATATCTCAGATAAAATTCCATGTAGTTTTTTTTATCTTTATATCATGAGTGAATGAATTATAATATTCCAAATTATATCTTGGATATTAACGTCATATATATTTTTATCCATATATTAAAGTGAGTAATAATAAATTATTATTCATAATAATATTTTGGATATTAATTCATTTTAGGTTTTTTATCCTTATATTAAAAGTGAATAAAATATTTCTCTTGCTAAAAATAAATTTTTAAATTTTTTAAAATATAGACCAAAATATTTTGAAATTTTACAAACTTGGTGTAAAATCTATGCAATATCATCTTTTATAACATGCCAAAGTATTTTAGATTTTTTTTTAAGTGCTCAAATAATTTTAAGGATTTTTGGCCATATACAAAAAAAAAATTATATTTTTTTATTGTCTTTTAGGCTTTGTTTGGAAAATCCATTTTATTTTGTAATAAAATCTAAAAACATGTTTAAGAAGGTGTTTGTCAAATACACTTTTAAACCAAAAAACTCTCAAGCAAAAAGATTGCAAGGTAAACAAGGTCTTAACTTTTGACTCGACAAGGTTGACTTGAAATCTTTGGTTTGATTATAAATCGAATCAAAGACCCTGAATCAACCAACAAACAAACCAAAAACAAAATCGAAGCAAAAAACAGATTAAACAAAAAAATACATAAAAACTCAAAAATTCTTGAACAAAACGGATCAAACACCAAAAAAATAAAAAACACGAAGAACATCCATCCTAAACCCAAAGAACGTGGGTTCCAATCGACCTAATACCGTCAAAACAAAGGCACAAACATGTTAGAAATCATGAAATAATCAATAATCTAGTATCTATTCATTTTAATTATCAAAGAATCAACACGATTTTGTCAAAATAAGTTTCGATTCAAAACTAAAATTCTAGGATTAAAACTCTCAAAAACTTGTTATTGATGTAAATAAATCCTAAATTATTTACTAATTAAGTTGCTTGAATGGTTTAGAGCAAAGAATTGGACCAAAATTGATCCAAATCATTGGGATAAGGCATTGTTCTTTTCAAGAACACGAAGAACTTTGCCTTAAAAACCCAGAAAATAACCCAACAATACCCAACACTGTCAAAGCATTTTTTACCTTTAAAACATGATTTCTTCATTCTAACAAGTCATACTACCATAATAAAACATGTTTGAAAAAAAAAACTAACAAATAATATCAAAATCACGTAAGAGGTTCTAAATTTCAAAAATGCCAACTTAAAAAAACGCCAACATATTTATACAATTTGAATTCAAATTATTTTTTAAAACCTTCAATAAGACCTAACAAAAACCTACAAACCAATAAAATGCATCATAACAATAACCATAACCTTGCTGCTATATTTGGTAGATTTCAAAATCACTCCATTTCATCAAAACTCATTTAATAAAGATCACCTAAGTATTTAAGAACATC
The DNA here is from genome assembly GCA_019202695.1 of Populus x sibirica. Lineage (NCBI taxonomy): Eukaryota > Viridiplantae > Streptophyta > Magnoliopsida > Malpighiales > Salicaceae > Populus > Populus x sibirica. The sequence goes on along the minus strand of JAGMVL010000899.1, from coordinate 138,981 downwards.
AACAAATAACTTAGAACAAGATTTAAATAATAAAAACAACATTTTCACATATTAATTGAAACCAAAACCAAAACCACAATCAATGTGATAAATAAAATGCTTGGAAATATCATCAAACATGCATGAACAAGCTAGAGACGTGCCTTATTAACATCATCTATTAGACTAAGTGAAGGATTTATACCTTCCAAACGCTAACAATGGTTGCTGCCATTTCTTTTTCAAGGTTGCTACTTTCTCTCAAAGTTGAGGAAATTTGGTGCTAGGCTCTTGAACCTTCACATTTAGGGTTTCTTTTTCGATATTATTTTTTTTTCTTTCTCTCTTTTCTCCCCCCTACCCTGATTTTTCAGGGGTATTTATAGGGTTTCAAGCTAGGATTTTTATGGATTTAATCAAAGATGGAGCCTTATTCATTAAAACTTGGCCCTCTGATCAAAATGAAAGAGTTTTGGGTATGTTTTACAGCTATGAGCTCTGTACCTATGTTGGTTTTACAATGGTGATTTCACAACTTGGTTTTGGAGATTTTGGTGCTTTTCCCAAACTTGGAGACCAAGAAGCTTATTTTTGGCATTTTGATCTTAAAAGAAACGTGATCAACATTTTATAAGAACCCACTTAGAAGACTTGAAGTATGAACAAACAAAAACAGATTGGTAGTTTTGCGAAATGGATATCACAGTCATCGATGACTGAGTTATCCACTTTCAAGGTTTTGTCGGAGCAACTCCAACGTCATCGTCATTGAAGACTACTTGAAGTTGGTAGAAAGGGTGCACACTTTTTGTTTAGATCTAACTTTGCTCAATTTGGAGGTCTATAGTTTCACATCCATTTGCTTGAAAGTGCTAACTCAATCACCCTCAAAATCATCAATGTATTGATGGCCGATCGGGGGACAAGATGTTGTTGAGATCATTGAAGAAAATGGAATGTAAACGTTTGATATGAGTAGTTGATCTTTATAGAGGGGGTGATTCTTAGTTGAATGGTGGTGGTTGCAACCTTTAAGGTGGTCGGAGATGCCATATTCATTCATCTGAAAATGCCTACTCGATCACCAAAAACTGCAAAAGAAAAAAGGTGAACAAGAGTTAAACGACACGTCATTCAATCCCTTTATTAAATCTGAATGACACGTCGTCTAGGTTAAACCCTAAAAATTAGGGTTTTTAATTTGGGATTTGAAAAACTTCAATTTAGTCCTTGTTTTTCCAATTTCTTTTAATTGTACCTGTAATTACCTCATAACTTTTAATTGCATGCAATTTTACCCCTGTCAAACTCAATTATCTACCTCAAAGTTCATCATCTTTTTCATCTTGGTCCCTAGTTTCTAATTTGTGCATTTTGATCCTCAATTGACCATCAAACTTTTAGTTATCTTTAATTTGACCCATGATTTCACCCATTGCTACCCCTTAAATTGTGCGCTACTTACATATTGGTCCTTGATCTTGGAAATTTATAATTAGGTCCTTAATTGGCTTTAAAACTTTAATATTTATGCAATTAAGCCCCTAAATTGACCAAATTAACTCTTTAAAATTGCAATTCGACCCCTAAACTTTAATTTCTTCCAATTAAAGTCCAAATTGACTTTAAAAATTAATTTTTCTTGTAATTAAGCCTTTAATAAATTCAATTTAAACCTTGAAAATTCTAAATGAGTCCTTAAACATTCAATTTTAAATTTCCCTCCTTCAATTGAACTTTTCTTGCCAATAGGGCCTTCATAAGTCAAAAATATGTTGTCCAGTTCTCAACTTTGGGTATTTTGATCCTTGTCAACTAGTCTTTAGCAATTTTCTCGACATTTTTCATATTCTTCTTACAAATATATATATATATATATATATATATATATATATATATATATATATATATATATTTGTATTTTGTATATTTATGCGGGGTCCTAAAATGGGTAACAATATATGCCCTCTCTCGTACAATACTTACAGAGTAAAGACTTATCAAGTGCCTTGTGTTCTAAGTTTGTAAAGACAAACAAATTGTTCTTCAAACCTAATCCTCTCAACACTTTAACTTGATTGACCTGAAACTCTATCTTTGTAGCAATTCCTTTCAACCAGAATTATGATTCAACTGTTTCCATTAGGGAAATGAATTCTATCATTTTGGTAACTTGTGTTTTAAGCTCTGTTGACCTGAAAGCATGCATCTCAGTGATTCCCTTTAACTAGATCCTTGGTTTTATAGTTTGATTAACCTAAAATCCCAATCTAGCGATTTCCCTTTACCAAAACCAAAATCTTTGTCACAATTTGGCTACCCTGAGATCCTAATCTGGGGACCTCTTTTAACTATAACCAAAATCTCTATCTTCAGATCGATTAACCTGAAATCTCAATTTGATGATTCCCTTCAACCAAAACCAAAATCTTTGTCTTATAGCTCGGTTAACCTAAAATCTCAATTTGGTGATTCCCTTTAATTAGAACCAAAATCTTTGTCTAAAGTTTGATTAACTTGAAATCTCAATCTGATGATTCCCTTTAACTAGAATCAAAATCTTTATCTATAGCTCGGTTAACCTGAAATTCTAATCTAACGATTCCCTTTAACCAGAACCAAAATCTTTGTCTATAGCTCAGTTAACCTGAAATTCTAATTTAGCGATTCCCTTTAACTAGAACCAAGATTTACGTCTATAGCTTGGCTAACCTGAAATCTCAATATGACAATCCCCTTTAACCAAAACTAAAATCTTTGTCTTCAGCTTGGTTAACTTGATATCCTAATCTGGCAATTTACTTTAACCAAAACCAAAATCTCTATCTATAACTCGGTTTATCTAAAATCTCAATCTAGCGATTCCTTTTAATCAGAACCAAAATCTTGATCTTTTACTAGGATAATCGTATTCTTATAACTATTCTCTTGTGTAACTCTTTTTTGGCAAAGTCTTTTCATCTCAATGACTCATATTTTCAGTCAGTTGACCTGAAACCCTGAATCTCAGCGATTCCTTTCAACTTGAACCTTTATAAGGTGTCTTAACTATTCTTATTGAATCCAAAACATTATGATTGCGAGTTGAAAATTAAAATTCATGATGACGGGGTTCCCAAAACTCAGATTTCTTGATGCTAGGGTTTTTCTTGTTCTTCGTAATGATAAGGTTTGAACTTTCATTTCCTGAGAATCTTTTATTTTTATTTCCTTGACAAAAATTAAACAACATCTACTCACGAATCTGCTTCTGGTTTGGCAAAAATTATATCTTCTCAATAATTATTTTTAGCTCAGTTGACCTGAAATTCTGCATCTCAAAGAATTCCCTTTAACTAGAATTATCCAAAGGCATCTTAAATATTTTGATTAAATCTAGAACATTTTGATTACAGGGTTGGCATCTGATACTTCTTGATCATGGGGTTTGAAAATTTTGACATTCCTCGATGCTAAGGAATATAGAAATTCCTAATGGCAGGGTTTCTTTCCTCCTTTTCTCGATTGCAGGGTTAAAACTAAGATTCCTTACTATCATAGTTTAATGATTATTTTTGTCAACTCTAATTTTATTATGTGTTTTTCCTATAAAATTTTAAAAACATTTATGCAATGCTTAGGGGTTAGATGACATGCATGCATCCTTACCTGGTTTAAAATATAGGCCCTCCTCTTTTCGATGCTTCATCGTCATAGGGTGCCTTTATTTGCTATCTAAAGCCTTTTTAATCCTCTGATTCACCAGCTCATACCATATGCCAATCCTTTTCTCGAATATAAATGTCCAATCTAGGTTGTACATGATGATTACGCTTCTCATTGTTTATCAAGCTTAACCATGCCTCTAATTGTGGTATTGCTTATTTTATCATGTAGGAGTTTTTAATAATTCATTCAACTTCTTGGATTATTTCAAAACTACCATCTGATCAGCTGTGTACATTCCACCAACAATTGTCAAAAGGTTTTATGGTGTCGACCTCATCTTAGATTGTCAATGAGTCAGTATAGTTGCCATCAGTTGAACCATACTCTTCAAGCATATGTTATCATTAACCACCATGGAATTGTTAAGTCATTTAGATGTGCAGCAAAAGCTCATTATTGTATGCTCAGTGTTCTTCACAAGAACTGCTCTCAGCTTATCTAATCATATCATGAAAAGAAATGTCTTTTCATTATCAATGATGTTCCCTTTATCACTCACATTCATGAAGTGAAAGGCTCATTGAATCGGTGGGTTTAAAATCATATTGTCCCTAATCAATCTAAATAGCATGCATGATATGATCCGGGCAATAAAAAAACAATCAGATTCGATTCTGACGTAAAATGCATAACTGTCCAGTTTCACGGCAACAATCATAATTCTCAATTCGACCGTTGGATCGGGCTGACATTATATGTGGAGTCTCCTGACATGTTTTCCTACCTTGGGTTAGAATTTCAGGTCAATCAGAGTTCGGGACAACATTGCAATACTAGTCAACAAAGGCCGGATGAATTTTGTTATTTACTTTCTTTTGACTTGTGGACTTTTTATTTGGCTCGGATTCTTATCCTACAAGGATGTGGCAACTTGTTTTGGGAATCTCCTAGTTCTACAAGGATCTTTAATGGGCTACAATATAATTTCCAAGTGTGGTAAGGATTCATAAATGTTTCAGAATCCTTTTCTTACAAGGATTCCTTATTCATCCTAGTTACAACAAGGAAAGAAGACTTTAGAATTAATTCTACTTTTAGATCAGATTTCCTAGTTTATTTGGAACTTTTTAGGGGTGACAAATCTGATTCTAACATATTTAGGATAGTAATTTTCGGATTTTTATTATTTTATTCTTAGTCTTTGGGTTATTATTATTTATTTGGGTCAATTGTAAGTGGGTCTCATATAAGTCCATATAAGAGGGGTCCATTAAGGTTTATTTAAGTTTAGAGTTAGTATAAATGAAGGCATAACCAGACATGTAAGTTAGACAATTCATATCAATAAAACTTCTTGTTTGCCGCACTTTGTGTGTGTGTGTGTGTGTTGGTGAGATACTCTCCCTTTCTTGGTTCTATAAAGAACTGAAAAAGGACTTATCAAAGAACAACTGACTTCGTGGCGTCATCCTTATACTTCTCGTTCGCGAATCAATATTTGTTGGGTGGGGGTTTCCGTTTCCAACAAAGCTGGTGTTTAGGTACAAGTTATGTTTGTGTCACACTCCTATCAAACTTGATTTACTTGGCTTTTCGGGATTGATGTCTTTGCGTGTGGGTTACGTGACCACGTGATCACGAGATTCACATCATTTGGTATCAAAGCCTGGCTCTATTAATCAGGTTATATCCTTTTATTTCTTGTATTTTTTATCTTCCGCGTCAACTTTCTTTGTGTCATCTTTGTTTCTGGTCTGATCTTGTTTCAAATCAGTTTCAGTCAGATTGTCTTCTTCCTATGTTATTCTTGATTAGTTGCATTGAATTGAGTCTTTTGAAATTAAAAAAAGGTGTCATATTAGTCTTTCTGTCCATAATTTCTTTTTTAGAGTAAAAAAATATCAAAAAAATGTTATTTAGGACAAAGGGGTTTGTTTCGCTTCTGTTTTGCGTCCACTTATCAAACCATATTGTAATTGTGCAAATTGATATTCTGGTTATTTGGGTGAAATCACACAATATATCAATTTTAAACTCATTTGGACATCGTTTGGTTTAGGTTTAAAATTCAAGTTTTAAATGGGCTGATTCGTGTCAGTTTCACGTCCATATATCAAATCAATTCAGAATTAAATCAAACTTTATATTTTGGTTTTTCGCATGAATTTGCTCTAAATATCAAATTTCAGACCATTTGGAAGTTGTTTGGTTTAGGGTCCCTTTTTGGGTCTAAAGGGTTTGTTATGTTCATCAATTGAAAGTCCATGTAATTTTGGGTCAGTTTTCAGTCCTCGGTGTCTTTTTACTTTCTTTACTGTCATTAGCTTTCGTTTTAAGTTCTAATATCAAAAAATAAAATGCAAAGTGAGTATTACAATCAGGATTTCATGTATTCTAATGAGGGTATTATGGCAAAAAAAAAAAAGGATTCAAAAGAAGAGGTGGTATCAAAGGCAGAGAAATAAGGAGATTAATGTTCTAAAAAAAGAAATCAAGAGTCTATGTCGTATTCTAGAGAAGATGCGGCAAGAACTTAATGTGTTAACGATATTAGTCAATGCCTAGCAAGCTTCATAAATAGAGGAGAAAAAACGCCGCAATGATGATAGACGAAAGAGAAGGGGTGCTACCTTTATCCAAAGTTGTTGGCAACGATTGTTGGCAAGAAAAGAACTCTGAGGGCTTCAAAAAGAGGCTAAAACTTTATCTTTTATCCCTGTTAATGATTCGAGGATGAATCATCTTAAAGAGAGGGAATGATATGATCCGGACAATAAAAAAACAATCAGATTCGGATTCTGACGTAAAATGCACAACTGTCTAGTTTCACGACAACAATCATAATTCTTAATCCGATCGTTGGATCAAGCTGAAATTTTATGTGGAGTCTCTTAACATGCTCTCCTAGTTTGTGGATAGACTTGGGATGCTCGTAGATGAGTTTGGAACACTCATGGATGAACTAGCATCTCAAACATTATCGTGATAAACAATCTTATCTTCTACTAATCTCGCTTTAAGACATTTAACCTCTCCAATCACTTAAAATCTGTCATACTACAAATGAAGTGCAGTGTTGGCTATAATACCTCGTCTTCCATCCATGCCTTCATTTAAATTTGCGTTCAAAACAGCGAATTATAAAAATTTAAATTAGTCGCCCCAGTACACTCCTAATCACCCACTGAATCAATCTTAAAAAACTCAATTGTTGAGATTATTAAAGTATATTTGTCAACATCACAACTTATATTTGATTCAGGCTAATTAGATGCATGGTTTTTAGCATTAAAAAAAGAGAAGAAGAAGACGTGACAAAAGGGTCGTAGAATAGTACGCAAGCATGCATGCAGAGATCAGAATTGACATTTGATGCTGCATAATGTTGCATGCTTTTTGGCATAGGAATCCATTCTTAATGCAAACTCTCGAAAAGTTGACTTCTCTTAAGAGACGTGAACATGTAAGAACAGTGTTAATGCATCCGTGCGGACAGATCGAATATCTCGCACTCGTAATTGTCTAGTGCGCGATGCATTTGGATGGTTCCAAGTGGTGTGTACATGTGGCCGTTAGTACTTTTCCAAGACATGCCCTGCACTGGAGGAGCTTACTCTTTAACCAATGTCTGTTTTTCCAGACACAAATTACTTACCGCATACACAAGCTCGACTTTGAATTTTGATGTATTCATTTCTGCAATTAATTCCAACCTTTTGAAGTTTGAACATTATTTCTTTTTAGCCGATTAGTGCTACGAGGATGCCATCATATTGCATTATACTGGTAGACCGCGTAAAGGTTATATATATATATTAAAATTATATTTTTATATTTTTTAAAAAATAATTTTTAATATCAGTATATTAAAATAATTCAAAAATATTAAAAAAATTAATTTTTAATAAAAAATAAAATTTAGATAAAAAGTATTTTAGCTGCAATAGTAAACATACCCTTATCATGACACCAAATAATGCATCATTTCAGCATTTATCAAAATGCATCCATGTGATAATATTTTTGTAAAGTTGTAACCATATATCAAAAGGGTAAACCAAGCATTTCAAACATAAAGATTCCCATCAAATACAATGTTACTCTCAATTGCTTCTGAAGTTCACAGAGTAAATCATAGACTTTTTAGGCAACATTCCCCTTAGCTGAACTAGTTGTGTCCATTCTTTTGCTTATCATCAAAATGTATTTGTTAATGCCTGATGTTAATCATTGCTTTGATGTATCTCACTAAATCATCATTTGATTATGTGTTTCTTTACCCCTAATTGATCTAAATATTATTTGTTTTCCATTGCATTATCCCATGCTCAACTTTTCAAGGACGATTAAGAAGTGTCAATGTTATTTTTGTATAGGACTTTGCAAACTCGGTTGATGATTTTTTGTTTGAAAATGCTTTCTTATTTTTTAATCAACTTTATAAATTTCAAGGGTCGTGTCTATTCAAATCTAATTGTTGTAAAGAAATCAGAGAGATATAAATTTTGAAAGTATTTTGAAAATTAAGCTTCTTTGGTTAAAGATCTAACACACATCATTCAATACATGCAATTCTTTGATTATTTTGTATTTTAAAAATAGAAATTGACTCGATATAAGATTAAAGCATTTGTTTGGCTCTTTTATGATTTTTTGTGTCAATTTTAATCTCTCATTTTTTGTATGTCATTTGATGGTACGTGACGAGGTAACCTTTTGTGGATTTCAATAGTAAGAGGCTCGAGTCAAGACTCGAGGTTTTATAAAAAAAGATTTTCTCTTTTGAGCACTCATTTTATCAGCATGCATAATAATCAGTAGCTTAGTTCGTGAAGCCACAACCCTTATGGAAAAGCTTTTCATGTTTTGAGAGTGCCACTTATTGGTTCAAAACACTTGATTAAAAAGAGCTTTTAAAAGCATGTAATGCAGGATATGACTCATGACTATGAAAAAAAGAAAAATTCTTAGACTCAAAAGTTGTTTGAGGGTTTCAAAAATCTAAGATCACCATCAACTATTTACTTCAATCTTTTTTTTTTGTTGTCTTTGTAAAAGAAATGACATTTAACCATGTTATACATTTCACCAATAAGTCTTGTTTTTTAAAATTAGACAGAAAACTCTATTTTTCTTAATCATAATCAATCAATTATATATAATCAGGCCTCACCTTTTCTAAGGAATATTCCTTAATCAAAATCAAACAATGACATATAATAATGCATCACCTCTTAATAAGAGTTTTCATCAATAACAAAACTTTTAGTGTTGTCAATCAAAGTCAAACATTGGCATATAACCATGTCATTTTTTTCAACTTCAACTCATTCAATCAATGGTTCTAGATGCTCTATTCTTATCAATCATTAGCATATAATCATGTCATTCCTTTCATTGTCAATCTCAAACTTAAAGAGAATACTAAAGCTCATTGCCCATCATTTCTCTCATGATACTCTATCTTTTTACTATCTCACATTTCAAATCAAAGGAAGGGTTAAGGTTCACTACCAATCATTAGCCTTATTAATTTCATTTTCATCTAAATGATCAATATTTTCTTAACAAAGACCATAAAACAACTCAAACTTTTTCTTTGATGGATAACCAATCTAATCATTTGAAGACACCAAAGGTTTTATCAAAGATACCAAAACACAAGTTCATAGAGCTCGTTTGGCTACGCGGCTGCGTTTTAATTAAAACGCAGTTTGCAGCCGTTTGGTTAAAGAAAAAAGTAATATACTGTTCATGGGTCCCATTTGTTTTTTGTGTTGGAAACGCAGTTAAAGAAAAGCAAGGATTCCTTGCTTTTCTTGCACTTGTTCATGTTAATTGCACTGTTCAATGAACAAGTGCAATTAACATATAAACGATGTACAGTGGTACACTGTTCACGTGAACAGTGCAATTCTCTTGCACTGTTTACTTGCACTGCGTGAACCTTATTTATTTATTTATTTAGTGTGTTAATTTTTTTAACATTTAAAAAAAAAACTAGTTTAGAGTGAATTTTATACCTGATAATATTTTATCTAATTTTATTACACGCTAAAAAAATTATGAAAACTGTAGTTCTTGTCGGATGTATTTCATACGTAATGGAATTGTAGATGGTTTCATGGAATAATAAAAAATATTTTATATAAAGTATGATTTATTTCATGATGTAATAGCAATAGTTAAATCCACAATATTTAAATTAAAAATCATCAATATTAATATATATATATATATATATTTAAATTATTTTATAATAGCAATAGTTAAATCCACAATATTTAAATTAAAAATCATCAATATTAATATATATTTTTTAAATTATTTTATAACCTCGATTTTAAAAGCATTCTTAACCAAATACATTAAATTACTTTTTCTTCAACCTCAATTTCAACCACAGTTTTAACCAAACACTTATTTTTTCAAAGCAACCTCAACTAAAAGTACTTTTTATAAAATAACTTTTTTCAAACCACAACCACAACAACTACCTTAATACCAAACACACTCATAGTTCAATATCTTTTTTTTCTCTTTTCCTTTTTTTCTCTTATTTTTTTTTATTATTGCCCCCATCATCAACTTTTGGCATTTTGTTGTGCCTTTTCTCAATTAAAACATCTCTTGGCCCTCCTAGACTTGGTAAACATTTTCCTACCTTTAACCTTGATTTGCCTTTAATTATAGGGAATTTCTACTTTTGGTTTTCTTACCGTCTTTCTCAAAGTTATATATTATTATGATTCATCTTTATTTTTTTAAAAAAATAAATATAGATGAAATTTATTTTTAAAAATAAAAATATTTATTTTTGTATAATATTTCTAATATGTGTAGTCTTGTATAATATTTTTTTTCTTTAATTTTTTTCAATCAATTTTATGCATGTCTGTTTCTATTATAATTTGATTTAATAAAAAAATTATTATAATAAAGAAATTCATTAAACATAACCTGGTATATGACATGTGCCACGAGATTAAATATCTTGATTTATATTTTTCTCTCAAATTTTCTGGTTTTGTTTTTAGTTATTGTTAATGATTTATTTTTTTATTTTTTTATACAGATGATTCTCGATTTATTAATTAGATGCGTGCATAAGCTTTTCAATTTATATTAAATATTTTTTTTATATAAAATATACTAATTAAAAAAATAACCCGCAGTATAACCAGAGTCAACTAATTAGTAATTATTATAACTTGAACCTTATTTCACTAAAGAAAAATTAACTTGAACCTTATTTAACTAAAGAAAAATTACCCGCTATACAAACATCATGCTAAGACTAGTTAATTATTATTATCAAGACAACTAAAAACGTTAGACGGTAATTGGTTTAAGTGTTTATATGAACAAAGAACAACTTGATATATTATTTATTTCAAGCGTTTAGTTAATAAACTTGTGTTGTAACTCATTGGTTGAAGCATTCAGGCTTAAATCGAGGTAATGGGTTTGAATCCTAATGGAAGCAATTAAATGCTTTTAAGTCATATTGTTTTTCAAAAAAGAAAAGGGTAAATGACATTATAAAAAGAAAAAAAAATAAAAATAAAGTTTTTTTTTAACACGCTCAAGGATTTTTTATTGATTATTTGAGTTTTTTTGCCTCCCTTGTTTTTTTTGAGCTTTTGAGTTTTTCTTTCCATTTCTACCTTTTGTTTAATATGAGTTTTTTTTAATATTTATTTTTTAAGGTTTTTTTCTCTTTTTTTGTTTTTTTTTTAATTTTTTTTTAAAATATATTTTTTAATTTAATCTTATCCTTTAGTATTTTGTTAATATTTTTGCATCCATCCAATGAACAAAGTCATGTGAAGTTTATAAACTATTTAATTTAAACTTGGGCTAAAAAAATAGTTATGCCAAGATATTTGAAATTTAATCTGTTATATTAAATTTAATAATAATACTAAAATATGTTTTTTCAATTTAAATATTATTTTCATATGTTCAATTTTTTTTTTAATGAAAACCGCAGCGAAAACATGCTCAATAAACTAATAGAAGCTAGTCAAAATGAGAAAAAATCAACTTGGTTTGGATTTTATTTATTTATTATGATTTGGATAAATAGAATTTATTTATTATGATTTGGATAAATAGAAATTTGCAACACGCGGCGCACGTGATTCATTGGGAAGGCACGGCACGGCACGGCACAAACAGCAACATGAACCTCACAATTTAGGAAAAGAGCCCAGCAATCTGCTAACGATATTACTAGACTTTGGCTCCTCCTTCAAATTACTTGCCCTAAAAAAAAAAAAAAAATGAAGTGCAGTTGCAGCAATTTTAAAAGCGTTTCATCATCTTCATCTTCTACTTCTTCTCTGCTCCTTCCACCTTCACCCTCCTCTTCTGGTCTTCCTCACTCTCTCTTTTCCCACTCTAAGCTCAAACTTCCGGTTTCTCCTCTTAACTCTTCCTCTTGTTTCTTTTTGAGTTTACAATATATATTATAACTAACTCGAGCCCTTGTTGTCTTCTCTTTATTATCTGCAGAAATTAAAGGCAAATCATCGTTTGGTGATCAAGAATGCTTGTGGGTTCGATAATAATGATGGGCTTCCCGTTTCTCCTAAAAAGCTCTTCATGCAAGAGGTACTTCTATTTTATTTTTTTTTAAATTTAAAAAAGGGTAAATTTTCCTTTCCTCTTTTCCTTTGTGTAATAGGCAATTGGAGCTGAATATGGAGAAGGTTTTGAGACATTTAGACAGGATGGGCTTTTAAAGGTTGATGTGGTAAGCTATATTTTTCTTACAATAATTCACTTTAATTTATCTCTTAATCTTTGTTAGAATTTATATTATAGTTTCTGAAGCAAAAAGATCATAGGTTATTGCTTAATGGTATTTACTTGTTTATGGTATTGGGAATAGGATTTTTTGAATGATAAACTGCAAGAAGGTTTCCTTCATCGGGTACGCTATGCCATGAAACCAGATGAAGCCTATGGTCTTGTTTTTTCTTGGGACAATGTTGTGGTAATTTCCTTTAACCATTTCCCTATGTGCTAATCTTTGGTTATGCTTTGGTTTTTTATTTGGTCACATTGGGGGATGAATCTCCTGAAAAATGTCCTGAGCTCTAACGACTAATATCACACTTAAGCATTTGAGGACCGTGTTTTTTCTTCTTCCCCTCTACCTTGCACAAAAAGTGAGTTGTGATAACAGTTTGTTAACTGTTATTTAAAAAATTACTACAGCGATTTGTTAGTTCATTGTGCTGTGCTCATCAGCACTATCTCATTTTTTTATTTGCTTAATTAGCTGCTCTAAGGTTGTGCAGCAAAGAGTTTATAAGATTGGTATCACAAATATAGGAGGATATTTCTAAAATGCCAAGAGTAGTCTGTATGTGATTAAATAAGAGACTTGTGTGGCCTTAGTCTTCTGAGGAGAATTCAGCACCTGCATGAATAAGATCTCAGTGCTCTCAGGGATCAAAGAAAACCGATATTAATTGGTATTTTGAAATAAAAGAACGTGGGCTTCATGCTGATTCAAATGCTGGTACTTTGGAAAGAGAGAAAGGGGAAGAGAGGGGTGGGGGAGTGAAGGGGGCGAAGGATGAGATTCATTTCCCATTATAATTGTGTGCTTGTGTGTTTCAGGCTGATACTCGATCAATAAAGTTGAATGTGTGGAAGCAGCTTGCAATTGAAGAAGGTATGAAGTAATATTTTCCCCTTTTAGCTAAACATTTATTTCCCTCAACTTCCTGATTGTAAATACTTCTAAAGCTCACTCTGTGGTTAATGTGCTGATTTTGTGGTCAACATTTAGGCTAAAATATAAGCGGAGGAAATGAAAGAATCAGCGTGCTAGTATCCATCATTTCTAAAATCAGACAATTGCTCATTTGCAGTACTGGAAACTGTTTTTTAATGGTCTTGATCCCCAAGTTAATTTCAAACTTTGAATCAGCTGCATGTTGTTTTATCCTCATTATAAACAAACTGGTTCAAGTGGAACATCTCTTTAGGTTGTGTCTAGATCTCAAATTGATTTTTATATGGATGCAATATTGGTTTTACCTAATTGAAAATGGATACTAAGCCAGAAATTTATGTGACATTTTTTGTAATGCATGTGCTATCATTATGATTCTTGTGCAGGAAAGGAAATTCCTGAAGATGAGCTTGCTCAAAGACTGATGCTATATGCAGATGCGGATCACATACTGCACAAGGTTTTAAAACTTTTCACTTGAGGATTTGGTTGCTATTATGAATATATAATGTATAAAAGATTAGTTTTTATATTAGATTAGAGATATTTCTCCATTATCAGATGGTTTGATGCAATGAATTCCTTTATGCCCTTGCTGATTGCCTTGAAAAGGCTTTGGAAATACAGGCTTTCAGCAAGGTGGCATTACAAAAGCACTTATTATTAATATTTTAGCTGTGAAAATTCTGCATTCTGAGAATGAAGAATAGAGGAGAAAGAAAAAACAGTTCTACTGACAGGATAAGGTTTTGGTCTTTCATCTAATTACATCAGTTTGCCAAAACTTTCAGAGCAAGTTCGTTCCCAGATTTGAAAAAAAAAGTAGTGGGGTTTTTTATTGACCATAAGTCTTCAACCATTTAATTAATTTTTGTGGTTATATGAAGCAGTTCTCACTCAAGTTCCTTTTAGAGAAGTGGGCCTAAGCATTCAGATGGTTAGAGAGGGAAATTTTAAACTTCACCCATTAAGAGATTAGTGGTGCTTTTTGCAAATGATTTATTTAATATGAAAGATGTGTGCCTGAATTGGTCTCAGAATAAGGTGCATCAAAGGGTCACATTTGTGTAGACGCACAGGGTTTTGGGGGTTCCTAAATTTTACAATTTCAGCTCTCCCTGTTTACAATGTTAGAAATGCATATATTTTGAGTTTCAAATTAATTGAATTGAAGAAAAGAAGTAATGGTTTGGAGTTGACCTAGGCAATATGGTGACTTATAACTGATGTATGATCATGGAGTTTTTATTCTGTTTTATAAAATGATCCCTGAAGCATAGCTTCCTTAAATCTATGGCATGATGCTCCAATACATTTAATCATCTTGGGCTGTTTCTCTTGTTCCACTTATACACTTCTTTTATTTTCATATTAACCATCATTCATATACCTTGTATTAGTTGCTTGATATGTCCTATAACTTTCAGGGATTGCTCTGGGAGACAGCAGAAAGTGAAGTGGTTAGATTGAAGTTACGACTATCCCAGTTGTATCATGCTAATCTACTTGGGGTGAGTGTCCTAGTCTTTACATGGTTGCACAGCCTGTCTCTTGAACTCCAAAATTCACCTGGCTATCAATGTTTTCACCCAGCTTAGAGAACCCACTGAGGGGCTGGAAGAATGGCTGGATGCAGTAAGTAGAGTTCATATACCCTGTGCTGTTGTTTCATGTCTTGATCGAATAAACATGGTAGGTGCCCTGGAGCGTATGGGTCTCAAAAAGTATTTCCAGGTATGTAATTTACTTTGAGTTTGCGCAACATTTTGAACAGATAACCTGCTAGATATCACAGACAAGCTGTATTATTGAGGACATTGCAGCTCCTAAGCACCAAGGGCTCTTGGAATTTGGAGCTCAAGTGCTAAGTGATAGACAAAATTGTTACTGGAGCCATGCTCACTTTTCAAAATAACGAATTATGGTGGACTTCTCACATTTCAAATAGTATACGGGATACTTTTTATAATTTCTTTAGTAATTTGCATTATCAACTAATGATACAAGCTAATGAAGATTACATGTTACATCAGTCACCTGATACGATGGCCTTATAGTATTATTAAATAAAACTGGATGAGAAGTAATTTTCTATGTTTATGTTTTCAATATCAACCAACTTCCCGTGGGTAATTATCTTTTTTGGGTGTTCAGGCTATTGTGTCCGAGGAAGACGGCATGGAGTCAATAGCGCATAGATTCCTTTCTGCAGCTATGAAGGTATGGTCTAGAACTCACTCTAAAGTTGCTTGATAATATTTCCTCAGAGTAAGAGTTCTTGCCTTTTGATCTTCCAATGAACTCACTCTAAAGTTGCTTGATAATATTTTCTCAGATTAAGAGTTCTTGCCTTTTGATCTTCCAATGAACTCACTCTAAAGTTGCTCTGTAATATTTCCTTAGAATTAGATCGCTAAAGGCATGCCATCTGATCTGCATCATGCATCATGCATTAAGCAATGGTCTGCTTATACATGTCTAATTTTAAATTCCGATAAGCTTGAAATTATGGTTTTGAAAATATTTGGGTACAACAAACGTTCTACAAAGAGAAAGCATTCAAGGATAGCAGGTGAAATTACAAGTGCAGTAATGACTCTCCCTATTTATTTTTTTAGTTTTGGAGACTGAAGGGTTGCTTGATTCTGGTTGATTGGAAAAGATTTCAAAATGAAATCTGTGGTTAATCTAATGGTATATGAAATAACTTTCTTATAGAATATAGACCTACATGTGGCCTGTTCTTACTGCACAGAAATGGCAGAATAAACATCATAAATGAAGGATTGAAATTCAGGTAGATGTGAATTATACTTGTGGAAATTGTATACTACAGCCTCATGTAAATCTTATAGATACATATAATTTTCATGGAACCAGCTTTAAATAGATGTGCAAGGATTGTGAAATAGGACTTAAAGAGTAGCCCAACACGTATAAAATTCTGAGACAATGGAAAGAATGTCCATTCCTTTTACCAGTATGCTGACCTTGTTGCTTGTAGATGGGGAAAAAAAAATTCATGACCTTGTTTCTTTTTTTCTTCCTTTTCTTCTTTATTTTATTTTTATGAAAAGGTTCATGACCCTGCTTCATACTCCAAAAAGCAGCATATTTAGCAGCCTACAAACCTTTGTTATCATCTCACCTAAACTTATGTTTTCTGGTCAATCAATTATGCAGTCAATCACATCTAATTTATACCCATGTCTTTGTGGACATAAATATATGTACTTTACTTTATGCTCTCATTTTTCTTGGAATGTTCATTTCATTTGTAGTGCAACAAAGATATAAATGACACTCTTCTTGGTTGGTCATCTTCTTTTCTTTTCTTTATTATTTTCTTTTAGGAGAATTTCATTGGCTATCTTATTTGGGTTTATGGTCGTTGAATGCTAATCTACAAACAAATTACAAATAAAAATATTTCAACTAATTCATAAAAAAATTGTCTATTTGTGCTGTCATTTTATGTGACTGGTGGCAATTTTAGGTAAATATATGTAATTGATGTATTTCACTTCATAAATTTAAATAATAATTAAAATAAAATATAATTTAAATTGAAAAGGATAGCAATAATTTGTCAATATTAATCTTTATTGTATGTTGTAGACTGTACTATGAGAGCCATAATATTTGGTCACTAATCTGTAAGTTCGCCCCTGCAACATTAGTTGTCAGGCTCTGCCATCGTGGAAAACAAAATCTCGCAGATGAGCAGTTGGACTTTAGAACAAAAGAATCAAGTTGGGCAGAAGATTAGTGCATGCCTTGTATAAAAATGCATCTCATACCCATGTTCACTTCTTTTCTTTTTAATTGCAGCTTGAGTTTCATTTTTTCTCTCTTGACCTTCTTGCATAAATTCCTTGCAGCTGGACCGCAAACCATCCAAGTGTGTGGTGTTTGAAGATGACCCCAGGGGCATAGCTGCTGCTCATAACTGTACTATGATGGCTGTAGGATTAATTGGTGCACATCCTGCGTGCGTACTTAAACATTTACCTATGGAATTTTTAGATGACCTAAACTGAGTAATTAGATTGGTAGTTTTTTTTTTTTTTTTTTTTTTATCAACTAAGCAATTGATTGATTTCTAATGGTTTCAATTTTTCATCCGTACTCAAAGAATGATTTGTCTTGAAGATTCTACTTTCACTAACTCAAACTTTGTTGTTTCTGTTGATCCAAACTGCATCTCCAAAAGTGCTGCTACCGACAGTCCTTTCAATTCCTTATGATCTGTTTTATTGACCAAAAACACGTGATTTATTTTCTGAAGTGGACTTGGAATTATTACAGAAATTAATGCATTTTGATGTTCTTGACATGCATTTGTAATTTGAATACAGGTTGATTTGATTTATATTTTTGGTTGAAAAGCATTTATAATAACTCTACCCCTTTTACTCAGATACTTGTTATTGTCGAAACATGCAGGTATGATCTGGTGCAGGCTGATCTTGCTGTTGCAAGCTTCAACGAACTTTCAGTGATCAATCTCCGGAGACTTTTTGCTAACAAGGGCTCTACTTTTATGGACCGGCAAAAGGAGATTGTAGAGAAATCTCCTCCGAAGAGAAAGCTATCAGTCGACACCATATACTAAATTCATTTCCATCTTGCCCCTCCTTTTCCCAATCCCCCTTTGTGATTTAGCATCATAGCATTTATAATCTTAATTTATACTAGTTTTTCCCTTCTCCAGTTAGAAAATATGCTGTTTGACATTTTTTTACATGGTTGTACAGTGAGTAGATATGCAATTCTTATCTCATATGATCAAAATCTTATTAGAATTTTTTAGGGGCTAAAATATGATCAGCCGTGCATTCTATTAAATTTCTTGTAAAAAGTAAAAAGACACTATCTTTTCAGCAGGACATGTTCTTCACTTCGCACAAAAAATTGTTAAAATTTTTCAAAACCAAACGAAGTGATTCTGTAAAATTCTTGGTGTTTTTTGAAAAATGTTAGTAGTAGTTGGTTATGTTGTTTTCAACAAAAAATTGATTACGATTTTAAATATATGTTTACGAAAATTTGAAAAGATTAATATTAGTCATCAAGTAATTGTAAATATTATTATAGAAGAACTCTAATTTATTTAAAACGAATGAAATAATTAAATGATTTTTTAAATATCAGTGTAATTATTTGTTTAAAGAGAAATTTATTTTAAAATATAAAAAAAACCAAGGTTGAAGCAAATGAAATCCATGTGGACGAGGGGAGTTGAGGCCCGAGCTTGCAACCCTATTATTTTAGAAAACAGTGAATAACATGTTTGCTAAAGTTTACAAACGTATTGTTTACATAGGTTTTATATAGGTTGATGATATGTTGTTTATTGAAAAATTAACGTTAAAGTTTTTGTTCTTTCAAGATCTAAAATTTAACTTGTATTCATCTAAAAATATCTAAAAAATATGTTAGAAACTTCAATTACCTCATTTTAAACCTAAATCATCCTTTAAAAAGACTAAAATTAAAAATCAAATCAAATCAAATAATATTTATGAATCACGATTTGTTTTTCTTTTTTAGCACGATTAAAGAGCAAAAACACTTTCATTGAACTCTCTTCTCCAAGACTCACTCATGGACACTAAAATGGGTTTTTTTTATGGCTAAAACATGAGAAAAATAAAGTTTTAGTGCTGAAATGTAAACATCTAAAACCAAAGATGCAAAAATTATAAATTTTAGGGATCAAATTGAATGTTTTTAACATCCAGGGGATGGGGATGTGAGGAAGATAAAATTTTAGGACCAAAACAAAAACAAACTACATGAACTAAAAATGTAAAAATTGAAAACTTTAGGGATCAAATTAAAGACTAAATTGAACTTTTTTTTAACATACAAGGGTTGAAATGCGAGAAAAATAAAATTTTAGAACTGAAACATAAACACCTAAAAATACATGGATGAAAATTATAAAATTCAAAAAATTTATAGAAACTAAACTAATTTTTTAAAATTTTTAGATCAAACATAACTTTTTGAAGATTGTACTACAAGAGAACATAGCAACCATAAAATGGCTTTGTGTTTTAGTGTATAATAGCAAAGCTAAAATAAACACCTCGATCTTTTAGGTCATAATACTAGCCAATTAACTCACGCTTTATTGTAGGTCAAATCATATTTTTCTTTAATGCAAGAAAAAATGTACAGGTGTTCCTAACATGTTTTACAACATAAAAAATTCTTAATTATGAAATGAAAATTTCATAAAATAAATAGAGAATCATATACGCAAAAAAAAAAAAGAACTTTGACAACGAATCCCGGAAAGCCGAAATATATCTGATAGAAGTGTGACATAATAAAAACATGTCCCAAGACACCATCACTATTGGAATAAGAACCTCCACCCTATGAATATCAATTCATGAACGAGAAGTACAAGGAAGATACCACGAAGCAAGTGATTAGTACTTAAAAGTGCATTTTTATCAAAGTTTTATATCATCATTTTGTACTTGAAGTATCAATAACTCCTTAACTAGAGCATGTTTTATAATAACAAGTCTGATAATATAAGATAGCTTTAATTTATGGTAAATGCTCATTTAAATGCAGACATATCTCACAATTCAAAGGATTGATTGATGTGATTAACTATTGAAAGTGAAAGGACAAAGAAAAGGCGAAGCTTAGAAAGGAGATGCCGATTCAATTCAAATTCGAACACCTGTTAAGTCATTGGGTCATATCTGGGAGCTGTAGATCTTGGATTTCAGTTTGATTTATATGGATAGAAAGCTAAGCAATAGGCCTACAATGTTCATGAATAGTGGAAGACCCAAATCTACCGTTTTCAAATCCAAAGTTTGGCCACAAAAGAGAAGTCAGAATCTGTCCTGCAATCTAGCCCAAATACTGCTCAGACTTTTACCCGTATCTGGCGTTCTAGAAGGAAAAATGACGTGAAATTTGGTGGGTGGAAGGAAAAGACATTTTCCAACAACTTTCATTAAGAAGACCTGCTCAAATTCTGATGGTAACAATGACATTTCATCCAGACAAGAGCTTGAGGGCTATTCACCACGTCCACCAGCAGCACTACTCAGTAGTTTAGCCATATCTCGAGCTATAGTGATCCAAATGCTCTATAATTTTATGGATGGAAAGATAAGATGATTTCCAACAACTTGTATGAGGAACACTTTGCCAAATTCGGATTGCAGCAATGTCATTTCATCCAGCCAAAATGCTTGAGTGCTGCTGTCCACCAAGTCCACTAAATCAATAGTTGGCCACTACATCAATAATCAATTACCAAATGAATAGTTCTGAATTTTAGCCTATAAAAGGAGGCATTTGCCATTCATTTAGGAATCTTGGTTTTTCAGATCAAGATCATGTTGTTGCTCTCTCTCTTTATATTTTTGTAATGCTTAAGTTTTGCTTTCATTAATCTTTTGTTCATGCTTTTCATTTCCTTTACTATACTTAGTTAACTTATATCATGTTTATGTTCTTATATTGTTTGTTTATGTTTTTCTTCTTCATAATGTCTAGCTAAGTTTATCATGTCAAGGTGAAAAGGTTTCACTAATGGTGTTAGAATATGTATAATATAAACTCAACATGGACTTTAATGTTTATATCCAAGAAAGTTTGCTATTAACATGTCTTATCAATTTTATCTTATTAATTCTTAATACCTTGCTTGTTAAATGGTTAATCTAGATTTGTGTTGTATAACACTTGGTACATCAAATACTTGATCCTTCATAGTCTTCGTACCGACATCGTTGTTATGAAAGGAATTTGATTTGTTGTCAACATAAGTTAGCATCATGAATACTTGATAAAATTTATAAGTATGGTGTTACGTAAATAAGATGATTAATATGATCATGTTGATAATTTATAAAGAGTTTATACTTTACTTATCTCTAATACTATTAGTGGATCCTCTAACCTTGACATTTGTTTTTATCATTGTTTAATCTTCACATTTATCTTACATCTCAAAGTCCTCTTTAACTCATCATCACCATCACCATCATTGTTGTTGTTGTTGTTGTTGTTATTATTATTATTATTATTATTATTATTATTATTATTATTTATAATTTATATAGTTCACCTCCCTGTGGTTCGACCCGGTTTTGCCGGGTTATTTATTACTTTGACACTCCTGCACTTGGGATAAGACATCAACTCTTTGATCGTGTCAAGTTTTTGGCGCCATTGCCGGGGAGGTAAATTCTTGTATAAATTATAATACTTATTTTATTTTCACTTTTCACTTTTCTTGTATCTAACTTTTCTTGTATCTAACTTTTGTTTCTTTTGTTTTCTTCTTCCTTTTATTCTCTTGCTACACGTGCATGAGAGTTTGGTCACGTACATTAAGTGGTAGACTTTGTAGGGTATCCTCATCATTTTCAGAAAATATGGTCGAAGAAGATAACCAATCGCTTCATAATGAGAATAATCGAGTTCGAACACTAAGAGACCACATGAATCCAATAAGAATAAGTGCACCCTCATGTATAGTTTTCCCTCCTGATGCATCTCACTTTAATTTTAAGCCAGGCATTATTCAACTTTTACCTTCTTTTCATGGCTTAGATCTAGAAAATCCATACTTGCATTTGAGAGCATTTGAAGAAGTACGTCGTAACACGTATAATGACTTAAATTATAGCATGAATACCATTAGATTAAAGCTTTTTCCTTTTTCATTAAAAGATAAAGCTAAAACATGGCTATAAAATTTTAGGTCAGGATCTATTCATGCTTGGGATGAAATGCAACAATAATTTTTAAAGAAGTTTTTTCCATCTCATAGAACAAACTCTTTCAAAAGACAAATCACCACTTTCACTCAAAAACCAGGAGAAACATTTTACCAATGTTGGGATAGGTATCGAGACTTGCTTAATACTTGCCCTCATCATGGTTTTGAAACATGGAGATTGGTTTCACATTTTTATGAAGGGTTAACACCTAAAGATAGACAAATGGTGGAATTGATGTGCAATGGAACTTTTAAAAATAAAGACCCTGATGAAGCAATGGAGTACCTAGACTTGCTAGCTGAAAATGCTCAAAATTGGAACACTACGGTACTTATGAGGCACCGATAAAACTCAACCTCATACATCTAGTGGAGGTATGTACAACCTTAGGGAAGATCATGACCTCCAAGCTAAATTTGCATCTTTAACTAGAAAAATTGAGGCACTAGAATTAAAAAAGAGTGGTCAATTAAAATCTGTTCAAGACATTGTGTGTCAAATCCGGAAACGAATGAACATGCAACCAATGACCGTCCAACTTTACCTTCTTTCAAAGAATGCCTCCATGAACAAGCCCATGCTCTAAATAGTTTCCAAAGGCCCAATCATAACCCATACTCACAAACATATAACCCTGGTTGGAGAAATCACCTAAATTTCAGTTGGAAGAGTGGTAACAATAATGCACAAACTTCACGACCACCGTTTCAACCACATCATAATTTTCAAAATTCTCATGGATATGCACCTCCTTATGCTCCACCTCATAGAAGAAATCTTGAGGAAACATTGCATGCATTCATTGAAAAGCAGGAGACAATCAACACTCAAAATGCTCAAACTATGGCAGATCTAAAAGATTCTCTTGCAAAATTCACATCTTCTCTCAGTTTTCAAGAGAAAGGTAAGTTTCCATCTCAACCACAACAAAATCCCAAGGGGCAATACAATGCAAATACAAGTAGTTCCGGAAGCCAACACATTGATCAAGTCAAATCAGTCATCACTCTTCGCAGTGGTAAGGTTATTGAAAAACCCACTCTTGAACCTTGTGAGAAAGATGATGAGTTAATCTCCGAGGGTAAGGAAGGGGTTGAATCTGAACATTGCAAAGAAAAGACTGATTCCCCGCCAGCACTTCCATTTTCTCATGCCATGACCAAACAAAGGAAAGTCAATCACAACTCTGAAATCTTTGAAACTTTCAAACGGTAAGGATCAATATACCTTTGTTAGATGCTATTAAACAGTACCTTTTTATGCTAAATTTTTAAAAGATCCGTACCTTGTGAAGAGAAAATTGAATGTGAAAAAGAAAGCCTTTTTTAGCCGAACAAGTAAATGCCATTCTTCGAACAATAATGCTTTGAAATATAAAGACCCTGGTTGTCCTACAATTTCTTGCTTTGTTGGAGAACATAAAATTGAAAGAGCTTTACTTGATCTTGGAGCTAGTGTGAATTTACTTTCATATTCAGTCTTTCAGAGTCTCAATCTAGGTGAGTTAAAACCAACTTCGTAACTCTTTTACTTGGCGATAGATCTATAAAAGTGCCTAGAGGAATAGTTGAAGA
This sequence comes from Populus x sibirica, assembly GCA_019202695.1. Classification (NCBI taxonomy): domain Eukaryota; kingdom Viridiplantae; phylum Streptophyta; class Magnoliopsida; order Malpighiales; family Salicaceae; genus Populus; species Populus x sibirica. The sequence goes on along the minus strand of JAGMVL010000899.1, from coordinate 115,261 downwards.
TGTGTTAGTACAAGTTGATAAATTCATTTATCTTGTGGATTTTGTTGTCTTGGATACACAACCTGTTGAAGCATGTAATTCAATTCCTGTTATTTTAGGACGTTCATTTCTTGCAACTTCTAATACATTGATTAATTGTAGGAATGGACTGATGAAGTTATCATTTGGAAACATGACATTGAAGATGAATGTTTTTAACATTTGCAAGCATCCTGGAGATGATAATGATTTACAGGAAGTAGACTTTATTGAGAAATTAGTTTATGATCAATTTCAAACTACTTCCAGTGAAATTGAGTTTAATGAATCTGAAGATTTGCAAATGGTTTATTTTCAGGAAGAATCAAAGGCAAGTAATTGGAGACCACAAATTCAAGAATTGCCACCACGATCAATTGAGTCTATACCTTCAAGTGTTCAACCACCAAAACCTGATTTGAAGCCGTTACCATTCAATCTTAAATACTCATTTTTGGGAGAAAATGAAACTTTTCCGGTAATAATCTCTTCCAAACTTAATGCACATCAAGAAGGTAAGTTATTACAAACTCTAAAAATACACAAAAATACATTACGATGGACCATAGTTGACATAAAAGGAATTAGTCCTTTGATTTGCACACAGGATTTATTTGGAGGAAAATGCTAAACCCTCTAGAGAAATGCAACAAAGGCTTAATCCTAATATGAAAGAAGTAGTGAGGAATGAAGTCATCAAGCTTCTAGATAATGGAATCATTTATCCTATTTCTGACAAAGAAATGGGTAAGTCCTACCCAAGTTGTACCCAAGAAGTCCGGAGTCACCGTGATAACAAATGAGAAAAATGAGTTAATTCCAACTAGGACTATTACTGGTTGGCGCATGTGCATTGACTATAGGAAACTTAATTCAATGACTAGAAAAGATCATTTCCCTTTACCTTTCATGGATCAAATCCTAGAAAGAGTTGCAGGTCATGAATTTTATTGTTTCCTAGATGGCTATTCGAGTTACAACCAAATTGAAATTGTATTGGAAGATCAAGAGAAGACTACTTTTACATGTCTATTTGGTACTTTTGCATATCGAAGGATGCCTTTTGGATTATGTAATGCACCACCACGTTTCAAAGATGCATGCTTAGCATATTCAAGTGATATGGTTGAACGTTTTCTTGAAATTTTTATGGATGATTTTTCTGTTTTTGGCGATTCATTTGATGATTGTTTGACTAACTTAGAAAAGGTTTTGAGCAGGTGTGAAGAGAAGAATCTTGTGCTGAATTGGGAAAAATATCATTTTATGGTAACAAATGGCATTGTACTTGTTCATATTGTTTCATCGAAAGGAATTGAGGTTGACAAATCTAAAATCGAGTTAATTGCCAACTTGCTAACACCAAAATCTATTAAAGATGTTAGATCATTCTTAGGACATGCTGGTTTTTATAGAAGGTTCATTAAAGATTTTAGTGTCATATCTAAGCCATTGTGTAACAAAGGAGAATGTTTTTGAATGGAATGAACAATGTGAAGAAGCCTTTGTTAAACTTAAAAACTTGCTTACTTCTGCTCCTGTCATTCAACCTCCTGATTGGTCATTACCTTTTGAAATAATGTGTGATGCTAGTGATTATGCCGTAGGTGCTGTCTTAGGACAAAGAAAAGATAAGAAACCCTATGTGATTTACCATGCAAGTAAAACTTTAAATAATGCTCAAATGAATTACACCACCACTGAAAAGGAATTACTTGCAGTAGTATTTGCATGTGACAAGTTCAGATCTTATCTTGTTAGCTCACCTGTTGTTGTTTTTAGTGATCATGCAGCTTTGAAATATCTTCTTTCAAAAAAGGATTCTAAGGCTAGATTGGTACGATAGATTTTGTTACTTTAAGAATTTGATATCACAATCAAAGACAAGAAAGATACCGAAAATGTTGTCGCGGATCATTTGTCAAGATTGACAATAGATTCCACATCTGACATCACACAAATCAATGATTACTTTCCGGATGAATATTTACTTTCTGTTGCTATAATGCCTTGGTTTGCTAATATTGTTAATTTTCTTGTTTCAAGACATTTGCCAGCTCATTGGAGCACCCAAGACAAAAGAAAGTTCTTAAACGAAGTGAAGAACTTTTATTGGGATGACCCTTATTTATTCAAATATTGTCCTGATCAAATATTTCGAAGATGCATTCCTGACAATGAGGTAAGTAGTGTCATTAAATTTTTGTCATTCTGAGGCATGTGGGGGTCATTTCTCATCAAGAAAGACAACTGCAAAAATCTTAGAAAGTGGATTTTACTGGCCTACTATGTTCAAGGACACGCATGCATTCTGCAAGATTTATGAAAATTGTCAAAAGTTGGGATCTATTTCAAAACGTCACATGATGCCTTTAAATCCTATTCTTGTCATTGAGATCTTTGACTGGGGTTTAGATTTTATGGGTCCATTTCCTCCATCATTTGGTTTCTTGTACATATTAGTCGCAGTAGATTATGTTTTAAAATGGATAGAGGCAATTCCAAGTCAAAACAATGATCACAAAACAATGATAAAGTTTTTGAAAGAAAATATTTTAAGTCAATTTGGAATTCCTCGAGCCATGATAAGTGATGGTGAAACACATTTCTGCAACAAGTCATTTGAGTCTTTAATGAAGAAATATGGAATCACACACAAAGTTGCCACCCCTTATCACCCTCAGACAAGTGGACAAATAGAACTTGCTAACAGGGAGATCAAACAGATCTTGGAGAAAATAGTGAACCCTAATAGGAAAGACTAGTCTTTAAAATTGAATGATGCACTTTGGGTTTATCGAACTGCTTATAAAACATCATTAGGTATGTCACCTTATAGACTAGTCTATGGAAAACCTTGTCACTTGCCTGTGGAACTTGAACATAAAGCTTATTGGGCTATTAAAGCTTTCAATTCAAATCTTGATGATGCTAGTCACCTGCGAAAATTACAAATAAATGAGCTTGAGGAAATAAGAAATGATGCATATGAAAATTTAAGAATTCATAAAGCAAGGATCAAAGAGTTTCATGACAAGAAAATATTGAGAAAAACATTCAATGTTGGTCAAAAAGTCTTGCTTTATAATTCTCGACTCTATTTATTTCCTGGAAAACTAAGATCAAGATGGAGCGGTCCTTTTATTGTGAAACATGTGTATCTATATGGGGCCTGTGATATCGAGAATCCAAAGAATGGTAATGTTTTCAAGGTAAATGGACATCGTTTGAAAGTTTACTTTGACAATTTTTTAGTTGAAAATGACTCTATTAAATTGGGTGGTCCTGTATATAAAGATTGATTCTTTTTCTCATATTGTTTTTGTGTTTCTTTTTGGTGTGACCTTTGTTTTGCTAGTTTCTCTCACCCCTGTCAAATGGTGGATAACGGTACTCCATGACTCTTAAAGTCGGTTCTTTCAGTTTCCCATGATAACTGATATCTGTGTATATATTTGTGCAATTCTTTGCTCTTTCTCCATTCTTTGCATCTCTTTTCCACTTGTCATCTAAAAAAAAATGGACACCACTTTTGAAAAATTGAAAAAGTATTTTCCCGCTTTGCCTCATAATGCAATTACAAAAATTTACTATGCTAGGTGTGAAAGATTGAGATTGTTAATGAACCATGGAATTCCCGAAGATATTCGTCGGCTAATTGAAGCAAAGGTCCGATTATCGGGTGAGTCCTCCAATTCTTTCATTTCATACATGCCGAACGAATGTAAAAGCACTTTTGCAAAGAAATGTCGTGCAAAACAACCGAAAGTCTGTCACGAATGTGCCAGATGGACTTGTAATGCAAAATATCATTCTTTAGAAATGGTATCTGTAAATCATGAAGATAAAATACAGTTCATTAAGGATGGCCTAAGTAAGGAGCCTTTAGATAATCTTCTGTTGACTCTTGAGACGCACCCTAGTGGAGATGTGCATCGTGCAATTCATGATTTATGGCCACAATTTCATAAAGAACATGCTCGATATAGTCTTGGGAATCTGACTAAAAAAGACCATGTTTGCCAGTTTTTAAGAAAACTGGATGGGAAGCCTATCCTCGACCCATAGAAGGCGTTTAAGCCGTTCTTGGACGTAAAACCAAGGGAAGATGTGAGCCACAATCACAACTACTTGTACATACACATGTTTTCAACTTGAACATACATATGCTTTCAAAAAGAGAGAGAGAGAGAGAGAGAGAGACTCCAGTTGGCCTACATATAGGTGGTATGATTGCATTTTCAATTTCTCATCTATAACATCTTCTCTTCCTTCCCTTCATTTCTACTCAACCCACACATTCAACAGATATCAAAGTATGTAGAAATGGCAGGTTCCTCAAGTCCTCAAATAAGAAATATTTGTGTTTTCGGTGGATCCAGTCCTGGGAAAGAAAAGGAGTTTTTAGAATCAACAAATCATCTTGGTCAGGTATTAGCTAAGAGAAAGATTCATTTAGTGTATGGCGGAGGCAGCCTTGAGTTAATGGGGGGTGTGTCAATAGCTGCATTTTTAGGAGGCAGTCAAGTTTTGGGTATCGTTCCAAAAGCTTTAGCAAAAGCGGACCTCCTTGGAAAAATAATTGGAGAGGAACTACAGGTCTTCACAATGTCTGATCGACTGAATACAATGTTTAAACACGCTGATGCCTTCATTGCCTTACTAGGTGGTCCGGGCACATTAGAAGAGATCTTTCATATTTCCTCTTGGGCCCAACTGCACATTCACCAGAAACCTATAGGTTTGTTAAATGTTAATGGTTTTTATGATAAATTGTTGTCTTTTCTTGATCAAGCTGTGAAACAGGAATTTCTAACATATTCGGCATGACAAATCATAATCTCTCACTCTATCGCTGAATAATTGATTGACCAACTACAATCTTTCATCCCTATCATTGATCCCTCCATGAGTCGCATACATTAGTCAACTAAGGAAAGCCGTAAACAGCTTAGCTTGGATTTGAGCCTTCGTTTGTGAAACCTTGTGTCTTTTTTGTTTTATTATTTTTTTGTTTTGTTATTTCTTATACTTGTTTAAGTGTGTTTCAGGTTTATCAGTGTTCGTTGTTTCAGGTGATGTCTTCTATACTCTATCTTTCTACCTTAGGACATTGAGGACAATGTCTCGTTTTAGTTGGGGGGAAAGGGTAGTCGACACCTAAAAAATAATAATTAACTAACTGTGTTTTCTATTTGCAAAACCGTTGTTACTAAGATGGCAAAGTCAATGAGTTCTTTTGTTAAAGTGACTCTTGAGACATATCTTAGTAAACATTCTTAACAAGGTCTATCATAATACTTCTTAAAATATTCGGTTTACAAACTCTCGCATTATTATCAATTGATTCTCGCTTATATACTAATTGAACAAGTATTCTTAAACCTTCATTTTCACACACACACTTTAACATATAATTGTGGGTTGCACATTGGATTATTACATTATTTATGTTCTTTTGTTAAAGGTAACAACTAAGGAAAAGGGATAATATATAATTTGCAAAAAAAAAAAAACAAAAACAAAAAACAAAAAAACAATAATAATAATAATAATAATAATAAAAACGTAGATAAGTTTGGTTTCGTAGCCTCCCTAATCTAAGCAATTAAGCCCGAAGGGGTGTTTTAACATCTAATACCCTAAAGTCAACCGACTTGGGAGTTATTGGCCCTACGCTTGTTACATGGTTTGAGGAGAAAAGCTTAAGGGAATCAAACATTGCACTATCTACGTATCGCATCTCGCAACCCGAGTTACTAAGCTTGAAGGGGTGTCTCAACACTTAATGCCCTAAGACCAACTGTCCGGGAGTCATTAGCCGAAAGCTCATTACATGGGTTAAAGATGCATTGTGTTTTAAGTTATATGTATATAAAAAAAAAAAAAAAAAAAGAAAAGGATAATAATCCCAACCCGAGGAAGTTAACCTTAAATATTATAACAGAATATTGTTTTCTTCCAATACAAGCCCCATCATCTATGTTTTCATACATTTGAGCACATAAAAAAAAAAGGTTTGTTAATATTTTTTTTAAGAGGTATTGAGCAGATATATATAAATTTAATGAGAGTTTGTTTACTTGGATAGATTAATGGAAGTTAAATGATGAATGCCTTGCTTTGTGGAACTTGCAAATTGTTTTTCTATTTTAACGCTTTGATTACTAGGGACTAGTAATAAGCTGGTTGGGGGGTGTGATTAGTACTTAAAAGTGCATTTTTATCAAGGTTTTATATCATCATTTTGCACTTGAAGTATCAATAACTCCTTAACTAGAGCATGTTTTATAATAACAAGTCTGATAATATAAGATAACTTTAATTTATGGTAAATGCTCATTTAAATGCAGGCATATCTCACAATTCAAAGGATTGATTGATGTGATTAACTATTGAAAGTGAAAGGACAAAGAAAAGGCGAAGCTTAGAAAGGAGATGCCGATTCAATTCAAATTCGAACACTGTTAAGTCATTGGGTCATATCTGGAGCTGTAGATCTTGGATTTCAGTTTGATTTATATGGATAGAAAGCTAAGCAATAGGCCTACAATATTCATGAATAGTGGAAGACCCAAATCTATCGTTTTCAAATCCAAAGTTTGGCCACAAAAAAAAAGTCAGAATCTGTCCTGCAATCCAGCCCAAACACTGCTCAGACTTTTACCCGTATCTGGAGTTCTAAAAGGAAAAATGATGTGCAATTTGGTGGGTGGAAGGAAACGACATTTTCCAACAACTTTCATGAAGAAGACCTGCTCAAATTCTGATGGTAACAATGACATTTCATCCAGACAAGAGCTTAAGGGCTATCCACCACGTCCACCAACAGCACTACTTAGTATTTTAGCCATATCTCGAGCTATAGTGATCCAAATGCTCTGTAATTTTATGGATGGAAAGATAAGATGATTGCCAACAACTTGTATGAGGAACACTTTGCCAAATTCGGATTGCAGCAATGTCATTTCATCCAGCCAAAATGCTTGAGTCTTGCTTGTCCACCAAGTCCACTAAATCAATAGTTGGCCACTACATCAATAATCAATTACCAAATGAATAGTTCTGAATTTTAGCCTATAAAAGGAGGCATTTGCCATTCATTTAGGAATCTTGGTTTTTCAGATCAAGATCATGTTGTTGCTCTCTCTCTTTATATTTTTGTAATGCTTAAGTTTTGCTTTCATTAATCTCTTGTTCATGCTTTTCATTTCCTTTACAATACTTAGTTAACTTATATCATGTTTATGTTCTTATGTTGTTTGTTTATGTTTTTCTTCTTCATAATGTCTAGCTAAGTTTATCATGTCAAGGTGAAAAGGTTTCACTAATGGTATTAGAATATATATATATATATTATAAACTCAACATGGACTTTAATGTTTATATCCAAGAAAGTTTGCTATTAACATGTCTTATTATTTTTATCTTATTAATTCTTAATACCTTGCTTGTTAAATGGTTAATCTAAATTTGTATTGTATAACACTTGGTACATCAAATACTTGATCCTTTATAGTCTTCGGCCGACATCGTTAAGAAAGGAATTTGATTTGTTGTCAACATAAGTTAGCATCATGAATACCTGATAAAATTTATAAGTATGGTGTTACGTAAATAAGATGATTAATATGATCATGTTGATAATTTATAAAGAGTTTATACTTTACTTATCTCTAATACTATCAGTGGATCCTCTAACCTTGACATTTGTTTTTATCATTGTTTAATATTCACATTTATCTTACATCTCAAAGTCCTCTTTAACTCATCATCACCATCACCATCATTGTTGTTGTTGTTGTTCTTCTTCTTCTTATTATTATTATTATTATTATTATTATTTATAATTTATATAGTTCACCTCCCTGTGGTTCGATCCCGGTCTTGCCGGGTTATTTATTACTTTGACACTCCTGCACTTAGGATAAGACATCAACTCTTTGATCGTGTCAGCAAGTTAATCTTAAATAAGTGAATTTAGTTCGTTAGAGAACTAAAGAATCTCTCTCACACAAGTTGAATAAATTCAACATAACTAATATTATCAATTTTGAATATTTTGTCATTACAAAGAGTATTTATACTCTTGAAAATAAAAACTCTAATGGATCTATCTTTATGGACTAAATTGGCCCACTTATAAACTGACCCAAAACCTAATAATAAACTTGAAAGTATGGACCCAAACAAACATTGACCCATAGCTGAAATCTAATTAGTAATTAAGCTCAAACAAGCCTTGGACCTTAGCTAATTAATCAAACCCAAAGGCGTACATTAAGAATGAAAACCTAAATGTTATAGATTCTCTCTAACATGCCATAACTTAAAAAGATCTAAAATAGATAAAAGACAACTAAAAATAAAGTATTTATAAAGTCCCTAGCTACCATACATATCCTACGAAAGAGAGGACTCCAATTCTTCAATAAATCCATGCCACATTAGGAATCCTTGTAGCCCAATCCCATGTAGCATTTTAGGGCCTAAATAAGCCTAATTTAATCTTTCTTTGTTGTAAAAAACTAACCCATTACATGTGTATATTGATTGGGCCGAAAATAGTTAAGAAATAACACTTTATCGATGAATCTACCAAAACAGTAACAATAAATTCTACTAATTTAAATAATATGTTATCAAACTCCGATTGACTTGTAAGCTTACCACAATATATTTATATGTTTCTAGTATCTCTCTATAAAATTTCAGCTCGATCCGATATATATTTTGAGAGATATGTCTAATCTCGCAAAACTGGTTAGTATGCATTTTAAGACAAAATTTGGACCTAACTTGGTTTGTATCATCTCTTCCCTCTTTAAAAGGATTCATCCTCGAATATGTAACATGAAGATCATCCCCTAGAGAAAACAAATCAATTTCAATTTAAAAAATAACATCATCATCATTAAAGCTTGGAAGAATTTTGTTAGCAAAAAGGTCTCCTTGATATACAAGCTCTTCTTTTCATCAATCTTCCCTTTTTTCAATTTCAATTGCTCATAATATATTAGCTTAAGTGTCAAAAGAACAAGAGTTATAGGCCTTCCATCCATCATAAAGCTATACCTATTTGTCATAAACTCTTCTACCTATTTTTGAAGCTCCTTTGTTTTTAAAACACATCATCAAACTTCTACAACAAAGAAACACAAACACTAGGAATAAAAAGGTCAAGTTTGTTAGTATTAAAATAAACTTCCTTGTAAACAAGTAGGATTATCAATTGTTTTGAATAACAGAAAGTTTTAATCTCATTCTTTCTAGCATAAAAACTAGGTTGTTTCTGTAGTTTTTCAACACAATTCACACTTCACTCACTTACTTTTTTCACTCCTCAAGTCTTAACTCTACTCTCGGCCAGATTTGGATTTGTTTTAGAAGTGGTCAAATGGTTTAGGATTTTGGCTAAATGGTTTTGGGTAGCAGGAGGAGTGTTTTGGGTTATGGCTGAATTTGATGGTCTTCTCTCACTTTGTTCCTCACTTTGATTTTCTTTACCTATGTCATTTGTTCTCTTTTTAGCTTTATTTTATCATCATACACCCGTGGGTATAAGAGATACATGAGTGATGTCTTTACTATATTTTATAATAGTATACCTATTTCTAATCACATCATGTGTTGCTTCCCTGTCAAACTGTCATGGTCTCCCTAACAATATGTGATTTGCATGAATTGTAACCACATCACACAAAACATCATCAACACACTTCCTAAAGGGTTGTATTCATGGAAGCCAACCGCATGAGTAGGGCTAGGATTGAGGTTCCTAGAAAAACATGTTTGATGCATATTTTACACATAGGATTCAACCATAAGAGTGGAACTCTAAATGGTTACTACAAGTCGGCCATAAGGAATAGGGGCTTGATATTAATTTTTTTCTACTAACCATAAGTATAGGGGTAGTTTTTGAATACTAGTCAGCCATATGAGTGGAGACCAGGAAGATATTAAGTAAACATCTTCGACATAGATATGGATTGACAGGGATTACTTGCTGATTATGTTATACATCTAAAAGGTGATGGAAAAAAAAGGGTTTTTGAGTGAAGATCTTGATGCTTGGGGCTACGTATTGGTGTTAATGTAAGAAACACTAATATGGGCCATGCCTTATAAAAAAGAAAGAACCAAAAGATTGGGGACTATATGTTTTATGATGAACCCTAGAGTAATGTGGATAACTACCAATAACTGGTAGAAAGAATGTGTATTGGTAAATAAAAAAATATGTTGAGAAGCCAAATCTTTTCTAAGTAGCATGTGTATATGTAAGAAAATGCCACTGTTGAATGTGAATGATTAAAATTGTGTAATGAAATATATCTATCATCCTTATCACTTAGTATGTTTTTTTTTTGGCAGGTTCATCATATATTATGTCGCGGGTGCGATGTCGAGTGGAGCTGGCGAGCTGTTGGTGCCTCCTGAGGAGGTATTGTTGTTGAGAAAGAAAAATTTTTGGGTTTAATAATAAAATTATGATTAAGGTTTAGAAGTCGCCTAGTATTATGGTTACTAGGAACCTAAGGTCTGCAAGAGTATGGGTAAGGGACTGATTGTGTAAGGGAAAGACACATCACCCTAGTGCACCCTACCTAAGATATGCTAAATTATTGTTTAATTCTTTTAGGTCGGGTTTCTATTCGTTGGTCTTTTTCAAAGGTCTATGACAAATCTCTCTTTGTGAGAGAGTCTCTACCTCATCGGGTTTTATTCTAACCATTCTAAAATTCAGATTTTAGCATCACATTTATTTTACACCTTGTATCTTTAATACCCAAAGGTGTACTCTATTGTGTAGTTTTACACCCCATAGATATTAAAGTCTACATCTAGACCCTAACAAAATGATTGGTAAATGGTTTTTGATATTTTGGCTAAATCCTAATGGATGATCATAAACTAGTTATAATATCCATTTTTTTTTGCTTTATTAAAACATGAGAAAGATGCAATTTTTAATATGAAAATATGCTTGCAAAACATTTTAGGATTTGACCGTATGTATGAAAAAAAAATACTTTTTTGTTTATTTTTATGTTTTTTAAAAAGGGAAATTAATTTAAAAGTTTTGAGATTTTTTAAGAAATATTTCGGAGAAAGCCAGGTGTTTTAATACCGAATTTGTATCTTAAAGTATAAAAATACAACCTACAACCGAAATATTAAGAAAAATTGGTAGAAAAACATGCAAGAAAATCACAATTTTTTGAAATGCCCCTTGGAATTTTTTGGAATTTTTTCATTTTTTTATAATATATAATATTATTATAATTAAATATATTATATAATATATGGGGTCAATGGCCAACTAACTAGGTCGGACCTAGACGGGTTAGGTTGGGCGATCTCCGCCCAACAAATATTTTCTCTCTTTTTTTAGTATGGACCAGACCCAATCCAGCCATTTGGGCTGGGCTAGAACTGGTTCGGCCCAAAACGCGGGGGGGAGGGGGCGTAAATTATTTCCACCCGCCGTATGCAGAATGTACTATCGTTCTGCATGCATAATAATGGCGCGGGGGGGAGATGGAGAAGGAGAAGGAAGGATGGGTTGCATGGCGTGCAGAGCCGCTGGTGGTTTGGCCATGGAGCTGGCGGAGAGGAAGACGGGTGGAGTCGCCATTGTTGGTTGTTGGAAGAGAAAAGAGAAGAAAAGTCGGTGGTAGAGCGACGATAGGTGTTGGTTGTTGAAGGACCTGAGGGTGAGTCGATGGAGGATATTCTTGGATGTTGGTGGAGGAGAAAAGTTTTTGTGGGGTTGGGGCTGAAAGCACGATGGAGAGAGAAGGAAGAGAGAACTATGTTGGTTGGGAATTAGCGGGGGCTGGTTTTTGGCAATATTTGGACCCAAATTTCTTCATACTCAGGCTATGAAATCCAAATCTATTTATAGAGGATGGAAAAGGGTATTCTTGTCTTCATTGGGGAAAATTTCAGCCCTTGATTCGGCTGGAAAGGATCCCAACCATTGGTTCAAAGTAGACACCATGAACTGTCAAATCTGATAGTTCAAGGCTGCTTGAGTTGGTCATTTTAGGCCGGAGCCGCAGTCGTTGTGGTGTCAATCGGCCTGAACGGACCATACCTGGTTGTAGATAAATGTCAAGTGATCATTTTGGTTCAGGTGTTTTTAAATTTGATGGAGATTAGAAGCATTAAATACAACTGCAAAGTAGCCTTCCTAAACTGTCATTCAAGAGAAAAAGAAGATAACAATGAACAGTAACCAGAAGACGCATCGTCTGGTTTCTCTTTTTTTTTAAATTAAAAAACAGCGTTGTTTCGCCTTGAATTAGGGATTTTAGCCAAATTTCAATTTTGTCCTTTATCTTTTGATTTTTTTAATGGCACCCCTAATTGACTTCAAACTTTTGATTTAATGCAATTTTGCCCCTATTGAATTTTAAAATCAGCCACTAATTTCAACGCCCTTTTCAGTTTAGTCCTTAGTCTTGGATTTATGCAATTTAGCCCCTAATTGACCATTAAACTTTCAATTTCTTCAATTTCACCCCCGGTTTCAATCAATTGAGCCCCTATAGTTTGATGCCTTTTGCATATTTGTTCTTGGCTGTGAAATTTGTCAATTTGACCCCTAATTAACCCTAAAACTCTAATTTTTTTGTGATTTTGCCCCTGATTTCTATCAATTGACTTGGTAAAAATTAAATTTGGTCTCTTAAAATTCCAATCTTCTTAATTAAGACCAAATTGGGCTCCTAAACTTAATTTTTCACCAATTAAGCCCCTTATAAAATTAATTTTACCCATTTAAAGTATAATTAAGTCCTTGCACTTAATTAAATCTTTTAATTGGACCCAAATTAATTCCTAAACATAATTAAATGTTTTTTTATATACATGATTAAATCAAATTGGCCTATTAAAAATCTAATTATGTCCTTGGACTTAATTTTTATGCAGATTCGTCAAATAATCATTTAATTTGACCTTGAATCTGCATTATGTCTTCAGTCTTGGGTATAATTGGGGTACAATTAAGCGTCGAATTTCATCCAAAATTGCAGTTTGATTTTCCTATATGTTTGAAATCCTTCTCGGTCTGCTTTCTCCATGTTGCCAACCTTTATTTATTTATTTATTTTGTTGGTATTTTATTTTGGAAGAAAAAAAAACAAGTGAATTTGGAGAATAACCTAGAAATGGGTTGTGATAGTTGCCCCCTCTTTATAATGCTTATGGTAGAAAGTCTCGTAAGAGACTTTAGATAGTAAGTTTTGTAAAGAAAAAAAGAATAAGAGATAAGGGACTCACCATATCAAGAAATAATGAATCCTTCTGAAAGTATTTGAAATGAGGGTTGAAAAGCTCACTCAGAGGAAAAACTAGAAGATTTTTCTTTTAAAGTGGTAAAGTTGTACCACACAACCTACCTATTCATGAAATTCAGAGAGTTTTGAAATGGTTGAATTGTCATGGGTGACCTGCCCATGGAAAGATGAAAAAGAGTTTTCAAGGTGGTCTCATTATAATAGGTGACATGCCCAGGTGAAAAATACAGAGATTTTTTAAAGTAGTGAAAAATACAAAGGTTTTTTTTCAAAGTGGTCTTATTGTAATGGGTGACTTGCCCAAGTGAAAAACACAACAATTTTTCAAAGAGGTCTCGTTGTAATGGGTGACCTGCCCAAATGAAAAAATACAAAGATTTTTCAGAAATTGTCTCATTATAATGGGTGACCAACCCAGGTGAAAAATACAAAGATTTTTCAGAAATGATCTTATTGTTATAGATGACCTGCCCAGGTGTAAAATACAAAGATTTTTCAGAAGTGGTCTTATTGTAATGGGTGACCTCCCTAGGTGAAAAATTCAAAGATTTTAAAGGGACGACATGATAGGGCTCGGAGACGTACTATTCAGGAGATGAGAGCTCAAAGAAGCACTCAAAAGGAAAAGAGATAGGGCACGAAGGGGGACAAGAGCTCAAAGGCGCACTCGAAAGGATGTAGGTTTAGAAAATGCATTACCCGAGAGATAATGGCTCAAAGGCGCACTCGAAAGAAGACAGGGTTAGAAAACGTACTACCCGAGAGATGAGGGATCAAAGGCGCACTTGGGTTAGAAAATGCACTACCCGAGGTGTGAATGATGTGTCTCGCAGTGCTATTATGGTACTTGCAGGTGAGATTTGGCTTGTACCAAATGGAGTAAGGTGGCTATAGAGGCGCGAGTGGTTCTGGAGCTACATGTCCAATCCTTATTTATTCTTTATTTCTATTTAGTTGAAGAAAATGTTTTCTTTTAAGGTGTTTTGATTTTTCCAATTAAGTTTAGGAAATAATAAATTAAACTTGATAATTTTATTTTTCATATTTAATTTAGAAATCCTTATAATAACTCCATAATTATTTAGGAAGATTTTTTCACTCTTCAAGATAGACTTAAGACTAGTATAAATAGAGTTGTTTAGTTTATATTTCATCAAACTATTTAAAAGAGAAATACTCAATAATATAATTTTGAATTAGGGTTTTTATATAGAGACTCTATTCAACAGAATTTTGTATTGCTTGTATTTGTTATCTTTCTTAAATTGTTTTCATCTAGATCACTTTTTATTTATTAACTTTAAATTTTTTATATTTTATTAAATGGGGTTAAATTTTTTAAAATTTCTATGATCTTCACCAAATGTGAAATTATAAACTTTTGAGTGGGCTATCATCATAATTTGAAAATAGGTCAAATTAAAAAAATATTGGTGAGAAAATATGATATATTTGGTAAAACAAACACACAATCTTATGAAGGAAATTAAAAATTTAAAGATTAAATTAGAAGGTTTTATAACTTTGGAGTGCCATATCCCCTAAAGCATTCCTAATTCTACCCTTGATGTTCGCACTTATAATGATTGTATGGAGGGAACTTATTTTTTTATATTATATATTAAGTGATTTTAATTTGCAAAATATCTTCATTAATCATTAATAAATATAATTTAACTGGGAGAATACTTTGTTAATATATATGTCATGTACTCAATCAGTTAGTTAAACGTGACATTGACTTCGTTTATGTAAACATATTAAATTATTAGTAAAATTTTATTTATCTTTAATATTCATCAAATATTTGATTAATGAATCTAGAGTAAAAATAAAGTTCTCGGGGTAAAAATGATCTGCAAAGAAAATTATAAAGTTGTTATAATTATGAGATTTCTATTGCATTAAAGCACTGTCTCTAAATCTTACTGGTTCATGCTCTATTAAGATTGAATATTAATTTAGAGTCGTTGAGATTAATAGAAATTATGTTTTTTCTTTTATGAAAATAAGTAGTTGTTCTCATAAACTGAGGTATGAGGGATACCTAGAAATAATATGTAGATACTTGTCAGATGACATGTACACTGAACTGACTAACATGAGAATTCTATATGGAGAGATCACATGTGTCTATGGAAAGACTCACGTGATGATTGTGTAAGTGATTATTAGACTTGAGACCATTAAGTTGTCTTATATAGAAAAAATTATATTTTGATCATGCTATACGTTGTCCCGATCAAGGTAACAAACAAGCATATATTAGGTATAACAGGAACTACATGAAGATATTTAAGTAATTAAGAGAGGGTTATCATCCTAGGTGAATTAAATAAAATGTTTCATCTGTTCTCAAATAGTATTGATTGTAAATCTTTGTATAAGGTGGAATGAGATTTGAAAAGAGTTTCAAATTTTATTCAAAGAATCAATGATGATGGTGTCGAAAACAAATATGATTTGGCAGTGTAGACACATTTCATGCTATATATCTAAATTCAAACATTGTTGATGAATGAATAATAATTACATTCAGAAACTAGTCACTAACAGGTTAATTCAAACCACTTATGACTTTCCTAATATTTGAGAGATCATAACAAATTATTAGACATTGTACTTGATATTTAAATATAAATAAATCAATTGTTGAATGGATAATAAATTAATTTATTTAATTTATTTAATCCTGTTTTATTTAGGATTGTAATTTATATTTGGCCCGACTTATTGGAGAACCAAATGGGTCACACACACAAGAACCACAAGTCAAAAATTAAAATGAGATGATTAATCAAGGATGACTTTATTGTAAATAAGTTTTAGAAATTGAGAGCTAAAATATAATTTATATAGGAAATTATAATTTTAGACCTATAAAAGTTAAGTAGGGACTTAATTAAATAAATATATAAAATTATCCTTAAATAATATATGTAATATTATTTAGGAGATAAGTTGATATTTTGTTGTTTATAGGGTTTTTATGTTTCCCTATAAATAGAGTATTATGCCTCTTATTTGAAGTATAGTAAACAACAATACAGAACACCTGAAAAACACAAAAGAAAAGAGCTATCACTCAAAGATAGGATATTTTTCATTGGTGGTTCGTGTGGATTACCATTAGAAGCCAGACACTTGAACGACTTGTGGTTTGCAAAAACCCAACCTTGAAGCAATTATTTAAAGACAAAAAAAATATATGATGTTTAATTGATTTTCTTATAAAACATAAAGAACTCTATATTTATCTAATAAGATCTTTAAGACTCCTAAAGAATTTATCGTTTCTGTTGCTACCCAATTTTTGACCCATGTTTTAATAATTTAAAAAAAAATAAAAAATAAGGGTTTAGATGTGGCGACAACATAGAGCATCAGGGCTAATATTAAAGAAGCAATATGTCAAGGAGATAATTACTGAATCATATATAATTACTGCAATATAAAATACCATAGATATATGATTTGATTCGTGCTTGGTTATGGAAAATAATCAACGCAATAAAAAAAATACCATATATATAGGATTTGTTGGTGCTTGGTTATAGAAGACAATCTCTACAATAATTATTGCAATATTTCCTTAAATAAAACGTGTAGAGATTTTCTATATAAGTGAACATCCGACCATATGCTGAGGGGGGGAGAAAATTTACACAGGATAATTTTTAAAGAGAAAATTTTAGGGCAACCACGAAGAAAAAAAACCTAAACCTAATTTTTTTCTACCGGCCGAAACCAAGCCACCACTCCTATCTCCATCTTCCCTGCAGAACCAAGAACCTCCCTTCCCCCTTTCCTAGCCAACAAAAGGCAGCCGTTCATCCTCTCTTCTTTTTCCACAGAGCCCCGTCTCTTCCCCCATCTCTCCTCCAAAACGCAGCAGCTCCCCTTTCTATTAGTTCCTCATCTCCATTCTTCCCTTGCAAAACTAGAGAACCCCATTAAAGCCACAGTCCCTTTCTCCTTCTACACATAGCCAACCATCTTCCCCGATTTCCTCATCTCACTCTTCCCGACAGCCCACTCATTTCCATTTCCTTCTGACAAGAACGAGAGAGAGAGAGCACCCAAAACCAGTCCCCCTCCTGGCCATTCCCCTCTCTCGGCCATTTCTTCCCTGCACTCGAAGCAGCCCTCTCTGTCGACGTAGCCCCAGACCGGCCTCCACCGAACCCCACAAGGCAGCAACCATTTCTTCTCAGTAGAGACAAGACGGGAAGCACGGGAAAGAAAACCAGAGAACAAACGGACGAGGAAGAACACAACAGGGACGAGCAGAAGGAAAGAAGATAAACAGAAGAAAACACAGAAGGACCAACCAGCACGCCCTCGCCATCGCCTTTGTCCCTTCGTTTCCGTCTCCAGTAGTTTCTTCTCCTCCAGCGGTGCAACGAAGCAGCAGCCCCCAGGAAAACAGAGAAGGAGCAAGAAAACACAGAGGGAAGAACATCCATTCCGCCAAAGACATCACACCTTCATCATCGTCTTCGTCGTCTCCAGAGAAAGCATCGGCAAGAAGAGAAAGGCAAAGACCAACACCAGTTTTACCAGCGTTCGTCATTGTCTCCAGAATCAGTGATAACCGATCGTGTGCGTAAGCCGTGAGCCATCCCCTTCGCCCGTTTCAGCGCCATGTAAGTTTCCATGCATTCTCTTCACTTTGCATTTTAATTACATACCTCTTGTGCATGCCTTTTGTGTTTCTTGTTCAAGTGAATTATAATTCACTTGAACAGATGAGTTTTTTTTTGTGTCCGATCTGCTTTGTTTTCGTTTCGTTTTTTTTTTTTAAAAAAAAAAGAAAGAGAAAGAGATTTATGATTTTCTGGTATATTTGTTTTAAGGTCTGAATGTTTTATGTTGTAAAAAAAATATCAATCTTGTGTTTAGAATACCCGGTTTTTGACGCAATGCGACAAATTCACATATATATCAAAAAAATGTTTTCTTGTGTGTTGCATACGGCCAATACTCTAACATGTTTTGAACGTTCTTTTTATATAAAAAAATATTGGAAGTTTTGAAAATGTGTTTTCGCATGGATTTCTTAAACACAACAAAAAAATTATTTTCTTGCATTTCTGGATTTTACAACATGTTTGTAAAACTCCAAAGGGTATTGGCCAATATTCCAAAAAATATAAAAATCTTATTTTGGGGGGAATTAATCTATTATTCATCGTTAATGTTTGGATAAAGAAACCCCAAAGGGATGAATATCCAAAATATTATTGGGAATAACTTGTTATTATTCACCGTTAATGTTTGGATAAAGAAACCCCAAAGGGGTGAATATCCAAAATATTATTGGGAATAACTTGTTATTATTTACCGTTAATGTTTGGATAAAGAAACCCCAAAGGGGTGAATATCCAAAATATTGTTGGGAATAACTTGTTATTATTCACCGTTAATGTTTGGATAAAGAAACCCCAAAGGGATGAATATCCAAAATATTATTGGGAATAATTTGTTATTATTCACTTGTTAATGTTTGGATAAAGAAACCCAAAGTGGTTAATATCCAAAATATTTTTCTAGGAATAATAAGTCATTACACATCCTTGAAAGAAGCCTTGATTGTAATCGAGGACATTTCAATTTTTTTACTCCGCGGTTTACGAGCCGTAAGAGTACGAAATACTAAGGGAAAAATGAGCTTTTAAAGCACATGGAATCTCCTTGGATTTCTATCTTAATAAATTTAGTTTGAATCAAACCTAGGAAAATTGATGGGATTAGAAAACACCAACACCATAGCAATTATAAGACAAACCAAATTAACACCAAGCAAACGCTTACCTTAGGTAGGGCGTACTAGGGGTGCTAATACCTTCCCTTTACGCAACCAGTCCCTTGCCTTAGAATCTCTGAAAGACCAGTTAGGTTTCCTGGTGACCATAATACTAGGTGGCGACTCCCTTTATTCACAAAAACAAATAAACCCGAAATCAAACAAAAAATCGCCATCAGATGCCGCGCGGGGGACGTGCGACAGTTTCCACGGTGTATATGTGTTTTGAGAAACCTAACATACTTTCCCATTATGAAAAGTCCATTTATAATGATTATAAATATACATATTCTCACCTTAAAATTTGGAATATTTTATGCTTGCCTAAATCTAAATCTAAAAATTTTCAACTAAAAATTTAATTCTTGATATAATTTTGGAGTTTAGGATGTCTAAGAAATTGTGTTCATGGTGATTGTATGGAAATTAGATGTGTGAGTGGCTGTTGGGGCTAGTTGTTTAAAAAGTGCATAATTTTTCTGATAAAAAATAATTTCAATACTTGTTATTTGGAAAAGAAATTGGTTTGTCCCATGTTCTATAAATTTATAATTACATCCCTAATTTTTGCTTTCTTGAGCCTTTTGTTTTTAGTTTCTAGGCTATGATTTAACTTTCAAGGTCAAGTGTACGAGGACATATGATGCAACCAGACTTGTAGAAACTAAAATGTATGAGCATTCAAGTGAATATCTGACATTACTAGATAAGGATCTGAACCAAGCAAACTATGTAGATGATCTATCAGATGCTTTGAAGGAACTATTTGATTGGGCTCAACTTTTTTTCAAGTGATTCTATAGGCGGTTCTCCTGTGGGAGCATTATGTTGCTTATTGGATCATTGAATCTTCTAGAATCATGTCCAGAAGTTGTTGTTTGAGCCAATTTTGTTATTTTCCCAGGATTTTTCAGATTTATTATTTTTATTTTGGATTCTGATTTTAATTTTCTTAATGTTTTTGAACTCTAGGTTGTTTTCTAGTATATTTCAGTTTTCTTGCCCACGTTTTATAAACTTCTTGAAGTTGTAGCCACCATACATTTCAATTTCAAAATTAAAATTGTGAATTTGAGTTCAAATCTTTTTTACTCATTAAAATTATTGTGTTTTCTGTATTATTGTTATTCTATTAGCTTCTATCTGTATCAATCTAACTTAGATTATTTGTTATTTTCATCTTTTTGGTTTGTTTTCATTGAAATTTTAGTACTAATGATTTTAAAATTCAAATTTTTATGTTAAATTAATCAAAATTACTATCATGATAACTTTTATGACCTGCATTCTTAAAATCATTATATTAAATATTAAATCGCTCAAATGTAGAATATAAATTAACTTGCTGAAAAAAACAACAACACACAAAATGCTATCATAGTCATGTAACAATTAAAGTTTTCTAATATCAATATTTTATAATTAATAATAAATCAATTTATTATGCATAGTTACAAGGTATTTACACTGACTAAACTATTCAGGGTTAAATGATTTATTTAATTCTAAAAATTTCATATAATAAATTGAAAAGTATAAATATTTTAAACTCTAATTAAATCTAATTGCAAAATATTAATATTTTTACTCCAAGATGTCAGTTCTCTTTGAAAACTTAGATGCTTATAGCATTAATTTTTTAAACTACATTATTGTTATTAATATCATCATTCATTTCAACTTCTTCTTTTCTATCACCACCACAATCAACTTTGTTAGTTATACTACCATCATTATTAATAAAATTATTATTCATTTTAAAACAAAACAATATAAATTTCTTTTTGATTTCTTATTATTATTCTAAATACAATATTACAATTAAAACATTATTTCGATTCCTTAATTTTTTTTCATTTCATTCCTCATTTCTATTTGGACCTTTCATTTTTTTTCTAACGAAACAATATCTTAGAATTTTTGTCTTCATTGCTCTTGTTTTTATTTTTATTTTTATATATAACCAAAGAATATGAATATTATAATTTATTTATTTATTATTTAAAAATGGAATAAAAAAATAACATTTTTTATTTTTTAAAATTTATTTTTAAATATTAACATAATAAAACAGTCTAAAAATATCTAAAAAATTAATTTAAAATAAAAAATCAAAACTTTTTGAGCACACAAATAAAGACAACCTATGTGAGGTGGGCCGAGAACATGAGGTGTTCGAAAAAAAAGAAAGAAAGAAGCAGCAGTTGCCCATTTGCAGTCCCCTTATCTACCTCTCTATCTGTCTATCTACAATAAAATCCACTCTCAACACTTTAAGGCAGGTAGGAATGAGAAAGGGAGAACAAGTCTAGATTTTATAAAGAAATGCAAAGAGGTTTCCAACAAAAACCTAAACTTTGAGCTTCGATTCCAACGACAATGTCTACCATAAGCAGCTTTACTTCCTCCATTTCCTCAATCTCTCCTTTTACATCTCCAAGAAAGTCTCTCAACTACAACAACAAGTACACTCCAATCATCCACTCTTCCCTTCAAGGTAAGTAATCTCCTCTCTTTCTTCTTAACCTATGGACTTCATATTCAATTCAATCTCAAAATGGAAAATGAAATTCTTTAAAATTAAGTGGGTTTTGTTTTGATCTGAATTCCTATGCTAAAATGAAATCCCTTTCAGGAACTGTGGCCGAACCTAAAGCATCCTCTGTTGCCGAGCCCCTTTTGCTTAATGCCGTTAGAGGAGAAGATGTTGAAAGACCTCCCGTTTGGCTTATGAGGCAAGCAGGGAGGTACATGAAGGCAGGTCTATGAAGCTTCATTTTTCCATACTGTTCTTTTTTTGGTGTTCCATACTTTTTGAGGACTAAATTTGACTTTCCCTTTTGTGACTTTAACAATAGATGGCACCAAAACCCTAACTTCAGTATATTCTGCCGTTCAAACATCATATTATTTTCTAGCTTTTGTTAACTGGACCATCATTTTCCCCTCAAAATGAGGATAATTTGGTTGTCTAATCCAGGAACTGGTTTACAAGTTATGCACATGTCAGCTTTAAAAATGGTTCAAATTTCTAGTAGCCATCTTTTCCTTCTTTTTTTTTTTTAAATTCTCTGCCTGGCTATGAATATGTCAGCTTACCAATACTGATCATTGAATTCTGCTAGATGAAATTTTCATACCCTTTACATCCAAGGTAGCTGCCATGAATAGCTATGCTTATGTTTTATTTAACATGGTTCTCATTGACAGACTGTTTTTTGTGACAGAGTTACCAAATCATCTGTGAGAAGCATCCTTCATTTCGTGAAAGATCAGAAAATGTTGATCTTGTAGTGGAAATTTCTCTACAGCCATGGAAAGTTTTCAGGCCTGATGGAGTAAGATAACTTTTAGAAGCTTCTGTTTTATGCAGAAAATGCTAATTGCTCATGAACTTCTGTTTTATGCAGAAGCTTGCATGGTGTCTTCTGTATCTCAATAATCACTATTATCGATTAATTTGGTGCTTTCGAACAGAGTTCTATATTCATAAATAAACAAAGGACATAATAGTTTTATATCTGTGTCTCCTTTCGAGTCATATTCTTTGCTTTCTCTTCTCTAATTTTGTTATTGATTGTTGGTACAGGTCATTTTATTCTCTGACATTCTTACTCCACTTTCTGGGATGAATATCCCTTTTGACATTGTGAAAGGCAAGGGTCCTGTCATATTCAATCCTTTGCGCACAGCTGATGATGTTGATCAAGTTAGGGAATTTGTTCCCGAGGAATCAGTTCCATATGTCGGGGAAGCATTGACAATCCTGAGAAAAGAGGTTGAATTTTGTGTATGGAGCGTTTTAGTTTTAGATATTGCAAGCAAGCCTTGATTGTGTGCATTTTCTTCAATTAATCTGTTTATATATAAAGCCTCTACTACCAGTAATGGACTGCTTGGTAAGATATCCTTTATTTATGAAGGTTTTTGCATTTGAACATCTATAACCCATCTGCTTCAGAACTTGAATTGGATCAAGGCGATGGTGTTTCCATTTGTGATTCCTACCATGTGCAAAGCACTTATAATAAAAGCTAGTGCAATGCTGATATCTTATAAAACAAATAGTGAAAGATTAGCACATTTACAGTTCCTAATTTGAAGAGGAACATTTACCATGATCAGTGTTAAATAAACCAATGGATTTCTTTAAACTAAGAGCCTTAGAAACCACATGTGCATGGCCAATCAGAACACTCTGAATCAAGTGTTTCCTGTTTTGAGCTAGATTTCATCAAGTAGCTGAGACATTTTATCCTGCTTTGAACATGCATATGGATACAATCCTCATCTGAAATTCTAAATTTATATCGTTTTACCTCAGTCAAACAGTATCTTCCCCTTTCTAGGTAGAAAACAAAGCTGCAGTGCTGGGCTTCGTAGGGGCTCCTTTCACCCTGGCTTCATATGTAGTGGAAGGTGGTTCATCAAAACACTTTACTAAAATAAAGAGATTAGCTTTCTCCCAGCCCAAGGTAACTAACTTATACTAATCTCTCATTTCTATAGTTTTCTGGATGTAAGACATGCAGCTGCCAATCCTTCTCATGGTGAATACAATGAAAATAAAATTCAATTCACCATTTTTTCCATTCCCAGGTTCTCCACGCATTACTTCAGAAATTTGCGACCTCTATGGCAAAGTACATTCAATATCAAGCTGACAGTGGAGCTCAAACTGTTCAAATCTTTGACTCATGGGCCACAGAGCTTAGCCCTGTGGATTTTGAGGAGTTCAGTCTTCCATACTTGAAGCAGATCGTGGATACTGTGAAACAATCACATCCAAATCTCCCGCTAATCCTCTATGCTAGTGGATCTGGAGGCTTGCTTGAGCGGCTAGCTTTGACAGGTGTAGATGTTGTAAGCTTGGATTGGTCAGTTGATATGGCTGAAGGTAGGAAGCGATTGGGACCTGATGTAGCTGTTCAGGGGAATGTAGATCCTGGTGTTCTATTTGGGTCAAAGGAATTCATAACTAATCGGATAAATGATGTTGTCAAGAAAGCCGGTAAAGGAAAACATATACTTAATCTTGGTCATGGAATTGTAGTCGGCACACCTGAGGAGAATGTTGCGCACTTTTTCGAGGTTGCTAAAGGAATAAGATACTAATATGGCATGTGACTGGATGATTTTCTGCTAAATTGAGATCTGCTGTCTTTATCAACTCCTTTTTGTTAGATCAGTAGTTGATTATTCAGCTTATTTGCAATACTGTTTATCTTGGATAGTTTGGTTAAGTTCTCAACATGAGAGCGTTGCATAAGCTTGAGAGCAAGACCATATAGTCATATGGAGCTTGGAAAAAATAGAATGTTGCATCTCCTCTCATTGTTTTTGAGGCTTTGGCACCTGTATTTTCAAAGGCAGATTGGCAAGCTAGGGAGTTTGTGGCACTGGTATTCCTATGGGAAAATGTCCTTTGGCAAGGGCACGGTGATTGCAGGTGTGTTTGCATCATTGATTGTCCAAAACCATATTAGGTATGAGGTTATTAACGAGGAGGTTTAATTCCTCTGGAATCTGAGTTGAAGTGTTCCATCCGTTTCAGCACTCCTTTTTTCATGCCATGGAGATTGCTATATAGTTTTAAAAGTAAATGATATAAAGTATCTGTGTTAAAGACTTGGTTATACTAAAAAAAGAAGAAGATAAAAGTCAAGTTCTTGTGCAAGTTATTTAACTTGTGAAGTGTGTTTGTTTTTATATTAAAAATTAATCGATCCTAAACATGAAGTGATTTTGAATCTAGACCCAAGAAAAAAAAAAGAAAAACATAATACTCATTTGTTAACATTGATGAGAATTGTGCTTGATAAGACAATGGGAACGAGAATTCCACAACTTACACTCAATTTAAAAGATAAAATAATAAACTTGTAACAAAACTCAAAAAATTTAAATAAAAATAGAGAATCATGCAACGTTGAAAATCTTGAATAAAAAGAATAATATCTATAAATATTAACATGTAAATAAATAATAATTTTTTTTAAAAAAAATCATTCCTATTTATGACCCAAACAACAACTTAGATAAAAATTAAAGTAGTTGAAAAATATTGCTGAAGCACCTTTGAACGCGCGCATACATAAAAGAAGTAAAAAAAGTTAAAATGCTAATAAAAATAAATAAAAATAAAGTGTGTCATTTATTCATATATTCATGATATAATTTTAGAGAGATATATATAATTGATGGATATTCTTTGAATAAATAAATAAATAATGCAAGATAAACACCAAGCTTTACTATTCCGTTCAAGTAAAATAAATAAATAAAAGCAACATCAATAATTAATACGGATGACAAATAACAAAAAAAAAAAAACAAAAAATATATAAACACATAATTAAAAATATGCTAAGCTTTAATTATCAAAGAGGAGTAAAATTCATATTGCAAATTAAATTTACTTCACTGAATACATACTCTGAATAAAACTAGATTCTTAGTCATTCAAACACATATCCAAAATACCATCATAAACTAGACTCTTACTAGTATAAAAAAAAACCCATGAAAAACAACAAAACACATGTAACAATAATATATATATATATATATATATATATATATATATATATATATAGAAAATCAACAAGCAAGTGTAAACCACAACAAACACAAAGAAATTCAAAGAAAGAACTTGACAAGGAAAATTGCTACCGAAAAGAAAATTAAATTGACCCAAATGTGGAAATTAAAATAGAAGTCATATGCAAACTAAGTTTTTGAGTTTCTAATCAAAGATAGGACAATGGAATATTCAGGATAGATCAATTTTTAATCATAATTAATGGCAGAATAATCTACACAAGTGATTTCAAATTCAAAACTCATGCACAAAAATCAATTTTCATGAATGTTGAAAACAAAGTGACATGGTGTTTGAGAGTGTGGTAACGGTTGCTTTTTAAAGTGTTTTTCGCTTGGAAATGCATCAAAATAAAGTTTTTTTTTATTAAAATTATTTTTAACATCAGCACATCAAAATGATTTGAAAACACTAAAAATATTAATTTGAAGCAAAGAAAAAAATAAAATAAAAATTCAAAAGCGCTTTTAAAATGCAAAAATAAACTCAATTTCAAATTTGAATCCTCAACTAAAAACTATAATTTTTATGTGAAAAATTTAAGCTAAATACCATACCACACACACACACGAGTTTGAATTAGAATTTAGAAACTAATAACGTTGACTTCACATGAAAACCTAAATTCGCACAACATTACACATACTTACAACTTTGATTTCAATTAACTTGACGTAAAAACTCACTTCTAACATATATTCAATATAACAAAAAACACTAGCATTAAAAAATAACATGCAATAAGCAAAAGAGAACAACACCATAACATACTTAATTTAAGAAGAAATAAGGTAAAAATGATTTTCATATACGATTAAGAAATGACACAACCACAAGCTAGCTCATAATTTCAAAGCCAATAGTAACATCACAACACTTAATATAAACACAATTTCACAAACCAACAACCAGCAAACATACTATATATCACATAAATCAATGATAAAATTCATATCAAGACCCAATCATTACGTATCATATAATATAAATAACACATATCCTATCCTTCTAACCTTATAACAAGACATTTACATCATCTTATTTCTCCATGAAGGTTCCTCGTGATCTCCAACCTTGAGATGTTTAAACTAGCATGACCAAATACTTCAATCATATGCAAATAAAACCAACCAACAACACATAAATGATATATATTGTAAACACCCAAGAAAAAAGAAGAAGTAAATTAAAGCCGGAAATGACTCCACCATCGTTGCGGATTTCTAAATTGGCAGCGTCATAGTTCTTGGCTGCCGATTTCTAAATCGGCAGCAACACAGTTTTTGGCTGCTGACTTCTGAATCGACAACGTCACAGTTCTTTGTTGTTGATGTAAACACCCTAAAAAAATAAAAGTAAAAAATGACCCCACCATCGTTACTGATTTCTGAATCGGCAACGACGCGGTCTAATTAAAAGTTTAGGGAAACAAATCAAACTGTCTTAAGGAGCTGGGAGGGAGGGGAAAAACTGGTTTTTGAGAGATCAAAATAGGGATAAGAACACATTTAAACCAACCCCAAACACCCCCACCTTATTTAATGGGGAGTATAAATGCAAGGAGAGAGAGAAGGTGACCCTTCCTCTTCCTAAAATTTGTCTCGAAACTGCATGCTTCTCTTCTCTTCCTCCTTCCCAACGAAAATCTAAACCAAACCAGCAGAGAGTGCCTCTTTGAACGTGCGTGTGTGTGTGTGTGAGAGAGAGAGAGAGAGTTGAGAACTTGAGAAGGAGATCGGACAACCGCCTAAAGGGAAGGAAAAAACGGCTAAAACTGAGAAAGGAAGAAGAAGAGAAGGAATACTATCAAACTTCCCCAAACCTACTTAGATTCGAAAGGTATGGGTTATGCGACTTCTTTCAATGTGTGTGTGTGTGTGTGAGAGAGAGAGAGAGAGAGAGAGAGAGAGAGAGTTGAGAACTTGAGAAGGAGATCGGACAACTGCCTAGAGGGAAGGAAAAAGGGGCTAAAACTGAGAAAGGAAGAAGAAGAGAAGGAATACTATCAAACTTCCCCAAACCTATTTAGATTCGAAAGGTATGGGTCATGTGACTTCTTTCCTTTTGTTCTTGAGACCCCAAAACTAAAAATAAAGAAAAAGGCCCTAAGAAAATTAACCTAGGATTTCTAGGCCAGCTGTGAAGGAAACCAAAATCAACTAGAAGAACAAGAAAATAGGGACAAAATTTCAGAACACTTAACAAAGAAAAATGAATAAATGGAATGAACAAAGCATGAAAGAGGGTCGGCCATAGATGAAGGATGGCCAGAGTACATTGTGTGATAAATTGCATGTAGTTGTTCATGCTTGAAAATATGTGATTCTGCCGGATTTTTATAACAAACTGTGAGCTGGAACTGAATTGCATGTAGTTGTTCATGCTTGAAAATATGTGATTCTGCTGGACTTTTATGATAAATTGTGTGTTGGAACCAAAATGTATGCGGATGTTTCCTGCCGAAGTGTGTTGTCGGCAGCGAATTAACGTTCGTTACCGAATTTGTGTTGTCCGCAGTGAATCAGGTTTTCGCTTCTGAAATTGTGTTATCTGCAGCGAATTAGCATTTGCTGCTGAAATTGTGTTGTTTACAGTGAATCAGCGTTCGCTGCTGAAAGTGTGTTGTCTATAGTGAATTTGGGATTCGCTACCCAATTTGTGTTGTCCGCAGTGAATCAAGTTTTTGCTGCTGAATTATGTTGTCTGTAGCGAATCAGGTTTTTGGTGCTGAATTGTGATGTCCGTAATGAATCAAGTGTTTGCTGCTAAATTTGTGTTGTCCATAGGGAATCGGTCTGTCAAATTATGTTGTCTACAATGAATCAGGTTTTCGCTGTCAAATTGTGTTGTCCGCAGCGAATTAGGTGTTCACTATCGAATTCTGTTGTCTGCAACGAATCAGGTTTACGCTGTCGAAATTATGTTGTCTGCAGCGAATCAGTGTTCGTTGCCGAAGGAGTGTGTTCTACAGTGAATTTGTGATTCACTGCCGAAATTGAGTTGTCTACAGCGAATTAGTATTTGCTGTTGAAAGTGTGTTGGCTGCAGCGAATTAAGCTCATTGAATGCATCTTTGCTCTTGATATTGTAATTGGTCCAACTAAAACTTGCAATGAATCTTTTGGTGTAGTCTTGATCGTATCATGATGGCTATTAATGTTCATATATATATATATATATATATATATATATATATATATATATCATGCCTTCTTGTTGATTGAATATTTTGACAACAAGTCTTGCTTTATATTTTTCAATAGTTCCATTAGCTTTTATCTTCCTTTTAAGATCTATTTATAACCTAATAGTTCAGATCTTCTTGTTTCTTGACTACTTTGACAACAAGTCTTGCTTTATATTTTTCAATAGTTCTATTAGCCTTCATCTTCTTCTTGAAGATCCACTTTTGACCTTAATAGTTTACTTCCAAGCGAAAGATCTACTAGTTCTCATATATGATTTTGTATGAAGGACTTAATCATACTATTAACTGTCTCCTTCCAATATCAAGCTCCAAGGCAAGAAATTGTCTCAAAATAGCTTTAAGGCTTATTTTCTAACAAGTTAGAAAATCATAACTTAATTGTTTTTTCAATTTTTTCCCTCTTGCTCATTCTATTCTCAATTTCATCATTTTTGATTTGATGATGACTACTTGAGCTTGTTTTATTCGTTCTTTTAAGTGAATAAATTTCTTATGCTTTCTTAAAAGAAAACTAATTTCCAATGACAACATTTATTAATTCTACTATTGTATTAGGATTAATATCCTTAATACTTGATTTATGTACAAGAAACCGATATGCATTACTATTATAAACATATATAATCCATAATTTTAGATCATATCTCCTTTTTAGGGATCAAATATCACCACTTTTGCAAGACATCCCTACACTTAAAGGTATTTGTAGAAAAGGTCTCCTTCATTTTCAAAACTCACATGGTGTCGTTTTCAACTTCTTGTGAGGTATTTTTTTAATTATATAATTAGTAGTTATAATTATCTCCTTTCGTAAGTTTTTAGGTGCTCCTAAACTTAGCAATATGACATTCATAATTTCTTTTAAAGTTGGTTTTTACATTCAACAATGTTATTTTGTTGAAGTGATTGAAGAGTGGTAGTTTGGTGGATAACATAATTTTTTAAACAAAATACACCAAAAGATGCCTCATATTCTCCACCTTTATTGTTTTTTTTTATTACTTTTATCTTTTTATTAAGTTTATTGTTAACTTTATTTTTGTAATATTTAAATGTTCTAGTCTCAATAAGTGTTTCATATTGGGTTTTTCACAAATAAGTAACATTATACGTTATGCAAACATCTATAAAGTAGATTAATACTTTTTCTCATCTCTAGTTTGTATAAATTTTAAATCACTAATGTCAAAGTGAATTAAGTCTAGAAATTCATTTCTTTTAATTGTTTGCAAAGAAGCTTATGTGAATTTTAATTCTACATAAACTTCACACTTATTTTAAAAACCATAGGCAAACCATTCAAGATTTAAAAAAAATAAAACAAAAAACAATGTTATTGTGTATAACTCAAGTGTGTGTGTGTGTGTGTTTGTGTGTGTGTATATCATTCAATGCATTCGAAAACTTATTTTCTAAAACATTACTTTTAACATGTAACAATTTAAAATGGAATGATGTCAACTCTTAGCTTGTTATTTATAGAACATCTCTTAAAAAAAAATATTTTTCTTATGAAACATTATAAAATTATAAGCCATTCTTAAAAGTTTGGTGATTTGATATAAATCTTCTTCTTTTAAAAAAAGAATACATTAATAGCCTTTATACCCAAACCCAAAGTGTCCCTAATTATATCATAAATGCTTTTAGTGAGTTGGAATCTAGTTCTTGTTTATACAATTACTATTTTAAATAATTTGATAGTATTATTTTAATATTATTCAACTAAAATTTATTATTTGATAAAATAAATATTCAATGATTTATTTGATATTGATTGTAAATTAAATTAGAACAACATTACACTATATATATGAATATTGTATAATGTTTTTTGAAGTATTTGGGCATGTAAAAATTATCTTTGTGGTAGGTAATGGATTCTTCTTTTATTAGTTTTATAACAGTTCATTTAAATATTGATGTAATTGATTATTTGGAGAATTTTTTCTATAAGAATTTATTTATTGATACTAAAATCACATTGTTAAAATATCTAATGTATAAATAGAAAGTAAAATTAAATCCTTAAGGGGTATTCTTGATAAAAAAAAAATAGAGGTAGTTTGGTATAAGGTACTTTTGTAATGTTTTCTTATATATAGTGTCTATTTGAAAATGTTGTAGATGTTGTGTTTTAAAGTATGGTATAAGGTACTTTTATAATGTTTTTTTATTAATCACGTGGAAATGATTTAAAATAATATATATTTTTTAAAAAATTATTTTTAATATCAAAAAGATTTAAAAATATAAAAAAATAATAATTTAAAATAAAAAAAATAAAATAACAAAATGATGGTTCAACCAGAATATCAAACTAGCCTTTATTGAATCCCATAGTTTTAGGCTTTTAGTTTTCTCAATATGAAAATTGTAGCAAAAAAAAATAAATTATGAAAAGATGAATATATTTTATCTTTCAGGCCCAGGTGATAAACGAATTTAATCCCTAGGTTGTCATATTGGATTTAAATTCAAAAATAGATAATAAAAAAAAAATCTTATGAAGCTACAATTTCATGCATATATGGCTTCTCCAAGACTCGATGGAAAAAGCATGTTTAGTTTCCATACACAAATGTTGTAACTTTTAGAACCAAAACAATAAAATAATTAATTATAATCTCCATCACATTTCATAAATCACTAAACCGCTCACTAAGCAAGTGATTAATCTAATTATCAGGAAATTTTGAAAACCAAGAAAGATTTTTATTTTCGTTGGAAAAAAATATATGAATGACAGATAATAGGATATTGAGAAGGTGATTAATGTTAAAAACAGAAATTCCAACCACTTTAATTTAAAAAAGAAAAAAATCATTTGTTTCAGAGAATAGAACTTTACAGCGCAAAATGAGATAAGGAATCAAAACGTTATAATAATTTGGACCCACATACTAATACCTTTTGTGCGTCTGTGTTTCCGGTGTCACCTCCCAAGTTTTAAATGTCCTAAAGTAGAGTTATTTAGTACCTTGATTTTGAAGGAAATGACAACATAGCTATTAATGTTTGTAGCGTTTGATAATGTAAAAGTAATTGTTTATTAAAGTATTTTTTATTTATAAATATTTTAAAATATTTTTTTTATTTTTAATATCAATACATTAAAATAATATAAAAACATAAAAAATAATAATTTAAAGTAAAGAAAAAGATAGGAGAATTTTTAATTTTTTTCAAAAACATTTTTAAAATAAAAAAACAAACAGATTCTATATCTTGGTCACTTGTCTTTTGTTGAACATTGATTGTCCTGCTAGAAAGTTTTAATTATAATATTTTAAAGTGTTTTTTTTCTTTGCTTGATAAGGTATTAAATTGATTTATTTTTAGTGTTTTCATGGTTTTATATACTAATGTTAAAAATTAAAAAAATCTAAAAAACATATTAATTTAATGCATTTTCAATTAAAAAAATACTTTTATAAAAGCATCATGCACCACATTACCAAACACATATTAAAAATTAAAACCTTTAGAGTTCCATTTCCAATTTGAAAGAAATCCAGCAAATGTTTTCACAAAATAATGATTATTCCTAAACAAGAGTTAATATATTTTGAAACACAAAGAAAGGAATAAAATGTGGTTATTTTGAAAAACTAGGGAGTAAAGAAGAATACTCCTTTCCATATGCTAATACAAAAATCCGGGGGGTGGGGGGGTGCTTCTTTTCTCCTCCCACACTTTATTTCTGACGCTATGTCTCTCTCTCTCTCTCTCTCTCTCTCTCTCTGATTATAGAGCCACCACAACGGTATAATAATAGCCAAAAAGAAAGAAAAGGGCAGCCCATCGTCAACATCACTTACATACATTGCACTTGTCTCACTCATTTTGGTCTCCTCTCGAACGTTAAGATTTGCTAAGGCTAGTTGTTCCTTTCTTTCTTTGCTTCAAAGGTAATCAATGCTCCATGTATTCTTTTTCGTAGTCCTTGTAAGATCTTTTGTCTCTTCATCTGCTTACTTTTCCCATGTTTATCCAAATGTTTAATCTTTTCATATCCTTGGATATGGGATTTGTTGTTTTGCTGATGTCAATCAAACAAAATATATAAATGGGTTTTGATGCTGTGTTCTTACGTGTTCTTAACGAATGAATTTCTCTGTTTGAATTTAGGTTCATTCTGTTTCTTCATTAGCGTACCACCATCTGTATTCTGTCAAGTTTTGGGTGAGTTTCAACGGTTCTTTTTTTCCTTTTTCCTTGTTGTTTATGTTTTCTTTCCCTTTAATTTATGCATTTCTCTTGTTATTGTAAATCTTAATTATGATTTCTGAACAGTTTGCCATGTTTCAAATTTAATGGCAAATCTGCATTTAAGATTATGAACTTATTCACTAGATAGTTTAGGAATTCATTGCGTTTAATTTTGTTTGTTTATTATTTTCAATTTGGTACAGGAGTTGGTATATAAAAAGTCATGGAAAGCTAGCAATGGGGTTGGGTAGTTTTACTCTAGCTTGTTTTTGTTTCTGATTTAGGATCTGCATTACAGCCTTTAATTCTTCCAATATATTGGGTGTATCTTTTGGATTTTGACTGGTTAATATTCTCACTGGATGAAACTATATATACATTAGACATGGATGCAAAATGAAGGGACCCTTATTCGGATCGGAAGTTTTATTCACTTATGCTTTATTTTTTGAATAATTGCAATCTGGGCTTTCTGAGCAACCATGCATGCATTGATGGCACCATTATTCTATAAATAGTACCTGACTTGTTAATTCATATTGTTTGTGGATTTGGCTGTTGACAATTTCTAGATCCCCTTTATGATTTTTTGATTCTCCAATCAAATGATTCTGATATGATATTCATTTCTTTTATGCCCGAGCAATGAACTTACGTTTGTTATTATTGTTCTTGTTGCTAGCTTGGTGTTCCATCTCTCCCTTCCAGCACCAAAAGAAAAACAACTGGGAATGCAGAAAAATGTGCTTGATCTCTGGTAATTCATGTTGCGGAGCTTGTGAAATTCAATTGCCATTTAGGTTGCGCTTATCCCTCCCGTATGAGGTCGGATACTCAACACTTGACAGATTCACAGTTGGGATTCGAATGAACAAGGAAATCAGAAATAGAATTGCTGTTGTTTTGAAGCACTGCCTTGGCGCAGACGATTGAGTTTTTAAGCTCTAAAGATTCCCATCCTGTGAATTATAATTTATAAGTATAGTCTATTAAGATTTCTTATTGACAATGGAAAATAAGGGGAATGTGTTGATGGAAAGGTATGATTTTGGGAGATTGCTTGGCCAAGGAAACTTTGCTAAGGTTTACTATGGGAGAAACCTGAAAACTGGCCAGAGTGTTGCCATCAAGGTCATTGACAAAGAGAAGGTTCTGAAAGTAGGACTGATGGATCAGATCAAGCGAGAGATATCTGTCATGAGATTGGTTAAACATCCAAACGTACTGCAACTATACGAGGTTATGGCCACCAAAAACAAAATTTACTTTGTGATAGAATATGCTAAAGGTGGCGAACTCTTTAATAAGGTAGCAAAAGGGAGGCTCAAGGAAGATGTTGCTAGGACGTATTTTCAACAGTTAATCAGTGCAATTGATTTTTGTCATAGCAGAGGTGTTTCTCACCGAGATTTGAAACCAGAAAACTTATTACTGGATGAGAATGGAGGTTTGAAGGTGTCAGATTTTGGTTTGAGTGCTGCTGCTGAGTCTAGGCGTCAAGATGGTTTGCTGCACACAACTTGTGGAACTCCTGCATATGTGGCTCCTGAAGTTATTTATAGGAAAGGCTATGACGGGGCCAAAGCTGACATCTGGTCTTGTGGGGTGGTCTTGTTTGTTTTGCTGGCCGGTTATCTCCCATTTCATGATGCAAATCTGATTTTGATGTACCGAAAAATAAGAAAGGCAGAGTACAAGTTCCCTAACTGGTTTTCACCTGAAATGTGCAGGCTGCTATCAAGGATGCTTGATCCTAACCCAAAAACTAGAATATCCATCACAAAAATAATGGAAAATTCCTGGTTTAGAAAAGGATTCGATTCTAATGCTGTTACAATTAAAAATGAAGTTACTGGATTGGATCCTTTGGCTGCTGATGTGACATTTGACTCTTGTGAGAATGATAGTGCTCCTGCTGAAGCCAAGAAAGAGTTGAGCCAGCCTACCAGTTTGAATGCCTTTGATATCATATCTCTTTCATCTGGGTTTGACTTATCTGGTTTGTTTGCGAAAGATAACCAGAAGAAAGAAAAAAAGTTCATATCAATGCACTCTGCCTCAACTATTACATCCAAGCTGGAGGACATTGCTAGGCTTCTGAAGCTAAAAGTAAAGAAGAAAGATGGAGGGCTGTTGAAGTTGGAGGGATCAGAGAAAGGTAGGAAAGGGGCGTTGTCCATTGATACAGAAATATTTGAGTTCACTCCATCTTTTCATTTGGTAGAGGTGAAAAGTTCTAGTGGTGATACCCTGGAATACCTACAGATACTGGAAAATGGTATAAGACCAGCTCTAAAGGACATTGTTTGGGCATGGCAAGGTGAGTAGCGGCAGCAACACATACTTTCTTCCTAGTTATGCCAGCATTTTAGTTATTGTTTTGTTGTTTGAATTTCGAATTTTATTCATAAATTTATTTATTTGGGACCTGTCACGGCCTACGTGTGCTTGTAAACAACCATCATTCAACATTCTTAGTGGTTTGGTGCTCAATTTATTTTCTTTATCATGTTTTCTTAGAATTTTGCTTTCATCATGGTTATTGCTGCTGCTCCTCGTGCTTCTTCAAACGAGTAGATTATACAGGGCTTCACATTATTGTCACCACTGCTTGTGTTAATGCCGAAATCGCAGTGTTTTTTTGTTAAATGTAGGGTGGTTGTGATATGTATTCAATTTGGTATTATTTACATGAGGACGTGTTGACGGTTGTTTTGTAATCGAGGACTTGAACAATTGAGTAGCAGGCTGTAGCCTGTAGGGTAGCTTAACCGCTAGGATTCCATGTTTTTACACTAAAATACTTAATATTCTACTATTGTATGCACAATAAAAAAAAAATATGAATATGGAAATTAAGGCTGCAGACCTCATCTTAAGACATTCTTAAATTAACACAAATTGAACTGCATACTTGCATTCATTACATGAGTATGCACATAAAATGGAAATTTTCCAGCCATTGGAAGCTACTGCAAATACAACCAAGCATACAAAGGACCTTATCTCCATGAAAACCAAACTAACCAAGCCTAAGAAGTTGACAGTGCACTGTTACAAGCCCTACTAAGAGTTTCAGTAGTTGAAACAGGGCTCCGAAGTGGGTTTTACATTTGTTGTTGATGTCTTGCTTCCTTCAATCTTGGCTTTTATACTCCTAAATTCTTGGTGATCATGTAAATGCCTCGGTCTCCACTAACTGTCCTTCGTTCAATCTCTTCCTTGAATTTCTTGTCCATGATCCGACGCTTACTGTTTTCTGTCACTGTAGCTTGCAGTGTGTGGGTCTAATTTAAGCCTTAATATTCTGTTTGTCAAATATTTTCATTGAAAAATGCATCAATAAGAAAATGTTGTTTAAATTAAAGAGAAGGGACGTATAGTTTCCTACTTTTTCAAAATTATTAAAACTTTTATAAGAAAATATTTTAATTTCCTTTACTTTTAATTCAAAAAACATGTTACTAATAAAACATGTTACTAATAAAATATGTTTTGATAAAAAAAAATTCACGTGTAAGAAAATAATAATTTATTTAATAAAATATTTTGTTTTACTAATAAAATATCTATTTTAATTGTAAGAAATAAATAAAAATAAATTTTAAAAACTACCTAGTTATAAGCTAAAAGAAGTCATTTCATTGCTTCTTTTTTATTGTTCACTATTGATCACTACAGTGCACCTGGCTTAGCTCTCTCTCATTTTTTTTCCTTTTTATCCTTTTGCATTTATTGGTTTTAGTCACTTATTTTTTTTTTAACTTTTATCCCTTCATTTTCATGTTATATTCAACATGATTTAAAGTCTAATAATTCATTTTGGTTTGTGTTATATATTATATTTGAAGTGTCGATTATGCTTAATTTGACAAAATAAAATTTATTTTTATTAGTTAGAAAATATTAAAATAACAGGAAACAATTTAACATAGAAACAAAAAGGCAATCACTTTTTCTTTTTAATGTTCATGAGGTGCAAAAAATTACCTGTGAGTCCTTGCATTTTTAAAATTCTTCATTCTTATTCCCTATGTTTTAATGCTTTCTCGTTTCAGTACTAAACTTTATTTGTTTTTTATTTTATTTCCTGGAATTTGATAAGAAAAAAACAATCATCGAAAAATAAGAGAGGAGAGAATGTGGTTTGTTGGTCACTTTCTAGCAATAAAAAAGTTGATTTTAGTATCGACGAGCTCTTCTTAACGAGAGTAATGTCATTAAGGTGGTGTATGTGAGCTTCCGTCTTGCGAGGTGTTTTTCTAATATTAAATAAACTAGTTTCTTTAAAAAAAAACAAACAAATAATAAATTCTTTCTTTCAAAAAAATACATTAAATATTTTAATTTTCATACAGCCAAATTCTAAAATTTTTCATGCATATTTTATATATAAAAATAAATTGTGTTTTTATCATAGTTTGAAAAACACAAAAACTAATTAATAGATATCATAACAAGTTTGTGATTATTCATTAAGATTTGACTAAAATCTCAAAAACATCACAAAAATCAATTTGTTTAATTAATATTTGGGGTATGAATTTTACAATATAATGCATGTTCCCGGTATTAAATTAAATGAATTGATAAAAATAAAATGTTAGGAATTAATTATAGACTTTAATATTTAGGAGTATAAAATTACACTGTAAAGTATATCCCCATGTATTAAAGATATAAAATAGAAATAAATATATCATTAAAATTTAAGCCTTAGAATGGTTAAGTTTTAGCCTGATAAGACAGAGATCTCTTTACTGAAGGGGATTTGTCTTAAGCTCCTAGATATAAAGATCTCTTTACTAAGAAGGATTTACCTTATATCCATAAGATATGAATCTCTTTACCAATGATGACCTTTCTTGAACTTTGGATAAACCAACTAATAGAAACATAAATTGGAAAAAAAAATCAATCAATAATACAACTTACCATAGGTAGGGTGCACTAGGAGTGATGCGTCTTCCTCATGCACAACTAGTCCTCTTACTCGTGCTCATACATACTAGTAGATTTTCTTATGACCATAATATTAGGTGGTGACTCCTCAACCCTTCAAATCATAATTTCATTATTAATCCCAACACATCCAACCCCCCCCCCTCAATTTAGGAGGATGACTTACCATTTGATGTCATGCACGGTACGACAAGACAGTAACTCCACTGGGGAAATCTCTAGTTAAATTAAGCTTTGTTGATTGTTTGTTTGTTATTTATTTTTTTGTATGGGTGATTTAATTTTAACATGTATTTTTTTATATATTATCCATGCATAAGAACATTGAATATGAATTTATGCCTTCATGCTTTTTAATTATGAGAGTGTAAACTCAATTCTAGGTTAGGTGGGGGATTATAGGTCTGCTTCATGACTTTCAGTCAGGATTCAGATTCGTAAAACACCTAACTATGATCTAAGTGTTTACTTGGTAATGACGATCATATTGTGCCCCAATTATTCCTTATAAACCCCTATATTGCCTTCATGAGAGGTAGTCATTGTGTAGATCATAGACCCTTTTTAAGACCAGATAGTAAGCCTACCCTTCATGTAATGACTAGAATCTACCCTTAGGATATTTGATTCCAGGTATAAAATTACGTTGTAAAGTATATTCTCATGTATTAAAGATACAAAATAGAAATAAATACACCATTCACATTTGGACCTTAGAATGGTTAAATTTTAGCATGATAAGACAGAGACCTTCTTAATAAGGAGAATCTATCTTGATCCCCCAAAAGATAGAAACCTCTTTACTGAAATCGACCAACCTCAAATCTATAAGATAGGAACCTCTTTACTAAAAAGAACATTTCTTAAGTCTTGGGCAGACCAATGAATAAAAACATGACTTGGAAAAAAAATCAATCAATAATGCAGCTTATTATATATAGGGTGCAGTGCATTTGGAGTGATATGTCTTTCTCATGCACAACTAGTCCCCTTACCCAAACTCTTGAAGACTAGTAGGTTTTTTAGTAACCATAATACTGGGTTGTGACTCCTCAACCTTTCAAATCATAATTTCATAATTAATACCAACACATCTAAAACCCTTTTCGATCCAGGAGGATGACCTGTCATTTGACGTCATGCACGCCACGAAAGGATGACGACTCTACACGGGAAAATCTCTAGTTGGACTAAGCTTTGTTGATTATTTGTTTGTTATTTATTTGTTGATCTAGGTGATTTATTTTAGCATGCAATTTTTTTATATACTATTCATGTATAAGTACATTGAATATGGATTTATGCCTTCATACATTTTAATTTTGAGTGTATAAACCAAATACTCTTATTTTAAAGATGTGTATCGGGCTAAAATTTAAGTTCTTGATTCTCTCACTTTTTATAAATCATTTATATACAATTATTAATGAGGAAATTAAAGCTAAATTGAACTACTTAAACTTATGTGTTTGCATTTGTGAATCTATTTTTTGATAGAGTTATTATCTTGTAAATTAAAATGAATGATATTATTGTGAAAACAAACACTTGAGATTATGTTAAAAGCTCAGATTAAGCTTGAGAATGGAATCTAAAGGGTTTTAGTCTTGAGTCCAAAAAAAAATATCTGAATTATAAGGGTTGTGATTTTGAGTATTTGAAAGGATTTTTATTCTAAAAAGGTGTAGTTTCACTTTTGAAAAAGATGAATAGAAATGCCCGAGCCTATAACATGGGAAATGGAATAAACAATTAAGTTGAACCATTATAAAAATCAAGGTGTTTAATCTCTCTTTCATATCGTCATTCATTCTTAGCTAGAAATTTGATTTGTGATTGAATTGTGTTGTTGGATGTTTGGAGTGTATATTAAAGTTCTAGATCTTTAGGAACAAATCTTTTCTTTTCTATGTTTGATTATTTTAAACTATAATTTGATTGCATTGTATTTATTGCAACTTATAATTGAGTGAATTTAGATTTGGAGATTATATTTATTGAAGATTGAAAAAAAAATTAAATTAGTCACCTGATTCATCCCTCTACTTCTAGGTGTCTAGGACTTTATTATTAAGGTAGAAATATGAATGGTAAGATGTTCGAGATGTAAATATTGTTGTGTTAGTGTTTTTGAAAGGCAATGGTATATCTATGTTTTTTAGATATAGATAGTCCTGAGAGTAGATTAAATCATGGAGAATGTAAAGGTGTAAAACACTCAAGTTTGAGCAAGTTATAGCTAAACATAAGCAAAATATGGATTAGATTCCTTTGAATAATCAATCAATCTTTGTTCCTAATGAGAGAACTAACACTAACAGGTAATGATTAAGGTTAATTTCAAATCAGTTCTACTAGTCATCTATGATTTGTTTGAGTTGAAATGTTAGTATTCAAAGTGTTAGAGTCGAGTCCATTATACCGAGATGGTTAAAGTCAATTCTAACTGTCATTTCTGAATCATTTAAGACAAATGAAATATTAACTAACATATATCATTAACATCTCATTTGAAACTAAATCACATGCTGAATTGAATGCAATTTATAAACAATTTATAATTCAATTGATAACCTATTATGATTTTTCTGTTTGAAATAAAATACTAAATCACATAATTGAATTCAATTATACTGTTTGAATA
This sequence comes from Populus x sibirica, assembly GCA_019202695.1. NCBI lineage: Eukaryota > Viridiplantae > Streptophyta > Magnoliopsida > Malpighiales > Salicaceae > Populus > Populus x sibirica. The sequence continues at coordinate 74,500 of JAGMVL010000899.1, read as the reverse complement.
CATGTGGAAATGAATTGAAATGACAATCTTGACTATTCTGTCATTAATTTATAAATTATTTTTGTTATAGAAATCATTTTTTTTTGTTTCAAGGACTCTTATATTTATTTAAAATGACATAAAATATAGGCGTTTTAAAGAAGATATAAATAGAACTATCTCATATTAATTGTTTATTAAATATTTATTGAAAAGAAATTAAAAAATATACATGTGTTAAAAAAATTTTTTGATCAAAATCTTTTCTAGACATATTATAAAAAACCTGTCATCCATGTATAATTGGCTGAACAAAGCAAAAAGAAAAAAAGAGAAAAAAGGAAAGATTCGGGCAAAAAATAGAAAAGAAATAAAAAAAATAAAAGGAAACATTATGTGAGGAATAAAAATATCTTGATGAGAATTGATGCGAAGTAGAGAAGAAAAAAAGGATATCGTGCTCCCAAAGATTTTTAAAAGAAAAGAAAGAAGTGTATTAGAGACTAAGCAAAAATAATGTTTGTGTTAACATATAAATATTTTTAGAATATTTTTTTAAAAGTTAATTTCAAGAGAAATTACAATAATATAATAAATGAGAGAGTTTCCCTAATTTGTTTTTGTATTTTTTTATAAATTAAATTCCTTTAAAATTCAAATCAATTCATTTAAAAGAATTCTCAAACATAAAAAATAATTTAACCCTTTGAATTTACATGGTTCCAACAAGCTGTCAGTATATACAATAATACAAGACAATATTCTAAGTTGAACAACATTGATAAAAAGCCAAAAGATTTGAAACTCAATTGATAATGATGGAATATAATAGGGACTAACTAAATGATTTCTTTGAGGAGATGATATGCAACCTCTAAGAGTAGAGGGGCATAATGTAATTAATATATGCTGCGGAAACAAAGGAAAAGAAAAATGTAGGAAAGAGGAGAAAAAAGAAGAAGAAAAAGAAGAGAAGGTTTGGAAGTGAATGAAAAGGAAGAAGAAAATGTCAGTACTGAACATGGTAATGGATAGGTGGAGGCCTCAATTAGATGCGATCCTCTCCACCTTCGTGTCCATCTACCCTCACGAAACCTCACCTCTCCTTCACTCCTCTTCCTGCTTTTTCTTCGTAATGATAATAATTAAATCTTGTTCTTCTTTTGTTTTGTTCTTTAAATTAATATCAAGAATTCATAAATTAATTTTAGTGTTTCTTGTTGCAGATTTTGAGTGCATATTTTGTAGTGTTACCATTGCGGGATGAAGGTGCAATCTCTCTAGGTTTATCGAAGCTTCCAGCTCTCTTTATCGGATCCTTATTCCTCACCTTGATTGCTGCTCCTTTATCAACTCTCCTTTTCTCTTTCCCTAATTTCTCTAAATCCAAGGTTGGTTACCATTTCCCCTTTTTTTTTTTTTTTCATTATTATTGTGATTGTAATAATAAAATCACTGAAATGGGTTTTGACTTTCAATCATTAATTCTTGAGATTTCATGCCCACCACCACCACCAGGCTTTGTTTTTGATACACAGGTTTTTTAGTGTTTCTCTTGTTCTCTTCTTCTTTCTATGGCATTTCTCTTCCTCTGCTTCTGCTGAGTTTTCGCTCTTCAAGTCAAAGGTATTTTTTTTTTTTTTTAATTACCAACAGTTTTTTGTCTTAATTTCTGAGTAAATTGTCTCTTTTTTTAAATGATTAGGGTACTGTTGCTATATCAACTGAATTGAAAGAGGGTTTGAAGGTTGATGTTGACAGAACCAGTAGTACATATTCTGGAAGTTGGGATGATCACGGATGGTTTTATATTTCTGTCAGAATTGGATTGTTTCTCTGGGTACGATGAGTTTGAAAGCTTCTATTGGTTTTAGTTATTTCTTAAATTAAATGTTGACTGATTGCCTTGTGATTTGACTTTTTGAGTTTCTTCTATGGTTGGAATTTTTTTCTTTTTTTTGAAGGTTGCGCTGCTTAATCTTATTACCATATCGTCGACTTGGGCTAGGGTTATTGATGTGATGGATAGTGAGGTTAGTATGCTGCAACGTGGAGACCTTAAAATCATCATGGTTTTATATTCTGCATTTGACATTTCGGTTGTATTCAGTCAGGTTCAAGATTGTTTGGGTTCATTGGTGCTGGTGCTACACTTGGTCAGCTATTTGGATCGTTGTTTGCTACATCAATGGCTTGGTTGGGTCCTTGTATGTATGCTTCGGAAAATGAGATTGTTTAATGTCTGAGTTTCTGTTTGTTTGAATTTGGTTTTAAATGATTGGTTGGTTCAATGCAATTGCAGTTTTACTTCTATTTGCTGCTTTGTTGATGGAACTAGCTGCACAGTCATCAAAAGGGATCAACAAGGATGTATCCCATCTTCCTCATGAATTATCTCCCATAAGGTCAGCCATTAGTAGTGATGACTTGTTACTGTCTGTTAGTAGTGATGATGTATTACTGTCTCTTAGTTCATGGATAATCAATGTCCTAGTTTTGTACAAACTGTTCTTTCAGAGTGAATGCAAATTCTTGTTGTTTGTATCTGATACATTTCTTTTACCCTTTTCTTTGCTTTCACTTCTAGTCAAAACATTTGAACAGTCTGGATGATCCACTAGTACTTTTTTAGCTTCTTAGACCACATGCTACTCACCTGTCAAGAAAAAAAAAATGTATTCATGTTGGTCATATTATTTTGCATCTCTGGAAGAGTGAAAGAGCTTTTCAGGTGCTTTCATGTAGCTTATTGGGATGCTTTTGCTTTTTAGAAAAGTTGATGCTGATCAGCATAGTGAGGCTGATGGACGATCATCACCAGCTTTCAAAGTCTCTTCTCCAAAGTCTCCTTCATCCAGGATGAGGCCTCAGCTTTGGGCCATCTTAGATGGGTTTCGGCTTGTATTATCTTCAACTTATTTGTTGAATGTGTCTCTATTCCTGTGGCTGAGTGCAGTTATTTCGTCATTCTTCTATTTTCAGGTAAAATGGAACTCTGCTCCTGTTCATGTACTCTGAATTTCTAAATCACCCTTTCCAAACCAGATTTTATGATTTGACTGAATAGGAAGTAAACTAATTTAGAGAACTATCTATAATTTATCTTGCTTTTTGTTGATTTTGTTGTTATTAACCATGAGAAAAGCAAGAGGGAAGAGGAAGAGTGGATTGAAAGTAAAAAAGGGATCGGACCATGTTTTTTATACATGCACTCTGTTTCTCAGTTGGTCAGAGATAACAAGATGCTTATCCTTATCGTATAACTCAGTGGATCTCACATTATCAATTTTTTTCAGCTTTTTATTTATTTATTTTGTAATCCTTATGGCTTAAAACTTAGCAACATAACTAAGTGTCGCTCTCTTCCACTCTTAACCCTTCTGATCTTGGGTATGACTAGGATTTTAATCTCAGGTTTACTGTACGACGGTTCATGCCAAGTGACTACCACTATGATAGCCGGAATATCTGCCAATTTGCTGTCATATGCTGGCTAATTTGATTTTTTGATATCTGAAACTTATTTCTTAAACATTTATATACCCGCAAAGAATATGTACAAGTAACATGAACCAGAATAAGTAATTATTGGAGCTGGGATTCCACTACAAGTAAATTCAAATTTAGGGAGCTTAAACTGTTTAGGCTTGACTATTGATATAAAATGATTTGATTTGTTGCCATTGCTCTAGATATGATTTATCCTCATCTATATATGAATTATGCGTATTTCCTCTCACTAATGAATCCTTGTTTTCTTTTGTAGAAAGTAACAGTAATTGCCATGACTGTTTCAAGCTCTCTTGGAAGAAGAAAGTTGTTTGCCCAGATAAATAGCTTCACTGCTGTTTTTATCCTTGCTGGACAACTTACTTTAACAGTAAGCTAATAACCAAATATATTTCTTCAATGTTTTGATGTTCTGACTGGTTGTAAAACCAAGAAAATAGATAATACTTACTGGAGTTCCATTATTAAGGAAATCAGTTGCAGAATTATGATCAAATTTAACAGGCGTCTTGCTCTGATTAGTTGTTACTGAGTTTCCCCTGAAGCAATTTTAATCTTTGTATTCCCAAGCCTCAGAGAGGGTAATTTCTGAAAATAAAATAATCTCATGGTTTGTTTGGATGTGGTGGATATAAAGAATATGCATGGTACTTTTATGCAATTGAATCTGAAATTTTTCCACGTAAAAAATGTAAAGAAGGAAGCTTTGTAGAAGAATTCCTGTACCAAAATGTTTTTAGAAATAATATTCCTTTACACTAATTCAATCTTGAATCTGAAATTTGTCCACGTAAAAAATGTAAAGAAGGAAGCTTTGTAGAAGAATTCCGGTACCAAAATGTTTTTAGAAATGATATTCTTTTACACTAATTCAATCCTGAATCGTTAACAAATTGCATGATCTGTAGCAGAGAAATTCATCATGTCAGGTTCTGGTGGTTATTGCTGTCTGTTCATTGGGATCTGCAATTACTTTCCTTAATTCTGCTTGATAAATTTCTTCATGTAATATTTTCTGTGTTTGTGCATCTCTGGGGACAAAACTGCAGTGTTCATTGCATTTCACATTATTAGAGTTCCTGTTTATAATTTGTTGTGCTTTCGCTTATCAAATCAAACACAGGGACGCATCCTTACTTTAGCTGGGGTTACTGCAGCAATATGCTCTGCTCCGGTTGCTGCCTTCTCAAATTTGGTTGCTATTGCTGTTTGGCCAACTTGGGTAGCAGTTGCCATCTGTGAGACTGTACGGAAGGTTTGTCACCATTGGTCCCTTGCCTGCAGTGAAACAGCATTGTGGGTTGTATTTCTTTCTTTCTTCCTTTCCCGGTTATTCTATTTGAATATAATAATGCTTATGTATCCAATTATCTAGAGTATTATTTGGGTGAATGCACTTTCATCTTAAATTGTTGAGAACACTTGATATGGTTGAGGAAGTATTTCCCATTCATTTTGAGGCCTCACGGTTTGGTTTTACTCTTACTTGCAGGTGGTTACTTATGTAGTGACCAGGCCTGGAAGAGAACTTCTGTTTACTGTGGTCACTCAAGAAGAGAAATACAAAGCTAAGGTTAGTAGATGTTTCTGCACTAATAAGTTTTATGTATCCCTGATTGAATTGGGCTATTAATACCAGATTTTGTTAACAAGCAGTAATGTTGTTGCTTACATATTGATCTCCAATCTTTTCTCCCCTTTTGGCAGAAATTTCGTTTCATGTCTGATGTCATTTTTATGAAATCCCTTGAGACTCATTTAGGCATGCATGAGTAGACTTACCTTTGCAATTGATGCAAATAACATGGATTTCACGCATTTCTTGTTTGATATTACCATTAGATTTTGAATAATTACTTGCATATCTTCTACTGCATTATGTCAACCAGCGCTATGTCTTACCACAGGTTTGCATAGATGTCATTGTTCAACGGCTTGGAGATGCTACAGCTGCAGGAATGTACAAACTACTATTCAGCACTCTTCATGGGAGGACATCAACTGTGTCTCTTTATGCTCTGCCTGTACGTATATAATCATCAAATTTTATAGATTAATTATTATGGTGGTTATTGATCCAACCTTGTTAATTCCTGAGAACCTCAACGTAGTTCTGCACTACATCAAGTAATGCTCTGAAAATGCCATTTCATTTGTTATGATTATGTTTTTCAACCAAGAATAATGCAAGGTTTTGTTAATCGTCTTTGTGCTGCAGATCTGTTTACTTTGGATTTTTACAGCATTCCATTTAGGACAGCGGCAAGCTCAACTTGCAAAGCTCCAGGCCGTCTAAACTTTTTTTAGGTTTTTGAAGAATGATTTTATGTACAGTTATTGAACAAAGGAAACAAAGATAAATAATTCCTTTGTATCATTTCCTCTTTGGGGTTATAATTTTATAGGCAGATAGTTAATGGCTGGTAGAGCATGTCCCACTATGTCAAATGCAAATACGATGATGTTTACTTGTGCTCATACTGCTCCAACTTTACTCGGTTCAAGGCACGGTAACTCGACTTCTTTAGAACACAATTCACCAGCAAAACATTGCAATTTTACTAAACGCTAAGTTGAGTTGCAGTTGGTTGATCTGTGCAGATCACAGGCAATTGTATCAGTGGAAAAAAAGTACTGCTGTGTGGTGGTTACACAGTCGTGAATAAATTTGATTCTATCAACTTAGCTCAAGACACAAGATCGGACCTCTGAAATAGGATTTCAATCTTTGTAAGAGCTGTTGTGAACTTCACTTGTTATCATTTCCTCCCATCTAGCGCCAATTGGGGTGACCAGGAACCACATTATCTGTCATCATGGCGCAAAAAAATAAAATAAAAAAAGATTTCTACCTAACACCCCTGAGCCCAGGCCATAAACAGAGATAGCCGTAGACATTGTTCAGGGCGGTTTTCTGGTTCGCTAGCTATCCACTGTAAAGCTCGAACATCGATTCTTTTTTATGAACAGTGAACAATACCTAAACAAGAGTGTGTCCCTACTCCCAGTTAACAATGAAGTAACATTGTCGGGGAGGGATACTGATGATTGATATTTGATAAATCCTCCAAGATTATTATTACACCTGCACTAATTCACGGAGTTTCCCAATATTAGGTACATAAGTACCCATTATTGTACATTTGATACAGGTAAAGCTTCCATTACTGCTATTAAACTGTGCTAATCGGAGTTCCTCTGCCTCACTTTTTTTCATTTATTTTAACAAAGTGCACAGGTTCCAAGCTCATCTCTAGCCATGAGCTACCATTTGCCTCCCCTGTAAGTTCCCTCGTCCCATGAAACCAGCCCTTTGCGGTTGATTGATTTGAGTTTCTCCTCGTAGCTGTTTATCAAATGAAATTATCCTGGGTTAACATGATTCAACCAGTCAGAATGTACATCAGCAAGGTTCGACTTTCATATGATAAACTAAGGGGGAGTATAATTATATAAATTATGCATGCTTTGTTTTGGCAATGGCTAGAAGGATAACTGAAATTAGTCCTACCATGCATGCAAATAACTGACTTTTGTGCAGGATGATAGTTCGCCCTTCAGACTTTGAGGGCACTAGAGGGTGTCAGGGCTAGATGAATCTGTGTCTCCTATTTATTTCATCAGGTTTGCTTGCGTTTCACACGTGGTCAAGGCAGGTATTAGTAATTTCACCAGATTAAAATATAATTATTTTGTTTTCACATTTTTATGGTTATGCTGAATAGCGAGATGCGCTGCTAATCCATCTAGTAATGATCCTCCAGGAGAGATCCCTTACTTTCTCATATCACAGCCTCAGAATCTTGAACTAGAATGCTTTGCAATACAACAAAATGTTTACCTTAAATGCTTATGTTCCACGGAGGGAACGGACACGATCTTGAATCAAGTGCCTCTCCCAATCTGCTATATCTTCAAAAGCATATTCTGGTAGACTCTCAAAGGGCTCCTTCCATGGATCATTCTTGGCTAGATCATACGTAGCTGCTCGTATCGATCTCTTACTGGGTCCACAAGGTCTCTTCGAAGTTAGTGTATCATAAGCTGTATTAAGCTGTCCCATACCAGTAGCAAAAATGACAATCAGAAAAGTATGTTCCAGTTTGCAAATCAATCAATCAAGAAATTGTATCAAAACAATCACTCTAGAAGTCCGATAATATCATGATATCCATACCAAATATAGCCCACAGTTTTGTAAGAAATCATATCAATATAAGTCTGAAATTTAAAATAATAATTTTTGACAAAAAAAAATTGTAGAAGAGTTGAGAACTAACATTCATGCAACAAAACCAGAACATGTAAGCTATAGCAACAGCAGGGGCTCTTCCCAGTCCAGCTGTGCAATGTAGGTACACTCTGCCTTTTCCCTCAGAAGTAGCCCATTCCAACGATGAAACAGCTTTGGGTAATGCACTTCTCAAGGAATCTGGATCGAAATCTGTAGCCTGAAGAAAGAATTATATTTGCAAATTCATCCAGTTAGCACCAAGAAAACACTGGTAAAAAAATAAAACGCAGGCATGAACACATGAAAAATGGTTGAAACATATAATAATTCATTTTGGAAATTGGATTCTTCTACATGTTTCAATTTACAATGAGCAGCACTTTCTTACAGGCCTTCTCATATGATGGATTCCAAGTTGTTGACATCTCTGTATAATAGACAGCAAGTCAATACCCCAATACTCGATGTCCTTGTCCTGCTGCAAGTTTAGAATGTAGGCCACATTCTCCTTATGTCTTAGATGTTCTATATCTTCAGGTTTCTGAGGTTGGGATCCCACAATCACATTATCAGTTATCAATGTGTAGTTCATACCTGAATATAGCATGTCAGTTATCGACTGAATTAAGGAACACAACACACACGGTAAGAAAACTGGAATGCATTTAGCATAAAAAGTTGGGGTGCAGGGGAGCCAAAAGTGGAATGCTAATGGTGGAACCTATACTGCAAGATACATAACTTCTTTGCAATCGTTTAGATTTTAGATTTGTGTTGATGATAGTAGTAGCTCTATCAACAAAACCAAACCTCATTTACAAACTAGTTGATATGGGTGTCTACAGTTCACACTCACACACATCTTTATCAATGACTTCTGTAGCCATTCAAAAGAATACTTGTACAGTGTGGCTTCAGACTTTTCTATTTCCAAGTTAGTCAAAGGGTTAATGCAATTTCAAAACTTGAACCCTTTTATTTTAATCCTTATACCTTTAGACCCATGCATGTCGGGCTGTAATAAATAAAAGTGATACAAATTTTGTATCAAAAGTCTTTCTTTTAAAAAAATGGCTGGGTCGATCCCAACCCTTTTCCATAAGATCTAGAGATTCTAGACATATATAAAGTGCTTTCATTCCGCTGAAAGGTAATATAATAGCAATGATAAGTCATCTTTCTCAGAAGTGACACAGATCAGGATTATTTTTGAAAGCTTTTCCCTGAAGTGTGTCTATACAACTATTGATTTGTGATTCTCAATAACTTGTATCCGAAATTAGAGGGTGACAGTGGAAGCATTACCGGGAACATGGTCAACTCCATTAAAAGATAGAGGGTAAAGAATTCATGGAAAAAGTAACAACCTTTTCTGTGTTAAGCTTCATACTTACGTATGAACTGACAACATAAATTAAATAAATTAAGGATAAAAGGATGCCATCCAGATTCAGATGCTGCCTAAATTATATAGTCATTGACCATTTCAAAAAATTAAAAACCACAGAATGGGTTGTTATTGGATTACTTCAGAATTGAATTCAACAACACAACTTAAAGTATTTAGTATTATGGAAATTTCATTGTATGGCAAAAGCAAGAAGAACCCAGAAAAACATATCCGCCAACCTGCACATTCTCCTTACTTGCAATCCATCAGAGAAAAACAAACTGAAAGTATAAAAGGAACACAAAACACTGACACACAGAAACGGATGAACAAACACAGTACCAAAATCTTAGATGGAAATGAAAGATGAAGATCAAGAGCAAGAAATAATTAGGAAAATGGAGGTAAAAGGGAAACTAACTAACCAAGATCATGATGATACTCGTATGGGTTCCTCATCATCCTTTTCATGGCAATATTATACTCTTCCATCCTGTTTGTTGAGGTCAATGATAAGTTCTTTCCTGTGGGGTTGTCCTCAACTCCACTCCCATGACTATGAGCTGGTAACTTACAATGGATTCCAGTTCTGCCCATTTTAAAGCAACTCTTAAAGACCATAAAATTGCATGTGGGTTTCTTTCTCATCAACAACAAAATTCTATTTTCAAGTGGGTATGTCGAAACTGTAGAGAGGGAAATGTTGCTGCTAATACCAACCATATTTTCTCTCCTGATGTTCTCCGAATAGGAATTCGTGGGCGTTAGATTTGCTACTATCAACTTAAGCCACTCGTGACTTCCTTCTGATGAACTTTTTAGGAGTAAAAAAGAGAGAGTTTTACGTCAATTTGGTACTCAGATTATTGAAAGATGTGCAATTGAATCCTCATGTGTGTGTTTTTCCTTACCTTTTTGCAATCAAGTTCGTGTATTTGTTTGCAATTAATTTTTACCCAGTAACTTCCCCTCTTATTTCAATTGTTTTATACTTTATCCAGCTAAATTTGCGTTAACTTGTATCTATTGAGTGATTGTTTGAAAGCATGACAATTGTTGTTTTTCTTGTCGGTTACAAATATTACTGTTTGGTTGTTGATGCAGACTCCTTTTAAAATATGTTTGTAACTTAAATTGATGCAGACACCTTCTAGAATTTGATTTAAATGGATTGTAACTTAACCCATCAAGAATTTCTCTTGAAAAATCAGAGTTATACATAATAATCATCATCACTTTACGTTTATAAAAAATACAAACAAGTAGTATTAAATCACAATGAAATTAATTAATTATTTAAAAAATTTGTAAGTTCAATAAAAAATTTAGTATGTTAATCACTCAACCATACAAAAGATAACAAGAATGCTGATTTTTTTTCTTAAAAAAAAACAAGTATCTATAAAATAGTATTTATACTAAAAATAACTCTAAGTCTAATAGGATATCCCTAATAAATATAGATAAACCTAATAAATAATAATAATTCAATGAACATAAATTTAAATAAAGGTTCTAATATCTTTAAAGGCCTAATAACAACTAAAAGATAAATAAAACAATAGCCTAATTAATTTAAATAAGATTAAAATCCTTTTTGTAATCTATTAGAAAAATCAAAGTTTAACTTTTAATACATGGTTTTCTCTCGTATTAATGAATTAAAAAGCTTTTCATACATCAATGGAAATTTATGGATGTCTATTTCCCAATGCAACTGAAATCGCAATAAAATTCTTTTTGTAGCTCAAGTTATGACTCAAACAATATTGAAAAGTCAAACTGACATATTTGAATCTTTTTATAATGTCTGAATGACTACCTACAAGCCCTTATTGAACATGAATTAAATTAATCAAGGTTTGTACTTTATTATTTATTATCTTCTTGAAATCCACCTTAGTCTATATGTTTTGAAGCCATTGAAAGCCTTTTTGTAGCTCTAAGTCTTGTCACTGAACCAACTGGAACCTCTAATAAATTTCTTTGTATTGTTTGGATCGCATAATTAAAAGCCTTGATTAATCCAACTAGAATTGAATTAAAATCCCTTTTATAGCTCCATTTATGACCAAAATAGTAGAGAAAAATCAAGACTGGTAGATTTGAATATTTTTGTAATTTATGAATGTCCATTTATAAGCCTTTCTTGAACATAAATTAAATTAATCAAGGCTTCATTATTTAATATCTTCTTGAAATCCACCTTAGCCCATGTTTCTAGAAGAAGTCAAATACAACCCTCTTTGAACTTTTTGGCTCTAAGTTTTATTTCTAGACCAGCTAGAACCTCTAATAGATTTTTTTAGTATTGTTAGGATTATATCAATTGTCTTTCTTAAATTGTGGTTTAGAGGGTAGATCTCACCTAAAATTAAGGTGTAATCTCAATTTCGTGCAAAGCATAAATCAAAAAACACCGGGGAATTAGAGACATGATTATTTAATATATTATACAACTAAAAATTTATTAGCACTTTTAATATTTAAAAAAATTAGTTGAACCTGAAACGGCAAATAAAATAGTACATACATAAGGTTAATTTAGTCGTGTAATTTTTCGAACTAATAATTATAATTCCAACCAAATTACAGAATGTTTAATTTTCCATATAATATTTCAAACAACACTTCATCTTTTTTATTTTTTTTTAAAGCATTGGGGCAGATGAGATGTCATCTGCACCTTTAACTTAAAAAAAAAAAAACATTATAGCCCCTATGCGCAAACCTTAACTATTAGGCTTGCACACGATCATATTGGGTTGATGTTTGATTTTGTGATTGTTTGTTTTTATTATCATATAGTTAAATAAAAAATAGTTTTGAAAAAAAAACAAATTATAATCCCATTGGAGCACATACCCCGGTTCGCAGGTTTGATGTGCTAGTCCCAGTTACTTGATTTATAGGTTTGACGAGTTCACCCACTAGACCAACATGCTTTTTTGTTTGTTTTTGGTTCTTTAATTATTTTTAATTTATTTCTCAATTTTACTCTTCAATATTAGATTGGTTTGGAAATAAACCACATGATTTATTTTTGTTTGCTAGTGTTTAATTTTGTGACCATATATTTTTATCATACAATTAACAGTATACAAAAATTATTAAATTCAATGGGGTCCATGGCATGGGTCGTTGGGGGACTCAGATTCAATATGTCATTGTCTCAATAATTTTTTTTAAATAATTATCACATTGAAGTTTTTTTACAAGCTAAGTCATATTTTTACTAATCATTAAGTTTGTATTTAAACTCATGAAATTAATCATTTTAGTTCAGCTAGCTCTAACGCAATTTAGTTTAAAACTAGAATTAAATAAATAAGTTATAAGATTTTAAAATTGATCATTAAACCATATTTAATTATACAACTAAAAATTTATTAGCACTTTTAATATTTAAAAAAATTAGTTGAACCCGAAGCGGCAAATAAAATAGTACAAACGCAAGGTTTAATTTAGTCGTGTAATTTTGCGAGCTAATAATTATAATTCCAACCAAATTACAGAATGCTTAATTTTCCAAATTAATAATAATAACAATAAAAGCCACCTTTACATGCATAAAATAATGAGCATTGGCATTTAGCCCGTTGAGCTCCCTCTGCCAAAACTACCCTCCAAAACAACCAAACCATACTCTTCAAAGCTTCTACAATCCCGTAATGACCAAACAATATCAAGGGCTGTCATAATAAAAAACCAACCTTAATTTTTTTGAAAAAATTTCCCGAGCTCTACCTTCTCCGTTGAATTCAACCATCAACAACGGTCTACTCTCTCTCTCTAAAAAAATAAATGAAAATACAACTTTTTCTCTGTAAATAGTCTTTCTATTTTTACTCTTCAAAACGCTCTCTCCTGCTCTCTCATTATTATTTTAAACCCTAATTTACAATTGTTTGATTCAGTTATCGACTAAAATTAGAGAGAGAGGTGAAACTGCGAGGCGGAATGTTTGAAACGGCAATGCTGGAGTTTTTAGTGCCGGGAGATCTAGGTGACGGTGACGGCTGCGATATTTTTGATCGCGGCGTACTGGTCTTTCTTGTGGAGGTGGCAGAGATGGTGGTGGTGATTTAGGAGAATTCTGGACTTGGCATTGATGATAAAGACAAGGATAGCTTACGGGTTATATTTATGTTAATCTTGATTATTATATTTTTTAAACTTTGATTTGTTCATTCAATGAGATTTTTTTTTAATGTGCCGAGATAGATTTTCGTGGTTTTTAGTTTGTTTTCATAAATTCAATTTCGTGTGATATCTTAACGTTAAGTTTTTTTATATGTTTTTTGGGTTTTAAATGTATAATTTTATTCTTTCTTTATTTTTATTGATTTTTTATTGTTTTAGATAATTAGTGTTATCGTTGTAGATTGTCTGAATGCCTGAAGATTTTTTTCATGAATTTTGTGTGGGCAATGTCATTGATCCTTTGAAAAAGTCCAATCTTTTTTCAAAAGAATAAAACAAAATAAAACTCTGATGTGTAATTGGTCTTGAAGATCCACTGGCTCGTAAGCATGAAGAAGGATTCTGTTGGCAATGAACCCGAAACCTTACCTAACCTGACATTCTGGCTTCTTAGAGAGAAATTGAGGCACTTTATGAATCTGGCAAGGCTCGTGCTATTGGAGTCAGCAACTTCTCATCAAAGAAGCTTAGAGATCTTACAAGGTACAAATCGCAAAATGGATTGTGTCAACTCACTGCACTTGACAATAGTATTACATAAATGTTGAAATACCTTTTTATGTCTTGGAAGATGAAATGGTCGGCCATTTCCTTGTTTTTATTGCTCTCTGCATTAAGCATATTCATGTAATTCTGTGTGCTTTATCCACCTGTCAATTCCCTGCTTGACAAGCACCATTACATGCTAGTAGGTTTTTGATGGGAAGTGGGAATGAAAGAGGTGCAGTTGCAATCTTGTTGAAATCTAATGATGAGCTGAATGACAGTCCCCTGGGTGCTAAAAGTGCTAGTGATAGATATGAATTGCATGTTAATATTTTCCAAGTTGTCCCTTGGTATATTAGGGTATATTATCATTCTCTCCAGTTGTTTGTGGATGATCAAACCAAAGGCAGTCGGAGCTTTTGTGGAAAAGATGCATGTTTTTCCTTCCAAAGACAAGATATCACCTGGTATGATGGAGATGGTTCTGAAGCTTCCTTGTGGTGTGAAATCAGCTGCTTTGATATTAGAGTTTGATTTAAGGTAGGCTTAGCACTTCATTGTTTTCTAGTTTGACTCGGAAAAATAGAGTGGATTGATGAATGAATTCAGTGTGGTAAAATATTTAATATCGTGAGAAACCAGCCTATGGATACAGTGACAAACGACAAATAGATTATAATTTCCCGTCTGCTAGATATTTTTTATAGCCTCAGCTTTTGGATAATTAACTTGAAATTTTGTCAATGCTTTGCGTGGACATCCTTTGTTAATCTGCCCAATACTAAAAGCACATTATGATAGCTTTCTCAATGAACCTAAGGGGGCATTAAACTAAGTCATGTAAATGCTCCATTTCACCGAATCTTGCTATTCTGATGATTTTCAACTTGTAAATTGATGCACAGAGAAAGATACTACTAGTCTAACATAATGGAAAAACTGGTAAAGCCACCGAACCTGAAATATTATTTATGCACGCGTATGATCATAGACGATGGAGGATAGCCCAAACAATTGAGAGATTGGGCTTTAACTTATGTTTTTGGGTTTAATTTATATGAACTTTTAGTTGAGGTTTATTAATTTGACTTTATTTGTTGGGTTTGATTTAATTATTGTTGGGTATTTTATTTAGTGGGCCATAAGCCCAATCGCTTGTTTTAGTTAGAGTTTTAGTATTAATACCCTACTTTTCTAAATGTTAAGCAGTTTTGATGATTAATGAAAAATTTGCAGACTTTGCATATCTCCAATCCCCTTTCTTATCTTTCTTTGCTTTCTGTTCTCAGCTTCTTTTCTAAACGCTTCTTTCTTTTCCTGCTTTAATTCTTATTATTTATTGTCCCGCACCAAATTTGGTATCAGAGCATGGCTTTTAATTGTTCTTACAATTAAATGATCTATATGTTTATGTTTAACCCTAGATTGATCTAAAAAAAAAGAAAGAAAAAAACAAAAAAAAACCCTACTGTTCTGAAAAAAAGAAGAGGAAACACTGTTCATCTTCTCCACCAGCAAACAGCCGCCGCAATCAACGTTGGTCACTGTTCATCACACTGTTCATCATCAAAAACTGCCGCCGCAGGGCACACCATCCTCACGAGAGAGCAGATTGGACATCCCCAATAGCCACCAAAACCCACGACAGCTCTCTACAACATCCACGGTGACAGATCGCATCACCTCCTACAGCAGGCCACTCTCAACGCCATCGACAGATCTGCCATCCAGCCACCATCTCGCACCACCAGTAAACTCCCATAGCGCCTCCACAACAGATCGATTAGTAACAATAGCCACCAACCAACCCAAGCACCACCACGCCACAACCTCTGCCCCGACTAGCTACCTACTGCTATTCAACTTGACAGATCCCCGTAGAAGACAACAGCCAATCATCTTTTCCAATTTGCGCATCCACACCAAAGAAATCCTCCAAAGATACACCAATTGCAGAGTATGTTACCCTCACCAGAGAGCAGATGGCTTCTCCTAACAGCCACCAAGATCCACAACAGTTCTCACATGGCAGTCCAGCACTTTTGTCTTTTCATCTGCATCGATTCATCGGGATTAATTCATTGATTTAGTTCTAGGAGTAGATCTGTGTAGAGACGGCGGCAAGAGCAACAGTGAAACAAGGAATTCACTGTAGGCTTTCAAGGCAAATTAATTAACCTCTTCCACGTCAGCCCATTGCTGCCAAATCAGTCAGTGAAGCCATATCATCTCCACAGCAACCAGATGAAGGAAACCAGGAAACCAAAGGAAACTCTCGATGCAAAATTAATTAACCTGCCATGTCATCAGCCATGCCACCGCTGCCACGCCAAACATGATCATCCACGTCACCCACCACGTAAGCAAACTGGCCACGTCATCTGCCGTGTCAGCAGTTAATTCATCTAGTTTGCCACGTCAGCTCCAGCAAATTCCAGCTTCCTCCCAGCACTCTAGTTAGTGAATCTCTCCCCCATATTTGTTGAAGTTTACTTTTCTTAGGTTTTCACTTGTCATTTAAGTTATTATTAATATTACTTTTGTGCCTAGAAAATTTCCAAAAAAAAATCTCACCTAGCATTTTTAATTGTTAATTTTTGTTCATCAACCTCTTTCATCAGTGATAGCTAATATCTTATTCTATTTGATAATTATGAGTTCTTGCTTGTGACATCGTGTTTGATTAATCATTTACACTTAAGAACCTAATATTACATGCTTACAATTTTATTAGTGTAATTTGTTTTTGATTAATCTCCACATTAGCTTTATTTTTTTGTATTGTGACTTCACTTGCAAGAACCATTTATGATCTCAATTTCATTTCTAAATGAGTGTTGCATGCTTTTGTGTTATGATCATCTAGTGTCCAAGCTTAATTTTACACTTATCGTAGACTCAACCCTTAGTGATATTCTTATGATCATTTAAAGGGCACTGCAAAACTTAAGTGATCAACATGTTTAAAAGAATTGAGCCCCAAGAGAGTTTTCGAATAAGGCACTCAAAGACCAATAAATATCACAAGAACAATCATTATGGACAAGTTTACCCTGAACGCCACCAGTATGACTATCATTTAGGTTACTTTAAACATGATGACTTTGATGAGCGAGTCTTGAGTCCTAACAAAATAAAACCCCCCACTTTTGATGGTCGTCATGACCCTTGGATATTTGATATGTGGATTCGTGATATGGATCGATTCTTTGAGTGGCATAACTTGTCTGATAATAGAAAAGTTAGATTTGCTAAGATGACGCTCATTGATGAAGCCAAAATTTATTGGAGAGATGTTGAGGATTGTTTAGAGATGAGAGGTAAACCTCCTATAGGAATAAACTCTTAGACCAATGGAACAATATAAGACAAGGGAATAAGTCTATCAATGAGTATATAACGCAGTTTAACGATTACATGATTAGATGTGCCATAAGAGAGAGTGAAGCCATGACTTTGCGTAGATTTTGTAGAGGTTTAAATGATGATCTTAGAAGAGAAGTTGTATTTCAAGGTATATCTACCCTTGACCAAGCTTATACCTTAGTTAAAGACTACAAGTTGGTCACAAAGAATCAGTGGATTAATCGTCAGGACTCTTATAGTATCCCTATTAGGTCCCAATTCAGAAGTAGTGATTCTTTGTTAGGTGCTCCACCCCACAGGCTTAATCCTAGTAACTCACAACTTTACAAGAAAGATAAAGGCAAACGAGTTGTTAATGAAGTGTCTAAGGTGAGTTCTATGGTTAAGTGTACTAATTGTCTAGGTTTTGGTCATATCTCTTTAGATTGTACTGCAGAAACACAAATTTTCTACCAATCAAATTTCGCCATGTGTTATTTTATTCTTTAAAAGAAAGGATAAAATAAAATTGAAATAAATGACATGAAAAATAAATGAGCCTTCATATATTTCTTGGCCAATAAAAAGTTGACACTTGGGATGAGATATTCAAGTATTTGGTCATAAATACAAGATCCTATCAGATATCTTGTCATAAATGCAAGATCCCGTCAATAAATATCAACCAATAAAATTATGCCATGTGGCATTGGAAAAGGACCCGAGAGCCCCTACAGATCTCTATAAATAGAGGGCCTCAACCTAAAGGAAAGGGGATTCTGGAGATACAAATTTCCCGCAAGACAAGCTCTTCAAGCAAGGAAGCTCTCTCTCTCTCTCTCTCTCTCTCTCTCTCTCTCTCTCTTCAAGCAAGGAAGCTCTCTCTCAAAGAGTTCTTAAGCCTCCTTCATCTACGCTTGAAGTCTACAAAGAACGAAGCTCTGTTGGATCAAGCCAAAACGCCTCATAAGAGTTCTTTAACAACACCTTGAAGACAAATCAAGGTACTCTTCAAAGCATCAAATCACAACATCTCGCTTCGCAATACACGCCTAAATTTGTGTTCTTGCAAAGCACAAATCTTGGCTTGATTACTCAAATAAATCAAGTCACCATACATCAAATCCAAGGGAAGAATCAGAGGATTGTCATGTTCTTTTGAAACAATATATTACGTAGAGATTGTACCCATTCATATATTTAATAAAAATCATATATTTATACATGTGTGCTTGTTTAATTTGAGGTGCATAAAATTGTGTCTACAAATTTTTGGCGACTCCACTAGGACATCTCTACCTCTCATCTCTTTCCTTCAAGAAAGAATTTTCAACAAACTCTCAATGACAACTAGGAGGAACATGATCACCATTGTCGCTTCGGAAAGCAACAAGGCTACTTATTCAAGTCGCCGACATACCATTGAAGATTCTTCAACTCCGTCATTGAAGACAAAATCCATCGTCGAGTTGTATGCACAAACTAAGCCGACTCTCAAGATGACATCAACTTTGAATGCAAGAGGGGCACAAGATCTCGCCTCAAAGATGAAGCCACAAGCAACTCCACTACAAAAGTCAAGTGGGGCTTGCGAAATTCTCTTCGGCACTCAAAGCGACTTCGACAATTCATCTATGGAAACTTCTCAATGTCAATCACCAAGTAAGGCTTTGGGTTTCGGCACCATGTCAGTGATGACAATCGGGATAACATCTTTGGAGGATCAAGTGGCTAACTTGACAAAACTCGTCGAGGGGCTTTCGACTTCACTCAAGGCAAAAGATCACGAGATAGCAAAATTGATAAACAAACTTGAGAGCTTGAACGAAAGAGGCCAAACCTCGACTACCAAGGTTTTTCAAGTAGATCAACTAGATGTCATTGAGGAGTCTGCAATCGGAGTTGTGAAGAATATACGCGGTATTACTGATGGCATCTTCACCACAAATCAATTGAAAGAACTCATCAAGGAAGCCATCACAGATCAGGTGGAAAGCTCATTTCAACCCTCGTATTCGTATGCGAAGCCGTACACCCAAAGAATTGACCTGTTAAAGATGCCTCTAAGTTACCAACCACCAAAGTTTCAACAATTTGATGGCAAGGGAAATCCTCGGCAACACGTAGCTCACTTTATGGAGACTTGCAACAATGCCGGGACTAATGGTGATCTCATGGTTAAACAGTTTGTTCGTTCCTTGAAAGGTAATGCATTCGACTGGTACACTGACTTGGAGTTTGGCTCGATTGATACTTGGGAGCGATTGGAGCGCGAGTTTCTTAACCGCTTTTACAAGACTCGTCGTGTGGTTAGCATGATTGAACTCACTAATGCACGTTAATGGAAGAAAGAGCTCATCATCGATCGCATTCATCGGTGGAGAAACCTTAGCCTCAATTGTAGAGATCGGCTCACCGAAACTTCGCTAGACATGTGTATTCAAGGGATGCATTGGGGACTACGCTATATTCTACAAGGCATCAAACCAAAATCTTTTGAAGAATTGGCTACTCGTGCACACGATATGGAACTTAGCATTGCGGCGGCTGAACTTACCTATGCAAGAGCCTAAAAGAAATAAGCCTGAAGGTCGTAGATTCGGAAAGAGCACTCTAAAGGTCGAGGGAAAGCAATCTTTAGTAGTTAACTCGGCTTGCTATAAGGGTACCAACCGGAGTTAAGAGGAATAATCATGCAACGCCGACTACTTTTCAAAAGGGTGAAAGAAAGAAACCATCCTTGAAAGAGCGACAAGAAAAAGTGTATCCATTCCCCGACTCAGACATATCTAGGATGCTGGATGATCTGCTTGAGGCAAATATCATTGAGTTGCCAGAGGTGAAACGCCCTGAAGAAGCAAACCAAGTAGATAATCCGAATTATTGCAAATATCATCGCTTAATCAGTCATCCTGTAGAGAAGTGTTTTGTGTTGAAAGACAAGATCATGAGGCTACATGAGAATGGAGATATTGTTTTTGATGATGAAATAGCAGCCTCTAATATCACAACCACGGTCAATTTAGGACCACGTCAATCATTCCCTACAATAAGTTTCGGCTCCTTTGAACCTATAAGACTTGATGCCATTTTCCTGATGAGCTTTACTGCATCCTCAAGTCTAACTCCATGTATAACCCTCACACCTCAAGTTGACAATTTGAAGCCTGATTCGTCTGAAAATTATGATGATGAAGGATGGACTTTAGTCACACGTAGAAGAGGAAGAAGGAAGCGCATGTAGATGACAAAGCCAACTAGAATGAGAATCTCAATGGTGAGGAAGCTAATTGATGAGCCGATATGCCGAAAGACTTAACGAAAATCCATACCAGTTAGAAATGAGGGTTTTTCAGCTCAAAGTCTAAGAAAGCCTGTTACACTGAATGAGTACATGCCAACAGAGATGAGAAGAGTTGAAAATGTACTTGTGGCTTGCTATCATGTTGATGAAGAGAAAACTCATATTGAATTTGTCATGAAGAAAAGTCATGATGACTCTTTAAACTTATCTCACGGTGTATGCACAACAGAGATATCCTTCAACGATGAAGACTTGTTGCTTGGATCAAAACTCCATAACTGGCCTCTTTTCATTAAAGGATATGTTGATGAAATGATGGTGAATCGTATCTTGGTGGATGATGGCTCAGCGGTCAATATACTGCCTTTTAAGACTATGAAAGAGCTAGGGATTCCTATGGATGAACTTTTCCCAAGTCATCTGATGATTCAAGGTTTTAATCAAGGAGGGCAAAACGCCATTGGAAAGATAAGACTTGCAATGCACATGGAAGATATGGAATTCAATGCACTTTTCCATGTCATAGATGCCAAAACTACCTACAATATGTTGCTTGGGCGACCATGGATGAATGAAAATGGTATCATCTCCTCAACACCCCACCAATGTTTTAAGTGTTGCCGAGATGGACAAGTAAGAAAGATAGTGGCGGACACCGACCCCTTCACCATAGCTGAAGCTCACTTTGCAGACGCAAAATTCGATTTCAAGTCAAATGTGATGGAAGAGCTACGATCCTCACCTGACCATCTAGGAGAGGGAAGAATTGACTCCAAAAGCTTAAAAGGGCATAAGTCATCTGCAAATGAAGGGGTGTCTCAGCCAACGAGGAATAAAGGAAAAGAAAAGGTGGTAGAAAACTTTGTTGACAATAAGCTACCACGGACACGCACTTCGATATATCCCAGTATCAGCAAGAAAAGAGGGTCAATCTTCTTTTGCCAAGGATGAAGAGAAGATCAACAAGGGGCTTGAAAACTTGACCTTGCCAGCTACTAATCTCGCCTTGAACAAGGTCTCAAAACCTTTATTAAAAGGGTTTGTTCATCAAACTGAGTTGGTGGTGATAAATCCAAGAGGACTCCCTGATAAACGGGCGAATGGCTTTGATCCCAATGCTTATAAGCTTTTAGCTAGGGCTGGTTATAGTCGTGAGGACATCAATGAGTTAGCAAAGGATGGTGATACGACTCAACTTGAAGGTAAACAAGTTTCTACAAGGACTAGAAAGGCATGGGGAGAGAGGAAAACTTATGGCAAAACTTTAAGGGCTGGTCTTGGATACGAGTCTTCCACACCGCTGTATTTTCGAGGTTAATAAAGAAGCCTCGTAATATATAAGTGTGGAAGAAGTGAAGGACAAACAACAAAGTCAGTCGACACCTCTTAGAGCTTCAGTCTGGGATTGTTTTGGTGGAACTATAAGTCGTGCTCCTGTTTTTGCCAGGATTGGAACCCAAAATAATGGAAGGGCGCTAAAACGCACACCAATCTTTGCAAGACTTGGACAATCCATGTCAAAAGATGACAAGCATACACTCGATCATCAATCAAGTTTGATGGGTGATTCAAAGGTTCTTCGTAGCAAAATACTTTCACGCATGAAGAGACAATGTGAATGGGTGGTGAGTGCTGAGGAGACATTGAAAGGAAAAACACGCACAATAGTGATAACAAACCCCTCTAATGAAGAAAAAGAAGATGAAATAATATGTCTCACTTCAAATCACATCACTATTGAAGAAGATGATAATGATGAGCTTGTCGTCGAAGAAGATGTTGAGGAAGCTCCACCTTCCCTTGAATCAGAAAATAAGCCTACAATGGATGAACTTAAAGAGGTTAACTTAGGAACTGTTGAAAACCCACGACCAACCTTCATTAATGCAAACTTATCACCTGAAGAGGAAGCGAATTGCATGGAACTTTTGATGGAATATCGAGATATCTTTGCTTGGTCCTATGATGAAATGCCAGGTTTAGACCAAAGGGTTTCTGTCCATCAACTAGCAGTAAAACATGGGGCTAGACTTGTAAAACAAACTCAGCGTCGCTTTCGTCCTGAACTCATATCACAGATGGAGGTTGAAGTCAATAAACTTATCCAAGCAGGTTTCATTCGTGAGGTCAAGTATCCTACATGGATTTCAAATATTGTACCAGTAAAAAAGAAGAAATGCCAAATGCGTGTTTGTGTGGATTTTCGAGACCTTAACAATGCTTGTCCCAAAGATGACTTTCCACTTCCAATTACCGAGATCATGGTCGACGCTACCACGGGTCATGGGAGATTAACCTTCATGGACGGTTTATCTGGCTATAATCAAATTCGAATGGCACCCGCAGATGAGGAGAATACGGCTTTCTGGATTCCGAAAGGGATAGATTGCTATAAAGTTATACCTTTTGGCTTAAAGAATGCAGGTGCCAGTTATCAAAGGGCGATGCATAAGATTTTTGATGATATGCTTCACCAACATGTTGAATGCTACGTTGACGACCTCGTGGTGAAATCAAAAGAAAAAGAAAATCATTTGCAAGATCTTTGTCTGGTATTTGAACGGTTACGTCGATTCCAGCTAAAAATGAATCCACTAAAATGCGTATTTGGTGTGTCCTCAGGCAAATTCCTAGGGTTTATAGTTCGACATCGAGGAATCGAGATTGACCAGTCTAAGATCGAGGCCATTCTAAAAATGATGGAGCCAAGAAACATCCATGAATTGAAGAGTCTCTAAGGAAAGTTGGCCTATATACGGAGATTTATTTCTAACTTAGCGGGTCGATGTCAACCATTCACCCACTTAATGAAGAAAGATACATCATTCTACTGGGATGAAGCTTGTACTAATGCCTTCAACAAGATAAAAAAATACTTGTTGAATCCGCTTGTCCTTCAAGCACCGGTACCGGGACGCCCACTTATCCTTTATATTGCGGCTCAAATACGTTCATTGGGGGTGTTGTTGGCACAACAAAATGATGAAGGCAAGGAAAGTGCTCTTTACTACCTTAATAGGACGTTAAATGGGGCTGAACTGAATTATTCTTCAATAGAGAAGACATGTCTAGCATTAATGTTTGCAATAAAGAAGTTAAGGCATTACCTCCAAGCGCATTCAGTAAGATTAATCTCCCGAGCTGACCCTTTCAAGTACATCATCTCAAGACCAATACTATCAGGAAGATTGGCAAAATGGGCTTTATTGCTTCAAGAATTTGAAATTGTCTACGTCTCACAAAAGGCTATCAAGGGGCAAGCAGTAGCCGATTTTCTCGCTGATCATCCTATTCCCGATGAAGGGAAGTTCTCTGAAGATCTGCCTGATGAGGACATTTTATTTATTGAAATGTCAGAACCATGGAAAATGTTCTTTGATGGTGCAGCACGACAAGATGGAGCCGGGGCTGGGGTTATATTCGTCACACCGGAAGGAGTGGTCTTGCCTTTCTCCTTTTCACTTACCGAATGTTGTTCTAATAACATGGCCGAATATCAAGCCTTGATTCTTGGGTTGGAAATGGCGGTGAATATAAAGATGTCTCGCCTTAAAGTTTTTGGGGATTCTCAATTAGTCATCGACAACTCCTCTCACTATATGAAGTCAAGAAGCCGGAATTCATCCCATATCACAAGTATGCACTTAAACTGATAACATCACTTGATTGTGTCACTTTAGAACATGTGCCACGAAAAGAGAATAAGCAAGCCGATGCCTTAGCAAATCTGGCGTTAACATTAGCATCATGTAGTGAGGAGATAAAAGTCCCTGTATGTCAAAGATGGGTGGGTCGTTCCACCACTAAATCATGACATAAAAGAGAAAGAACAAGTGGGTGTAGTTTCCGTCTACGAGATTGAAAGAGAAGACTGGCGTCAGCCGCTTATCGATTATTTGAGACATGGAAAGCTACCTAAAGACCTACGCCATAAGACAGAGGTGAGTCGAAGAGCTTCTCGCTTCATATACTTCTAAGGCACTCTTTACCGACGCTCTTTTGACAGAGTCTTTTTGCGCTGTCTCGGAGAAGAAGAAGCAACAAAAGCACTAGAGGAAACTCATTCAGGGATCTGTGGAGCACACCAATCAGGCCCTAAACTTCACTTTCGGATCAAAAGAATGGGATATTACTGGCCAACAATGGTGAAGGATTGCATAGACTATGCTAGAAAATGTCAAAGTTGTCAATTGCATGCTAATTTGATCCATCAGCCACCCGATCCTTTACACCCGACAGTTGCCTCTTGACCCTTTGATGGTTGGGGACTTGATGTGGTAGGACCATTGCCGAAAAGCTCTGGAGGGCATCTTTACATATTGGCTGCAACAGATTACTTCTCCAAGTGGGCAGAAGCTGCAGCGTTAAAAGAGGTCAAGAAAGAGACAGTTGTAAACTTCATTCAAACAAACATCATTTACCGTTATGGGGTACCAAGATACATCATAACCGATAATGGAAAGGAGTTCTACAATACAGCCATGAACAAGTTGTGTGCACAGTTTAGTTTCAAACAACATAACTCTTCTATGTACAATGCTCCGGCTAATGGTTTGGCAGAAGCCTTTAACTTCTTTATGCAACATTCTCAAGAAGGTGGTGAATCGCTCGAAGAAGGACTGACATGAGAGAATTGGGGAGGCGCTATGGGCTTATCGTACTACATTCCGAACATTAACTCAAGCTACTCCATATTCCTTGGTATACGGGGTTGAAGCTGTTCTTCCACTAGAATGTCAAATTCCATCTTTAAGAATCGCAATCCAAGAAGGACTTTCCAATGAAGACAATGTTCGTCTACGCCTTGAAGAGCTTGAAGCTTTAGATGAAAAACGTCTTGAGGCACATCAACGATTAGAATGTTATCAAGCACGACTTTGTAGGGTTTTCAACAAGAAGGTGCGACCACGCTTATTCTAAGAAGGAGATCTTGTCTTCGCAGTACGACGCCCAATAATCATGTCAAAACGCATGGGTAGCAAATTCCTGTCCAAATGGATGGCCCTTATGTGGTTCAAGAAGTCTACACCAATGGAGCTTACAAAATTATCGATGAGAATGGATTGAGGATTGGGCCTATCAACGGCAAATTCTTGAAAAGATACTATGCTTGAAATTCGATGTAGCTCCCGGCCCGCATGAGCTAAAACTGTGAAAGGCACAAAAAAAAAACAAACAAAATTGAACTACGTTATGACTTGATCCTTTATCCACAAAGGTACGTAGGCAACTTAGAAATTAGAATTCACACCATCCTTTAAAGCTATTTGAGCCAATATGATTGTTCACATGGAAAAGAAGGCAAAATATAGATTTTATTAATAGAAAGAAGAATTCCATAAAGTATGTAGTCTCAACAGAAAATCTTAAACTAGTGTTACCAAAACAGAAAATATCCAAAGCACAAGAAACCATCAGCATACTACGATTCCAGGGAGTCTGTTGAATCCGGCCGCGAGAACATAATTGATTGCCCAGCAGTTAATGGGTGTTGCTTGGGTTGCAGCGATGAAGTGATAGCCATGCCTTGTTGCCTCTAGAGAGCTTTGGAGAAGAGCATGATTCTATACCAGCAATGAAACATCAAGACCTGGGGAAGCTGTGGTTCCGTTGATGGAAGCAAATGAAATTGCAAAAGGAGGAGACATCTGAGGACTTAAAAGCTAGTGTTTGTGGCTGCTGCGGTTTCTTTTCACTGGTATTTCCACTTGCGCTATAGGCACCACCCATTGGTGTGGGATTCATCAAAGCAAAGTTCACGAGATGTATTGGCAATAAATTCTGGCCATAAATACTTATGTTTGAGCCGGAAACTTGACTGTCAATAGTTGATGGACTGTACGGGCTTGGGGAGTAACATTCTGAATTTGCATCAGCTGCCGCTGCTAGTTCGGTACAGATTGATTCTGCTGATGATTCTGCAAATGGTTGGATCTGAATGACTGTTGTTGATTCCACCTTATTCACTCTCATGTGGTTTATGCTGCTGATTCTGCAAATGCTTCTGGGATGATGAGGAGCCACTGGAAATACTTGGATTTTGATGACCTTGTTGGCCTTGTTGTGTCTGTATGAATGGTTGTTATTGTCGCTGAAACTGTAAAGGATGAAGCATTCGAGAAGAATAAAATTGATCCATTGAAAAAAGGCACAGCTTGAGGATGGGTTCGTTTGGAAGTTGTTGTGCAGGGATTGGAATCTGGTACGCACCATTCTGCAAAATTGCCAAGTATCGAGTTTCATTGCCAGGAAAGTTTGGGTTGTTGTAGCGCCTGTTATTGTTGATGTTGTGACATTTCTTGAAGTAGAACTTGAGCTACTTGAGCAAGCTACACTGCCAACAGAAGAAGAAGGCCTCACACTAACTGGTTGGGTAGAAGCTGCAGCAACAACTTGTTATTGTTTCATTGGGAAGATAAAAGTGGGCCCTTGCATGCAAAATATTACCATGAGCCCTAGGGGGCAGGACTTGCTGAAGAAAAATCTGCAATGACATAGATACAGAAAAAAAATTATACAGGGACATATCATTCTTGTCACCGATGCTTTAAGAGATTATACAAGGATGATTAGTGACTTGTCCCTCTTGCTATCTGAACCAGAGATTGGGTTTCCAGGCCACATTCAACGCGTAAGCACCTGAGATCAGGAGAGAAAGTCGACGCACTTCAAAAAACAAAAATACGTTATGCACGAGTGGAACAAGAAATTGGATACCTGTTACAATTGATGCAGACGACACAAGTAAGATATGGGGAGTTGCTAGCAAGGGCATTTACTTGACGAGAGGTTGTGTGCTGATGTTGCTTGGTAACATAGGTTTTCCTTTATAGCCACACCAAGGATCTTCGCCTGATTACACAAAAAAAAAAAAAGAAGAAGATCTTCATGTCTTGTGAAAGAAAGGTCGGCTACTTGCGTGAGAAAGTACAACTTCCTGTAATACACAGAGAGAGGTCAGACCAAGCAATGTGCTCCTGTTTGAAGACTTCAAAGCCAAGATCGCAGATCTTAACCTTTCGAATCATATTCCTGATATGGCTGCTTACCTTCATTCAACTCGAGTTTTAGGAACCTTTGGTTATCATGCTCTTGAATATGCAATAACTGGACACTGATGGTTACAGTTTTGGAGTAGTTCTCTTAGAGCTTCTTACAGGGAGGAAACCCGTGGATCAGGGACGGAGCTAGAATTATTTGTTAGAGAGCCATAATTAATATAATAAAATATAATATTTATTTTATTTTATTATACATGAGTTATAAAAAAAACCTGTATAATTTAGTTTTATTCAAATAACTTACTATAAACATATAATGATCTTTGTATAAGATAAAAGGTTCGAAGAAATACCAAATTGAGTCAAAGCAACGAATTTCATCTTCATAATATATTCATCACTTTAATGTTGTTGGTCTTTATATCTATCAAATATAAATATATAAAGTATATAAGAAACATTAGCTAAAACGAAGCATTATTTATATTCGATAAACTTTGAAATAAAGCAAAAAATAATAAAGAACTATTCTCACTAATCAACGCGAGTTCTTTGTAAACTGAGGCGCATTGGAGTTGCTCAACCATAACTTTAACATTACACATTGGAGTTGGTTCACTAGGGTCATGCGAGTTATCAATATTTTTTTTGAAAAAAAATCAAATTCTTCTTATTTTGTTAATGGTTCAACCTAAAATCAAAATATATATCGTGAGAAAAAATTGATAATTTTGGTGATTCAGCTAAAAACAAAACATAAAAAAAATCAAAGTATAATAAAAACAAACCAATAAAATATATCTAATTAATTAAAAAAAAAGCACTATAACAAGAATTCAAAAAACAATTGGTAAAATTAGCAGATCTGAGAAAAAAATAAAGCAAAAATGGTAGAATTATAAAAAAAAAACCTCATCAAATTATTAACAAATATCTCAAAACAAAATCAAAATAAATTTTAAATTTAAGTTACCTTGTTTTGTTTGATGAAAAATAAATTAATTGATGGCTCTGCTTCAATCTTTCTATTAATTTTTTTTTTATGATTTATATTTATATTTTTATTTTTGACTGGCTGCAGAATTTATTGCGTAAAATAATGATTTTATATTTACAGGATTTATATTAAAGATACGTAAATTAATTTTAAAAAAATCAAATTAAAAAATCACACTTAATTACAGTAAAAAAAACTCATATTTGTAGAATAATAAACCTCCTTCACACTTAATTACCTAATAATATATATATATATATTACAGGGGCGGAATATTTTAGGGGGGGCCCGGCCCCTGCTTGCCACC
The DNA here is from genome assembly GCA_019202695.1 of Populus x sibirica. NCBI lineage: Eukaryota > Viridiplantae > Streptophyta > Magnoliopsida > Malpighiales > Salicaceae > Populus > Populus x sibirica. The sequence goes on along the minus strand of JAGMVL010000899.1, from coordinate 45,744 downwards.
TTTCCTTCCGCCCCTGCCGTGGATCATACCATGCCACGTGGACAGCAGGGTCTTGTTACATGGGTTACACCGAGACTGAGTGAAGACAAAGTTAAACGATGTGTAGATCCAAAGCTGAAAGGAGAATACAACCCTAAAGGGGTTGCCTAGTTGGCAGCTGTGGCAGCATAATGAGTGCAGTATGAAGCTGAGTTCCGGCCAAATATGAGCATTGTTGTTGAGGCTCTTCAACCACTTCTGAAGGCTGCCGCTCCTGCTCCAAAGACCAAAACCAAAGAAATCAGATTTCTGCTGACAACGTGTGCTTGGTTTCATTTACATGTGGCTTTCTGCTGATAACTCTGTAAACTTTTGAGAAAGGAAGTGTGTTGTAAAAGCCGTCATGTTCACTAATTGAAACTCCTGAAGTCTTCAGATGAGATCCACGTCCAGATAACACAAAGAAGCTATCAGTTGAGACTGCCTGCCTGCAGTTGAAGTCATTGAAATATCCAAAAGCGCTGTACATATGATTGAAATGCCATAATTATGTTTACCTACATGCTCAAAAAAATATATTGAAAAAGAGCCATGCACGCCTGCTAATAAACGTTAAAAAACAACAATTCATCGAAAAAAAAAGAGAGTAAATGCACACTAATAAAAAGGAGTCGTGCATACCTGCTGGTGGAGGCTGTGTTGAAGGTAAAGAAAGAAGAGAAGGAGTCGTGCTATTTACAGCATAAACAAAGACAATGTAGTGGCCTTTTATAGCCACACTATAGACCGTTGCCAAATTACAAAAGAAGAAAAAAAAAAAACTCTTATTCTGTGATAGGAAGGTCGGCTGTGCAAGTCGCTTTTCCTCTTCTGAAACCAGAGCAATAATTCCAATTCAGTTCTGCAGATCTTTCCTATTGAAGTCATAGCAAAAAAAAAAAAAAAAAAGAAGCAATAATTCCTGTTCGGCTCTGCACTTATTTATTTACCCTCTCTCGGCAATTCATTCAGGAAACCAAGGATGCGACATGCTACCCAAGACAAAGTTTTCCTCTACTGTTGAAAAGGCAAACTATCTTTCCCAACTTGAAAAGCATTTTATTAGTCTTTGCTCTCAATCGGTTAAGAATACAAGGAATTACAAAGGAAAGAACATTTAAACGGGAATGAAGTAAATAATTCATCAAACAATGAGTGCACGCATATCAAGAGAAGAAAGAGAATATGAATCAAAATCTTTAATATGTGATAATTCATTAACCGCTACTCGGAATCACAAACGGATTGCGTTATAGGATTCAGAACAATGAGATCTTTAAAACAAGATGTTACAGTGACCACTTCCATTGAAAAAAAAACAAAAAAAAAATTTCTGCAGCCTGGTCAAAGTGTTGGTTGCTATTCAGGTATAAAGATAAATTTTGTTTGGTCCTGAACATGCAACAGTTTCAAATGAGATATTGGACTTGAATATTCTATTATTTGATTTGATAAGTCTCAATATCTATATATTTTTAATTTTGATTATTATATTTTATTTTCATAATAAGATTTATCTGCTTGTTGTGAAAATCTAATATAATTAAATCAAATTTTAGTCAGAAATATAAAACCTTCTCAGCTATATTTTTCGAGACATGCCCACTTATTTCAAAAGTAAGTGAACTTGTCTCGAGGAGGCATCTGCAGAAACACAAATTTTCTACCAATCAAATTTCGCCATGTATTATTTTATTCTTTAAAAGAAAGGATAAAATAAAATTAAAATAAATGACATGGAAAATAAATGAGCCTTCATATATTTCTTGGTCAATGAAAAGTTGACACTTGGGATGAGATATTCAAGTATCTGGTCATAAATACAAGATCCCATCAGATATCTTGTCATAAATGCAAGATCCCATAAATAAATATCAACCAATAAAATTATGCCATGTGGCATTGGAAAAGGACCTGAGAGCCCCTACAGATCTCTATAAATAGAGGGCCTCAACCTAAAGGAAAAGGGATTCTGGGAGATACAAATTTCCTGCATGACAAGCTCTTCAAGTAAGGAAGCTCTCTCTCTCTCTCTCTCTCTCTTCAAGCAAGGAAGCTCTTTCTCAAAGAGTTCTCAAGCCTCCTTCATCTACGCTTGAAGTCTACAAAGAACGAAGCTCTGTTGGATCAAGCCAAAACGCCTTATAAGAGTTCTTCAACAACACCTTGAAGACAAATCAAGGTACTCTTCAAAGCATTAAATCACAACATCTCGCTTCGCAATATACGATCAAATTCGTGTTCTTGCAAAGCACAAATCATGGCTTGATTACTCAAATAAATCAAGTCACCATACATCAAATCCAAGGGAAGAATCAGAGGATTGGCATGTTCTTTTGAAACAATATATTACGTAGAGATTGTACCCATTCATATATTTAATAAAAATCATATATTTGTACACGTGTGCTTGTTTAATTTTAGGTGCACAAAATTGTGTCTACATGTACCTCTAAACCTTTAGTCATCCAAAATATAAGGATCTAGGTAAAAAGGAATATTGTAGTGTTGAAGTGTATGAGCCTAATCTTGAGGATTTTAGTGACCTAGATGACGAGGATGTGCAAGAAGAGGGACTTAACACAATGAGTCCACATGAGCTTGAGACTGAGGTTAAGAAAGAGTCTGATATGTCTGCTTTAATGGCAGAGGAAATTTTAGGGAACTCTTCAGTGGAATCGCCTATAGAGAAGAGTATGGTCTTAGAAGAGTCTTATGATATTAGTCCTTCTAAACCACCTGATTCCTCATCCCACATGCTTGGTGTCCAACACATTATAAGTTTAGAGTAACATGTTGAGCTTCTTGACCCCTTACCACATGCACGTGATGAGGAAGATGAAGATAATCCTAGTTTACTTGATTGTGTCCATACCATATCTACACAGGTTCCAAACAATGTTTATCTCATTCCACACCCTCAATCATTTGTGTTCATAGTTACAAACCTGAGGAGCCTATATAACACCTTCCCATATCTCCTCACGATAGGATGTCTAAGTCAGTTGAGTCGTTACCATGCAGGGTTCATAATTTACATATTGAGATCATGAAACAAATTCAAGCAAGTAATGAACAATATAAATTTCGAGCTGATTTACTTAAATATCATGATGCACTTAATGTTGGAGATTATTTCATGATACAAATTAGACCTGAACGATGTTCTTTGGAAACTGATCATAAATTGCAAGTAAGTAGTGCTAGACCATTCAAAGTGTTGCAAATGATTAAATCAAATAATTATGTCATTAAATTGCCATTAAACTTTGATATTAGCTCTACTTTTAACATGAAAGACCTCGATATTTATAAAATACAGCCTATCCCCCGATGCTTCTTTTGATACCCCTACCTCATTATCCATATCTTTGGCACAAAAGGAACATATTAATGCTACTTTGAATTCACAAGTTGTTTTTACCAGGGACGGTGAACTTCAACAAATCCCAGTATATGGGCTCAACGACCAGATTCAGACTATACTTGGATTATCAAAGAGATATCACAACAGCTTGATCCTTATATTTGAGAGCCTTATCGGAGTCGCCTTGGCCTATACTGGACGGGGTTGAGTTCTTCCAACCCCCGGAGAATTGGTGGGGACACCGAACCCGAAATATTATTTATGCACGCGTATGATCTTAGATGATGGAGGATAACCCAAACAATTGAGAGATTGGGCTTTAACTTATGTTTTTGGGTTTAATTTATATGAACTTTTAGTTGAGGTTTATTAATTTAGCTTTATTTGTTGGGTTTGATTTAATTATTGTTGGGTATTTTATTTAGTAGGCCATAAGCCCAATCGCTTGTTCTAGTTAGGGTTTTAGTATTAATACCCTACTTTTCTAAATGTTAAGCAGTTTTGATGATTAATGAAAAATTTACAGACTTTATATATCTTCAATCCTCTTTTTTTATCTTTCTTTACTTTCTGTTCTCAGCTTCTTTTCTAAAAACTTCTTTCTTTTCCTGTTTTAATTCTTATTATTTATTGTCCCGCAACAAAAACATTATGTTATTAATGATCACATGCATACAGAACAGTTTCTTATAAAAGCCAGAGAAAGGCCTGGAAAAGGGAGGGGATTTTGGAGGAGAAACCCAGAAAAACAGAGCACACAAAACACAACCCAAAAAAAATACAGAGTCAAGAACGGAAAACTGGAGCCAAAACAAAAGCAAAAACCCCGGAGCAAAGAAATAATACACAGAGAGAAGGAGAGGAAAGGAATCCAGTATACATAGAGAATTGTTCCCGCTATTGCCTTCATCTCTCGCAGACGTCCCCGCATAAAAAAACCCAACACAAAACCCGGATCCCGAATTGGAAGGAGAAGCCGGCACCGTCCTCGGTTCATCATCACAAGGACCGAGAAAGCGGGGAAAAACAAAGAAAAAAGAGAGGACAAGGTGGGCATAGAAGCAAAGGAAAGCAGGAGTGAAAGCTATAAGCGGAGGAGTGCCACCGCGCTCCCACCATCCACACCGTCTCCGAGAGAACGGGTAAGTCATTTTTCTTTTGTTTTTTTGTACATTCAATTTGATTGTATCGTTGCCCGTGCGAAGGTAAATTAATTACCTTCGCACGTGCATGAAGCATGCGGGGAGCCACTCCACGCGTGCTTCATCTGTCTTTGCCCGACCGGTCACTGGCTTGGGCCGGTGACTGCCGGCCGGGCCGGGGCCTAGCCCATCCCATGTGGGCTGAACTAGGCCCACCCAAAAATATATATATATATATAAAAAGATGTGTGTATGTATAAATAAAAAAATAAATATGAATTTATTGTTTTTATTCATTAACGCCAGAGTCAAAATAAAAATATCGATTCAAATTTGTTTCATTGTATTTTATTTAGTTATATAAAAAAATGTGCATAAAAAAATAAACATAAGATAAAATAAAATAAATTTATTGTTTTATTCACTGACGCTAGAGTCGGGAATAAAAATATTAATGTAAATTTATTTTATTTTTGTTTTATTGAATTTTGCTTTTATTTAGCTACATAAAAATAAAAATAATGTGTATGCGTAAAAATAAATTGATTTTTATTTGTTTATTCACTGATGCCAGAGTCAGGAATAAAAAAAAATAATGATTTAAATTTATTCATTTTGATACCTACGTAATATTTACCAACGCCAGAGTTGGAAATATCCGTAGTTGAATATTCATTGGTGCCAGAGTCAGGAATATTACACGCAAACCATCATAGCATAAACCAACAAAATGTTAGCAATTTATGACAAAACCAACGAATGCAGCCTCCTCGGCGGGACGTTTAAGGGGTGATAATATCTTCCCTTTTACGTAATTAGTCCCGTACCATAGAATCTCTGTTGACCAGTCAGGGTTCCTAGTAACTATAATACTAGGTGGCGACTCCTTAAAACAAACCATTCCCCATCAAAGAACAGGATGCCAGAAATCCGTTCTTTCCAAAGATTTAAATACGAATTTTTAAGGCCGCCGCGATGTCGGGTGCGACACTGCCAAACTGTATTTTATTTGTGTTTTCCATCTACTTTTTACGATATGTTAACAGGGATTTTTTGCACATTGATGATTACCCTCTAGATGCTAATCAAGGATTTGATATTCTGTCAGCTGCAATAAGCTTACCCAACTTCCATGCAAGCATGTTTTTCCCTAGCAATGAATGACTCTGTGAGAAAGTCACCCATGCTGTCTAAATTTCAGGTGATATGATCATCTAGCTGGATGACAATTCAAGTTTATTTGATTGATTATGGATCTGTGATGCAGGAAAAGAGTCCTGTTCTCTCTTACACTGAAGTATTACTTATACCTTTGACAACTCCTGATTTTAGCATGCCATACATTGTCATCACAATGTATGGCATCTATATTTGCTCTGTATTTTGGGTCACTTATCAATGTACTTGGACGAAGGGTTGGAGAGGAGGAAAGATTCCCTGAAAGCAAAGGTAACTTGTGTCTCTTGGATTGTGCTTGTTGTGACTAGAATATGGTCTATGAATGGCCCTCTCTCATGGATTAATTCAATATTTACAATCTAAATATCGGTGATGGTGAATCAACAAAACTCTTAAGTTGCTGGATTGGATGCTAGTTATATGATGATATCCACAAATTAAAATATGTGCGTGGGTATCCAGGACATTTGTTCTGAGCTGATCATTTTCAATCCTAGTAAATGACAGTGTCCTTCATTCTCAAACAGTTTTCAATTGTTTTGGCTTGGCTCCTGATCTTTATTTTTTTCGTTCCCCCTATTTGCAGCTGCTGCAAAAACTGGTCGCCTTTCTGAAATGGTGTCCAGAATGTATGCCAAGATTAGAGGAAGATCAAAGGAACCTCCCAAATCACCTTCAGATTCATCACCATTGATGAATTCTAAATTAATACTTAAAGTCTTGTTCGTGGCTGCACTTGCAGTTGCATGGCGATATTATTTTGCATGGCGATATATTGCATTTGCTGGCCTGTGTCGCAAGATATTCTTGAACTTTATGATTAACCTGAAATTTTAACTCAATATTTACAACTCATGATACGTGCTCTTCTATTTCTCAAAGGTCATGTCAGTCCATTGATGACAATGAAAGTCATTGATGTTATTCCTCTCTTATATCCTATATAGGGAAAATGCTAGCATTATAGGCTGTAAATGGCTTACGATCAAGATATGTAAGAGCTGAGTATAATATCTGAGCATACCAGTCTCATTTGTTATGATGTAGTTTAAAGCTTTGAATGGTTTTTGAAATAACTAATAATATGGAATTAACAACTTGAGTTTCAAATTAAAAAAAAGGCATTGTTTGTTTCAAAGCTGAGAATAAGTTCAAACCAAAAATGTTTAAAGTAAGTATCCTCATGCACTTTAAATTTGAGTATGTGTGTATGTGTGTGCGCGCGTGTAAAATCTTGGTTTCCATTGTGATCAAAGCCATCCCTTAGCTTTGTCTCTAATGTTAACCTTCAACTTAGTAGCTTGCAAGCCTAATTGAACTTCTAGGAGATGTGGTGTTTCATCACTTGGATATATGTATAGTTTTAGTATAGTCACCTTGGAAATTCTAGCAAGGCTTGATATTTCTCCATTATAGGAGTTAGGTCTATGTAAATTACCACAAATTCATTTTCCAATACAAAACCATGGTTTTGATAGCATCATCTTGTACAAGGACCCTTAACAGATTAGCTATAACGTCCTAATTCACTAAATAAAATTTTGTCTTTCATGCTTAACCTCTCAAAACAGCCCTTAGATTGGTGACTTCATTGGTCTTCCTAGTAACATTAAGTGTTAAAGTTAATGCATTTTCCAAGTTTAGACAATTCTCCTCGTGATGTTGTAGTGTCTCATATTCAACTAGGAAATCCACAAAGGACCATTAACACTTTAGCCTTGTTAGAAGCTGGCACTATCCTATTTGAAAAGATAAAAAATGGTCTTTGTCAACTTTAACACTGCATAAAAGAAGAAAACAAAAACATGGTTGTATGCCCCATGTCCTAAAGGGATAACCTAAGGATAGGTTTTAGTTTCATGTGAATGGGTAATCTATCTAATCTAACTTCTTCATCAATAATAGGCTCTTATTGTGGGCTCAAGTTCACCCATAATAAGTTACTTGAAACTTTACTTAGGCTACCAGGTTTCCCTTTGTAGTCCTATATATGAGAGCAAATTTCCCATTTAGTTGAGAATTGGTTGTACGAGCTTTAACACCTTCTAGTGTCACCTTCCTCTTTTTAATCTTATGATAAGGGTCCAAGGTGTGTTCAACTCAAAATTTCTTTTAATGTGGATTATAGTTGTGTGCAAATGGGGCAACACTTCAAATACATGCTAAAGACTAAGAAATGGTACAGAAAAGGCACATAATATATATACATAATATTAACAAGAAAAACAAGAAAAACATGAGATTTAACCTTAATTTTTTAGTAGAGTCATCATGTTATCACACCTGACTCTTTGTGCAATCATGAAATAAGTGCCTAGAGTTTTGGCTAAGAGGGTGAGTGTAACATCCCCCGTTCCGGGATAAAAAAAATCATCTCATATCAACAAAAAAAATAGAGTAGTTAAATTTTTTTTCTATATCTATTCATGGTGTTCGTATTAAAGTCTACCGAAATTTCGAGGGAGTCTCTCCTTACCGAGAGGTTCCAAGTTATCGACATTTAACCTATTTACACTTCTAATAACCCGTATCTCCTAACTCAATCCTGACCCGATCATCCTGGGTCTCAATCCCACAAACATCTTCATACATATCAACCACAATATTTATGATATACATTATATAACAATTATCATTATGGATGGATAAAAATATAAATACGCATACATGGAACGTGGTTATATATGAACTATAGAGTTAAGTTCATTTAATCAAATTTAAACATTAATTATACAAATTAAGTTATACAAACATTTTCATGTTTACAAAATACAATGGTATACTTCCTAGAACCTAGATTACATGAAGTGAACATAAGCTAGGATCAACTCCTTTCGTGCATGTGATGGTCCTGAAACAAGATACATATTATTGAAACATGAATATTACAATTAATATAACAACACAAATATCTAACAATTTAAAAAAGGTAACATCCATTCATATTTTGTTTACTTCTCCTTTCTGGCTTTCATTAGAATTTCTTTCTTGTTCAACTACTAAAAACCGTTTCTCCTCCCATTATCAACCTCCATTTCCAAATTTTATAAGATCATGATTATTTCTACTTAACACATTACCGATACCAATTTCACTAGTATCATCATCACCCCGTAGGAGTCGATGCAAGGTGATTCCTTTACCTGGGATCCTAACATACATATGCTAGTCAATACATGGTGATCCCCTTACCTGGAATCCTAACATACACTAAATGTATGCTCTAACCAATACATGCTTGATCCCTTATCTGGGATCCTAACATTCACTAAATGTATGCTAGTCCAAACATGGCGATCCCCTTACTCGAGACCCTAATATACACTAAATGTATGCTAGTTCACGCCCCAAATCACACTTCTCATATTTTCTTTGTTAGCGATAATTTCATCACTTGACAATTCACACAACAACCTTTCACCTTGAATACACATATATTCAGTAATTCACATTTCACATCGGTAATATATTAAATCATGGAATTTAACTAGAAAGTATAGGTGCGATTAACCTACCTGCAATAGAAGCTTTACTTGTGCTCCCCTGTCGTCGTCGTTGCACCACGCCTGTGGTCCCTCCTGCAAATCACAAGTTTATCTCATAAATTTTCCTCACTCAAGGATATGTTTTATAATAACCATATCAACAACCAATAAGTCTTTGTTTCAGTCATTTCTTAATATTTGAACTGTTACTATTTAAACCTCAAACTGTTACTGTCCGACCTTTCCTCAGATTTTTAACTATATCTAGAGTTATAGAACTCTGTTTCAAGCGAGATTGGTCTCGTTGGAAAGCTAAGACACGAGGCTACAAGTTCTCCGAGGAAGGAGAACCCAGTTCTGCCTCTAAGACAGTCAAAATTGCTCATCAACAAACATTGGACTGTTACTGTCTTGATATTGAACTGTTACTGTTACTTTCCTCAGATTTTTAACTATATCTAGAGTTATAGAACTTCATTTCAAGTGTCGCACGTCACCCGTGCAACATCATTTAGTGATTTTCATTTGCTTGCTTTGATTCGTTAGGAGTCGCCACCTAGTATTTAATTGAGGGTTACTAGGAAACCCGAATGTAGTGGTCTTGTTAGAGATTCACGGGTAAGGGACTGGTTGTGGTTAGGAAAGGTATTAGCACCCCTAACGCACCCTACCTGAGGTAAGCTGCTTCGTGGCTTTGATATGTTAAAGAAGTTTTAAAAATTATCTTTTCATCGGATATTAGAAATACGACTTACGTGTAAATTCATAATTCTTGACCGTGAGCAAATCAAATATTAAATTCTTCTTTATTCTTTGCAATTTTATCATAAAAAAACATCCATAAAAAAAAAAACAAACGACATATTTACTTTCACTATATTTTTTCTTTTTTCTTTTCTTTTTATAATTCAATAACATACATAAAAAAAAATACAAACACACACACATCCCTTTTTTTACTATGTTTTTCTCATGCACCCACATTTACATGTTACAAAATATTAAAATTTCAAAATAAAATCAAACAGTAATTTAAATATACATAGCAATGTCTGAAAATTACAAAAAACATAAATAAATCCTCGGGAATAGTGTTGGAACAGTGGCGGCGCGTTGTTCCACGCGCCACCGCCAACGGCGTGGGTTCCGCGCTGCCGCCGATGAAGGTGACAAAACTGGTGGATCGGGAACGTCTTCCTCTTCTCTATCTCTCTACACCGGCGGTGACCTGCAAAACAACCGAAAACACAACGGGCAGTTGATTTTAATTTTTCTTTCTTTTTTGGTCCAGATCAGTTCACAATCTTCTTTCCCTTCTCCTTCGGATCTACTTCACTGCGGGTCAGTTTGTCATGGGTTTCGTCTTCTTCTCCTTTGCTTCGGGTGGCAGGTCTGGCAGTTGTAGCGACGTTGATGATCTCCGCTCATGTTGGTTGCCGTGGCGGTTGGGCTTGATGCTGGAGGAAGAAGGCGCTGCTGCACGGGGAGTGGGCCGTCGCTGCGGGATGAAGAAGGCGGGCAGATGTGGCGGTGTCGGGTCACGGTGGAAGCGAACGGGGCTGGCTTCGGGCTGTTGTTCTGGCCGTTACTGTTAAGGGAGAGGTTGGTCTGTGTGCAGCCGAGAGAAGGAAGTGGCTGGCTGCTGTAGTGAAGGTGGGGATTGGTGTGGAAGAAGGAACCGAGAGCAGAGGTTGGACCGGCTACGACTTGAAGAGGGAGAACGACCTGTGGATAGGTGTTGCGGTGAGGGTTTTCTTTTCCAAGGGAGGGAGAAGTGGCTTGGAGAAGATGAGAGGAAAAAGGGGGGGCGCTCCTTTGAAAGAGATGGGTTTAGGGTTAGGGTTTATTTTTGTGTTTTTTTTTCTAATGTTTCAAAATTGCCCCCCTTTTGTATGTGTTGGAAACTCCTATTTATAAGCAAAAATGTTGCTAGGTCCCCAAACTTGGTCCCTCAACTTCTTTTTTTGTAAATTTGATTTTTCTTATTTTTTTTGGATCTTTTTCTTATCAACATCAACTCGAATGAGAAAATCAGTGATTTTAAAAATAACACGTTAAAAGTTGAACGCGTTCTAAAAACCTTTGAAAATTTAAATTCTTTTGAGACGTGCTAAAAATGCTAAAAATGATGCAAATATATTAAAAAACGTATTTTTTGGATTTTCATTGTTTTTCGCTATTTTTGGATTTTTTCTGAAAATTTATCAAAACATGGATCAAAAATTGGGTAGCAACATCAAGCGAGATTGGTCTCGTTGGAAAGCTAAGACACGAGGCTACAAGTTCTCTAAAGAAAGGAGAACCCAGTTCTGCCTCTAAAACAGTCAAAATTGCTCATCAACAAACATTGGGCTGTTACTATCCAACTGTTACTGTCTTGATATTGAACTGTTACTGTTCGACCTTTCCTTAGATTTTTAACTACATCTAGATTTATAGAACTCCATTTCAAGCGAAATTAGTCTCGTTGGAAAACTAAGACACGAGGCTACAAGTTCTCTGAAGGAAGGAGAACCCAGTTCTGCCTCTAAAACAGTCAAAATTGCTTATTAACAAACTATACCTATTGTCCTACAGGGTCTGTCATGACCCAATCTCGGTTGGTGACCCATAGTTGGAGTTCTATAACTCCAAATTGAGCAAGATCAATCTTCTTAGTTAGTCAACATACAGACATCAATTCATAATCGACTTTGAAACGACTCATAAAACCATGTTTAGAACACCTTACTCGGTAAAAATCAAGGTTTCGACCTTCAACTCCCTCCTTTTCTTTCAAATGATAACCGACCCTCCCCTCTTCTCTTCTTGTTCAAATTTTCTTGCTAATCCCTTGCCCACCAGTGTTTATTCTACCTCTAACCCTTAATCTTGGATGGTTCTTGAAATTTTGGTGTTTCTCTTTTGATTTGCAAAAATGGATACAAAAACTCACTCTTTTCTTTCCTTACGATTGCTGCAGATTTTTTTATGAGAAGAGGAGTATTTATGCTCTATAATTATTCTTATTTGCATTTAAGCCCCATTTTCTTTAAGTGTATCATTTTTTTCTTTTCCTTAATTTAACCAGCCTTGATTTTTTTTCCAGGGTTTACAGTGAGAGACCATGGTCACCCTAATATGCCCTCAGGGAGGCTACCGCTTATTTTCTAGGTTATGAGAATGATGACACTATAGACACAAATAATGTAACCCTCAGAAAATTAGAATCTCACTAATATATGAAAGCTCACTTGGAATCTCTCCAAATAATGAACAAAAACTTCATAAAACTAAACTTCATAAAACTAACTAGGCTTTAAATAGCCGAATTACAAATAACTGAAATTGAAAGATTAAACGACTAACTATCTGTTACATAAAGTAGCACCCACGTTCCACCACTTGTTCATAAATCAAGAGAAAGTGGGCAGTTATTGACAAATAAAGGAAAAAAGAAATAGACGCAATCCATAATAATAGAGGTAGTGGGCAGTTATTGATAATTAAAGGAAATAAGAAACGGACGCAAATATGCTTAGTCAACTGATTATATGGCTGGTCATGTAGTTCTGGCAAATGCATCAGTGCCGCCCTCCCAAAGAACTTGCCTCTAGCAAGTATTGCTGGAGGTAGTCGTGATATATATATCAGGAGCGAGACGGTGTAACTCATCTCCTTGGAGCCAAACAGAATTCGAAAGAGGCTTGTGCTTGTGCTTGTGCTTGTGCGTCCACTGAACTAGAAATTTATAATAACCACCCCTACGAGTAGAGACAAACTGGTGATCTAGCACGATAAGTATAGTATCAGGTGGATGAGGAGTCGATGGAACACGGATTGGGGTGTCATCCACAGTGGCTGGAGAGTCATTTTGACCAGTGAATGAAGTCAAAACTTAAATATTGAAAACCGGATTAATAACAAAAGTAGGAGGTAAATCAATAACATAAGCATTAGGTCCCAACTTTTTCAGAACTTTAAAGGGTCTTGCACGACAAGCATGAAGTTTGTTGTAGCTACCAGGAGGGAAACGTTCTGAACATAATCGAATCAGCACATGATCACCAACCTCGAATTGTTTATCTCATTTCCTTAAATTGGCACGTTGAGCATAAGCCTCTGTTTGCAGGGTAATTTTCTGACGAACTTCTTCATGGATGGACGTCATGTGAGTAGAAAAATCTAAACCCGCTTTTGTGCAATTTTCAGGCCATTCACGGATTGCTTAGACCTTTAAGGAGTCAACTTCAACGCCTTTGTGCGATACAATGAACCCTAAAAAATTGGTCTTTTCTTCGAGGAAGGAGCATTTACCTTTGTTGATGTAGAGATGTTCTTTTTTTAGCGTCTCCAAAACCTGGCGTAGATGTTCTAAATGTACCGCAACAGACTTGCTAAAGATGAGTATATCGTCAAAATATACTACAACGAACTTACCAAGGAACGGTCGAAGTGCTTGTGTCGTGACACGCATAAACGTGCTTGGAGCATTAGTGAGGCCGAATGGCATGCCCAATCACTCATACAGTCCTTCTTTTGTCTTGAAATCGGTTTTCCACTCATCCCCAGGCCTTACTCGGATTTGGTAGCACCCACTCCGCAAATCAATTTTAGTGAAGATCATGGCACCACCCAATTGATCCAACATGTCATCCAAGCGTGGAATTGGAAACCGGTATTTTACTGTGATTTCGTTCACCGCCCGGCTGTCTATACACATTCATCAACTACCATCTTTTTTTGGGGTGAGTAATGCAGGCACAACACAGAGGCTCAAACTTTCACGGATGAATCCCCTCGTCAATAATTCTTGTACCTGCTTTTGGAGTTCAACATGGTCAGTTGGGCTCATTTTATAATGAGGCAAATTAGAAAGAGACGAACCTGGAACAAAATCGATGGCATGTTGAATGTCCCGTAATGGTGGCAACTGTTGGGGAAGGTCTTCTGGCATTAGGTCTTCAAATTCTTGGAGTAAAGATTTAACACTTTCAGGGACTTTACAATTTAATTGTTTGGACTCACGTCCAACCAGGAAAAGAAGAATATTCCCATCCTGCATGACTTCTTCGACTTGTCGCATAGTTAGCATTGAGTTGGTTTTCTGAGGCTCTTCAAACGCAGAGATATGGAGAGGTTCCAATACCACCTTTCGATCGTGAAATTTGAACGAATTGGTCTATTCCCTAAGACTTATTTTCCAAGCTTTTTGAAATTGAGCAGGCAAGTGACAAGGTTCTCTCTCAATGTTTTATGCATGTGAATGTTTCTGTGCACTTGCTCAACCCAATACATTTTTTTGTCTCGAGTTGCACTGCACCTACTATATATCTGATAATTGTAGTTCTGAGTAAGTAATAGTTTACTACGGTTATATAAAAATTTGCTTGAATTGGCCTGCAAGATTTTATGGGTCTGGTCATGCAAGTGGTCTGTTTACGTTAATGCACTAAGGCTCATTTTTTACCTACTTGATGAATCTTGGGGTCATAGATTGGCTCTCTAAATTTATCAAGTAATTGCACGCAACTAAATCATTCATGAGCTATAAAAAGTAATTTACGTCCTTCAAAATGATTGACCTTATAATTTAAACATGCAGGAGAGGCTTGTTACAGGAACTACTTTTGTGCATGGGACTTATGGTGCATACAAGACATTGGATGGACTCTGGAATGGTGAAATGTGAGAAGATTCCAGGTGTAAAAACTCTAGATTTTCCATTTTAGCTACTTGTCTCTCACATTACTCAATTTTCAAATGTTTAGTCAGTTCTTAATTATTTGATCGGCAACAATATATTGAATAAAAAAACAGGTGGACAATATGTTGCTATATATTTAGCAACAACAAAGCCACATGCTTACATTTCAGTCATGGAAGTTCACCAAAATCATATCAAGAAATGTATTTATTATAAATAGATGAAAACGTATTCACAAGACATTGTACCTCAACGTCAAGTGTGTTCATAGCAGCGCAACAATTATCTTAGCATTTATTCAGACGTTATATTCTTATTGAGATCATTTATTTATTAGGAATTGTTTTTGAATATTAGTGAATCGAAAAAAAAAAGTAAATTGAAGAGGAATTCCAAAGAATGTTGACCTCACTTGTTTCTTTGCTCCCGTGGAGAGCTGAAACTCTCAAATATGAGACTCGTTTCATTGATGATCTTATGGCATGTTTCACAAATGTGTATCTCATTTATACACTAGTTTCTTTATGTTACATGGGGTCAATGACATGGGTCGTTGTGGTTTTTAGATTGTTTTCATGAATAATTCAATTTCGTGTGAAATCTTGAAATCTTAACGTTATTATTTTTTTATATGTTTTTTGGGTTTTAAATGTATGATTTGATTCTTTCTTTATTTTTGTTTGATTTTTTATTGTTTTAGATAATTAGTGTTCTCGTTGTAGATTGTCTGAATGCTTGAAGATTTTTTTCATGAATTTTGTGTGGGCAATGTCATTGATCCTTTGGAAAAGTTCAATTTTTTTTTTTTTAAAAATAAAATAAAATAAAACTCTGATGTGCAATTGGTCTTCGATGATTAATATTTTCAATGCAAATAGTTTGATTTATTTGTTTATTGTTGGTGGGAAAGTATTGATTTGGTTTCTTTCTAATGTTGTTGGGTGATTTTCTTGCAATTTGGCGTGTTTCCCTGCTCTTGTGGATATCAACACTTCTACTTTCCTTGTCGATTCAAGGAAGCTTATTGTGGATTTCTAGGTTTTTTCTTTCCTTCACTCGTTGTTGGGTGATTTTTTGTTTTAGACCAAGAAACCGGAACCATCATGTCATGAGAAATAATTGAGGCAGGTGACCAGGTACTATGGTACTGAATTTTATGCTTAAATGTCTTCTGTTGTACTTACTGTTTTTAATGTGAGATTATGATTTATGTATCCTTACTTCAATGAGATTATGTTTTTACTTCAATGCATTTGTGCAAAGAATCAGAGAACTTATTGTCAATAGAAAGCCATAAATTATGCCTTGTTAATAGCTATTAATCTAGGCTATATATACTCTCATAAATAGAAAAGTAGATTTAGCTTACCATGTATAGCTTATTAATTAAAATCAACCTGGGTGATTAGCATGTACAGATTTAAGTTTCCTTGTATACCTACTTTGAAGAACTCTTGTGTGGGGAACAACGCCTCAATACTCAAAATATTATGGATCAGTCACGTATTGTTTCTAATACTGTCTCAGTTGCCTATGCTGCTTATGGCAAGGGAAGGGTCATGACGACACGAGCACTACACGGTGCTATAGTTGCAAGAAATATGGCCATATTGCCCCTAACTATCCTCAAATTATGTAATTACCGCAAGCAGCAAGGGCACATTATTAAGGACTCTACTGTTCGTCCTTCACGCTCCAACAAAGTCTATCATGTTGTTGTTACTGATGACTTACAGCCAGCTATGCCTATATAGATGGTCATAATGTTTTCTTTCATGATTTAATTTGATGAGACAGTTATTAGAAACCAAGGAGGCTACTGAGCAGCAGCGGAAATCATTGAAGAAGCAACAATCTGGTAAAACATATTCTTGTAATATTTGGCAGTAACTTCTTTCTACTCTTTGTGCATGTTTTTGGCACATTTCAAACTATGGTTAATTTATATACCAAGAAAGGATCTTTGGTGATCTTCAGTCACAAGGCATTGGTTCTGTCTATCTAAATTATTGGCATATGGCAATGAGAAACTATCTGAAGCTTTTGTGGCCTTCCAAGTTACTGCCATATTTATGATCTGCTTTCTGATAGGCCTCTTGCTTGCTGTCATGGATGCCTGTATGCTGATGGGTGTATGGTAATATATTGCCCCAAAAGTTTCTGTATATTCGTTGCTAACTCAGGTGGGTGACTGTTTGGAAGAAAATAGTTTATTATCGTTTATTATTGCCACCCGTTGCACTAGAGGTGATAGATTCATGCTGCACTGATGTGTCCTGGCCTCGAACCCCAGAAAAAATAATATTACTTATCACTGAAAAATGAGTAAATAAAAAGAAAAGAATTATTCCTCGTGCTTTTACAATGTCTATCTGCTATCTTTGATTTATTAAGATACTTTCTGAGTATTAACATTAGTTTCTGTTGCTATGAAGGCAAAGGTGATGGTACAGATGCAGATTCAGGAGCACAAGAAGATTTCCTCATCCAGGATGAGATATCTAAATCTCGTCTAGTGAGCATCAAGCCTGTAATTCATTCTTTATCTCCATGCTGCATTTTGCAAGTATTGAAAAAGTTGCAAGTGCTCGTTTATACATGCGTCCCTTGTTATTGAGTTGTTGATTCTCTGCAGGAGGAAGAGACAATTTTGCGTGAGAGAGACCGCTATGAACTGGAAAAGGGACGGCTTATACGTGATTTGAAAAGGATACGAGATGAGGATGGTTCATGTTTTAATCATTTTTAGATTTTAAATCACCAATATGCCCTTTTAAACCTTCTTGGGAAAGGAGGATTTAGTGAGGTTTACAAGGTCAGAACTTCAGCAAGTAGTTTCATTTGATGATAGAAACATTAACCTCTGTTTGTTTCAAGAAAACTTATATTTAACATGACAAGAGTATAGATAATTCTATAGCCAATATTGGCAATTGTAAATGCACATCCTTTTGCAGTGATTTGAAGTGAGAAATTTCCGGCAGGCTTATGATTTGGTGGAGCATAGGTATGTTGTATGTAAGCTACATGGTCTGAATGTTCAATGGAGTGAGGATAAGAAGCAAAGTTACATACGACATCAATAAACTTTTATTAGTGTTGGTGTCCTTTTCAATAAACTTTTATTGGAGTTAATTGATACCAAAATTTTGTTATGGGCTTACACTATGTTTCTTTAGTAGCTATTCGTTTTGTATTGAGTGATCTCTTCCACAACCTAATCGCTACTCGGTGACGAGGATGTGTGGTCGGCCATACTTGAGTATCGGCTCAAAAGGGCCATAACTTTTGATGCGACCGCTGGATCGCGCTAAAAATTTTACAATAGTTTCCTGAGGATGTTTTCCTCGGGGTAGATATGGAATCGCTACTCGGTGACGAGGAGGTTTGGTCGGCCAGCGTTGATTATCAGCTAAAAAATGCCATAACTTTTAATTCGACCGTTGGATCGCGCTCAATTTTTTTCAAGAGATTCTAGAGGTTGTTTTCCTCGGGGTAGCTAAGGAATCGTTTCTCCGTGAGGAAGAAGTCTGGTCGGCCACACTTGAGTATCGACTCAAAAGGGACATAACTTTTGATCCGACCGTTGGATCACGTTTAAATTTTTATAGGGGTTTCCAGAGGCTGTTTTCCTTGGGTAAACTATAGAATTGATATTCAGCGACAAGGCGTCTAGTCTTCCACCCTTTAGCATAGGCTTAAAAGGGCCATAGCTTTTGATCCGACCATTGGATCAGACTCAAATTTTTACAGGGGTTTCTAGAGGCTGTTTTCCTTGGGGTAGCTATGAAATCGCTACTCGATGATGAGGAGGTCTGGTCGGCGATACTTGAGTATCGGCTTAAAAGGGTCATAACTTTTGATTCGATCGTTGGATCGCCCTCAAATTTTTACAGGAATTTCAGAGGCTGTTTTCCTTGGGGTAGCTATGGAATCGCTACTCGGTGACGAGGATGTGTGGTCGGCCATGTAGCTATGGAATCGCTACTTGATGACGAGGAGGTCTGGTCAGCCAGAGTTGAGTATCGGCTAAAAAATGCCATAACTTTTGATTCGATCATTGGATCGCGCTCAAATTGTTTCAAGAGATTCTAGAGGTTGTTTTCCTCGGGGTAGCTAAGGAATCGCTTCTCCGTGAGGAAGAAGTCTGGTCGGCCACACTTGAGTATCGACTCAAAAGGGACATAACTTTTGACCCGACCGTTGGATCGCGTTTAAATTTTTGTAGGGGTTTCCGAGGCTGTTTTCCTTGGGCAAACTATAGAATCGATATTCAGCGACGAGGAGTCTGGTCGTCCACCCTTTATCATAGGCTTAAAAGGGCCATAACTTTTGATCCGACGATCGGACTCAAATTTTTACAGGGGTTGTTGCGATGTCGCGGTCGCACAAATTAATTACCCTAGCTTCAAACACAACACACAAGATAGTATAGAGCAAGCAAGGGGTCGATCCCACGAGGAAGATTCAAGTCAGATTTTTATGCTAGATAATATGCAATTTGGGGGGGGGGTTTGGACGTTATCTAGGCTAAAGCAAAAGAAAACAGAAAACTATCAAACTAAATTTAATAAAATCGAGAAAATTATCAAGAGAACAAACCTTGGTCACAAGCACACATCCACCTACGTAAATCAGAACTGATCATGGAAACGAAACATCAATTTATATTCTGAATATTTATCTCTTCTTAACATTGGTTAGTTAACGGATCCGCCGTATAACTAGCCCTAACCATCAAACAACCACAGTGTCCGCACTAGTAATTTAATTCAATGGCAGCCTTAAGAACTAGATAAGTTGATTAATCAAGAAAACATAATTGTCCGCAGTCTATGTTTGATTTGATTGAATGTTCTCCCTAAGATTAATAACGTAGATCCGCCACAATTATTAAACTCAGTTGCTTCACAAGTTCATATACCACAACTCCGGTTTTGATATCAAACTTAGCAATAGATTGTCTACAATAATAACTTAGAGTCCGCTCTAGCAATTAAAATAAACAATCATAGGAAAAATAAGCATAGGAGAACAAACATATTCATCATATAAACTGAAAAGAAAAGGTAAAATAAATCTCACAGTTCTTGAAATCCGAAGGTTTCCGTGTCCTTGCAACCAAGAAAAAGTGTTTAACCTTGCATGTTTGTTGAACAACTAATCAAAAAGAAGGAAGAATGCATAATTTAGGGTTTCTTAGAGGAAGGGGGCGTTTTTCTCTTCTTGGCTGGCTGCCCCCCTTCTCTTCTCTCATTCTTTTTATATCCTAGGAAACCCTAGGTCTCTATTTTACAAAATAGTCCTCCATTAAGTAGACTATTTACATTTAAGTACTTCAATAACTATTTTCCTAAAAAAGGAGAAATAGCCTTGCATGAAATCTTCAAGATTTGACTTAGAGGAGCTAAATTGCTAAAATAAAAACTTGGATATCGGTTTAGATGCTTCGGAACGTAATTTGGACTCGTTTCTTCACGAAACCTGTTTGCTGGCAGAATTCAGATGTCATCTTTGATAAATCATATCTCTCTCATATGACATTTTTTTTGGCTTAAATTTGGAGCGTTTATAGAACTTTGAGTCATGAATCCAAAACAATTGAGTTTGCATCAATTGGACTTCTGTAGCTCCAGATATTCAAGTTTGAATGGCCGAAGGTCAACACTAGCAGATTGCGAGATTTGACTTTGAAGGCTGCGATTTCCATGCTCTTCCTTATTTTATTTTCTTGCCTTAGATGTCCAGAAAGGTATGGATGTTAGCTTTTTAATGCCACTGGAATCACTTCATTTCAACCTCTAGAGCTCACGCTCTGCACAAAACATCGACTGAAGGTCAAATCTGCCAATTATCTCCAATTTACTCCTTTTTGCATCTTTCATCCAAAAGTGCCTTCAAAACATAAAACAAAGAATATCAAGGCATTTTATATATAAAACATAGGCAAAACACTAGTTAAATGTGGGTGAAACTTTCGAATAATATGGTAGCATCAAATACCCCCACACTTAGCTCTTGCTCGTCCTTGAGAAAGGATAGGTAAAATCAAATTGAAGTTAAATTAAATTAAATCACTATGACTAATCTTCTAATCTCCCATCAATATCCAAGAATATATGCATTATAAACAAGAACACAATTAAGAAGGATAAAGAGTATAAATTTTCATGAATTTATTTACATGCAAACTTCAAAATTCAATTAATCGTTGGGATTTAAATGAAATCTATGCCATGCCAAAGTGATAGGTCCTCTCATTGATATACACTCCAACACTCACGTGTTTAAGGCTTATGTGTTTAAATCTCTCAAATTCAATCAATGAATATGTTCTACCATAAGCTTGCTCTTCAATCTCATCTCCATTACTAACATATTACAAACAATGCATGAATCAAAAGGTCTTATTTTCTTATTGTAATGGGGCTAAGGTTAAGGTGAGATAAAAGAGAGTAAAAGAAAAGGTTCAAACCAAAGAAAGTAGAGCATTCTGAAAAATAATATTTCAAACAAGATATTCCATCAAAGCACATAAATTTTCCATCTTTAATCACCAATGCTTAACTTCTTTTGATTTCAAGCTTTTTCAACGTAAAATCTTAAGAACATAAAGGAACACTTTTTTTTTTTTTTTTTTTTTTTTTTTTTTTTTTACCTTTGGCAACTTTGCCCATCTTTTCATCAAGCATCACTTCTTCTTCTTTCTTTTCACATAATTTCCAACCATAATTCCATGAAATATCATTAGTATATGCTCTACTAATCCTTGGCCAAGGGAAAAGGAAAAAACATATATAAAGTTAAGGCTTATACATGGATAAAGCAAAGAAAAGATAAACAAGCTCAAAAGGGGTTTACTAAGGATAATTTGCTTTAGGTTGGCTTTTTGGCTCAAGTGGTTAAAATTTCTAATGCCTTTATCATCTTCATGTATATATGTAATGTGAATGTAATCTCAACAAGATATGAAGCAAGTTCTAGAGATACATATCATTGAAAGAAGGCACAATCAAAGAATATAATGTTGAAGGCTCAAAAGCTTGCATTGGTATAACACTATAAAGTCAACATGGCATATTCTCAAAGTCAATTCCTAAACCAATTAAACATTAAAACTTGTATGCACACTCATTCATTTGATTTATATCTTCATCTATCTCAACTAATTCTCATACATAATACTCATATTCTCAAAAACCAATGGGAGTTCAAAAGATCAAACATAATTTTTTTTTATTTTGAAAAATAACAAAGAAAACCAAAATTAGAAAACCAACATTCTCCCAATACCCCCACACTTAAAACACAACATTGTCCTCAATGTTGAAATAAAAGAAAAGGAATATAGGAGAATGACAAAAAATAAAGTAAAATGCGAAAAATAAAAGATAAGGAAAAAGAAAGCAAATCTGTTTTTTTTTTTTGTGCTTGGGTTGCCTCCCGTAAGCGCTTTTGTTTGATGTCATTGGCTCGACATGTTGCATGCTCATTCTTCATAGATTGGTTCAGCTAACTCCACGAAGCGGTGAGTTCTGTCGTCCAACCTTCATAGAAAGGTTTCAAGCGATGCCTATTGACCTTGAGTACTTTGTTGGTTTCTAAACTTGTAATTTTAACGACACCATAAGGAAAAACATTAGAAACAACAAAGGGTCCAATCCAACGAGAGCACAACTTTCTAGGGAAAAGTTTCAAACGCGAATGATAAAGAAGGACTTTGTCTCCAACATTAAACTCTTTTCTTGTAATCATTCGGTCATGGAGACTCTTAGTCTTTTCTTTATAAATCCTTGCATTCTCGTAAGCATCATTTTGTATTTCTTCCAACATAATTCCAATCTTTTTAGGCACCAAAAGGATAGGCGCCACCCATTCACTGTCCGTGATGAGGTAAATGACTCCTACATCATGGAGGACAATTTGCAAAGCTTGCAAATCCAATGCTGAGTCATGCATGTTTTGAGGAACACATATATGCCTCTCCATCTCTTCTATCTTGGTAAAATCATAGTTATAGCTCAAAGCTACGCTTAATCCATCCTCACTATCAAAATCACAAACTTGCTGCACACACTTATCAACTTGGTCATAACATGTGATAGAATAAACATTGCTATAAGGATATGTCATTGCATCATGAAAATTAAATTCAATTTTTTCATCTCCTACCTCCATAGACAAAGTATCCTTACCACAATCAATTTTTGTATTGGCAGTTTTCAAGAATGGTCTCCCAAACAATATAGGAGTTCTGTTTGATGAATCACAAGAATCATGTTCCATATCAAGAATATAAAAGTCGCATGGAATGACCAAACTATCAATCTTGACTAGGACATCTTCTATCACACCAAGTGGGTAAACAAAACTACGATCCGCAAGTTGTATTACAATGCTAGTTTTATTCAAAGGCTCAAGACTAAAAGAATCATAAACATGTTTGGGCATAACACTAATGGATGCACCTAAATCGCACAAGGCCCTTTTAAAACTAGCATTACCAATAACACATGGGATAGTAAAAGCACCTGAGTCTTTTTGCTTCAAAGGCATATTCTTTTGAACAACAACAGATACAACTTCACCCATACTTACCATTTCATGACCTTTCAGTTTGAAAGCTCTCTTGGTAGTATGCAACTCCTTCAAAAATTTGGCATACTTGGAAATTTGCTTGATAGCATCAAGCAAAGGAATGTTGAGTTCTACTTTCTTGAAAACCTCTAAAATCTCTTTTTCTTTGTCCTCTTTCTTTGACCTAGAAGAACTCACAGGAAAGGGTGGAATTATTTTAAAACTGGAATTCATTGAGTGAGGAGTTACCTTTGGAGTGTTGGTCGATTTTTCAGTTTGTGGAGGAGGAGGATGTTCCTTCTTTGTACTTAATTCGGTTTCTATCTCTTCTTCTTCCTCTGTCTCAATTTGTTTTGACCTTTTCTCTTCAAGTTCTTTCCCACTTCGCAGCATGATCACACTAACATTCTCTATTGGATTCAATGCTTGGGAGGGAAATTTTCCATTCATTTGTGCTTCTAATTTCCCTACACTTGAAGCTACTTGCCCCATTTGCTTCTCCAAGTTGTGAATACTTGACCTTGTTTCCTGTTGAAAAGACATGACATTTTGTTGCAAGGTCACAGGTGTTAGAAGCCAAAGTTTTCATCATCTCACGAAGATCATCACTTGGATGACGACCCCATAACATTGGAGTTTGTGAATGGAGGGGGTTGTCTTGCTTGATAATTCTGTTGGGGCTGAAATCCATGGGGATGGAACTGTCGGCCTTGATTGCCTTGTTGAGGTGGGTTCCCATAACATAAGTTTGGATGATCTCTCCATTCAGGATTGTACGTGTTGGAAAAGGGATCATATTTACGCTGGGGCTGTCCGTTGAATCCTCCATCAACTGCATGAACTTGTTCAATGTAATCTTCTTGCATTGTTGGGCACATATCTGAGGTATGTCCTTGTAAGGAACATATGCTACAAACTTTCACCTGCTGTACATTTCCACAAGCCAAAGAACGCACAAGAGAAGTAAGATCATTAACTTTATTTTCAAGGTTAGAAATACTTACCTCATTTACTCGTTTGTTTACGAAGTCTCCACGCGTGCCAAATTGTTTCGAGTTGGCTGCCATGTTTGAGATTAATTGGCGTGCAGCCTCGGGTGTCTTATCTACCAATGCCCCTCCACTTGCAGCATCAATGATACTACGATCGGTAGGCATCAATCCTTCATAGAAATATTGAATGAGCAAATTTGATCGAGGTATTTGATGATGAGGGCATTGAATGCACAGGTTGCTCAAATCTTTCCCAATACTCGAAAAGTGTCTCTCCATGAGATTGTCGAATCCCACATATTTCTTTCCTTATGTTGGCAACTCGAGATGCTTTGGGAAATACTTTTCAAGGAAAATCTTCTTCATGGCATTCCAAGTTCCAATGGAACCTGGGAGAATAGAGAAAAACCATGCCTTTGCTGCCCCTTTTAAAGAGAAAGGGAAAGCTTTCAACTTAACATGTTCTTCATCAACTCCATTCGGTTTCATGCCAACGCAAACCATATGGAATTCCTTGAGATGAGTATGAGGATCTTCTCCTGCAAGACCATTGAAAGTTGGTAGCAAATGTATAAAACCAGATTTGAGCTCAAAGTTTACATTATTGTCGATGTTTATACACAATGGCTGATTTTCCACGTTAGGAGCGACAAGCTCCTTGAGTGTTTGTTGTCGTGCAACAGCCATGGTGTTAAGGCGAGCTTCCTTTCGTAACCTGCGTAAAGTTTTTTCTATTTCGAGATCCAACTGCACTTGACTTTGATTAGTAGAACGGGTTACTGGTATAAATCATCAAGAAAACTCAAAAGAAACCAACCACACAAGATATCGAAAACAATGCAAATTGTACGAAAATCCTACGGTAGAAAACAAAAACTGCCTAAAAACCCTAGAAAACAGTGGAATTTGGCCTCAATAGGGTGGGGCTAGTGGTTTACCACTAGTCCTGTTTAGAACGTCGTTTCACTTCAGGAAACAAAAAGTCCGATACCTAATTCCACCAAAAAATCTGTTTTGAACTAGATCGCAGCCGTAATGAACGATACCGCAGGCAAGCAAAAATTCTGTTTTTTTTTCCAGAAAAAGAAATAAAAATCACAGAAAATAAAAATAATAGCACAAGAATCAACTAAAATTACTTCCCGGCAACGGCGCCAAAATTTGTTGCGATGTCGCGGTCGCACAAATTAATTACCCTAGCTTCAAACACAACACACAAGATAGTATAGAGCAAGCAAGGGGTCGATCCCACGAGGAAGATTCAAGTCAGATTTTTATGCTAGATGATATGCAATTTGGGGGGGGGGTTTGGACGTTATCTAGGCTAAAGCAAAAGAAAACAGAAAACTATCAAACTAAATTTAATAAAATCAGAAAATTATCAAGAGAACAAACCTTGGTCACAAGCACACATCCACCTACGAAATCGAACTCGATCATGGAAACGAAACATCAATTTATATTCTGAATATTTATCTCTTCTTAACATTGGTTAGTTAACGGATCCGCCGTATAACTAGCCCTAACCATCAAACAACCACGGTGTCCGCACTAGTAATTTAATTCAATGGCAGCCTTAAGAACTAGATAAGTTGATTAATCAAGAAAACATAATTGTCCGCAGTCTATGTTTGATTTGATTGAATGTTCTCCCTAAGATTAATAACGTAGATCCGCCACAATTATTAAACTCAGGTTGCTTCACAAGTTCATATACCACAACTCCGGTTTTGATATCAAACTTAGCAATAGATTGTCTACAATAATAACTTAGAGTCCGCTCTAGCAATTAAAATAAACAATCATAGGAAAATAAGCATAGGAGAACAAACATATTCATCATATAAACTGAAAAGAAAAGGTAAAATAAATCTCACAGTTCTTGAAATCCGAAGGTTTCCGTGTCCTTGCAACCAAGAAAAAGTGTTTAACCTTGCATGTTTGTTGAACAACTAATCAAAAAGAAGGAAGAATGCATAATTTAGGGTTTCTTAGAGGAAGGGGGTGTTTTTCTCTTCTTGGCTGGCTGCCCCCCTTCTCTTCTCTCATTCTTTTTATATCCTAGGAAACCCTAGGTCTCTATTTTACAAAATAGTCCTCCATTAAGTAGACTATTTACATTTAAGTACTTCAATAACTATTTTCCTAAAAAAGGAGAAATAGCCTTGCATGAAATCTTCAAGATTTGACTTAGAGGAGCTAAATTGCTAAAATAAAAACTTTGATATCGGTTTAGATGCTTCGGAACGTAATTTGGACTCGTTTCTTCACGAAACCTGTTTGCTGGCAGAATTCAGATGTCATCTTTGATAAATCATATCTCTCTCATATGACATTGTTTATGGCTTAAAGTTGGAGCGTTTATAGATCTTTGAGGCATGAATCCAAAACAATTGAGTTTGCATCAATTGGACTTCTGTAGCTCCAGATATTCAAGTTTGAATGGCCGAAGGTCAACACTAGCAGATTGCGAGATTTGACTTTGAAGGCTGCGATTTCCATGCTCTTTCTTATTTTATTTTCTTGCCTTAGATGTCCAGAAAGGTATGGATGTTAGCTTTTTAATGCCACTGGAATCACTTCATTTCAACCTCTAGAGCTCACGCTCGCACAAAGCATCGACTCAAGGTCAAATCGCCAATTATCTCCAATTTACTCCTTTTTGCATCTTTCATCCAAAAGTGCCTTCAAAACATAAAACAAAGAATATCAAGGCATTTTATATATAAAACATAGGCAAAACACTAGTTAAATGTGGGTGAAACTATCGAATAATATGGTTGCATCAGGGGTTTCTAGAGGTTGTTTTCCTTGGGGTAGCTATGAAATCGCTACTCGATGATGAGGAGGTCTGGTCGGCGATACTTGAGAATCGGCTTAAAAGGGTCATAACTTTTGATTCGATCGTTGGATCGCCCTCGAATTTTTACAGGAATTTCGAGGGCTGTTTTCCTTGGGGTAGCTATGGAATCGCTACTCGGTGACAAGGATATTTGGTCGGTCATACTTGAGTATCTGCTTAAAAGGAGCTTTTGAATTGACCGTTGGATTGCCCTTAAATTTTTACAGGGGTTTCCAGATGCTGTTTTCCTTGGGGTAGCTATGGAATCACTACTCGATGACGAGGAGGTCTGGTCGGCCAGCGTTGAGTATCGACTCAAAAAGGCCATAACTTTTGATTCGATCGTTGGATCGCACTCAATTTATTTCAAGAGTTTCTAGAGGTTGTTTTCCTCGGGGTAGCTAAGGAATCGCTTCTCTGTGAGGAAGAAGTTTGGTCGGCCACACTTGAGTATCAACTCAAAAGGGACATAACCTTTGATCCGATCGTTGGATCGCGTTTACATTTTTGTAACGGTTTCCAGAGGCTGTTTTCCTTGGGTAAACTATAGAATCGATATTCAGCGACGAGGCGTCTGGTCGGCCAGCCTTTAGCATAGGCTTAAAAGGGATATAACTTTTGATCTGACTGTTGGATCGCGCTCAAATTTTTACAGGGGTTTCTAGAGGTTGTTTTCCTTGGGCTAGCTATGGAATCGTTACTCGATGACAAGGAGGTCTGGTCGGCGATACTTGAGTATCGGCTTAAAAGTGTCATAACTTTTGATTTGATCGTCGGATCGCCCTCAAATTTTTGCAGGAAGTTTCAAAGGCTGTTTTCCTTGGGGTAGCTATGGAATCGCTACTCGGTGACAATGATATCTGGTCGGCCATACTTGAGTATCGGCTTAAAAGGAGCTTTTGATCTGACCGTTGGATCGCACTCAAATTTTTACAGGGGTTTCTAGAGGCTGTTTTTCTTGGGGTAGCTATGGAATCGCTACTCCGTGACGAGGAGGTCTAGTCGGCCAACCTTGAGTATCGGCTCAAAAGGTCCATAAATTTTGATCCGACTTGTTGGAACGACCTCAAAATTTTACAGGGTTTTCCAGAGGCTGTGTCATCAGGAGAGCTATGGAATCCCTACTCGGTGACCAGGAGGTCTGGGTGGCTAGCCTTGAGTATAGGCTAAAAAAAGCCATAACTTTTGATGCGACCGTGGCATCACGCTCAAATTTTTTCAAGAGTTTTTAGAGGTTGTTTTCCTCGGGGTAGCTATGGAATTGCTTCTCCGTGAGGAGGAGGTCTGGTCGGCCATACTTGAGTATCAACTCAAAAGGAACATAACTTTTGATCTGATCGTTGGATCGCGCTCACAGTTTTACAGGGGTTTCTAGAGACTGTTTTCCTAGGGTTAGCTATGGAATCGCTACTCGGTGACAAGGAGGTCTGGTCAGCAATACTTAAAAGGGCCATAGCAATTGATCCGACTCTTGGATCGCCCTTAAATTTTTACAGGAGGTTCCAGAGGCTGTTTTCCTTCGGGCAGCTATGGAATCGCTACTCGGTGACGAGCATGTGTGGTTGGCCATACTTGAGTATTGGCTTAAAAGGGCCATAACTTTTGATGCGACCGCTATATCGCGCTCAAACTTTTACAATAGCTACCTGAGGATATTTTCCTCGGGGTAGCTATGGAATCCCTACTCGGTGACGAGGAGGTCTGGTCGGCCAATGTTGAGTATCAGCTCAAAAGGGGCCATAACGTTTGATTCGACCGTTGGATCGCGCTCAAATTTTTACAGGGGTTTCCAGAGGCTATTTTCTTTGGGGTAGCTATGGAATCGCTACTTGATTACGAGGAGGTCTGGTCGGCGATACTTGAGTATCGGTTTAAAGGGTCATAACTTTTGATCCGATCGTTGGATCACCCTCAATGTTTACAGGAAGTTCCAGAGGCTGTTTTCCTTGGGGTAGCTATGGAATCGCTACTCGGTGACGAGGATATCTGGGTCTCGCCATACATTAGTATAATCTCAAAAGGGCCATCACTTTTGATCCTACCAATGGATCGCGCTCAAAAATTTTATAGGGGTTTCCAGAGGGTGTTTTCCTTAGGGTAGCAATGGAATTGCTACTCCGTGATGAGGAGGTCTGGTCATCAAGCCTCCGAGTGTCGGCTCAAAAGGTCCATAACTTTTGATCCGACCGTTGGAATCGCGCTCAAATTTTTAGAGGGGTTTACGGAGGCTGTTTCTGTTGGGTAAGTTATTGAATCGTTTTTCAGTGGCGAGGACATCTGGTCGGCAACCTTTAGTATCGGATCAAAAGGACCATAACATTTGATCCGACCGTTGGATCGCTCTCAAATGTTTACAGGGGTTTCCAAAGGCTATTTTCCTTGGGGTAGCTATGGAATGGCTACTCGGTGACGGGTACGTCTTGTCGGCCAGCATTGAGTATCGGCTCACAAGGGCCATAACATTTGATCCGACTGTTGGATCGCGCTAAAATTTTTATAGGGGTTTCCAAAGGCTGTTTTTCTTGGGGTAGCTATGGAATGGCTACTTAGTGTCGGGTACGTCTTCTCGTCCTACATTGAGTATCGGCTCACAAGGGCCATAATTGTTTATCCGACCGTTGGATCGCGCTTAAATTTTTATAGGGGTTTCCAAAGGCTGTTTGCGTTAGGTAAGCTATGGAATCAATGTTTAGTGACGAGGATGTCTGGTCGGCAGCCTTTAGTATCGGCTGAAAAGGGCCATAACGTTTGATCCGACCGTTGGATCGCTCTCAAATGTTTACAGGGGTTTCCAAAGGCTGTTTTCCTTGGGGTAGCTATGGAATGGCTAATCGATGACGGGTACGTCTTCTCGGCCACCATGGAGTTTCGGCTCAAAAGGGCCATAACATTTGATCCGACTGTTGGATCGCGTTCAAATTTTTACGCGGGTTTCCAGAGGATGTTTTCGTTGGGTAAGCTATGGAATTGATGTTTAGTGACGAGGATGTCTGGTCGCCAACCTTGAGTATCGGCTCAAAAGGGCCATAACTTTTGATCCGACCGTTGGATCGCGCTCATATTTTTACAGTGGTTTCCAGAGGCTATTTTCCTTGGTGTAGTTACGCAATGGCTACTCGGTGACGAGTATGTGTGGTCGGTCGAACTTGAGTATCGGCTCAAAAGGTCCATAACTTTTGATCCGACCGTTGGATCGCGCTCAAATTTTTATAGGGGTTTCCAGAGGCTGTTTTCTTTGGGTAAGTTATTGAATCGCTTTTCAGTGGCGCGGCCATGTGGTCGACAACCTTTAGTATCGGCTAAAAAGGGCCATAACCATGGTTGTCAAACTCGCGAGTTGACTCGTAAAATCGCCCGATTTTACGAGTCAACTCAGAGATATAGTGTGAAATCGAGTAGCAAACTCGAAAATCAGTAAACTCGGTCAAAATCAGTCAAACTCGGTTAAAATCGGTCAAACTCGGTAAACTCGGTCCGAGTTTACCGAGTTCGAAAAAATTAACAAAATCTATTCACTCTTCTCAGAATCTCAGTCCTCTCCATCCCGTTTGTCTCTCAAAAATCCCCCTTTCCCCAAATCCACCAGCAACGCCTTCCACTGTCTTTCTTTCTCTCAAAACACCCTTTTTTTCTCTGTACACTCAAGTTTTCACCACTGCGATGGAGGCGCAGCCACCAGAACCAGGTTATTGCAATTTACTTGGCTTTCGGTGGGTTTTTTAGATTATTAGAGATACAACAATGGAGACATCTCTAAGATATGGAGTAGATTCCAAAGCCCTCAAAATTCATGCCAATGAGAGGTTTGCCATTGATTCCAGCACCCACTTGCAGGTAACTGGGATTGATTTCTTGATATTATTTATGGGAATTCTTTAAAATGCAAATTTAGGGCTTTAATTTTTAATTTTTGTTTTTGTTTAGGTTCACGGGAGCTAGATACAAGAAGTAAATTGTAAGTCTGTTGTCCTAGCTACCATATGCAACTAATATCTTCCTTCCCTTACCATGAGAGAGGAATTTAAAAGTAGCCATGGAAGTATCTTGGAGCATCTATAATTTCCATAGAGAACAAGATGTTAGATTCAGAATTGGGTATGAAGTGATTACCAAGGTACATTTCCCATAACTTTATGGTTAAAACATCTGAAAGCCTGTGCATTATGTTATACATAGTCAAAAGCAATTGCTTTCGACTTGAGTTGTCTTCCTTTTTCCACTTTTTATTTATTTATTATTTATTTTTCCTATTCAGGTGCCTTATCTGCAGATTAGGAAAAATAATTGGACCCTCAATGCTGACATGAATGGTAAATGGAATGTCAAATTTGTTTTGTGAGCAAAGAAAGAGCATGATATATTCTCTTAGAGGTGAGATACGTGACTGTAGAATGCCTGTTGATATATTTCTTTGTTTTAGGTTCTGACCTAACTGAATAATAAACTGCAATCTGCTAATATGTATAGGGCCATCAATTAGATTTTTCATAAATTTGCATCCATCAAGAATTCTTACCTTTCATGCTGATTTTAGGTGATCTCTTTTTGTGTAGCTTGTTCATTACAATTTGCCCCTCTTATGGGATTCAGTAGAATGCTTAATTCATGTTCTCCATTGCTGATTATGGAACTTGCCGAACTAGTGTTTGTGACTTGCATAAGGTATCCAACTAAGTGTATTTGTATAAGAAGTTAAGATAGGAAATCAGCATATACTAATACCCCTCACCCATTTATCTTCTAACACTCTGCTGCCAACATGTATTTAAATGAAGAAACTAAGAAGGTCATTTGAGTCGATGAGCAAAAACTGTATTTTCTTTATACGAGTAGACTCTTCTATTGATCTATGTTTCTATTTGTTGGTAAATTTGATTTTTTTTAAACTCTTTGCATGGATAGCTTGATTTCAGTTGGATATATCCAATCCTGTGTCTTTTTTTCCTGATGAAAGTGCTATAGTTCACTTTATTTCACTTTTATTTTAATTGTGTTATATTATTGTTTACTACTTAACTGTAATTGTCAATATATAATTAGTTAAAATATTTTACTTTCTGATTTTACGATTTTACGATTCGAGTTTACGATTCGAGTTTATATTGTATATTCCGTGTCGTGTTAAAAAAGCGTTTTTGACAACCTTGGCCATAACGTTTGATCCGACCGTTGGATCGCTCTCAAATGTTTACACGGGTTTCCAGAGGATGTTTTCGTTGGGTAAGCTATGGAATCGATGTTTAGTGACGAGGATGTCTGCTCGCCATCCTTGAGTATCGGCTCAAAAGCGCCATAACTTTTGATCCGAACGTTGGATCGCGCTCAAATTTTTACAGTGGTTTCCAGAGGCTATTTTCCTTGGTGTAGTTACGCAATGGCTACTCCGTGATGAGTATGTGTGGTCGGTCGAACTTGAGTATCGGCTCAAAAGGTCCATAACTTTTGATCCGACCATTGGATCGCACTCAAATTTTTATAGGGGTTTCCAGAGGCTGTTTTCTTTGGGTAAGTTATTGAATCGCTTTTCAGTGGCGCGGCCATGTGGTCGACAACCTTTAGTATCGGCTAGAAAGGGCCATAACGTTTGATCTGACCGTTGGATCGCTCTCAAATGTTTACAGGGGTTTCCAGAGGCTGTTTTCTTTGGGGTAACTCTGGAATGGCTATTCGGTGACGGGAACGTCTTGTCGGCCAGCATGGAGTATCGGCTTAAAAGGGCCATAACATTTGATCCGACCGATGGATCGTGCTCAAATTTTTATAGGGGTTTCCAGAGGCTGTTTTCTTTGGGTAAGTTATTGAATCGCTTTTCAGTCGCGAGAACATGTGGTCGGCAACCTTTGGTATCGGCTGAAAAGGGCCATAACGTTTGATCCGACCGTTGGATCGCTCTCAAATGTGTACAGGGGGTTTCCGCAGGCTGTTTTCCATGGGGTAGCTATGGAAGGGCTACTCAGTGACGGGTACGTCTTGTCGGCGAGCATTGAGTATCGGCTCACAAGGGCCATAACTTTTGATCCGACCATTGGATCGCTCTCAAATTTTTACATGGGTTTCCATAGGATGTCTTCGTTGGGTAAGCTATGGAATCGATGTTTAGTGACGAGGATGGCTGGTCGCCAACCTTGAGTATCGGCTCAACAGGGCCATAACTTTTGATCCGACCGTTGGATCGCGTTTAAATTTTTATAGGGGTTTCCAGATGTTGTTTTCCGTGTGGTAGATATGGAATGGCTACTCGGTGACGAGGATATCTAGTCGGTCGAACTTGAGTATCGGCTCCAAAGGGCAATAACTTTTGGTCCGACCGTTGGATCGCTCTCAAATTTTTACAAGGGTTTCCAGAGGCTGTTTTCATTGGGGTAGTTATGGAATGGCTACTCGAAGATGAAGATGTGTAGTCAGTCGAACTTGAGTATCGGCTCAAAAGGGCCATAACTTTTGATCCGATCGTTGGATCGCGCTCAAATTTTTACAGGGGTTTCGAGAGGTTGTTTTCCTTGGGGTAGCTATGGAATGGCTACTGGGTGACGGGTACGTCTTGGTGGCCAGAATTGATTATCGGCTCACAAGGGCCATAACTTTTGATCCCACCGTTGGATTTAGAGGGTTTTCCAGAGGCTGTCTTCCTTGGGGTAGATTTAGAATGGCTACTTGGTGACGAGGATGTCTTGTCGCTCGACCGAACTTGAGTATCGGCTCAAAAGGGCCATAACTTTTGATCCGACCGTTGGATCACGCTCAAATTTTTACAGGGGTTTCCAAAGGCTGTTTTCATTGGTGTAGCTATGGAATGGCTACTCAGAGACGATGATGTGTGGCGGTCGAACTTGAGTATCGGCTCAAAAGGTCCATAACTTTTTATCCGACCGTTGGATCGCGCTCAAATTTTTATAGGGGTTTCTAGAGGCTGTTTTCTTTGGGTAAGTTATTGAATCGCTTTTAAGTGGCGAGGAAATCTAGTCGGCAACCTTTAATAACGGCTCAAAAGGACCATGACGTTTGATCCGACCGTTGGATCTCTCTCAAATCTTTACAGGGGTTTCCAAAGGCTGTTTTCCTTGTGGTAGCTATGGAATGGCTACTCGGTGACGGGTACGTCTTGTCGGCCAGCATTGAGTATCGACTCACAAGGGCCATACCTTTTGATCCAATCGTTGGATCGCGCTCAAATTTTTACACGGGTTTCCAGAGGATGTATTCATTGGGTAAGCTATAGAATTGATGTTTAGTGAGGAGGATGTCTGGTCGCCAACCTTGAGTATCGGCTCAAAAGGTCCATAACTTTTGATCCGATTGTTGGATCGCGCTCAAATTTTTATAGGGGTTTCTAGAGGCTGTTTTCTTTGGGTAAGTTATTGAATCGCTTTTAAGTGGCGAGGACATCTGGTCGGCAACCTGTAGTAACGGCTCAAAAGGACCATGACGTTTGATCCGACCGTTGGATCACTCTCAAATGTTTACAGGGGTTTCCAAAGGCTGTTTTCCTTGTGGTAGCTATGGAATGGCTACTCGGTGACGGGTACGTCTTGTCGGCCAACATTGAGTATCGACTCACAAGGGCCATAACTTTTGATCCGACTGTTGGATCGCGCTCAAATTTT
Source organism: Populus x sibirica (assembly GCA_019202695.1). Classification (NCBI taxonomy): domain Eukaryota; kingdom Viridiplantae; phylum Streptophyta; class Magnoliopsida; order Malpighiales; family Salicaceae; genus Populus; species Populus x sibirica. The sequence continues at coordinate 10,852 of JAGMVL010000899.1, read as the reverse complement.
TACACGGGTTTCCAGAGGATGTATTCGTTGGGTAAGCTATGGAATCGATGTTTAGTGACGACGATGTCCTTCCTCGCCAACCTTGAGTATCGGCTCAACATAATTAACTTAGTTAAACATAATGAAGAAGAAAAACATAAATAAACAAGATAAGGACATGATTATGATATAAGTTAACTAAGTATATGAAAGGAAATGAAAAAGCATAAACAAGAGATTAATATAACATGAAAGAAAACTTGAACATTACAAAGATATAAAGAAAGAAAGCAAGAACATGATTTTGATCTGAAAAATAATATATCTAAATACATGGCAAATGCCTCCTTTTATAGGCTAAGATTCAGAACTATTGATTGGTGGACTAAGAAAATAGTTGGTGGCCAACCATTGATTTGGTGGCTGGTTTTTGACATTGTTGGTCTGCTGGTTCTTGAAATTGTTGGCGATTTTTGATATTGTTGGCTGGCCAAAACGTCATTGCTAACATCAGAATTTGAGCCCTTTGTTTCATGAAAGCTGTGGGAAATTATCTCAGCTTTCCAGCAAAAAAAACCAGAGCTCATTTGGACTTCTAGAACTCAAGATATGAGCTGAAAACCGAGCAGTGTTTGAGCTGCAGGACAGGTTCCGACTTCTCTGTTGTTGCTAAGATTTGAACTTGAAAACGGCAGAATTGAGTCTTGGACCCTTCATGAAAGTTTTAGGTCTATGTCTTATCTTTCCATCCATATAAAGTGGACCTAAATCCGAGTTCTACAACTCCAGTTATGATTAAATAACCGAATGGTGTTCCAGTTTGGAATTGAACCAGCATCTCTTCTCTTAGCCTAGTCCTCTTTTTGTCTCTTCACTTTCAATTGTTAATCACATCAATCAATCCTTTGAATTGTGAGATATACCTGCATTCAAAACAAGCATTTACCATAAATTAAAGATATATTATATTATTAGACTTGTTATTATAAAACATGCTTTAGTTAGGGAATTTAACGATACTTTAGTGCAATACGATGATATAAAGCCTTAATGAGAATGCACTTTTAAGTACTAATCACACCCCCAACCAGCTTATTACTAGTCCCTAGTAATCAAAGCGTTAAAATACAAAAACAATTTGCAAGTTCCACAAAGCAAGGTATTCATCATTTAACTTCCATTAATCTATCCAAATAAACAAACTCTCGTTAAATTTATATATCCGCTTTATACTTCTTAAACAAGATATTAATAAACCTTCCTTTTTGTGCTTAGTAAATCAAAACATAGCTATGGAGCTTTTCATGGAAGAAAACAAAATTTTTGTTCCAATGTTTAAGGTTAACTTCCTTGGGTTGGGATTATTATCTCTCTTTTTTTTTTTTTTTTTTTTTTTTTTTTTTTTTTGAAAGCAAGAATTTATAATACAATGTATCTTGAACCCATGTAACGAGCTTTCAGCTAATGACTCCCAGACCAGTTGGTCTTAGGGCATCAGGTGTTGAGACACCCCTACGAGCTTAGTAACTCGGGTTGCAGATACTGATACATAGATAGTGCAATGTTTGATTCCCTTAAGCTTTTCTCCTTAACCCATGTAACAAGCACTAGGCCAATAGCTCCCAAGTCAGATGACTTTAGGGTACTAGGTGTTAAAACACCCCTTCGGGCTTAATTGCTTAAGTCAAGGAGGCTACGAAACCAAACTTATCTACTTTTTTATTTATTTATTTATTTTTTTGTTTTTTTTTTCATATTATATATTATCCCTTTCCCTTAGTTGTTACCTTTAACAAAAGAACATAAATAATGTAATAATCCAATATGCAACCCACAATCATATGTTAAAGTGTGTGTGTGAAAATGAAGGTTTAAGAATACTTGTTAAATGAGTATATGAGCGAGAATTAAGTGATAACAATGCGAGAGTTTGTAAATCCGAATATTTCAAGAAGTATTATAATAGACCTTGTTAAGAATGTTTACTAAGATGCGTCTCAAGAGTCACTAAAGTTCCTCCTTTACTCTGCCATCCTAGTAACAACAGGTTTGCAAATGGTTGTAACAATAGAAAACACAGTTAGTTAAATTTTTTTTTTTTTTTTTTTTTTTTGTAATATCAACTACTACCCTCTCCCCCCAACCAAAACGAGACATTGTCCTCAATGTTATAAGGTAGAAAGATAGAGTAGAGAAGACATCACACGAAACAACTGACTACTGACAAACCTGAAACACACTGAAACAAATATAAAAAAGAACAAAACACAAATATTATGCTATTAATAAAACCAAAAGACACAAGTTGTCACAGACTAAGGCTCAAATCCAATCTAAGCTTTTTACGGCATTCCGTGATTGACCAATTAAGTCGACTCATAGAGGAATCAACTACAAGGATGAAAGATTGAAGTTCATCAATCAATTGTTCAATAGCAGTAGCAGAGATGAGGATTTGTCGCGCTGAAAATGTTAGAAATTGTTGTTCCACAAAGATGATCAAGAAAAGACAGTAAAGTATTATAAAAACCATTAACATTTAGCAAACCTATAGGTTTCGGTGAATGTTCACTGAGCCCAAGATGAAATATGAAATATCTCTTCTAAAGTTCCCAAACCACCTGGTAAAGCAATAAAGGCGTCAAGCATGGTTAAACATTACGTATAGTCGTTCGGACATTGTGGAGACTTGTAGTTCCTCTCCAACTGTTTTTCCAATGATGTCCCCTTCGGCTAAAGCTTTGGGGATGACCCCAAAACTTCACCGCCTCCTAAAAATGCAGCTATTGAAACACTCCCCATTAACCCAAGGCTGCCTCCCCATACACTAAATGAATCTTTCTCTCAGCTAGTACCCGACCAAGATGATTTGCTGATTCTAAAAACTCTTTTTCTTTCCCAGGATTGGATCCACAAAAAACACAAATATTTTTTATTTTAGGAACAGAGGAACTGGCCATTTCTACACACTTCTATATCTATTAAATGAATGGGTAGAGTAGAAATGATGGGGAGGAAGAGAAGATTTTATAGATGAGAAATTGAAAATGCAATCATACCACCTATATGTAGGCTAGGCCGGAGTCGCACTCTCTCTCTCTCTTTTTGTTTTTTTTTTTTTTTTTTTTTGTTTTTTTTTTTTTGAAAAAGCACGTGTATGTACAAGCAGGCTGTGATTGTGGCTCACATCTTCCCTTGGTTTTACGTCCAAGAACGGCTTAAACGCCCTCTATGGGTCGGGGATAGGCTTCCCATCCAGTTTTCTTAAAAACTGACAAACAGGTCTTTTTAGTCGATTCCCAAGACTAAGTCGATCATGTTCTTTATGAAAATGAGGCCATAAATCATGAATTGCACGATGCACATCTCCACTAGGATGCGTCTCAAGAGTTAATAGAAGATTATCTAAAGACTCCTTACTCGAGCCATCCTTAATGAATTGTATTTTATCTTCACGGTTTATAGATACCATTCCTAAAGAACGACATTTTGCATTACAAGTCCATCCGGCACATCGATGACAGACTTTCGATCGTTTTGCACGACATTTCTTTGCAAAAGTGCTTTTACCTTCCCAGCATGTATGAAATAAAAGTATTGGAAGACTCACCTGATAATCGGACCTTTGCTTCAATCGCCCAAATATCTTCGGGAATTCCATGGTTCATTAACAACCTCAATCTTTCACACCTAGCACGGTAAATTTTTGTAATCGCATTTTGAGGCAGGGCGGAAAATACTTTTTCAATTTTTCAAAAGTGGTGTCCATTTTTCAAAAGAGAAGTGGAGGAGAGATGCAAAGAAAAGAGAAGGAACAAGAAATTGAACAAATATATACACGGATATCGCTTATCATGGGAAACTGAAAGAACCGACTTAAGAGTCACGGAGTACCGTTATCCGCCATTTGACCGGGGTTGGAGAAAGACTAGCAAAACAAGAGTCACACCAAAAAGAAACATAAAAACAATGTGAGAAAAACAATATAATCAACCTTTATATACAGGATCATTCAAACCAATGGATTCAATTTCACTAGGAAAATTATCAAAGTAAGCTTTCAAACGATGTCCATTTACCTTAAAAACATTGCCATTCTTTGGATTCTCAATATCAAAGGCCCCATAAGGATACACATGTTTCACAATAAATGGACCGCTCCATCTTGATCTTAGCTTTCCAGGAAATAAATGGAGTCGAGAATTATAAAGCAAAACTTTTTGACCAACATCAAATGTTTTTCTCAAGATTCTCTTATCATGAAACTCTTTGATTCTTGCTTTATGAATTTTTGAATTTTCATATGCATCATTTCTTATTTCCTCAAGCTCATTTATTTGCAACTTACGCAGATGGCTAGCATCATCCGGGTTTGAATTGAAAGCTTTAATAGCCCAATAAGCTTTGTGTTCAAGTTCCACGGGCAAATGACAAGGTTTTCCATAAACCAACCTATAAGGTGACATACCTAATGATGTTTTAAAAGCGGTGATAAGCCCAAAGTGCATCATTAAGTCTTAAAGACCAGTCCTTCCGATTAGGGTTCACTGTTTTTCCAAGATTTGTTTGATCTCCCTATTAGCAAGTTCTACTTGTCCAATTGTCCGAGGGTGATAAGGGGTGGCAACTTTATGTGTGATTCCATATTTCTTCATTAAAGACTCAAATGGCTTGTTACGAAATGTGTTCCACCATCACTTATCATGACCTGAGGGATTCCAAATCGACTCAAAATATTTTCTTTCAAAAAACTTGATCACTGTTTTATGATCATTGTTACGACTTGGAATTGCCTCTATCCATTTTGAAACATAGTCTACTGCGACTAATATGTACACAAAACCAAATGATGGAGGAAATGGACCCATAAAATCTATACCCCAACAAATCAAAGATTTCAATGACAAGAATAGTATTTAAAGGCATCATGTGACGTCTTGAAATAGATCCTAGCTTTTGACAATTTTCACAAGTTTTGCGGAATGCATGCGTGTCTTTGAACATGGTGGGCCAATAAAATCCACATTGTAAGATTTTTGCGGTTGTCTTTCTTGATGAGAAATGACCCCCACATGCCTCGAATGACAAAATTTAATGACACTACTTACCTCATTGTCGGAATGCATCTTCAAATATTTGATCGGACAATATTTGAACAAGTAAGGGTCATCCCAATAAAAGTTCTTCACTTCGTTCAAGAACTTTCTTTTGTCTTAGGTACTCCAATGAGTGGCAAATGTCCTGAAACAAGAAAATTAACTATATTAGCAAACCAAGGCATCGTAGAGACAAAAAGTAAAGATTCATCGGAAAGTAGTCATTGATTGGTGTGATGTCAAATCTCGAATCAGTTGTCAATCTTGACAAATGATCCAGACAACATTTTCGGTGCCTTTCTTATCCTTGATTGTGATATCGAATTCTTGAAGTAACAAAATCCACCGCACCAATCTAGCCTTAGAATCCTTCTTAGAAAGAAGATATTTCAACGCTGCATGATCGCTAAAAACAATAACAAGTGAGCCAACAAGATAAGATCTCAATTTTTCACATGCAAATACTACCGAAGTAATTCCTTTTGATTGGTGGTGTAATTCATTTGAGCACTATTTAAAGTTTTACTTGCATAGTAAATCACATAGGGTTTCTTATCTTTTCTTTGTCCTAAAACAACGCACCACGGCATAATCACTAGCATCACACATTATTTCAAAAGGTAATGACCAATCAGGAGGTTGAATGACGAGCGAAAGTAAGCAAGTTTTTAAGTTTAACAAAGGCTTCTTCACAATGTTCAATCCATTCAAAAACATTATCCTTTGTTAGAAGGTTACACAATGGCTTAGATATTACACTAAAATCTTTGATGAACCTTCTATAAAACCAAAGATGTCCTAAGAATGATCTAACGTTTTTAACAGATTTTGGTGTTGGCAAGTTAGCAATTAACTAATTTTAGATTTGTCAACCTCAATTCTATTGATGAAACAATGTGACCAAGTACAATGCCGTTTGTTACCATAAAATGACATTTTTCCCAATTTAGCACAAGATTCTTCTCTTCACACCTGTTCAAAACCTTTTCCAAGTTAGTTAAACAATCATCAAATGAATCACCAAAAACAGAAAAAATCATCCATAAAAATCTCCAAGAAACGTTCAACCATATCATTTGAATATGCTAAGCATGCATCTTTGAAACGTGGTGGTGCATTACATAATCCAAAAGGCATCCTTCGGTATGCAAATGTACCAAATGGACATGTGAAAGTAGTTTTCTCTTGATCTTCAAATGCAATTTCAATTTGGTTGTAACCGAATAGCCATCTAGAAAACAATAAAATTCATGACGACCTAACTCTTTAGAATTTGATCCATGAAAGGTAAAGGAAAATGATCTTTTCTAGTCATTGAATTAAGTTTTCTATAGTCAATGCACATGCGCCAACCGATAATAGTCCTAGTTGGAATTAACTCATTCTTCTCATTTGTTATCACATAACTCCGGACTTTTTAGGTACAACTTGGGTAGGACTTACCCATTTCTTTATCGAAAATAGGATAAATAATTCCATTATCTAGAAGCTTAATGACTTCATTTCTCACTACTTCTTTCATATTAGGATTAAGCCTTCGTTGCATTTCTCTAGAGGGTTTAGCATTTTCCTCCAAATAAATCTTGTGTGTGCAAATCAAAGGACTAATTCCTTTTATATCGCCTATGGTCCATCCTAATGCATTTTGTGCATTTTCGAGTTTGTAATAACTTACCTTCTTGATGAACATTAAGTTTGGAAGAAATTATTACCGGAAAAGTTTCATTTTCTCCCAAAAATGAGTATTTGAGATTAAATGGTAATGGCTTCAAATCGGGTTTTGGTGGTTGAACACTGAAGGTATGGACTCAATTGATCGTGGTGGCAATTCCTCAATTTTTGGTCTCCAACTATTTTCCTTTGATTCTTCCCCGAAAATAAACCATTTGCAAATCATCGATTCATTAAACTCGGTTTCCGGAAGTGTTTTCAAATTGATCACGCATTAATTTTTCAATAAAATCTACTTCTTGTTAAATCATTATCATCTCCAGGTTGCTTGCAAATGTTAAAAACATTCATCTCCAATGTCATGTTTCCAAAAGATAACTTCATCACTCCATTCCTACAATTAATCAATGCATTAGAAGTTGCAAGAAATGGACGTCCTAAAATAACAGGAATTGAATTGCATGCTTCAACAGGTTGTGTATCCAAGACAATAAAATCCACAGAAAGATGAATTTATCAACTTGTACTAACACATCTTCAACTATTCCTCTAGGCACTTTTACGCATCTATCAACAAGTAAAGAGTTAACAGTAGTTTTAACTCACCTAGATTGAGACTTTGAAAAAAGCCGAATATGGAAGTAAATTCACACTAGCTCCAAGATCAAGTAAAGCTCTATCAATTTTATGTTCTCCAATAAAGCAAGAAATTGTAGACAACCTGGGTCTTTATATTTCAAAGCATTATCATTCAAGAATGGCACTTACTTGCTCGTTAAAAGGCTTTCTTTTTCACATTCAGGTTTTCTCTTCACAAGGTCATAGATCTTTCAAGAATTTAGCATAAGACGGTACCTTTAATAGCATCTAACAAAGGTATATTGATCTTTACCTGTTTGAAAATTTCAAAGATTTCGAATTATGATTGACTTTCCTTTGTTTGGTCATGGCATGAGGAAATGGAAGTCTTTGGTGGGGAATCGTCTCCTCCTTGCGGTGTTCGGGTTCAACCCTTTCCTTACCCTCGGAGACTAACTCATCTTCTTTCTCACAAGGTTCAAGAACGGGTTTTTCAATAACCTTACCACCTGCGGAGAGTAGTGGACTCGATTTGACTTGATCCATATGTTGGCTTCCTGAACCACTTGCACTTGAATTGTATTGCCCTTTGGGATTTTGGGGTTGAGATGGAAACTTACCTTTCTCCGAAAACTAAGAGCGAGATGTGAACTTTGCAAAAGAGTATCTTTTAGATCTGTCATGGTTTGAGCATTTTGAGTGTTGATTGTCTCTTGCTTTTCAATGAATGCATGCGATGTTTCCTCAAGATTTCTTCTAGGAGGGGGGAATATAAGGAGGTGCATATCCATGAGAATTTTGAAAATTATGTTGTGCTTGAAATGGTGGCTGTGAAGTTTGTGCATTATTGTTACCACTCTTCCAACTAAAATTTGGGTGATTTCTCCAACCGGGTTGTACGTTTGCGAGTATGGGTTATGACTTGGCCTTTGGAAACTATTTAAAGCATTGGCTTGTTCATGGAGACATTCCTTAAAAGAAGGCAAAGTTGGACAATCATTGGTTGAGTGTTCATTAGTTTCACAAATTTGACACACAATTTCTTGAACGGATTTTATTTGACCACTCTTTTTTAATTCTAGTGCCTCAACTTTTCTAGCTAAAGATGCAAATTTGGCTTGGAGGTCATGATCTTCCCTAAGGTTGTACATGCCTCCATTAGATGTATGAGGTTGAGTTTTACTCAGTGCCTCACACACGTACTCGTGGTGTCCCAATTTTGAGCATTTTCGCCTAGCAAGTCTAGGTACTCCATTGCTTCATCGGATCTTTATCTTCAAAAGTTCCATTACACATCAATTCCACCATTTGCCTATCTTTAGGTGTTAACCCTTCATAAAATTGTGAAACCAATCTCCATGTTTCAAAACCATGATGAGGACAGGTATTAAGCAAGTCTTTATATCTATCCCAACACTTGTAAAATGTTTCTCCTGGTTTTTGAGTGAAAGTAATTGATTTGTCTTTTGAAAGAGTTTGTTCGTGAGACGGAAAAAACTTCTTTAAAAATTGTTGTTGCATTTCATCCCAAGCACGAATGGATCCCGACCTAATATTTTGTAGCCATGTTTTAGCTTTATCTTTTAATGAAAAAGGAAAAAGCTTTAATCGATGGTGTTCATGCTACAATTTAAGTCATTATAGGTGTTACTAAACTTCTTCAAATTCTCTTAAATGCAAATATGGATTTTCTAATTCTAAGCCATGAAAAGTGGGTAAAAGTTGAATAATACCGGCTTTAAAATTAAAATGAGAAGCATCGGGGAGGAAAAACTATACATGATGGTGCACTTGTTCTTGTTGGATTCATGTGATCTCTAAGTGTTCTCATATGATTATTCTCATTATTCTCATTATGAATTGATCAAGTTATCTTCTTCGGCCATGTTTTCTAAAGAAATTGAGGATTTCCTAGAAAGTCTACCACTTAATGTACGTGTCCAAACTCTCATGCAAGTGCAAAAGAAAAGAAAAGAAAAAGAAAAGGAAAAAGAAAAGGAACAAAATTAGAAAACAAATAAAAGTAAAAAAACAAAAGAAAATAAAAGAAATATAAAATTTATACAATACTTACCTCCCCAAGAATCCGCGCCAAAAACTTGACACGACCAAAAGATTGATGTCTTCTCCCAAGTGCAAGGAGTGTCAAAGTAATAAATAACCTGGCAAGACCGGTCGAACCACGGAGGTTAATTGTATAAATTATAAATAACAATGCAACAACAACAACAACAACAACAACAACAACAATAATAATAATAATAATAATAATAATAATAATAATAATAATAATCAGTACGTGGCGTTGTTATACCCGAGAATGATCTAAAAGATCAGGGTCACGGGTTTCGACCTATATCTGATTTTATGAAAAGATCAAAGAGATATATTATATAATATAAACAGATTTGATCTGCGAATGAACAAGGCAAGACCAACAATGTCGATCCTTGATCACACACCTGAAGCATACTTAACGTATATAACATATAACAAGAATGTAAATAATAATAATAATAATAATAATAATAAAAAGAAGAAGAGGAAGAAATTAATGAGAACTTTGAGATGGAAGATTAATGTAAGGATTAAACAATGATAAAAACAAATGTCAAGGTTAGAGGATTCACTAATGGTATTTCAAATAAATATAATATAAACTCTTTTTATTACTCAACTAGAAACCACACACAAAGGAGGTTCTAATCGGATGATTTATCATTAATGGCTCATTATAAAGTATTAACATGATCATATTAATTATCTTGTCTAAGTAACACCATACTTATAAATATCATCGGCATTCATATTGCTAGCTTATGTTAACAACAAATCAAGTTCCTATCATAACAACGATGTCGACAAAAACTATGAAGGATCAAGCATTCGATGTACCAAGTGTTATACAACATAAATCTAAATAAACCATTCAACAAGCAAGGCATTAAGAATTAGTAAGATAAAAAGATAAGATATGCTAATAACAATTTATCTTGGATATAAACATTAAAGTCCATGTTGAGTTTATATTATACCTATTCTAACACCATTAGTAAAACCTTTTCACCTTGACATAATTAACTTAGTTAAACATAATGAAGAAGAAAAACATAAATAAACAAGATAAGGACATGATTATGATATAAGTTAACTAAGTATATGAAAGGAAATGAAAAAGCATAAACAAGAGATTAATATAACATGAAAGAAAACTTGAACATTACAAAGATATAAAGAAAGAAAGCAAGAACATGATTTTGATCCAAAAAATAATATATCTAAATACATGGCAAATGCCTCCTTTTATAGGCTAAGATTCGTAACTATTGATTGGTGGACTAAGAAAATAGTTGGTGGCCAACCATTGATTTGGTGGCTGGTTTTTGACATTGTTGGTCGCCTGGTTCTTGAAATTGTTGGCAGATTTTTGATATTGTTGGCTGGCCAAAACGTCATTGCTAACATCAGAATTTGAGCCTTTGTTTCATGAAAGTCGTGGAAATTATCTCGACTTTCCAGCAAAAAAA